>OY728160.1:1738947820-1740197820 GCA_963277665.1 Viscum album
CGACTACGTCCTCCCATGGACGCTGTGATACGACCGCACTAACAACCAAGAGATACTTCATTAAGGTTTAAGGTGTCACTTGTCATAGCATGAAAAGGAGGAACAGAAAGAGGAAATCGAGGAAGGAATAAGAACAGGATATAACGTACCATTAAGATAAAGTTCGTTGAAGAGGTCGTTCCCATCAAATATCATAAATCTCCTCAGTAGGAAACTGTAAAGAGGAATCCGAAGAATAGGGAGTGGAATGAGGTGCACGATGTTCGCCTCGTCGACATGATCCCGCAGCCACCGACAGATCGGCGATCGGAGTCCGGTTGAAGAAGATAGAAGGATGGCTTTTGGGTCATCTGGGAGCGTCGCCATGTAGAGAAGAAGAGGGGTTCATAAATAACACGTGACCCTCTCTTATATACGCAATGAAAAGGTAAAATGGTATGCAACGTGTATTAATGAATACACGACTTGACCGTACAACTGTTACACTGTTTGACTAGTCAACACACGACACGTCACGCAGTTTCCATGCGTTTAATGATAATAATAACTTCAATTAATAATAGGTGTTTTATTGACCCGAGACATGAGTCATAAAAAGGTATTCATCATTGGTCTTAAAATGACCGTCATAATTTCAGGGTTGCAACGTCATAGACGGTTCACCAATCCGATACCGTATGAGGGAGATATGTTGGATACAAGATCCCGTACTAATAACGATATTATTATTATTGGGTGTCTCATGGACCCAAGCCATGAACCATAATTTAATATCCAACATTAGACTTGAATTGAACATATTAATGACAATATCACATAACCACTGACGAGAAGTCAATCGGACGTCGCACACGGGAGTTATGGCAGGTCGAAGATTTAATAATAATATTAAATCTATTAATTCACGAGCATTTCGGGCACCCGATCCAAAAACCAAAAAAATACATCCAATATTTCACTCATAATTTCCGTCTCGTAGTCAGGGTCGCGCTGCCGTTGACGGTTCGTGAAACCGAGGTCGCACGAAGAAGTTATAGTGAAAACAGTGTTTTATCATCAAAATTAATAATAACAATTTTTTATTCTTATAATTAATTACTTATTTATTTAATTTTCTAACTCCAAATCAATCACGATTTGTTCTCTTTCACGCTGGAAATTCATCACCAATTTCCTCCTTTATCATTTATTTCACATTTAATTTTATCCCCACTAATATCTTATAACTCCTCCCTCTCCCCAATCTCATTAATTCTTCCAAGATTTTCACTCACTCCACAAAAGTGGCGCCTCCCCATCCTTTACTCCTTGTGGAATGCCCCAACTTCCATTTTAAACCTTTATCATCATTTTTTAACACAATTATCATAAATAATAACATCTCTCATCTATCCCTATATCTCAAATCTCATTGCATTGAATTCAAAATTTAAATCTCATTAAATCTTTATTAACGGATCTTTCAAAATTTAAGCCAACATTATAATTATAATTATTCAGTATAATAATAATAAAAAATCCCCAATTAAAATTTATTAACTCGTCACCAATTATTATTAAAAATTATTATTAATAATTATTATTATAATTGATGTTCGCTGTGTTGACCATGTCCGACCACCATTAGGTCAACACCGAGCAGCCTCCCATTACACACATAATTTATTATTTATTAAAATTTAAATAAATCAAAAAGAAACCTTGAAACTCCCCTCATTGAATTAAATACATTCAATTTTATTTCTTTTATTTCACAATGATTAAATTAAGACCATTTAATCTAATTAACACAAAAAAATTTCACGCCACCATTATCAATTATTATTATCAAAAATTATTATTATAACACGCGTCGTGTTTGAACACATCAAATTTTTACAAAGTAATGGTCTGGAGAGGTCCGAGCCATTACATCATATACCTATCAAAACATTATCATCCTCGAGAATTAAAAACCAACCCATAAAAGGGGGAAAGGTCTGAACAACCACTTCGCAAGATACCTCTCAGGGCTCTCATCATAACAGGAATCCAACCACTACCCTAATTATATGAGTCAGGGAATTCCTTCCCCCATGTCGAGATATTATCCACTTTAGGCGGCACTGAATCTCTTGCACGGGTTTAATCGCATCCACATTAATTCATCTCGATTAGGGATTAGGTCCTCCCACCCTCATATTTTTGGATTTCTCATACACATACTACCCCCAACACCACACAAAACAAGCAACACACTGCCCCAACACATGGATTGAGGAATTCCTTCTCCCATGTCAAGATACTATCCAATTTGGGCAGCACTGACTCGCCCGCACGGGTTTAATCACATCCACATTAATGCGTCTTGATTAGGGATCAGGTCCTCCTCTCCCCAGATGTTAGGACTCTTCACACACATTTAAAGGAAAGAGGGAAACAACTTAGCATTATAAACTCATGAAAAACAAGGTCTAGGCCCAAAGCATGGGCGAGAATGAGTTTCAACAAAAGAGTGTGATGATACTGAATTTAAACAAAACATAAACGAGAGAATTTAAGTAAAACCGAAAACATCTCTCTCGATCTATGGCCTTGCTAGGGTTTCCGTTTTTCTTGCGTACAACTATCCACGTCCCACTCCTCTTCCCTTTTGTTGACATCCACCTACTCAACCACGTCCCGGTTGGGGCCCTTGAGGAACTCCCTATGGTTGGCCACCACCTACTCCAGCTCCTCTTAGAGGGACTGAAGCCTATTGCTGTTGGAAGGGTCGGGATGGGAACTGCTGCTGGGGCTGGGGTTGAGCCTGGCCAGTCCCTCCATCTTGAGTCTGAAAAGTGAAATGTCTGCCAAGATACCCACAATTACCACATGTAAAGCACCTCAGTCCCTGGCCCATAGAAAACGGGCGCAAATCGTGAGATTGGTATGGGACCTACTGAAGTCTACTCCCTACCATTCAAAACTTGGAAGGTTCTGTTGCTGGGGATCTACTGCTGACCACCTCCTTCTTGGATGAACTTGGGTGACTCCTCTCTCGCGGTGGACCAAATTGAGAGCGCATCCTCTCAATTATCTCCTCCTTCTTATGTACTTCCAGGTACGTTGGTAAGGAGAAAGGGGTCACTGCGCACCAAATAGAGGGGTGAAGTGTCTCCTCTAAATGTCTGGCTCGGGAATCCTCATCTGGAAAGAGATTCGGGGAAAAACGGAGGAGATCCTTGAACTTGACCCCTAGTTCCCGCACTGACATGCTTCCTTGTTGGAGAGAAAACAACTCCTACCTCTTCTTGGCCTTCCTCATCGAGGAAAGAAATTCCTCGTGGAACTCCTTCTTGAAGTTGGCCCATATAACTTTAGTCTCCTTCCCCTCCCCAAGGTAAAGCATCCACCACTGACGCGCCACTCCTTGCAACTGGCTTACTGCTAGAGGAACCCAGTACTCTGATGGAGCCCTGATCAGCCCAAAGGTGATCTCGAGTTCCTCCATCCAACTCTCTGATTTCGTATCCGAAGTGCTGCCTTCATACTTCTTTAAGATCTGTCGCTGGAAAGCACGAAACGTGCGCTGCCACAAGTCATCTTCCTCCTCTCGGTTAATCCTCAGCTGATCGACCGTCTGAATCTGCTGGGCCTCGACTGCCCGAGTCACCCGGGAACGACGTCCAGGTGTCATAGATGTACGGTAAACAAAGAACGCCTAAGACCAAGTAGCAAGGAAATTTTATCAAGGTTTCATTTTATCATTTTATTTTGATTTATTTCCCAGAACACCTAAATCAAGTAAAACACAAATCATGATGATGCATGTACCTTTCCTATGGTCTCTACCCTGAAATCAATGTAGTCTTACTTGGTCTTTCAGTAAGCTCAGAGTCCTTGCATCAGATCATGGGGGGCCCTAAAATCCCGTGTCCTAGCTAGTCTTCCCTGACCTATGTCACACACCAAGATCAGCCAACACTATTGCCCTACCATCCCATGCAATCCTCACTGCGCCAAACTCCAGACTCCATCCTATCTCTCAACCATCACCTCTGATACCATTTTGTCATGACCCCCTCCCACCAAAGATGCCCCTCCTGAGCTGGAAATGGTGAAAGGGAGATAATGACCCCCTGATTCCCACCTCCAGTAGGCCCCAGAGTGGCGACTAGCACCAAGGGTATGAGTTTTCACAAATATGGGAGGCATTGACCTTTTTATTATTTAAGATCAGGAAATAAGATAAGTCAAACACCAAAAGAAAAAGGAACAAGTAAATGAAAATAAACCCAAAACCAAACCCATATGCATGTTTTATACAATACTGAAACAAAATTACAAGTACAAGAAAAGCTCCAAAGTACGATACAAAAAAAAGAAAGCAAAAACTGCAACCAGCAAAACTCCAACACCCAACTAGAAAGGCCCCGCACGGTCCTTGAAGTCCTCCTGAAAACCTGAAAGTAAACGTAGGGTGAGCATACAAGTATACTCAGCAGGAAAACCTAAAGCTCTCATACATAGGTGGGGAGACATCCTAATTCCCCGTGATAAAACAGAAGGAACCAAAGCCTAGAAAGGAATCTATCCACCCAACCTTACAAGACACACTCACCAAATATCACAAGTCAATAGAGTAGTATATTAATATTATCAAAGTATGGGTACCCCGCACCACCTTCCCACTAAATACTGCTCAAGCCCTCATGCCTAACGCTCCGATGCTTCCCCCTCTTCCTGAGCTAGTGTCGCAACCTGGCCATACAAAGCTCGAGCTAGTGCCGCAACCTGGCCATACGAAGCTCATAGTATCTCACCGACACTCAATCCTCGGCCATCATAGTATCCCACTGAAACTCAATCCTTGGCCATAACCACATATCATCCCAAAGACACCTGTGAACCACATCACATCTCATCCCAAAGACACATGGTAACATATCACATCCTCATCCCAAAGAATCTTGGGAAACATCTGTCATAACCTGTCCGAAGGATCTTGGGCTATAGAACCTGGAAGAGGGAGCACCGAGAAGAATAGTAACCAACCATCCCTTATATGTTTGAGAATATCACCCCCCATCCCATGGGTGTTCGGCATGTAGTGCTCAACATGGGTGGGGTGCGTAAAGAAACATAAAATGTAAAAATTTATATAATTATATCAACCACTCAGCCTATCCTAAGGCTTCTATACAAAATATCTGAGCACATTCCTCGGTACTGCTTCCTCGGAAGTATGCGCACAATAAACAGCCCCAAACCCCATTAAGCTTTTCAGGTTTCAACAGTTTTAGTTTATCAGTTCCTTAACTACCGAGCACCTAACCAAAACCAAACCAGATCAATCATTCGTAAAACATATCCCTGCCAACCACAAATAGTGTTAGGGAAAACACAAGCAACACAATACTATTTTCTTTTATCAGCCATTAAATTCCATTGATTTTCTGTATTTAATCAACTACTATTCCCCATAATTCATTAGTTAACTCTTAAACTTTTATTCATATGCACATCCCATCCCTACAGCCCTGCTTCTAACAACCATAACCACAAACACATCGGAAACAATACCCGTATGACATCATCATCCCTTTGATACCATTTACCGTAGCTCCGCTTCCCATCACAACCATATCATACACGCCAACCCACAACCCAGCCAATCACAGCCCCACTGCTCACCCGTTCCACAAGAACCCACAAAACACCCCTTCACATAATTAAACCCCAACCATCACCCACAAATTCATTCTTTCATTTAGTTTAATCGGGGTGATCATACAAGGGTTCCAGGTATTCATTTAATCAGCCAACTTTACATGATTAACCAATTTCCACATTCTATGAAATTCCATCCACAAAAAAATCTAGAAAAACAGGGAAACATTTAATTGCGCAAGCAAAGGCCCCCAACAAATGTGATTTTCAGTAGGCATAAGCCTATTCAATTCACAACATAATCAAAGGATAAGCATTGATGGAAATAAAAAAACAATATCAAAAAAATTTCCCCAAACCCGTTCTTTAACCAGTTATTATCTTTATTTACTGGTTCAACCATATCTCATGAAAAAAAGAGGATACCCACCCCACATGATGAACAAAAGATAGAGAGACGATGGTAAGATCCCTACCTGAACAGGTTTTGATATCCTTTTGCGAGAACAACCACCACGAGGATTTCGATCACTCCTCCCGATGACTACGTCCTACTGTGGACACTGCGGAACAACCGCACTAACAACCAAGAGAGACTACATTAAGGTTTAAGGTGTCACTTGTCATAGCATGGAAAGGAGGAACATAAATAGGAGATCGAGGAAGGAATAAGAACGGGGTAGAACGTACCATTAAGATGACATTCGCCGAAGAGCATCGTTCCCATCAAATATCAGCTATCTAATTGGTAGGAAACTGCGAAGAGGAAGTCGAAGAAGAGGGAGTGGAACAAGGTGCACGAAGTTATCCTCATCGACACGATCCCATAGCCACCGACAGATCGATGATCAGAGTCTGGATGAAGAAGATATGAGGAAGGCTTCTGGGTCATCCGGGAGCGTCACCGTGCAAAGAAGAAGAGGGGTCTGTAAATAACACGTGACCCTCTCTTATATAGGAAATGAAAAGGTAAAATGATTCGCATCGTGTATTAATGAATACACGACATGACCGTACAACTGTTATGCTGTTTAACTGGTCAACACACAACACATCATGCATTTTCCATGCATTTAATGATAATAATAACTTCTATTAATAATAGATGTTTTATTGACCCGAGACATGAGTTATAAAATGGTATTCATCATTGGTCTTAAAATGACCTTCATAATTTTAGGGTTGCAACGTCACATACGATTTTCCAATCCGATACTGTATAAGGGAGATATGTTGGATACAAGATCCCGTAATAATAATGATATTATTATTATTGGGTGTCTCGTGGACCCAAGCCATGAACCATAATTTAATATCAAACATTAGAATTGAATCGATCATATTAATGACAGGATCACATCGCCATTGATGAGAAGTCAATCGGATGTCGCACACGGGAGTTATGGCGGGTCGAATATTTAATAATAATATTAAATCTATTAATTCACGAGCGTTTCAGGTACCCAATCAGAAAACCCGAAAAAGACATTCAATATTGGACTCACAATTTCCGTTTCGTAGTTAGGGTCATACTGCCGCTAATGGTTTGTGAAACCGAGGTTGCACGAAGAAGTTATAGTGAAAACAGTGTTTTATCATCAAAGTTAATAATAACAATATTTTATTATTATTATTAATTACTTATTTATTTATTTTTATAACTGAAAATCAATCACGATTTGGTCTCTTTCACGCTGGAAATTCATCACCAATTTCCTCCTTTATCATTTATTTCACATTTAATTTTATCACCACTAATATCTTATAACTCCTCCCTCTCTCCAATCTCATTAATTCTTCCACGATTTTCACTTACTCCCCAAATGTGGCGCCTCCCTTTCCTTTACTCCATGTGGCGCTCCCCAAACTCCATTTTAAACCTTTATCATTATTTTTTTAACACAATTATCATAAATAATAACATCTCTCATCTATCCACACATCCCAAATCTCATTGCATTGAATTCAAAATTTAAATCTCATTAAATCTTTATTAATGGATCATTCAAAATTTAAGCCAACATTATAATTATAATTATTCAGTATAATAATAATAACAAATACCCAATTAAAATTTATTAACTCATCACCAATTATTAATAATAATAATTATTATTATTGATTTTCTCTACATTGACCATGTCCGACCACCATTAGGTCAACACCGAGCAACCTCCCATTACACACATAATTTATTATTTATTAAAATTTAAATAAATCAAAAATAAACCATGCACCTCCCCTCATTGAATTAAATACATTCAATTTTATTTATTTTATTTCATAATGATTAAATTAAAACCATTTAATCTAATTAACACAAAAAATTTTCACGCCACCATTATCAATTATTATTATAAAAAATTATTATTATAACATGCGTCGTGTTTGACCACATCAAATTTTTACAAAGTAATGGTCCGGAGAGGTCCAGGCCATTACACATATAAATCCCATTTTTCAGAGCTTGGGAGGGAGGTAGAATCACTGGGGTTTTCTCTTAACTAAGCCCAAGACAAGCTTCAATAAGTAAATCTTGAATGAAATCACCTATGGGAGAAGTTCAAGTTAGTGGAAATTACCACTCGAGCGATGTTAGCCGAGCCAACCCATGAATTTATCAGCATCACACACCTTACCCTTAGATCATACATGGGTGTTATAAGGGGTTACGCATCCCAACCTTATTTACTTAAATTTTTATTTATTTTTTTAAATAAAATTTTTATTCTATCAATTCTGTTTTAAGAATAGGTTTTCTTAATAAAATTTAGATGGAATTTGATAAATTGATTTTTTAGAAAGAAATTTTACTTTACAGAAAAGATATAAATATTTATAATAAACTAATATATTATGAATAATACTTATTTTAATGAAATATTATGATTAAAAAAATATTTTTTAAAAATAAATGATTAAATAATTTTATTTTTTTCAAGTGTTAGAAATTTTACTATGCATTTTCAATCCACTATTATTTTTAATAAATAAGGATTTTTATATTTGAAAGTTAAAATGATCATATTTAAAGAATTATTATGATAAAATAAATATGGTTTTTGAAACCAGCATTTTGAATTTAGGTTAGAGTGAATTCATGAGAATATTCTAAAATACTTTAATTTTTTATGAATACTAAAAATACAGTTTGACTTTTTCGGTATGTTTAATGACTTCATAATTATCTCATAATGATGTAATAAATAATTAAACAAAAACCAAGAATTAAAATATGCTATTTTGTTAATATCAAGTATTTTAATATATTTTAATCAATTTCCAAATATATAATTTACTTTCCAAATTCTAAAATGGAAATTTTAACTTTAAAAATGTTATTTTGTGAAAAATATAATTTTCCTTGCCATAATAAGTAATATAAAATGATGGCCAACTCTTGTGGACTAAAATAACATTAAAGGTGCCTCAAGTGTCCTCTAACATGAGAAAATACAATGGGAAAGCCCATGATTTTTCATTTACCACTACCTAGGTGTCCAAGGCCTAAATTTTGAAATTAATAAACAAACCCACCACTTTTTCTATAAATACACACCCATTTATCTATTTTATTTCACTAAAAATTCATACTACATGAATCTATGATATTTTTATCTCCCAAATAGTCCACCCAAGGTTTCCTCAAGCCCCCAAAGTCCCACTCTTCGAGTTTTAGGAGTTACTCTTCACGGTAAGGTAAATATCCTTTTTTTCTCTTTGTTTCAAGAATTTATTTTTGTATATGTCTTATTAATGTTATGTTAAATCTATATTATTTAATTTTTATTAATTCCATTACTAAAAAATTATGTTTTATCAATGTTACACCTTTTCCCCCACTCTTTTTACTCTTTTCTAGAACCATGTTTTATAACCGTTATGCTGTCGATTTTACTTCTGAAAATTTTTCTCTTATCCTCAAGAAATTCCCTTTTATTTAATTTATGTGAATAAACAAACCTATTTATTTTATAAAGGTATTAAAAAATATATATAAAATATTTATTTTATTATGGTATTGACATACATAAAACCCTCATTCCTTTTTTATGGGTTATAAATGACATAAAGATCCTGTCTTTAAGCACTTTTTAAAACACCATGATTTTTATATGAAACCCATTTCTTTTATTCTACATGAGTTTTTTTGTGAAATGTTTTATTATGATATATGTGGATTAAATTAATTAATTCATATTAAGGGTTCACCATAATTTATATCCAATGCATTGGTTAAAGAATTTAATCTCTAAAGATGAAAAGTTTTACGATACCTTGGTGAATAACCTTTGTAATTTTACGACACCTCGATGAAAACCCTTGGTAAAATATTTATGAATGTCTCATTTAAATGTTTCAGATACATTTAAAAGTTATTATTCATGTTCTTATTATATGATATGCATCTTTATAATTACTTATCATTATGACTCATGTTCTTATTGACATTCCTCAAGATCACAAGTAAATTACTTCCCTTACTTTCCCTTATTGGGCCTTATGATCACCTTTTCCTTTGATGTATGTACCTAGGTTATGAGTTACAGTAAATTCAATTATTATAAACCTATAATGAATAATTTAATGTGTATTATAATAATGTTTTAAGTTTTCATGTATTATTCACCTTATTTCCAAGAAACTAAACTTTAAAAGATCCTCTGTACCATGTAAATGAAAAGTTATGTAATAAAAAGGTAGGATGAAATATTTAAAGTATTAGACACCCATTTTTTAGGTTTTATGTGATGTAATTATACTAATATTAAGTGTATTTTTGGAAAATATTTGAAAAAAACCCATTGGTTCAGTATATGTTTCAGTGAAAAAGTAATTTAATAAAGAATAACCCTACATTTTTTAGGAATAAGTTTAAAGTTATTAGAAAAATTTAGGGTTTATATTATATTAATTTTGAGTTAATTATGGGTTATTAAACTTTTTTAACATTATAGTAATTATTTTAATATAGTTTTAGAAAAATTAAAACCCGTATGCTGGGTGACAACCCATCGCATTCGGCAAGGCTGTAGGGTTTGAACCCAAAAATGAAGGATGATAAGGGTTTAACGCCTACCACTAGATTACATGATGTTCTGGTTAATATGTAATTATTTTTACTTAAAAAATTTGATGAATAAATATTAATGATTAACTAGTGGTGTTACTATCGAGGTTTAGAGATTAATAACTTGTGCTGACCATATTGTTTTTAGAAAATATTTAGAAATAGGTGGAAATAATTTCCACTATTTTATTGATATTATGATCTATTAAAAGTTAATTTTAGTGATTTAGGCATGAAGTTTAATTTTTTATATTCATTTATTGGAGTAAGGGATGAAGTGAAAATTGGTAAAAACACAACCAAAGGAAGAAATTGTTCTTATGAAATAGAAATGTATCAAGTAAGTATATTTCCTTATATTCTTCGATAATAAAATAATTCCTTAACTTTAGAAAAAAGATATTGAAACAAAAATGTTATCCTATTTCATTCATATCCAATGAATCATATAGTATTTTAAATAATAAAATATTTATGGTTTTGAGGTCCTTGAATTTACATTGATCATTCACTTTCTTGTGATCAATGATCTTTATCACTCTCTATAATTATTTGAGTTTTTCTTCCATGTCTATATCTTAAATTCCCACCAATTTCTCATAATTGGAAACCTAGTTATGTGTTATTATATATTACCTTTATATTTCCCTTTATCTCTTATCAATAGGAAGTTTTATTAACCCTTTTATGATGTGTGTTTTTCAATAATGGTATTTCCAAATGTCAAACCCTTGATTATTGAGATGAAGTTTAAATTTTGAGGATGAAATTTATTAAATGTGGAGGGAATGTAATTCCATGATATTTTAAAAGAATAAAGTTTATATTAATAAATCATATATAATGAAACACTAAGATTATATGAGAATTTAATACCCTGAGACTTTATGATATATTTATTTTTAGATAAATTTGATCTATTCAATAACTTACGAAAAATGAAACCCTAAGTCTAAATGAATAGTAATATAGTATACAATTATAAAACAGATTTTAAATTAGTGGTTATTAATATTAATAACTAAATTAAAATAATAATCATTTAAAAGAAAAAAATGTTTTCAGAAAAACTGAATTTTTCTAAAAAACTGTTTAGTCGTGCTTTGCGCACATAATTTAAAATTAATTTTTACCAATTTTATAAAATTTATTTTAAAAAATTAACTTCATTTTTAAAATAAACATATCAAAATTATCTTAGGGTGTTTTTTTTATTTTTCTGAAAAGTTTTATTTTTCAATGAATAGTGAAAGATATTGATTTTTATTGAAAACTGCCTTTTTGTTCAAATAATTTACAAGGTTAAATTATATTTTAAATTGGTTTTAAAGTAAATTTAGTTCAATTATATTAAAATTTAAATAATTTAGGTCATTTTAATCATTTTATTATTTAATTGTGATATTAAATCCTTCCATACTTATGAGAATTTTCTATTTGGAAACCCACTTTTTCATCGAATCTATGAGTATAATTTTAAATTTGATTCTATCACTTTTTTGAATTGAATAATTTATATTATCTAATAAGTTCAACTTAATTCTTGAATATAGTGAATATTGAAAGTACTAAAAATTAATTACCACAGTTAAGGTAAAAACATGTTTACCAAGGGTTAAATTAAGAAGATAAGGGTTAAAAATAACCCAAAACTACTAAAAAAACAATTTTATAGAAATATTTCAACCATATAGACTCTAATGTTCTATAATGAACCATTTTTGAGGCTTATGGAATGATAAAAACATGGTTGTAACTGATTATTTTCAAAAAATCCATGTGTGTCCTCTCCCCCACTTATAAAAGGATACCCCATATCCTCCCAACTTCACACTTCAACAACAATTTGGTTCAACCAATACCTAACAAAATCACTTCCTTACTCCTTAAAAAACATCATAGATCCATTTTTTGATCATAAATCTAACCTAGGAAGGATTTTGGTGAAAATCCAAAGAAGTGTCTGAAGAAGAGTTAATGTTCTTAAACGAGCATTTTTATTTTGTTTCATATTAAACCTCCTTAAAATATTATTAAACCATTATTATATAATAAAATAATTTTATTCCATATAATTATATGTTATTATGTTAATTTTATTACCAATATCCATATTATTTTCCATTAAATGGAAAATGAAACTGTCGATCGTGTGTACAACAGACTACCGCCTTACGAACCAATATAATTTTTTTTCCATCAAAACTTTTCGAGGATGGATATAAAGATGTATTTAATATATTTTTATGATTTTTATTATATTATAATACTTTTTAAATTATAATATCACATATAACTTCTTAATTTCCATGCTATTTAAAATACTATAACATCGCTCGTGTGTATAGTGGACTACTACCTCATGAACTGATGTGATTCATTTTTCACTTAAGATTTACATGGAAATTAATTAAGATAAATTTAATGAATATATGTGATATATATGACATGATATTTATTCTTTAAAATTAATATATCACCCACTTTTATAACCTTTCACTCATTAATGGAATGATATATCCACTCGTGCGTACATATGACCTACCATCTCCACAAAGTGATGAGATTCATTTTCCCTATAAAACCTTAAATAATGATTATAAAAATGTATATAATGAGTAAATATTATATTTAAAATATTAATATAATTCTGGATATTATTTATCTATATCCTATACCCAAGAATCAAAACTTTCATGAAAAAACACGCATGAGAAAACAAGGCAATTAACAACTGAAACAATGAAAATAATGAAATACTATTAATGAGTTAAAAAATGTTATAAGAGGATCATATATGATATTATAAATATAAATATGGTTTTGAAATAAATTAATAAAATGATTAAAACCATTATATTTGATATTAAATCACATTCAACCAGAAGGAAGTGTGAGGTAAGGGATTTCGACCTAATTTCTCTTTATTGATGCATATTGTAATGTTACGAACATAATTTATTTTATATAGTGTATATCTACCCATTTTTCATGTAATATCATGAATAATTAATAATTAATGTAATTTGAAGTTTAATTTGAATTATCTCATCTAAGGGGATTTAACTTGAAAATTACCAAGTGGTAAATAATTTCATAACTCAATTTCTTTTCACTGGGTTATATTACTTCTTCATTGTCCTTGACATTCTAAGATTATGCATGTAAATAATTTTAACTCTATTATATTTTAATTCAACTTGTTTTATATATATTTACATTTTATATACATAATCTATTCATTGATTAATTCTCACTTCAACATTATGATCTTTTTAAGGGTTTATTTCACAATATCATTTTAATTGGGATTTCTTATACTTGAATTTCCATTAAAGAAAATTATTTGATAATTGTATAATAAACCCCTTTAATTTTATTATACTTTATTTATTCATGATTTTTCAATTAATAGTAACATATTAATCTCTTTAGTACTTAAAATGATTGAGAAAATGTTATCAATAAAATATGACATAATTTCTCTCTTTAGTCAAAAATAATTTTTCTTCAAAAACCATGTTTTCTATTTTTATTAATTTTTTTAACATTTAAAATATTATTTATCAAAGATTTTTTTACCCATTTTTAAATTTTTAAGAAATTTATTGAAATTAATCTACTTTTTTTCCAAATAATCCCCATTTTTTCCTTTACTGAAAACGTGAAAAGAATATTTTTTTTTAAATTATATGGAATGTATGGAATTTCTATCCATCATGACCACCCAATATTTTAAATCTTATTTTACAAATTTCCAATTTTATTTTCAAAAAAAAATCAAAATGTTTTTTGAACTTTTTGTTTTAAAAGGTGATTTTCAAAATGAAAAGGATATTTTCATCAAGAATGTTTTTAAAGATATTTGTTTGGTATTTCTATTCATAAATAACAAAAAACCTTTATTTTAATTATAATAAATTGGGGATATGTTGTATTAATACCATACTTATTATTTTTATGGATGGTTTATGATCATTTTGACCAAGTAAAGTATTGAAATTCACTTTCTTGATTCATTTTTGTTATCATTAAATTTGCCTCGAAATATTCACTTTCTTATGATCACTGAACATTAAATTTACATTAAATATTCATAATATTTATCATGGATATAATTATTACTTAAAATGTTTATCATTTTTACATATGGTATTTTACTTTGAAAGTTATATTATTTACTTGGGAAATTATTATTAATCTGCATTCCTTAGTCGATACAGAAATTGATTGATAAGACATATTGTTCATGAATTAAATCAATAATTAGATATATGAGGAATGCGTTGAACATGCATATATAGGCGAGGCTTTATTATATATATCCCCTTGATGCATCGTTAGTCTCATGAGATGAATCAGTTGGACAACCTTAGTTAAATGAGGTTCTAGTGTATACCTACCCATCAGTTTTAAATTGTCTTATGAAAGGTCTTGACAGTAGTGGTATCATGATGTCTGAGATCATGATATCTAATAATTAAGAATTTCCTTCATCATGAATTTAGTCATTATTATCCATGAGATTTTCATAATGATGTTGTCTTTGGATACAGTTCATTCTTAGATTATTGATTAAATGGAATGCATTTTCAGTCATTTACCTTTCCATATTTATTATGCCTTATCTATTCATAATAGTAAAGTTAATGATTAAATTTAATACGTGTTCAATTGTTTACCATTCCATATTGATTATTCATTATATTTCTATAATTGTTAAGTTATTGATTAAATAGAATATTTATTCAGTTATTTACCTTTCCATATTGATTATTCATTATATATTCATAATAGTCAAGTTATTGATTAAATGGAATTAGTGTTCATTTATTTACCCTATCATGTTGATTATTCCTATATATTCATGATATTCAAATTATTTAAACGGAATGATTGTTTATCTATTTTCATTTCCATTCTGATTATGCTTATTGATTCATGATGGATTCCATTATACTTAACCCTTACCGAGAATTTGATCTCACCCTTAATTTGTTTCCTTTCCTAGGAATCCTAAATGTGTACTATGAAAGATATGAAAGAATATTCTAGAGTGAATAATGATATTCTAAAAAAATGATGTTGTAATTGGTGTATTCAAATATAATTTGGGAATCATGCATGTATCTAGTTTTGAATATTACTAAACTATTTGGTCCTTTAGGATGTGATTTCTTCTATATTATGCCAATGCAATAAAGTAGATACTAGCTTTGAGCTACTAGGGTCAGGTTTATTACAATAAAAGAAACATCATACCTGTTGTTCTCTTAAAAACCTTTGGTTATAACTAGGATGCTACCTCTAATTCTATAAGGTCTGTTGGATAGGAAGTTGAAGCTCATGTGGTTATACCACCTCAAGCACCAACTCCGGGGGAGACATCCACCACCTCACCTCCTAGG
This sequence comes from Viscum album, assembly GCA_963277665.1. Classification (NCBI taxonomy): domain Eukaryota; kingdom Viridiplantae; phylum Streptophyta; class Magnoliopsida; order Santalales; family Viscaceae; genus Viscum; species Viscum album. Next base: position 1,738,963,931 of record OY728160.1, read on the forward strand.
GATTCAACACCTATTGAGAGGGAACCTTCTGGGGAAGTATAGGAGACTGTTTCTACTAGGATAGATCCGATAGTGATATAAGTGGGACCTATTTTGGAAGAAGAAATCCAGAGTTAGGAGGCTGGAGTTGTTATTATTAGTGTTGTTGAGTCTACTCAGCCAGTTATGATAGCTATTGATACAGCTGCTATAACTGAAGAGAAAAGACTAGTAGAGACAATGCTTAGTTTTCCGACTATTGAAGTAAGAGTATAACTTATGGTTGATTCAATCCTTGGATCATCTATGCTTGATATTGATGGAGCTGTGGATGTGACTATGGAGGATATTATTGATCATTCACATAAACCACTACCCATTCCATCATCTCCTTATGCACAATATGATATACCATTTGTAATAAAAATTTCTAAATGTTATAACATTTAAAGAAACATACATACTTTTGCCTCTATAGTGATGATAGAGTTGCTAATATAAAAGGATATTTTTATGTTTTGAAGCCAAATAGGATACATTCCAAAGTTGAAATCATACATTTGAAGGAGAGTTTAGTTTCTAAATCAGATTTTGACATGATGGTTTGGATAATATATTCCCAAACTACCTTAATATAGAACCTATAATAGGAACAACCTATTTTATCTAGTGTAAGTTATAATTAAATTGAAGCTGTGAAAGCTCAAGTGAATGAGTTTATAATAATTTATTCTACTAAGACTAAGATAAATGAATTCGTAGTGCTTGTGGAATCTCAAAGGGACATGGTTTAGAATATTCCATTAGTTAAATCATATTTCTCAGTGGCTACAATTGATGAAATTAAAAGTTTCAAGACTGAGATGAAAGAGATATTTTACACTCTAAAGAGTAGTTGTGATTTAATTTTCGTTTATCAAAATATTTCAGCATAGCGGCACAACCACCTCATAAAAATCAATGGTTCTATAATTTTAGAGTCATTTTGACCTACTATCTTCAGATTTAAATTCAGTAATGTAAGGCACTAGACTTAAACGTTTCATAATGTTGAGTTAATTCAACAATTTTACTTTAATTCACATCAAGGATCTATTCAGGTTTAAAGATTTTGAGAATTAGGTCATAACTGATACATAACAACTTTAATATTACAAGTAGACACTTATACTCACTACCCATTTTTTATATAATAAAAACTCTTTAAAAATAAACATTACATCATTTCATGTTTTAACAACATAACTTTTCCTTGATCCCATCCTTGACTCTATTCTTCTTTATGTCCTGTGAAAAACATTTCAAAACATGGGATGAGCATAAAAATCTCATTAAGGGATACATAATGAATGAAAACTATTAGTCTTGTGAAAACATGTAAACCATAAAAAATTTATCATAAAGTAATACTTTTCACCTTTAAGAAGAAGAAAAAACACTTCACTGAATATAAGCTCATTACTTACCCTTTTTATAACCAAAAGATTACCATAAATCCCATAGAAAGAAATACAAAACATATAAAGGTAACTTGGTACATAATCAAACTTTAATGGAATAACCATACGGTCGACTTCCACACATATCACTAAATGGAATAGCTATACGACCGACTTTCATACCCAATGCATTAGAGGTTATAACATAACCACCTGTACTTGGTTTATCACGAAACCACTCATAATTTGGTTTATCACATAACTACCCATAGTTGGTTTATCATGTAACCACCCATCAAATGTCCAAGTACCATTATATAATCATAACACATAAAATATTTCAAATATCAACATTTCACCAATAAAATTTCATTTACAATCACAAGAAATCAATTCAATACATTGAAATTTAAATCCATTTCTAAAAACATTTTAAATACCAAAACACCCAAAAAGGGAATAAGGTATTTCTTTTCCTTAAAAAAACATTAAGGCTTATAGAGGAATCCAAATATCAAATAACAGTTATGATGGTAGAGAGGTTGTTGTCACCGCATACGTTAAAAACATTCCTTTTATCATTTAGTAAAACTCTTCATAGAAAAAAAGATTCCCTTTGAATGAAATTAAATTTAAAAGGGTTTTATTATACACCATATAAAATAAGGAGGTGTATATTATCAAAATATGCCTCAATTAAAGGAGATTGAGACAAAGTCTCTTACCTTGAGTCCAACTTATCGCATTAATTCTTTATATTCCGGAATAATAAACGTAGGTTAATTTGTAATTTCTTTAGAACCTTTTTCAAGTTTATTATTCCTTTTTATATCACTTATTATCACGTTATAAAAGTTACATAATTATTTAAATTAATATCAGTCGTTTTGTCTATATTCGGTACTTGAGTCAAAAATAAACTTTTTTTGATATAAATTGTCCATCTAGTCAAAAGTACATCATCCCCAGAATATTATTCATGATTTAAATATCATATATATCCAGTATATATGTATTTATAATAGTCTATAACATTTGGAGATAATAAATGAAATACACCATTCATGGAGACGGTAGGCCGTACGTACGCATGAACACTACTTTCATTTATTTGTCATATTAAAGGAATGAAAAATAAATGATACATAGGTATATTATAATTATAGTATAATTTAATATTTTATATACATTACATAAGTTTATTAATTCCATCCTTTATACACTCTATGTAGGCATGAACGGGTCATATCACTATGAGGGGGCGGTAGTCCGCACATCCTCAAATGAAATTATCGTATTTATACATTATGGAAAGCATAAAGGTATAATGTAAATAAAAATAAAGAAGTATAGAGACAATATAAATATAATATATATCATATATAACTATATTTCCATCATAATGGACACCATGAGAGGTGGTAGGATAAAATTTAACAATCATCGTTTCGTGAGGCAGTAGTTCGCTGTACATAGAAACAATATGCTTTTATCCATTAGATGGAGGTGTGTGTAAGTGTAGATTGAATAATTTTTATAAAAACATCCTAGTATATTTAGTATATTGGTTTTATTATTTAATCTAAGAATAATGAGATCATAGGGCATGGATAAGGAAAATAAAGGAAAGGAACTTGAGAGAAGACGTTACCTCAAAATTGGGTAACTTCTTTTGATTTGCACCAAAAGGATTTCTTGAACTATCTTATTCCCAAGGTAAGGATTATAAGAGGAATGGAGTGATGTTGGGAGATTATTTGAGTATAATTTGGATGATCCAAGGGGATTGAGCGGTGTGAGTAAATGGGTAGAGGTGGTGGCCTTTTATAAAAGGGAGGAGGGTCACTTTAGGAAAGTCTTGAAATATTAATTTATTATAAATTCTATTTCATTTAAAAATGAGCCCAAATTTAGTTAGTTATAAGATAATATGAATATGAGTCTAAATAAAATAATAAAATAATAAATAGATAGGTTTTTGATATTTTTTTAATCCTTATATTTTTGATTTATCCCTTTTTTACTCTTACCATTTTATCAAGCATTTAAAACTTTGAGAATAAAAATAGTTACCAAAACATGAAAAATGTCCAATTAAAGAGTTATTAATAAAATTTTAGACTTATAATAACCAATTTTATGAATATTTGTTTTTGTAATTTTATAATATTTAATAAAATATCTTATTTTTTAAAATATGAATTATGCCAATTTTGACACTATTCATATCATGACTTTTTAAAAATTCATAACAACTTGATCCCTTATAAAAAACTTCATTAATTAAAATATAACATGTCATATTCATCCAAAAAATTTGTGTATTGCATCAAAATAATAAAATTACATTTATTTTAATATTTATAATATAATTTATTTGAATCCTTTATTAATGAAGCAATCACCGCATCATTATTGTGTCAGAATTAAATTTATTTATTTAATGTCTAAAAATTATAAATAAAATACCATGATTTAGAAAATATTTTTATATTTATAATGAATATTTATAGTTGAATAGATCACTTATATAAACCCATATAAAAGTTTTTTTATTAAAAGATACATGTTTATGTTATATTTCCCTTTTCTTTAAATTAAAAATCATAAAATGTCATTTTCACACCCAAGTGGCTCCAAAATTCCAAAATTTTGGCCTTATGATTCTCATGGTCATAAATATCTAATCCAATAGGATTAGGATACATTTTAGGGTAGTTTTATATTATTATAATATTATTTTTTTACCCTTATTTACCTGATTTACCCTTTAACCATGGTAAATAAAAATAATTACTGAAGTTACTATTCATAATGTACAAAAATAAAAGGCACCTATTTAAACAAATTGAACCTTATGATTATAAATATGGAATCTATTTTTACACATTCAAAACACAGAAATTGTAGAAATTAATTTAAAATTAATTCCTGTTGTCAAAACCATAAATCAATTTTTTAAGAAGTAATAACTATCAAAAGATTGACATGTGTTTATGTCCGATTTCAATGTGAAATGACTTATAATGACCAAAATTGGATTAAAATATAAAAATATATTCCATTTATACTTTAAATCCATTAAACAATATGATTTAACCATATAAATTATCTCAATGGAAAAATTTGTTTTCAATTAAAATTTAGCATGTTTTTACTATTCATCAAAACATGATAGTCATGAGAAAAATATCAAAAATTAATCCAAAGTAAATTTTGATATCTATATTATAAATAAGAAGTTTATTTTGTCAAATATAATGCATAAAGGTGTCAAAAACTAAATTTAATAAGGGTTCTCCATCAAAAGGCAGTGAAACTGTATTTTTAGAAAAATACTTCTTTTATCCGAAAAATTGAATTTGTTCTTACATCATTTATAGGAAACATTTAAGATTAAATTAAAAAATTAAATTTAATATATAACTTATATTTTAATTAATTAAAAAATCCATAAAGAGTGATATGATTTTATAAAAACAATTATTCTCTTTTTAAATTGGTTTTCATAAAAACACACCCTTTATATTCAATTGGTTTTTATTTCCATTTATAATAAATTTTGTAACCAATTAATCACTATTTAAACATTCATAGACCATATTTTCATAATTCAGTTGATACTATTCATTTCTACCATTCCAACATCTAGGTTATAATGGTAACATTTAAATAAGAATATCTAGTTGTTCGTTTAAGCTTGATGTAGCGTATCATGTATGCTATTGAACACAATGTTTCTTTCTTAAAACTCAGGATGTTACATCATTCCACCATTTTTAAAATCGCATCCTCTCAATTTTAAAATTTGGATTGATAAGTTCATTGAAAATCCCACATCAGAAAAAGAGTCAATAAAACTATCACTTTAAAGGAAAGAAAGAGAAGTGCAAAGGTCACCCGAGATAACACATACTAGGATTCCATGTAGAAAAACATGAATATGGAAGAGAAACTAATGATCTTGTTCAGATGGAGAGTGATAGAAAACATGATCAAGAGAAATTTAACCACCATAAAACCACAAACTAGTGATAAGTTAAACAGTCATTGATTTCTCAAAAGGAAAAGTAAACAGAAAACATTTTAGTTTTAATATCGTTTTCATAAAGTTGAGGAATTTAGTTATGGTATTGACTAAGAACATAAATAAACATACATACTTGTCATGTATAGTTTCATTCTTTAATAAATATCTACCACAAACTATTGTTTTCTCCAAACGATGAGTATTTAGGATGACTTGGTCACACCTAAAGTGCTAGAATAAACTTCTAGAGAATCACATAATATACAAAAGATGAACTATATATTTACCTTGTCTTTAGAAATTAACCAAAGACAAAATGGTTAGTAAAGATCATATAATACCCCCCAAAAGATAATCCTTTATAAAAATAAATACCACTCTTAATCTCCAAAATTGAACAAATAATACCCAAAGATCAAAAAAGACCATTCAATAAACAATTATCCTTAAAATTCTTCAATGTAATCCAAACTAAGATTGAAACCCAAAATTCATAAGGATTTGATCACCTAGTCTTCCACGATAAATCTTAACATTTATCTCCAAACAAGATCGACTAATCTTAAAGCATCATACTTAACAGTAATTAACCTAATCACATAATATCCATGGTAGGTTAATCATTTCCATAAATAACCCAAATCTCCATTTGTCCACAGTAAAAACATAGATTTTTACAAAATAAAATTAAACCATTACTCCTCAAATAAAATCCCATAGTATTCTATTTTCCTTAGGCATATAGTATTCCCAAAAGAGTGAACGTCTTCCAAAATAACAATTTTCACTTAATCACCATTTTTTTCCTATACTAATCATATCCATTTGATAAAACATAAGTTACAAAAATCAACTTATTCTTGATCAATAGAATCATTTAACTAAAAAGAATAATTCATACTAACTAGGGACTTCACATAGTCCAGTGGTAGTTGATAAATCCCAATCGCACTTCAGTTGTGGTTTTGATTCCCACATCTTTGTCCGATGTGACGGGTTGTCACACGGTCTGCGTGTTTCCCTTTTTGAAAAACCATATAATTCTAATAACATTAAAAAAATGAGATAAAATCCTAAAAAATAACCAGAACATATTTTAACTTCAAAGGTTATCTCATACCTCAAATTTTTCATCCAAAAATTAATAACTATTAATTGCCTCAGATTCAAGGATCATATAAACCATAATGGTTCTTTATAAAAATATCCGCAAAAGTAAATATAATTCTCCCTCAATTAAAATTTTTATATAACAAACATAGGGGTTACAAATACTATAAGTCTTCCAAAGTAATCCCATCATTAATACATTTAAACATATCATCATCCATAGGTCCAACATAACTCTTGAATTCCTAAAATGTAGACATCTTAATCATCAAACATTCTTGATGGTACTTTATCCATGATTTTACATCTTATTCTTTTATACTTATTTCCTATAAAAAATCATGAATAATGTCCTAAGATTCAATAATGTCAAAAAATGAGCTAAGAAATAATCCATACCTTTCATAGGTCATTTACATTTTCCACATCTTCAATTGTATTGGTATTAGGAATTGGTAAACATATATTTGTACGGTTATGCTAATCCCATTCTCAAACCTTATTCTTAGGACATCTATTTGTGTAATGACCATGAAAACTACATTTAAAACATTCGATTGATCCCTCAAAAATAACTTCTTTCTCTTTCTTGGAGCCAACTGAACACTTCCCTTTTCCATGACAAGTTATTGCTTTATGACCTTCATTACCACATATATAACATCTTCCCATCCCTTTGAAACATTTTCTTAGGTGTTTCTTTCCACATCATTGACACATAGGTTTTTGAATATACTTACCTTTATTATTATAACCCGAACTTCCATAGGGATTCTTTTCTCGCATATATGATGCCTTAGAAAAATCACCAAGGTTAGAGTGGTCAATCATGACTCTATATAGTTGGTTAAAAATAACCACAAGAGTTCTCATTGCAGCTCCCATTTCATTCGGTTGCTTATTCAGAATACCACCACAGTTTCCTTCACATCCATTGTTACTTTGGTGCTTTATAGATTCAACCATTTACTAAAACCAAAAAAGTTCAATGTGAGTATATCAGTAAAATCATCATATACTATATTATGAGGAGTGTAAAAACTAAGATATACTTATTCATGTTATATTAAACTCATTGAATTTATCTAAAATAACTATAACTCTTTATAATATTCTAACCACTATGGTTATATAAAATATGTCACTTATGCTAAGAAAACACCCTAACCTCTAAAGTTACTTAAACCGACCTCTGATACCAATTGTAAGGAACTAGAATTAAACGTTGCATAATGTTGAGTTAAGTCAATAATTTGACTTTAATTCACATCGAGGATATTTTAAGGGTTATAGATTTAGAAATTAGGTCATAACTGATACATAACAACTTGAATATTATAAGTATACACTTCTACTCACTATACATTTTTTATAAAACAAAAACTCTTTAAAAAGAAACATGACATTGTTTCATGTTTTAAAAAAATAACTTTTCCGTGATCCCATCCTTAACTATATTCTTCTTTGTGTCCCATGAAATACATTTCAAAACTTAGGATGAGCATAAAAATATTAGTAAGGGATATATAATGAGTGAAAACTATTAGTCTTGAGAAAACATGTAAACCATGAAAAATTTATCATAAAGTAATACTTTTCACCTTTAAGAAGTAGAAAAAAACTTCACTGAATATAAGCTCATTTCTTACCCTTTTTGTAACCAAAATATTACCATAAATCCCATATAAATCAATATAAAACATATAAAGGTAACATGGGACATAATTATACTTGAATAGAATAACTATACGGTCAACTTCCACACATATCACTAAATAGAATAGTTATACGGTTGGCTTCCATACCCAATGCATTGGAGGTTATAATGTAACCACCCATGTAGAGACCCGAAGCTTAACGTACATGGACATTACATTACTTTTGCGGAATACGTAGTACATAACAAAAACACACACACAAGGATCGTAATAGTTTAGTGTCTTTGGAAACTCGGAATAAAATCTTCTAATCGTGGTGAAAGATCTTCAACATCTCCCATAAAGATCTTCCATTTTTTTTACCTAAAACCTTTGTTTATATCCGGGGGAAAAGAAAACATAAAAGGTTGAGCTCAAATGCTCAGTAAGGGTAAACAAAAGAAATATCAATCACATCATATTCATAAGAACATAACATTTTGGAAATCTTAACCTGCAAAAGAGATCATAATTTCATAACATGGGATAAATCATAGTAGTGAAATGAAATCCCAATAATCATAACTTAAAACATGAAACTTTGTGGCATACACACATAATCATAGAGAATCATATCTTATTAGTCAAGACTCATTGCCAAGACTATCTTAGTGGACAAAGTCCATTTCTGAACCGAGTCACCCTCGTTTCAGTCCTGTTTCACTGAACCGGTATAACATACCATTCCAGCCATGTCTATCTCATGAGATATAAAATCTTTACACAATTCATTGGAGGGAGATATAGGTCCCACCCATCTCATAATGATACCATTCTTATGTGTGCCACAAAATTAGAAACCATACATCATAGCATAACCCATGTAATAAAAATGGGAATCTTAAATATCGTGACTTCATAAAACAATTCATATAAGATAAAGGAATTCATAAAAATATAATTCCATCACAAAATAATCAAATCAATGTAATAATAGGAATAGAAACAGAACCCTTTATTATCTTAGATGGAAAATAATTTTGATAAAACACTTGAACTCCATTCTTGAGGAAAATATCCTTTCAAATTCAAAAAAAACATTTTCCTTTTTTTAACATGTGATACAATTTTAAACTAAAGAATTTGATTAAAAATAAACTTGAAAACTTGTAAAGTAAGTTTCTTGGAAATAATGTTTTAAAAATACATTCATGCCGTATAAGTTTAAAAAAACATTCTTCGTACTTTTGTCAGAAAAGTCAAAAAGTACCTCGTACGAAAAACGAAAAAAGATTCCTTTCATATCCTTTACTAAAAACTCACCGAAGGGTAAAATTGGATTTAAACAATTTTAGGTGAATGGAAATAATATTACATATTGAGGAAACATGGATGTGGATGATAAAATATACCCCAATAAATACCAAAGTATAAACAATCTCGGATAAAAATGAGATTGTGATATTTCCCTTACCTTTGGTCCGATATGATTTGTACGTGTCCGAACCTCCTGTATAATGATTTAAATAATGTTATTGACTTATTACAGAATCATACTTATTTTTATGATATCATATATGGTCATATTCTTAGCTTATTATTAGTAATATTTCATTACTACTTGTTATTCGGGTGTTTATTACTTTTTGTTCTTATGCGTGTTTTGTCGAATAAATTCTTATTCTTCTCTTTAGGTTATAGATACCTCATTTCTAGAATGGTATTAGTGTAATATATATCATATTAATTCATTAAATTCATTTATATAATCATTATGAAATGAATATCATGTAGAACGAGTCGCATCACATCGTGGAGACGGTATTCCGTACGTACGCACGAGTGATGATATCGTTCCTATGATCGTGGAATTGTATTAGAGTGTATGTATACTATTTCAGAATCAATATCACTTTATAATAGTCATATATAGTCATTATTTACACCATTAGACCCATCCAAGTAAGGTGGTGGTGGAAAATAGATTACACCACGGCGTGGAGACGGTATTCCGTACGTACGCACGCGCGGTGATTTCTTTTTCCATAGGATGGATAGATGGTGAAATAGGGTTGTTTCATACTTATAATAAAATATCAGTATATGAGTGATAATTATGTTATTACTTCATAATGAAACAACTAAATAAGAAGAAGTGGAAGAAGAAATAAAGATGAAAGAATCGGTAATGGACATTACCTCTTCTTTGAAGTGTTTCTTTGAGACCTTCTTTTAGGGCACTAAAATAGGTCTTTGAAGAAGAACAGAACCTCTAGGATGTTTCTAGGGAAGTGTAGAGAAGAAATTGGCAGGGGTTGTCCGAGCTTGAAAGCTCAAAGTGGTGTGAGGAAGAGAGGGAGGAGGTGCCCTTTTATAAGGGAGGAGAGGGGCACCTTTGGAATAACTAAAAATATTATTTTATTATAAAGTCAAGTTCGGTTTTAAATAGCTCCAAATTGATTTATTTCAAAGATAAGGTGGGGATTGGTCGAAATTATCTCATCCAATAGAATTTAGACAAGTTTAGGTCATTATATTAACCTTATCTTTTAGTTTTAACTCTTAGTTAATTAGATTGACATTTACCATGTCACTTTGTATTTTTATATTATATAGTTAATAAACTTACCATATACATCTAAGAGACCCCAAATTTGTGTTTTATTAATATATATAACCTTATCTAAGTCATTTGGCCGAACCTTAGATTTTTAGGAATAAAATAACAATTAATAATATAATATTTGTTTTAAAAACTATTTTATGTCAATTTTGAAACTATTCAATAGTTGATTTTTTTGAAACTTATAAAAGAATGATTACTTCGACAAAAGTTAATTAAATCAATCCTAACATGTCATGTTAACCTATAAAATTAGTTTAGTTCATAAAAAGTCTCAAATTATATTTATTTGGGTATTTAAAACATCAATTATGTCAATATTTCATTAATAAGATAATTACTACATCATCGTTGTGTCATAAATAAATTAAATTATTTAATGTCTAAAAATTACAAATAAAATACCATTATGTAGGAAATATTTTTATCTTTCTAATTAATATTTATAGTCTAATTTATCTTATGTATAACCCCATATTAAAAATTATTTACTTATTAAACTTTGATTTTAACTATTTTAACCCTTCTTTAAATAAATTAATAATAAATGTCCTAATCTAATCCAAGTGGGCCTAAATGGTCATATTTTATTCCTAATGTTGTTTTTGGTCGAATTACACTTGTCCAATAGAATTAGGACATGTGTTAGGATAATAATAATATCATTTTTACCCTTAATTACCCTATTTACTTTTAACCGTGGTAAAAAAAGTAAAAAGTTACTATTCACCAAAAATTCTTTTCATCTCATTGAACCACATTTTAGTCATTGATATTAACCGTGTCTCTCGGATTTTCGAAATTCCACTCACAGAAGCGGTAAAATTAAGTTTTATGAAAAATTCAGTTTTTTTAACTACCACTTAGTGGTTTCACTATTCATCAAAAATTGAAAGTTTTCAGAAAAATACCAAAAATTAGATCTAAGCTATATTTGATATTATGAATTCAAAAATGATGTCTATTTTATCAAATTCAAAACATATTAGTTGCATTAATTAATTTAAAAAATAATTCTCGTCGTCAAAACAAATAACGTGTTCTTAAGAGATAATAACTATCAAAAGATAGACACTTGTTTATGACTAGTTTAAATGTGAAATTACATCCAATGACCAACATTGTATTAAATTGTAAAAATATATTCTAAATATACTTTAAAACCACTCAAATTAATAATTTATCACTATTAATTATTTCGATTAAAAAAGTTGTTTTTAATTATAATTTAGTAATTTTCACTATTCATCAGAATATGAAAGTTATCCGAAAAGTACCAAAATTTCACCTTAGGCTAAATTCGATACTTCGAATCCAAAAATGAAGTCCATTTTAAAAAATAAAATTTACAAAATTTCAAAAAGTGGTTATTACTATTCATAGCGGCTAGTTTTAATAATATTTTATTAGCCTATCGTTGTTTAGTAAAACTCGGTATTGCGTACTACACACGCTATCAAGGAAGGTCGTGATTGCGTGTAATGCAAGGCAAGTCAAGGATGTGTGTTGTGAAAGATCCTTTTGGTGTAGCATACAACACAAGACATAAATGAAATTAAAAAGAATATTTTTTTATAAAATCTCGGGCTGTTACATTCTACCCCCCTTAAAATGAATTTCGCCCTCGAAATTCGTCGGGGTTATAAATGGTTTACTACTTGAAAGTTTCTTTAATAGAAACCCACATCGTAAAAAGGAATACCAAAACTTGGCTTTAAAAACTAAAGTATGAAATGTAACGATTACCCAAATAAACTAATCACTGGGTTTCCACATAGGTGAAAATATGGATATAGAAGAGAAATCTAACCATCATGTTCTGATGGAGAGTGGTAGAGAACATGGCTATGGAAAAGCCAGAAATCACAAAGCCATAAATTTGTGACGATCTAAGGTACCATCTAATTCATCAGATATAAGAGCACTAGGAAAACATTTTTGGTTTTCAAGATCATTTCCCTAAAGTTGATGAAATTAGAATAAATACTTTCGTGATTTTGGTATAGTCTCACCGTTTTTCATTCTTTGGAAAATTTCCAATTCATCTCTTAAAGAAATGAAGTTGAATTTTTCATTCGTGATGTGTTAGAAGATCATGTGATAGAATGATGGGTCATTCCATCTATCTCAAACAAAAGGTTAGAAAAGTTATCAAAAAATACATAAGTCCATCTATAGTGAGATTAATCATATATAGTTCCTAAAATGGACTTATACTTCATATATCATACTGATTAATATAATAAAACTAGTTTCTACTAAACAGGGACTTCCTGTAGGCCAGTGGTAGGTGATAAAGGCCAGTCGCACTTCAGTTGTGGGTTCGATTCCCACAGCCTTGTCCGACGCGATGGGCTGTTGCCCATCCTGCAGGTTGTCCTTTTTCTAAAACTAAATTACTATAACATCACATAAATAATATCAAAAAAAAATTTCTATCCTTAAACAATACTAACTTATGGTTAACATAATCCATTCCAATCTTTAGGCTTATCTAAAATACTTCGGTCCAAGCTCATAGTATAAAGAAAATGATAACTTGAAATGTCGTCAACCAAGCATGTGAATACCATCATTTATCCCCCATATATCTTGTTGGTCACATTCCAATCATGTGAATACCTTAATGATGTATTCTCTTGAAAAATGAATACCCATTAAACCTTAGTGAAAACATGAATGCTGTCAAAAGTTAACTCTTTCCACATACCAAAATCCAAAAATTCTATATACTCAAACCATGATATGACCTTCTCCTTATATCAGTCATGAGCTCATGAATACTATCAAACATTTAATTTTCTCCTTATCCCTTCATTATGCGCATATCATCTACATTCAAAAAATATCTGAATAACCTTTCATGGATACTGATAACATTAATCATACACTTTCAAAACTCAAGGAAAGACAACAGTGTAACAATCCTTAGATGTCTCTTTATTCCATAGTAACATGAGATTACACATGATAAACATGTAATCATTCCACTACATTCTTAAACCATTGACCGAGCTTCAACAATTCTTTCATCTCACATATCATTTGTAGTCTCTTCATCATCATCCACATAAATACTACCCATACGACCATACTGATTCTCTTTATGAGACTTTCCCTTAGGGCATTGGTTTTCATAATGCCCATACATTCCACATTTAAAACATTTAACCATTGTTGATGTCATAGCAATACCATTATCCTCATCCCTAGTGTTAACTGAACCTTTTCCTTTACACTTACTGGCTTTGTGTCCTTCTTTTCCACACCCAAAGCATCTTCCAGTTCCTTTGAAACATTCTCCTTGATGCCTCTTCCCACATGATTTACATAGGGGAAATTGAACTTTCTTTCCTCTATGATCATCATGAAACTCCATCTTTATCTTATTAGCCGAGTCAGGAAACTTACCAAATTTTACTTTATTGATCATATTATGATATTGCTGATTTGGCATAATAATGATGTTTGGACTTCCAAATCCCATTTCATTTGGTTTCTCATGAATAATATCATTCCATTGTCCATAATATCCTCCATTATCGTGAATCATCTTGTTTCCATCCATTTTCTAAAACCCAAAAAGAATAGTGTGAGAGAAAAAAATCATAATAAAGGGGGAGTAACTTCAATATCTAACATCTTTGTTTTAATCTAATATCTTTACCAGAGTTCTAGGACTATATCCTATACGTATACTTATCCTTAGGGACATCCCTAGACATACCTTAGAAATATCTCTAGGGATCTTACTAAATTTCTCGCATCCTAGTTTCCAAAGGTTGACTAAACCTTTCCTCTGATACCAAATGTAGAGACCCTAAGCTTAATGTACATGGACATTAAATTACTTTTGCGGAATACTTAGTACATAACAAAAAACACACACACAAGGATCGTAATAGTTAAGTGTCTTTGGAAACTCGGAATAAAATCTTCTAATCGTGGTGAAATATCTTCAACATCTCCCATAAATATCTTCCCTTTTTTTACCTAAAACTTTTATTTATATCCTGGGGAAAATAAAACATAAAAGGGTGAGATCAAATTCTCAGTAAGGGTAAACAAAAGAAATATCAATCACATCATATTCATAAGAACATAACATTTTGGAAATCTTAACCTGCAAAAGAGATCATAATTTGATAACATGGGATAAATCATAGTAGTGAAATGAAATCCCAATAATCATAAACTAAAACATTAAACTTTGTGGAATACACACATAATCATAGATAATCATATCTTATTAGTCAAGACTCATTGCCAAGACTATCTTAGTGGACAAAGTCCATTTCTGAACCGAGTCACCCTCGTTTCAGTCCTGTTTCACTGAACCGGTATAACCTACCATTCCAGCCATGTCTATCTCATGAGATATAAAATCTTTACCCAATGCATTGGAGGGAGATATAGGTCCCACCCATCTCATAACTATACCATTCTTATGTGTTCCACAAAATCAGAAACCATACATCATAGCATAACCCATGTAATAAAAATGGGAATCTTAAATATCGTGACTTAATAAAACAATTCATATAAGATAAAGGAATTCATAAAAATATAATTCCATCACAAAATAATCAAATCAATTTAATAATAGGAATAGAAACATAACCCTTTATTATCTTATATGGAAAATAATTTTGATAAAACACTTGAACTCCATTCTTGAGGAAAATATCCTTTCAAATTCAAAAAAAAACATTTTCCTTTTTTTAACATGTCATAAAATTTTAAACTAAAGAAGTTGATTAAAAATAAACTTGAAAACTTGTAAAGGAAGATTCTTGGAAATAATGTTTTAAAAATACATTCATGACGTATAAGTTTAAAAAAACATTCTTCGTACTTTTGTCGGAAAAGTCAAAAAGTACCTCGTACGAAAAACGACAAAAGATTCCTTTCATATCCTTTACTAAAAACTCACCGAAGGGTAAAATTGGATTTAAAAAATTGTAGGTGAATGGAAATAATATTAAATTTTTAGGAAACATGGATTTGGATGATAAAATACACCCCAATAAATACCAAAGTATAAACAATCTCGGATAAAAATGAGATTGTGATATTTCCCTTACCTTTGGTCTGATATTCTTTGTACGTGTCGGAACCTCCCGTATAATGATTTAAATAATGTTATTGACTTATTACAGAATCATACTTATTTTTATGATATCATATATGGTCATATTCTTAGCTTATTATTAGTAATATTTCATTACTACTTATTATTCGGGTGTTTATTACTTTTTGTTCTTATGCGTGTTTTGTCGAATAAATTCTTATTCTTCTCTTTAGGTTATAGATACCTCATTTCCAGAATGGTATTAGTGTGATATATATCATATTCATTCATTCAATTCATTTATATAATCATTATGAAATGAAGATCATGTAGAACGAGTCGCATCACATCGTGGAGATGGTATTCCGTACGTACGCACGAGTGATGATATCATTCCTATGATCGTGGAATTGTATTGGAGTGTATGTATACTATTTCAGAATCAATATCACTTTATAATAGTCATATATAGTCATTATTTACACCATTAGACCCATCCAAGTAAGGTGGTGGTGGAAAATAGATTACACCACGGTGTGGAGACGGTATTCCGTACGTACGCACGTGCGGTGATTTCTTTTTAAATAGGATGGATAGATGGTGAAATAGGGTTGTTTCATACTTATAATAACATATCAGTATATGAGTGATACTGATGTTATTACTTCATAATGAAACAACTAAAGAAGAAGAAGTGGAAGAAGAAATAAAGATGAAAGAATCGGTAATGGACATTACCTCTTCTTTGAAGTGCTTCTTTGAGACCTCCTTTTCGGGCACTAAAATAGGTCTTTGAAGAATACCAGAACCTATAGGATGTTTCTAGGGAAGTGTAGAGAAGAAATTGGCAGGGTTTGTCTGAGCTTGAAGGCTCAAAGTGGTGTGAGGAAAAGGGGGAGGAGGTGACCTTTTATAAGGGAGGAGAGGGGCACCTTTGGAATAACTAAAAATATTATTTTATTATAAAGTCAAGTTCAGTTTTAAATATCTCCAAATTGAGTTATTTCAAATATAAGGTGGGGATGGGTCGAAATCCTCTCATACAATAGAATTTAGACAAGTTTAGGTCATTATATTAACCTTATCTTTTAGTTTTAACTCTTAGTTAATTAGATTGACATTTACCATGTCACTTTGTATTTTTATATTATATAGTTAATAAACTTACCATATACATACAAGAGACCCCCAAGTTGTGTTTTATTAATATATATAACCTTATCTAAGTCATTTGGCCGAACCTTAGATTTTTAGGAATAAAATAACAATTAATAATATAATATTTGTTTTAAAAACTATTTTATGTCAATTTTGACACTATTCAATAGTTGTTTTTTTGAAACTCATAACAGAATGATTACTTCGACAAAAGTTAATTAAATCAATCCTAACATGTCATATTATCCTAGAAAATTAGTTTATTTCATAAAAATTCTCAAATTATATTTATTTGACTATTTATAACATCAATTATGTCAATATTTCATTAATAAGATAATTACTACATCATCGTTGTGTCAGAAATAAATTAAATTATTTAATATCTAAAAATTACAAATAAAATACCATTATGTATTAAATATTTTTAGCTTTCTAATTAAGGTTTATAGTCGAATTTATCTCATATATAACCCCATATTAAAAATGATTTACTTATTAAACTTTGATTTTAACTATTTTAACCCTTCTTTAAATAAATTAATAATAAATGTCCTAATCTAATCCAAGTGGGCCTAAATGGTCATATTTTATTCCTAAGGTTGTTTTTGGTCGAATTACACTTTTCCAATAGAATTAGGACATGTGTTAGGGTAATAATAATATCATTTTTACCCTTAATTACACTATTTACTTTTAACCGTGGTAAAAAAAAGTAAAAAGTTTCTATTCACCAAAAATTCTTTTCATCTCATTGAACCACATTTTAGTCCTTGATATTAACCGTGTCTCTCGGATTTTCGAAATTCCACTCACAAAAGCGGTAAAATTAAGTTTTATGAAAAATTCAGTTTTTTTAACTACCACTTAGTGGTTTCACTATTCATCAAAAATTGAAAGTTTTCAGAAAAATACCAAAAATTAGATCTAAGATATATTTGATATTATGAATTCAAAAATGATGTCTATTTTATCAAATTCAAAACATATCAGTTGCATTAATTAATTTAAAAAATAATTCCCGTCGTCAAAACAAATAACGTGTTCTTAAGAGATAATAACTATCAAAAGATAGACACTTGTTTATGACTGGTTTAAATGTGAAATTACATCCAATGACCAACATTGTATTAAATTGTAAAAATATATTCTAAATATACTTTAAAACCACTAAAATTAATAATTTATCACTATTAATTATTTCGATTAAAAAAGTTGTTTTTAATTATAATTTAGTAATTTTCACTATTCATCAGAATATGAAAGTTATCCGAAAAGTACCAAAATTTCACCTTAGGCTAAATTCGATACTCCAAATCCAAAAATGAAGTCCATTTTAAAAAATAAAATTTACAAAATTTCAAAAAGTGGTTATTACTATTCATAGCGGTTAGTTTTAATAATATTTTATTAGCATATCGTTGTTTAGTGAAACTCGGTATTGCGTACTACACACACTATCGAGGAAGGTCGCGATTGCGTGTAATGCAAGGCAAGTCAAGGATGCGTTTTGTGAAAGATCCTTTTGGTGTAGCGTACAACACAAGACATTAATGAAATTAAAAAGAATATTTTTTTTATAAAATCTCGGGCTGTTACAACCCATCCTTGGATTATCACGGAACCACCTATCATTTTTTTATCACGTAACCACACATCATTGGTTTATCACTTAACCACCCATCAAATTTCCAAGTACCATTATATAATCATAACACAAAAAATATTGAAAATATCAACATTTCACTAATAAAATTTCATTTGAAATCACAAGAAAACAATTCAAGATATTGAAATATTCAATCCATTTCAAAAAAAAATTTCAATACCAAAACAACCAAAAAGAGAATAAGGGATTTATTTACCTTAAAAAAACAGTAAGGCTTATAGAGGAATCCAAATATCAAATAATGGTTATGGCGACAGAGAGGTCGTTGTCGCCACATACATTAAAAACATTCATTTTTTTGTTTAGTAAAACTCTTCATAGAAAAAAAGATTCCCTTTTAATGAAATTAAAAGTAAAAGGGTTTTATTATACATCGTATAAAAGAAGTAGGTGTAGATTATCAAAATATGCCTCAATGAAAGAAGATTGAGATGGTGTCCCTTACCTTGATTCTGACCTGCCTCAATCATTATTTATATTTTTGAATAACAAACTTAGGTTAATTTCTACTTGCTCTAGAAAATTTTTCAAGTTTATTATTCCTTTTTATATCACTTATTACCAAATTATAAAAATTACATAATTATTTAAGTTAATATTGGTCATTTTGTTGATATTTGATACTTGAGTCGAAAATGAACTTGTTTTGATATAAAATTTCCATGTATTCAAAAATAAATCATCACCAAAATATTATTCATGATTTAAATATATTATATATCCAGTATATATGTATTTATAATAGTCCATAACATTTGGATATAATAAATTAAATGTACCGTTCATGGAGATGGTAGGTCGTACGTACGCATGAACGCTACTTTCGTTTATTTGTCATATTAAATGAATAAAAATTAAATGATACATAGGTATATTATAATTATAGTATAATATCATATTTTATATAAATTAAATAATTTTATTAATGCCATCATTTATATGTTCCATGTATGGAACGAACAAGTCATATCACATCAAGGGGGTGGTAGTCCGTATTTCCTCAAATGAAATTATCAGATTTACACATTATGGAAAGCATATACGTCTGTTGTAAATAAAAATGAAGAATAATAGAGATGATATAAATATAATATATATAACATATAAATACATTTCCGTCATAATGGACACCATGAGAGGTGGTAGGATAAAATTGAACAATCATCGTTTCGTGAGGTAGTAATCCGCCGTACACAGAAACAATATGTTTGTATCCATTAGATGTAGGTGTGTGTAAGTGTAGTAAGAATAATTCTCATGAAAACATCCTATTATATTTATGATGCTGGTTTTTTTATGTAATCAAAGAATAAGAAGATCATAGGGAGTGGATATGGAAAATAAAGGAAAGGAACTTGAGAGAAGATGTTACCTCAAAATCAGGTAACTTCTTTTGATTTGAGCCAAAAGGCTCTCTTGAATTTCCTTCTTCCCAAGGTAAGGATTCTAGGAGAAAGGGAGGGATATTGGGAGATTATTTGAGGAGAATTTGGATGATCCAAGTTTCTTTAGAGGTGTGAGTAAATGGGTAGAGTTGGTGGCCTTTTATAAGAGGGAGGAGGGGCACTTTAAGAAAGTCTTGAAATATTAATTTATTATAAATTATATTTCAATTAAAAATGAGTCCAAATTTAGTTATTTCGAATATAATATGAATATGAGTCTAAATAAAATCATAAAATAGTAATTATATAGGTTTATGATATTTTTTAATCCTTATCTTTTTTATTTAACCCTTTTTTACTCTTACCGTTTTATCAAGCATTTAACACTCTAAGAATCAAAATAGTTAACTAGGAAAAATGTCCAATAAAAGTGTCATTAATAAAATTTTAGAATTATCATAACTATTTGTATAAATATTATTTTTTTAAAATTTTATAATATTTAATAAAATATTTTATATTTTAAAATATGAATTATGAAAATTTTGACACTATTCATATCATGACTTTTTAAAAATCCATAACAACTTGATCCCTTAGAAAAAAAATTATTAATTAAAAGTTAACATGTCATATTCATCCAAAAAATTCTTGTATGGCATCAAAATAATCAAATTACATTTATTTTAATATTTATAATATCATTTTTTTGAATCCTTTATTAATGAAGCAATCACTGCATCATCATTATGTCATAATTAAATTTATTTATTTAATTTATAAAAATTATAAATAAAATACCATGATGTATGAAATATTTTTATATTTATAATGAATATTTATAGTCAAATATATCAATTATATAACCCCATATAAAAATTGTTTTATTAAAAGATAATTGTTTATGTTATATTTCCATTTTCTTTAAATTAAAAACCATAAAATTTCATTTTCACACCCAAGTGGCTCCCAAATGCCAAAGGTTCAGCCTAAATATTATCATAGGTGTAAATATATCATTAAATATGATTAGGACACGTTTTAGGGAAGTTTTATGTTATTATAATATTATTTTTTTACCCTTATTTACTTGATTTACCCTTTAACCATGGTAAATAAAAATAATTACTGAAGTTACTATTCATAATGTCCAAAAATAAAAGGAAAATATTTACACAATTTGAACCTTATGATTACAAATATGGAATCCATTTTTCCAAATTCAAAACACAGAAATTGTAGAAATTAATTTAAAATTAATTCTCGTTGTCAAAACCAGAAAGCGGGTTTTTAAGAAGTAATAACTATCAAAATATTGACATGTGTTTATGTCCGATTTCAATGTGAAATGGATTATAATAAACAAAATTGGATTAAATGATAAAATTACATTCCATTTATACTTTAAAACCGTTAAATAATATGATTTTACCATATAAATTATCTCGATGGAAAAAGTTGTTTTCAATTAAAATTTAGCGTATTTTTAATATTCATCAAAACATGATAGTCATCAGAAAAATATAAAAAATTAATCCAAAGTAAATTTTTATGTATCTATTATAAATAATAAGTTTATTTTTTCAAATATAACATATTAAGGTGTCAAAAACTAAATTTAAAAAGGGTTCTCCATCAAAAGGTGGTAAAACTGCATTTTTAGAAAAATACTTCTTTTATCTGAAAAATTGAATTTTTTCTTATATAATTTATATAAAACATTTAATATGAATTTAAAACATTAAATTGAATATATAAAATAGATTTTTCATTAAATAAAAAAATCCATAAAGAGTGATATGATTTTATAAACACAATCATTCTCTTTTTAAATAGATTTTCATAGAAACACACCATTTATATTCAATTGGTTTTTATTTCCATTTATAATAAATTTGGTAACCAATGAATCACTATTTAAACATTTTTAGACCATATATTCAAAATTCATTTGATACTATTCATTTTCACCATTCCAACGGATAGGTTATAATGGTAAAATTTAAATAATAATATTTAGTTGTTTGTTTAAGCTCGATGTATCGTATCATGTATGCTATTGAAAATTGTGTTTCTTTATTAAAACTTAGTATGTTACAAGTAAAATCTCATATCCAATCATTATAGCGTGGAAGGTTCACCCTATTCTTATTCAAGAATTCAAAATGGATCTAGTATCTATGTTTGAGGAAACTAGAGAATTTATCCGAATAATTAGTCTTCAGACTGATGTGTCATTGAATGGAATGGTTGGCTCTTTACAATGGTGTATTTATTCTATTAGTGATTAGTTAGAAGAAACCTTTGGAGTATCCAATCAAGTAAGAGATATGGTTTCATGTTTGATTGGTCTAATCAATAGAAACCATCAGTGTTTTGAAACTATATTGGTTAATATTTATAAAAAAATACATATCTGTATAAAAACTTTTTAGAAGGTAATTCTAGTTCCTATGAGTATGAGGAATCCCCCACTATACTAGATACAACTACATAATGAGAGCTTGTAGTAATCAAACCACTTAGGAAAAATTCTCCAATGCCAACTACTTCCCGTACTCCTAAGCCAGCTACTGCCCCTACTCCAGTACCTCAAGAACCATCCAGGTCTATGTGTGAGATTAGTTAAGTTTTGATAGAGAATTTAGACAACATGGATCATAAATTGATTTATTTGGAAGTTAGTATAATCAGTTTGGAAGTCTCAACTGACAATATTTAGAAAAATTATATTCAGAGCCTCCTGCATCTTAATATTCTTCTCACCCTACTGTCGTTGTTAGTAATTCTCAAATTTTCTCCATTGAGTAGATTGAATATTTTAAAGGGATGTAGAACAATGGTCTAGAGATAGTTTCTCATATGCACAAACAACCTTTACTATCATTATATACTTTTGGAAATTAGACATCATTAAGATGATTGATTTATTTGTTGATGATTTTTTCTCTTTAAGGGGAAGAAGATCTATTGGAAAATCACCTATGGATACCTATAGAGGTTTCAATCATAGAGTGGATGTTGTTTTTGAACTATCTAGGATATATCAATAATAGAAATCCTAGTTTGCTACTAATTTTTCCACTGAGTCTATTAAAAAGGTAGCTACTTCTTTAGAGTATCGAAAAACTACCTTTGTGTTTTATAGTTTTTATAAATTAAGCATTTCTTCTCAGAATATTTCCAAAGAGTTAAGCATGCCTTCCTAGAGACCCAAATATATATCAGGTATTAAAGTATAAGGTAGTTTAGTTGTATATATTGGGGGAGTATTTCTACCTCTTGTAGTTGACCTTCTAACTACCTCTTCATTCTCTCCTTCCTTCAAGAAACCACCACGCAAACCTCCATATGAATTTGATCCAATCCATAAACTAGACTCATCTACTTGATTTGTGTATACGTATCTTTTTATGTTGGATCTTTTTATTTTTTACAAGTTTACATGATTAATGAAATTCCCATATATTTTTGTTCTTAAGTTATTATTTTCAATTAATGTTTTTCATTTATCTTTTTTTATTTAATTTTTTTTCATATTTGTGAATGTTTTACTTACTTAATTTTCTAAAATTTAGTCCTTCCTTAATTCCAATTCAGCATCATCATTATCCTAAATAGTTCATAAATCAACGTGCTATATTAATTTTTTTTCTCTTCTTACCCTTCCTTTTTAATATCATAAAAGGGGGAGAAGATAGATAGGGCAGATGAAGGGTGAAAATAAATGTTAAACAAAAAAATTTAAAATTATTATACATTATATAGTTTTCTATAAAAATCCTTAAATATGTTAAAATTTAATGTTTATTGTTTAATGAGTTTTGTGATCAACAAAATGGGGGATATTATTTGAATATTAATATTTTTCTAACACATACTGTCTGATTTATGTTATAATAATATTAAAAACCCTTTATATGTTTTTAATTATTTTGTTTTTAAGTGTTTTCATTAGTTTCTATCTTTATTCAAGTCAATTATATGGTAATTATGCAAGTATGGAAGTTTTTATGAAAATTTTATATGTTTGGAAAATCTACTAAGTGAGACTTTTTTTAATGTGGATATTTAGCTACATCAAGAAATCAAATTCATCAATCAACTATGTGAAGGAAATTCATACATAAATCAGCTATGTTGTATAATTGGCTACATGAAAAGTGTAAATGTTGATGAATCACTAATGTTTGCAAATAGATACATCAATAAAATTACTATGTGAAGTAATCTACTATGTGATTTAGATAAGTGGAAAATTAAGCTATGTGGTTCCAATCAGCTATGTGATTCATTTTGATATGAAAAATTTAGCTATTCCTAATTCAACTATGTGATAAATATGGATACATGAAGAAATAAACTATGTGAAGAATGACTACGTGGATCAATTAGGATACATGAATTTGAATTTATGGAATTCATCTATGTAGTGATCAATAATTGGCTACTTCATTCTACAACCATCATATTTATTATCATTGGAGAAATTTAAGTGGAAATTAATGCTATCATCAATGGATTAAATATTGGACTGTGTCATTATGGTAAAATCTATTTAAAAAAGGTTGCAGGTACCAAGAGAAGAAAATAATACAGAATAATTTATTGCTCATTCCTATTGTTGAGGTATTTTTGATAGAACCATTATATGCATGTATTCTTGGATATAAAATGGACCTTTTTTATAAATTAATTGATTAATCTTGTCAAAATTTGATTGTGTTTTTTTGTTTTTTGGCAGGATAAAGAGTTTGAAAAAAATGAAGAAAAATATATGAATATAGTAAGTGGTGTGGTGAAACACTGAAATTTTGAAGGTAAAAGATGATGATTTGATGATGTCTTGTGATGAAGTGACAAGTGAAAGACCAAACCCAATTATTGAAAATAAAGAACTATACTGATTCAGAGAAAAAATTTCTAGAAATGAACTTTACACATTGTGTAAATCACTCATGATGTGCAACATGAAGAATAACACAACATGAAAATAAACCATCAAAAGGCCAGTGCTAAAAATCACATGATGTGAATACACTATTCATGATGTTTAACCTTTTAAAAATTAGCATGCTGGTCCCTCACTTTACACGTTATGAAATAAGAACATGACATGAAACTCTCACTACAGACATGAAAACAATAGTTTTTTATGATATTTAATGACTCCTCTGGTCATTTATGACACGTGGAAACTTGGGGATGAACCATTAATATAAAATTATGACTCCATGAAGGCTCTTAATCTCAATAAATATAGGTATTGGGGGGATGTAAAGATTATTGATTGGTGAGGATCTCTGGATGATGGCCTGCTGTAGTTTTATTTCCCTAATTTTATTTTCTTTTATTTTTTTTCATTTTGTGATGTCTCCCCTATCCTAAATCGACTCAACTTCTCCATCCATGGAGGGGTAGTTTTTGTGAGTGATCATGATAGGGGGTGGCTAGACCTTGGGGGGTTTCTTGAGTTTTAGTGATTTAATTAAATAAAATCCTTTCTTCTTTATTCATATGGTTTCAATTCTAAATTTCATATTTAAATTCAGAATGCTGTTGCAATAGGTTTGCATTTTGTTAATTTTAATTTCCTTGGTCGATGATCCATTTATCCCTCCACCCAATTATTTTCTTTATATAGTGGAACATATTAGGGATGGATGGTGACTGCTCGACAATCATCAACCCATGTGTAAAATTATATGTTGGTAATTTTGGTTTATTAGGGAATAATAATTCCTAGATAGGGAATTACCTAATTAATAAAAAGACCCATAATAACACCACACACACTGTAATGAGGGTAGACCAATATGAGGTTTCATATAGGAATAATCTCATCATAAACATCTAGCCAAGGGGGAGAGAGAAATCGGTAGATAAATCTCTCTCTTATCAACTAGTAAAATAAAAAGGGGTAAAATTTGAAAACCATGATAACACGACACTAGGTCTAGCCAAACTAACTCTAATCACCATATTTCTCAATTTTTTTGAAATCAATTAAATCAAATTGCTTCCTACTCTCAATTTCTAAAAATTAATTAAAACCAATTTTTCAGAAAACCTAAAAAAGTGACAACTTTGATTCTTCTTATCTCCTACTTTAGTGATAACCTAATGTATAACCACTAGAATATACTTAGGAAATAAAAAAAAAAAAATTCCTTTCCCAATGATAGGAGTATGTCAAACTTGGCATAATTTTCAGGAAGGCAGTGCCTCAAAACACCAAAAACTATTTTTTTAATTTGAATGACCTCTAGTTCAACTAACCATTTAATTAAATTTATTTCTGAAATTAAATGAATAATAACCAAATTGATAGAACAAAATTTTAAAATAGAGTTTGAGGAAATTCACCACACATATTCAAGTGACACTTTCAATGATCATTTTGAACCTATAATAATGACTAGAAATCCCAACCAAACTATGCGTGATATCTGCACACCACAGTTCACTAACCAATAAAACCAACTAGCTATCCCTAACTTAGAGAGTGTTTTTTAATTGTTTAATAACATGATTCAAATTATTCCTAAATTACATGGTCTTTTAGGATAAGAATCTAATAGAAACATTTGGAAATTCAAAAACATGTTCTCTAATTGTATACCTTGAGGAGTCGCAAAAGAATAGGTAAAGTAGAGAGAATTCCCCTTCTCACTTGAGGGAGAGGAAAAGGAATGGTTATACAGTCTACAACCAAGAGAGGTACAAGACTAGGAAGATCTCCAAAGATGCTTCATCTAAATATTTTTTCCTACATCTAGGAGTACAACTATCTGAAAGGAGATCTCTGAAATTTTCCAATCAACCAGAGAGACACTTTATGAGTAAAAGGACTGATTCAAAAAGATCTGGGCCAGATTCACACCTTAGACTATAGAGGAACACCACTTCCTTGTTTTATTCTATTAAAGAATTCTTTAAATGATCATAACATACTCTATGACTCATCTATAGGAGGCCTTATTGAAAATCCACAAACAAAATCTAGAGGTTTCATTGAAAAAATTTCACAGAACTCATAGTAGTTCAACGCTAGAGGTACAAGAACGATGGGAATCCATGTGGTGATCACATTCAATTAATCAGATTTAATCATAAATTAAATTAGTGTACTCACAAGGTTAGTGCGACAAATGGATATGAACCAAGTGTAGTAACAACAAGAAATAACTTAGCTATGTGGTTTATTATATTTTACTTATCATTACACTGAACAGTTTCCAGAAGTGTAGGGTATAGAAATTTTTGCTGCAAATTTTCATCCAAGGAAATTCCAGCTGAATCAGGCATGTGAACCCTATAATCAACTAGGATACAACTAGAATAAAATGAATCCCTTCTATCAAAACCAATACCCAACACAACCTCCTTTATAGTAATATAAATATCAGAACCCACCACCTTTCAACAACCCTTTCAACCACCACCTTTACAACATAGGAATTTTGAGAAGCCATTAGGTAGTACACCATAAAATGAAAACCAATAGATACCAATCCAATGTTGAGGGGTTGAAATTAAACATTAAATATTTATCTAGCAAGTTAATAACTTTGATGAAATTTCTATCCAAGAATCTAAGAAAACTCCCAGTGTAAATAGTTCTGAATCCTAAGGAAAGTGTAAGTGTTATTACAACATGAAGCGGAAAATATCTCTATACACTTAGAAAACATGAGGCCAATGAATCTAAGAAGAGTTCTAAAGATTCACTCATCTAGACAAAGAAATGAACCCAAAATAGGTTCAGTAAGGAAAGGCCATAAACACATTTGTAAAATCAAAAAAAGGAGAAAAAGGATATCCAAGAACCATTCCATTATGAATTAGTTGAGTCAAAGAAGGGTGAAGAGGAGAAACTTCAATAGGAAATTCATGAAACCTTCTAGAAATTCTATATCAGAATCCCATCACTAGAGGTCATCTGAAAAATCCCAAAGTATTAAAAATTTATAAAGGAATTGTGCATGAAAAGAAGGTGAATGTATGAAAATGAGAGAATCATCTTAGAGAGAAGAGTCTCAACACCAATCACATCACCAATAACATAAACATGTCAAGATTCAGCACTACAACAGAAATTGGTTTTAGCGGCGGTTTTTTAGCGGCAGTTTTGGTAACCGCCGCAAAACGTTTTTTTAAAATGGTTTCGTGGTGGTTTATTATAAACCACCGAGAAACATTTTTTTAACACTGCCGACCCTTCCCCCCTCCCTGACCCCGCTTCTCCCCACTTCCCCCATGACCCCGGCCCCCCGCGACCCCGATGACCCCGCGACTCCGGCGACCCCGGCGACCCCGGCCCCCCACAACCCCAGAGACTCTGCAACCCCGGGTGGTATTGAAGATTTTTCTCATAAAATTTATGTATTATATGCGTATGTGGTTGTTCCAATTTACTTCTTTACTATGTTTTGTGTTCCTGAGTAAGAAAAGTGATATTAGGATTCAGATTGATGTATGAAACCCTCTAAGAACTATGTTGGGTCCATTGATGTTTGAGATCGTACCTAGGTCTACCCTTGGGTTATGAAAACCCCTTAAGGTTGGTGAAATATTTTTTAAAATGTTGCAATAATATAATTATGAAAGTGAATGGGTAGAGAATTGTAAGTTGGTATATAGTCAAGGTTAATGGGATATTTGAAATATGGAATTGGTATTTTTTTGAAATGCCTAGTTGGATTCTGAAATGGATTAAAATAATTATTTTTCAATTTTATTTGGTTATGGTTTTCCAAGAAGGACAATAATGTTTTAAAAGTGGGTATTGTTTTGAAAATGAGGTGTTGCCCTTAATGTTATAGGAAAAAAGGGGTTATCTTAATATATTTCAAATGGTGATTAAAAATGAGGGTGTGGTTTCCCTTTTTTGAAAATGATTTAAAATCCCCTTTTATGGTTGTAAATAGAAATGAAATTCTTGGGACATGTTGAGTTTTTAAGAGGAAGACTCGTTTTTTGAAGGGTGGATTCAAGATTATTTCAATTGAGTATCTTGAATTGTGTTTTATTCCATGATTTGATTT
This sequence comes from Viscum album, assembly GCA_963277665.1. NCBI lineage: Eukaryota > Viridiplantae > Streptophyta > Magnoliopsida > Santalales > Viscaceae > Viscum > Viscum album. Next base: position 1,738,993,079 of record OY728160.1, read on the forward strand.
TAAAGATATGTTGAGAACATAGTCATTTAAATGATATATGGGTTAATGAGATAGAAACCCCGACAATTAGGTTTCCATGTTAACTTGTTTTATTAAATGAAATAAGTGATAAATTTTTTTTGTTGATGACATAACATAAGGGGGAATTTGGTATAATGTTATTGTGTTAAATGGGTTAAGGTATGAAATTTATATATGTGATAAATGTGTTGTGATTGTAAATGGAATATATGTTAATGGGTTATTCATTATAAATGGGATATAAATAGTCAGTTATGGGAATGATCATTGAAGTAGATTGATATAATATATTATTTCATTCTTGGATGGTAACCTAGAGAAATAATTTGGAAAGATGTTGGTGTGTCAATCCACTATGATAGGAAGAGTTACATTTCATGTTTCATTAGCAGCAATCAAATTATTTAACACTAACTAGTCCTTGATTTTTCTAACCACAATTAGTATATCTTTAATTCTAACTGTATTTAGAACTAAATCCCAAGTGAATTCATGAAGATCTCTATATAGAGATGTGAACATTACCTAATAATCTTGGTGGAATATACCAGCTTTAAATCCCACCATGTAGTTCATAAAAAAGATTAAATCAATTAAATACATGTATATGATCTAAATAAACTAGACAAATTATACTTCAATAATAGTCATGTAGAATCCTATCCATTTCAATCCTCCTCACTACCACTCTCTATGAGGTGTGTTGACACTGATGGTGTGAGGAATAGTTTCCACATGTTGATTAACAATAGAAGAATGATGGATGTATCCAATACAAAAATATCATATATGATATCCATAATTTCCATATTTAGACAAATGGTACCCCAAACCATATAGGAATTATGTTTCTTGTTCATGATATCCTTAACTTATGTATAAAACTACTTCTCAATTGTCACAAGATAGTTATTGCTTCTCTAATGAGGCCCATTCTAATAAAATTAATTGTTCCTAGATGCCTCTTAGTTTTCCTAAGTCTTTTGTTAAGAACTATTCTAATAGGACTATTCCATCTGAGCATACAAAACCAGAGGTAGAGTTGATCTTGTTGCACCAATAAGTCATAGAATTTTATGAAAATATTTTTTAAGATTCCCATTCATGGAAAAATGGTGTAAATTCTATAGTGGTGATATGAATTAAATATTCATGTGTAAATTCAAGATGAACTGTAAAAAACCTGGTCAATTGATGTGATATGGATTATAAGAAACTCATCCCATTGATTAATTTTTCTTACATTACTATCATAGGACTGACTCTACATATTGTGTTTAAATCCCATGTTGATGCTCCTAGTTTCACATAGCCGAACAATGGTGTCTCCTACACTAATATTCCATCCAAAGTCTCTTCCTCCAACCAACTCCTTATTATCTATTTCTTGGTGGCATGTAATATAGAACATTAAAAATATTAATAGATCCTTAGTTTGGATACCTTAAATAATGATCTATTAATTCATTCCTTTTCTAGGTGTTGCCTCTCATGAACAGTGAACAAGGTGAGTGAATTTTGAAGTATATTTAATCTCTTATACACACACATGTTCAAATTTAACAAATTATTCTACATTTATTACCCAAATGGTTTTCAAGAATAATTATTTTACATTACCAGTATACAAATCCTTTCCAATTGAGGTATTGAAACAACATATCCAAAACAACTATGTCTAATCATTCTAGCATTGGGTACTCAAGAATATTCATTCCAACTTTGACGTTTATCTCATCTGGTTTCCCATCAATGTTAAAAAAACTGGACCTCCTATATGAAAACACATCTCATTTATTGGGTCTAAAATCCCCTTAAAAAATGTCAGTGGATTCTATTTTAGAAGTTATATTAAATGATTTACCTAATGAAGTTCCACATTTACAGGTCCCTTAACAACTTCCAAAAAATCATGTTCTATACTCTGAACAATATCCTAGTTTACTTATTGTCCTAGAGAATCTACATTCTTAGTTTCTCTATATTTTGGTTATAGTGGCTTCATGGGGGGATAAAACAGGAAGGCTTCTACAATATCGTTAGATTCCTACTTACAGAATCAAGTAAATAGTATTTGGATCCCAACATCACTGTAAAAAACTTATCTCTGATAAAATATGTTTGGTGAAAATTTTTTTCTATCATCATGGGGATAGAGGTGAATATTGATAAAGTGAAGTTTCTTCTCCAACTCTTTTATGGCTTGGGAACAATTTGGTTCAATTAATGAAACTTATATGATATTATCCATACCATTTTCTTTGTGATTTAGAGTCACACAATCAGGACCAATTAAGGGTTACATCCTGCTATTTCTATGCTTTTTCATCAAGATTGGAAACTTTATTTTTTTCCTCATGAACTGTGATTCCAACCAAGTTATGCTTATGTTACTTTTTGTTATCTAATATTATATTTTGATTCTATAAAGGATTTCAAAAGTCAGGGGTTGAAAATTTGGAGATTTGGGAGAAACATGATAGTAATACTATTTATCATAACTTTTAGTATTGACCATGTGGTAATTGAGTAATATGGTATTATTAGCACACTTTTTCTCTTTACCAAAGAAAATTACCCTATCCCAAACACTAGAGAGTTCATATCTAACTCAGGGGATCATCTTTATTATATTATATTTCTGTAATCTTACACTATCGTATATATGAATATCTTTCTCTATTTAGTAGTAACTATGTGTTTTAATTTTTTATTATTATTATGTAGGAAAATTGTGATATACATGGATAAAAGCTAGATCACATTATCGAGGAACACACCTCAGTATGTTAAGGGTTTGAATGAGTTTTTAGATTTTACAATTTCTAATCGATCCGTTGAAGGGATAATAAGATGTCTATGTCCTAAATGAAAATTTAGAACATGGTTGAAGAGAGATGAAGTTTATGAACATTTAATACTAAAGCAATTCCCTGGTCAATATTTGTGTTGGGTTTGGAATGGAGAATCGAACGTTATAGAAAGATTGAGTAATGATGTTAATCCACAGAATGAGGTCCCAAGTTCGTCAACAATGGAAAATGAAATGAAAAACCTCATAAATGATGAATTCAGCACTACAAGACACCACTATCAGCATTAAAACATATCATAACAACCAGAAGAGGGTGCTACAAATTGAAACATGACAAGTGATGTTTTTGAGACTGTAACACAAGAAGATCAAGATTGTAACATATCATTGGATCCTCCTCTTGATTATGTGGAGCCAAATGTAAGAGAAAACTTCACTGAGAAAAATGCGTTTCATGATTTAGTTGACGATGGAAATCAAGAGTTGTATAGTGGGTGTTTGAAATATTCAAAGCTTTCATTTCTGCTGAAGTTGTACCATATCAAATGTCTATGTGGAATTAAAAATAAGTCAATGTCCATGATATTGGAATTGATTCATGATGCATTTCCTAAAGCAAAAATCCCATAATCTTTTTATGATATGAAAAAAGTTGTTAACAAGCTTGGTCTGAATTATACAAAAATACATGCGTGTCCTAATTATTGTATGCTTTATTAGGGGGAGGATTCAAGTAAACGGAATTGCAAGAAATTTTCTTCTTCTAGATGGAAGTCAAAGGGTGATGTTGGAAGTCTGAATGAACATAATTTCATGGAGAAGAAGAAAAGGAACACGCCTGCAAAGGTTTTGAATTACTTTCCCTTGAAGCCTCGATTGCAAAGATTATTCATGTCATCGAAAACCACCGAACACATGAAGTGGCATTCTGTAGATAAAAACAATGATGGGTTAATGAGACATCTGTTGGGTCGGAAAAAGACGGAGAATGATGGCAAGAGGGGGGGTGAATTGCCTTTTAAAAAATGATTAACAAATTAAAAATCAAAGTATAAATGCAGCGGAAATAAAGAAGCAAGACACACAAAATTGATAACGGAGTTCGGCCAAAACCCGGCCTACGTCTCCGCTCCCAACTCAACCGTTGAGAGATTCCTACCGCTTGCTTTTCAATGGTTTTAGCAAGAAACCCACTAGGCTTTGAGGTAGCACTAGGACCTATTACAGCTTGCTTTTATTGGTTAAGCAAGAACCCACTTACTTTTAATGGTTAAGTAAGAACCCACTAGCCTTTTTAACGGGTGAAGGCTAGCTCACCGGAGACACAAGCCTTTTAAAAGGAAAGGCTTGACGAAACCTCTTCACACCTTAGTGGTGGTGTGAAACCCAAAAGAAAGGGGGATGAGAAAAGGGTTGGGGTTTGTAGGCACAAACCCAATTTTAAGCTCAAAATAATAAATACAAGAAAAACCGTATTGGAGGAAGACTTGGGAGCCTTTGATTGAATGGAGATGTTGAAGGCCGCTTCCAAGCTTCTTTGAAGGGGCTCCTTGTATGTGGAAGTTGTTGGAGCTATTGGGGTTCCCTTGGAGGAAGTCGCCGGAGGTTGGCCAATTGATGCAAAATATGTCCGTGGGCTTCCGTATAGTTCCGGTTGGTGTCCGGGGATTCCTTGGCCTTTATTTATAGGCATGGAACCCTTGGGGAGGCTTCGGAGCCGTTGGAGAGGCTAAAAGAGCCGTTGGGAGCCAAGTGGGCCAGCCTGGTCAAACTGCAACGGCTAGTTTGACTGGCTCCACCGGCTGGCCGGTACAGTCCCACCGGCTGGCCGGTGTTTGCAAAAAGGCATAGGATTCCTGTCCAGGGGCCACCGGCTGACCGGTGCCAGAGCCACCGGCTGGCCAGTGCCAAGACAGTAGCTGGCACTGTTTGGAGAGGGGGCCACCGGCTGGCCGGTGCTGAGGCCACCGGTTGGCCGGTGGGGAGGCAGTAGCTTCCCTTTGAGTGCAGGTGCCACCGGCTGGCCGCTGGTGTGCCACCGGTTGGCCGGTGGTCTGGACAGAAGGATGCCTTCTGTCCAGGCTCCATCGGCTGGCCGGTGGTGAAGCCACCGGTTGGCCGGTGGACTGAAAATCAGTCCATTTGGGCCTTCTTGCTTTCCTGAATTGATTCCTATCATCCAAAAACACTTGAAAGAGGATTAGATAAATATGAGGGTGATTGTGATCATGAAAATAAAACCTTGAGGGGTTCGAGAGGTACAACAATCTCCCCCTATTTTGATGATCACAATCACCAAAACAATCAAAGTAAAATACTTAAATTAAGGAAATGCTAAGCACGATGAAAAGGATTCTCCCCCAATCAATCAAGAAATTTCTCCCCCTTTGTGATTATCAAAATAGAATGGGGCATAAAACTTGATTGAGGGAAAACATTTGAAAGACAAGATTGAGATTTGAAAATCAATTGAGATTTTTAAACCAAATGAAATTTGAAATTTGAATTGAAAGTTTTGAAAAAAATTGAAACCAAGTGTTGAAATTGAAATGAAAAATTTTGAATACACAAAAAGCTTAAAAGATCCTAACTCCCCCTAAATAAAAACAAAAAGTCACCGGGGAGAGGGATTTTGAAAAGAGACAATTTTAGGCCCGGAGAGACTCGCTAGAAGGGATTTTTCAATCCATACTTGTCTCATGGCGGGTCTTCTCCTATAGAACTCATCGGAAAAGAAAATAGATTTGGGTTGACCGTACCGGGCGTTTTTACAATTACATTCATAAATTAGGTGCCCGGGTTTTTTACAATAATTACAAAATTTAAAACAAGAGCTCCCCCTTACAAAAACAGTGGGTGCATGGGAGGAGGAAGCTATATTGGTATATCCTAGCCCTTGGGTGGTTCTTGAAATTCGTTGGGAACCAAGGAGATTGTTCAAATTTTGTTCCCCTTGGGTGGACTTAGCTAGGGTCTCCCTTAGGTCTTTGATGGTTGATTCCATAGAATCAACATTTGGGAAATTTTGGATTTTTAGGGAGAGTTCCTCCTTCTCTTTGAGAAGTTGGTCTTTTTCGGAGGAGAGTTTTTTGAAAGACTTTTTTAAAGCAACAAATTTTGATGATAAAGCATGAAAACCTTTTTCTAGTTGGTCTCTAGCGTGTGAGAGTTCTTCATAAGAAAGATGATTTAAAGAATTTGAATTTGAAGAACAAGAGGAGGAGGAGTCGGAATATGTTACCTCATGAAATGCCATTAGGCATTTTGTACCTTGGTCGCTTGAGGAGGAGGAGGATGATGAGGAGGTGTCACTCCATGTCGCCTTGAGGACCTTTTTCTTTCCTTTTTCCTTTTGCATGGCCCGTTTCTTGTTGAGTGGGCAATCGGGCTTGTAATGGCCCTTTTCGCCGCACCCGTAGCATTTTACCTTGGGCTCGGATCTTGCGGTGGGTTCTTGCTTTCGCGCCTTGCGAGATTTCTTCTTCTTCTTGTGCTTATTCATAAATTTGTGCATTTGGCGGGCGAGATTCTCCATTTCCGAGTCGCCGCTTGAAGATGAAGGAGATGAGGAAGATGAGGATGAGGAGGAGCTTACTTCTTTTTGTACCTTGAGGGCGATGTTCTTTGGGGTCTTGATTGGTGTGCCCTCCTTTTGAGCTTGCCTCCTCATCGTGATCTCATAAGTCATGAGAGATCCGATGAGCTCCTCTACCGGCATATTTTTGACGTCCTTAGCTTCTTGGATCGCCATCACCTTTGGTGCCCATGAGCTCGGAAGGACCCATAGGATCTTTTTAACCATCGTTTCTGCGGAAACATCATCACCAAGGGACTTTCTCCCATTGCACACGTCAGTAAATCTAGTAAACATTTCAGAAATATATTCATTTGGGTGCATATAAAAAGACTCAAAATCCTGACGGTACATGTCCAATCGAGTATCCTTTACTTTGTTGGTCCCCTCATGGGTAACCTCCAAAAGTTTCCAGATCTCATGTGCAGAGGTGCATGTGGAAACTCGATTGAACTCATTTCGGTCAAGGCCGCAATGGAGAGCATTCATGGCTTTGCCATCAAGCTCGAAATTTCTAATGTCGGCTTGGGTCCATTTGGATTCATCGGGAGAGGAGATGGTGTAACCTTGCATGACTATTTTATAAATGGGATAACCTATACTTCGTAAAAAGGTGGTCATGCGGTTTTTCCAATAATTATAGTCGGTCCCATCAAAAAATGGAGCCCGACCCAAAGAGTAGCCCTCGGGGGCGAAAGAGGTAGATGCCATCAAAAAGGATCTTTAAATTTGAAACCGTTTAAGGTATTACTCAAATTACCCCTCTGATACCAATTGTTGGGTCGGAAAAAGACGGAGAATGATGGCAAGAGGGGGGGTGAATTGCCTTTTAAAAAATGATTAACAAATTAAAAATCAAAGTATAAATGCAGCGGAAATAAAGAAGCAATACACACAAAATTGATAACGGAGTTCGGCCAAAACCCGGCCTACGTCTCCGCTCCCAACTCAACCGTTGAGAGATTCCTACCGCTTTCTTTTCAATGGTTTTAGCAAGAAACCCACTAGGCTTTGAGGTAGCACTAGGACCTATTACAGCTTTCTTTTATTGGTTAAGCAAGAACCCACTTACTTTTAATGGTTAAGTAAGAACCCACTAGCCTTTTTAACGGGTGAAGGCTAGCTCACCGGAGACACAAGACTTTTAAAAGGAAAGGCTTGACGAAACCTCTTCACACCTTAGTGGTGGTGTGAAACCCAAAAGAAAGGGGGATGAGAAAAGGGTTGGGGTTTGTAGGCACAAACCCAATTTTAAGCTCAAAATAATAAATACAAGAAAAACCGTATTGGAGGAAGACTTGGGCGCCTTTGATTGAATGGAGATGTTGAAGGCCGCTTCCAAGCTTCTTTGAAGGGGCTCCTTGGATGTGGAAGTTGTTGGAGCTATTGGGGTTCCCTTGGAGGAAGTCGCCGGAGGTTGGCCAATTGATGCAAAATATGTCCGTGGGCTTCCGTATAGTTCCGGTTGGTGTCCAGGGCTTCCTTGGCCTTTATTTATAGGCATGGAACCCTTGGGGAGGCTTCGGAGCCATTGGAGAGGCTAAAAGAGCCGTTGGGAGCCAAGTGGGCCAGCCTGGTCAAACTGCAACGGCTAGTTTGACTGGCTCCACCGGCTGGCCGGTACAGTCCCACCGGCTGGCCGGTGTTTGCAAAAAGGCATAGGATTCCTGTCCAGGGGCCACCGGCTGACCGGTGCCAGAGCCACCGGCTGGCCGGTGCCAAGACAGTAACTGGCACTGTTTGGAGAGGGGGCCACCGGCTGGCCGGTGCTGAGGCCACCGGTTGGCCGGTGGGGAGGCAGTAGCTTCCCTTTGAGTGCAGGTGCCACCGGCTGGCCGCTGGTGTGCCACCGGTTGGCCGGTGGTCTGGACAGAAGGATGCCTTCTGTCCAGGCTCCATCGGCTGGCCGGTGGTGAAGCCACCGGTTGGCCGGTGGACTGAAAATCAGTCCATTTGGGCCTTCTTGCTTTCCTGAATTGATTCCTATCATCCAAAAACACTTGAAAGAGGATTAGATAAATATGAGGGTGATTGTGATCATGAAAATAAAACCTTGAGGGGTTCGAGAGGTACAACAACATCCACAAGATTCCCAATCGTGGAAGACATTTGATTCATTACATCTAGATTTCTCAACTGATCCTAGGAATGTTTGATTGGGATTGGCTGCTGATGGATTCAACCCATTTGTGACTTTGAGTACCAGTTATAGCATTTGGCTAGTTGTTTTGATCCCTTATAATCTACCTCCGTGGATGTGTATGAAACAAAAATCTTTTATCATTTCAATGATTATTCCTGGAAAACAAATGCCTGGAAATGATATTGATGTATACTTGCAACCTTTGATTGATGAATTGTAGGAGTTATGGAGCAACAATGTTGAGACCGTTGATGCTTCTTCTAAAACAATGATCAAAATGCATGCTGCTTTAATGTGGACCATTAGTGACTTCCATGGTCTTGGGAATTTATCTGGTTAGAAAATGTACATGGGTTTGGCTTGTCCCATTTGAAACTTTGATTTTGAGCCCAAACGGCTGCCTCACAGTAGAAAATGGTGCTTCTTGTGCCATCAAATATTTCTCGATGCATCTCATAGATTTCGGCTGAACAGATCAAAATTTAATGGTTCCATTGATCGTAGACCACCTCTAAAGTTGTTAACTAGTTTTGAAATATTGACATAGCTTGAAAATGTTGAAACAAAATTTGGGAAGGTTTATCATTTGAATGATAGCAGAAAACGGGTCCGAAGTGCATCATCAGGTGAAATCAGAACGCAACAATGGAAGAAAAAAAGTATATTCTTCAAACTCCCATATTGGGAATTTAATTTGTTGCGAAACAATCTTTATGTGATGAATATTGAGAATAATGTCTGTGATAATTTGATTTTCACATTACTTAATGAGCATGGAAAGTCGAAGGATCATCTCAGTGCTCGCAATGACTTATAAGGAATGAACATAAAACGTGATCTCTGGCTAGATGAGAATGAAAAGTATGCTCTGGCCATTTTTGCAATGAAAAATAGAGATAAAGATATATTCCATCAAATTTTAAAGAATGTGAAGGTATTTTATGGGTATTCGAGTAACATATTGAGGTGTGTTGACTTGAAGAATCGTAAGTTACATGGATTGAAAAGTCACGATTCACATATTTTGTTACAATAGTTACTACCATTGACATTGCTTACATTATTACCTAAAAAAGTTACTATTCTTGTACTCCAATTTTGCACATTTTTCAAGAAATTATGTGAGAAATCTCTACATCCATTTCAGCTTGACAACCTCTAGGAGTGGTTTTTATTGACCCTTTGTGCAATGGAGATGATATTTCCTCCATCGTTTTTTACTGTCATGATGAATTTAACTGTGCATTTGGTTGATGAAGCTAAATTAGGAGGCCCCGTTCATTATTGATGGATGTATCCAATTGAGATGTATTTTATTTATATGTTTTCATTTAAGTAAAAATATTTTGGAATTTAAATAAATGCATGATATTATTATTTTATTTCACAGATATATTGGGCATGTGAAAGCATACGTGAGAAATAAATCTCAACCAGAAGGCTCTATTGCTGAAGTTCATTTGGCTGAGGAGTGTCTTACCTTTTTTTCCAGATATTTGGATGATATTGAGATAAGATTTAATCAAGTTGGACGTGTTTAAGACACATCAACTCAATCTCAAATGCATCAGAAATCAAAAAAAATTCTTACTATTGGCTGATCAGTTGGGAGGACCTCAAATGTGACACTAACAGAATTAGAATTATTACAGGCACATAGATATGTGCTGCTAAATAGTGAAATTGCAGATCCATTTATTGAAGAGTTGAGGATACAAACAAAGAGACTAATGAGAGGCCGAGCATGAAATGAGAAAGATATAATGAAAGCTGTGAATAAAGATCTTGTAGAATGGTTTGAACGACGTGTAAGTTCATAAATATTGAAATAAATATGAATATTATTTTGACACATACATTTTGTAAATCTATTAAATTATATTTCTTTTTTCAGATCATGAATACTGATACTTGATAAAACTTGTCAGAATATTTGAAGTTTCTTGCTAGAGGTCCTATAAAAAAAGTTAGAAATTTTGACGCTTATAATGTCAATGGATTTATATTTCGTACATTCGATCGAGAAGTGGGTTTGAAAACACAGAATAGTGGTATATTTACATTTTCTGAAGTGGGATACTATGGAAAGCTACATGATATTATTTAATTAAACTACCATGGAATTTTTTTTATTGTTTTATTCAAATGAAAATGGGTCGATATTATCATAGGTGTTAAAAGAGATTCCTTGAAATTTACTTCTGTGAACTTCTCTCGCTTGATGGATGTTGGTGATCGTGAACTGCATGATCCATATATCTTATCATCACAAGAAAAAATGGTATATTATGTGAATGATGTTGTGGATGAAGGTTGGAGTGTAGTTGTTCACGTAATACAAAGAGATTTGTATGATATGGGTGATGAAGTGGAATATTTTACCTTTGAAATTGAATTTATCAACAACAGGAAGCATAATTATTTGTCCTTCATGATATTGAAAATATTAGTCTAGAAAGGATGAATGAAGTGGATGAATCAATGGAGAAGGAAACTGACATGATTGAAGGAAAAACTGATTGTATGTACAATTATTTATTCATTCAGCAACCACTTGTTTCATTTCTGTAGTCATTCATTATCATTGTTATATATATTTTGTCTGTTAGTACTGGGCATCTATTATCATTTTTAATTTTTTTTTCTGCATAATTTTTTTGAAATATATATTTTGAACTAAATTTTATTTGATTAAATGATAGGAATGCCAAGGAAAAAGCGGTACACTATTTCATCTAGTTCTGCGATAGATGACGATCCATCTGGATCCCTCCCCACAACATCTGAGGCACCAGGTGCCCACACCCATGCACCATCTCCCACACCATCTATGGGTGTCCCGTTAGAGGCTGAGTCATCGAATCCCCCTTTAGAAGACTCAGTAGTGGGGCGGAGACACACCCCTTCCAATTCATCACAGACATACTAGAGTGTCACTGTCATAGGTACAAATTTTAATTAAATAAATTTATTGCATTTTGTTTATACTAATTGTTTGCTCATTGAAGATGAAAAAAAATGCAACTGTGGAGAAAAAATTAAAAATTTCAGATGTTTGGAATATGAATGGTGAGAAGATAGTCATGCCATTTGATTCTTATGGGGTTCCTACGGATGACGTTGTGGGGTTACTTGGCCAGATTCTAGGCCAGCTGGTAGCGGAGCCCATTTCCCTTCCTATTTCTTATGATTATTGGAGACATATGCCTCCTAGCTGGAAAAATGAAGTTTTTGATTCCCAAATAAAGGTAATTTTATTACATTATGGTTTAATTCAATGTCATGTTACTAATATGTTCAAAATTAATTTCTGTATACAAATGTTCTTCCACTTTATAGTTGCTGATGTGATAGCACGGAAGTGGACGTTGAAAAATCTTGGTAAGAAATGGAAAGATTTCAAATGGAGATTATAGTGTGATGTCAATGATACTTCGTTGACCGTGAAATAATGTATGAGAAGCTACCCAGTGGGGTACCGAAATAACAATGGAAAGTTTTTGTTGACAGACATCATGATGAGAAGCGGATGGTATTGAAATATATATTTTTATATGATCCTCATTTTACATTTATACATGTATATGAAGGGGATATGACATTGAATATATTACTGCTAAATTTCATTTTATATATTTCAGGATCTCTCAAGACAGAATGCATCAAACTGGGCTAAGCAAGCCATCCCTCACACTGCGGGCTCCAAAAGATTTTCTAGAAGCCGAACAACATTGGTAATATTTTAATTGTTTTAAATATTTATAAGAAAATATTATCTGTTCAATATATTGAATTTTTGATTTATCTTTTCTTAATGCAGTCACAGAGTTTAGGGCACGAAGCATCCCGAACTGAACTATGGTTGGATGTTCACAAAAAATCATATGGAAGTTTTGTTAATGAGCCTGCCAAAGAAGTTGGGGTATGGAGTCATTTTTTATTATAAAAACTTATTATTAGTTTTTATTGTGTTAATATATATTGATATTTGATTTATAAGTAAAAATTAAAGAACTATGGGATGCCAATCCTGGGCAGTCCTACTCAGTCTCCCAGGATAGCCCAGTTGCTAAAGTCCTTGGGAAGGAGCATCCTGGTAGAGTGTGCGGGATGGGTTTCAGACCCATACCATTTGAGGTCTTTGGCATGCCACCAGGGATTCCTGCTGCATCTACTCCTAGTTATAGTCAGTCCATACTCGAATATGCTCATAGGGAGATTGCTTCTCTATGAACCATAGTTCAAGATTAGGGGGCTCAGATATCTGCTTTGCAGAAAGCGATGACTGATATACATCAGTAGATGAGAAGATATGCCCCCGGTGGTAGTTCATCAACTGGTGGTCAGTAGGTAAATCACAAAAAAATCAAAATCATTTAGTTTGAAAACTTTCATTGGTTTTAAGTTTTAATATAAATATGCAACAATATTTAATTTTCAATATAATGTTCTTACAGGTGACAACATAAAGTGGAGACGGAGGTGGAGAGGGTGATGATGCATCATCAGACCGTGAGTAGTTGTATTTTTGATGTGTTGAACAAATATGGGAACAGTTGGTTTGTATATGTACCATGTGTGGCACATAGTTGCCACCAAAAATTTTCATGTCCCAACATTTTCTTGATTTCTCATGTTTCCTTTTATGCATTTTATTGATTTATGATGTTTCCTTTCATGTCTTGATTTCTCAAGTGTGGTATACATCATTCCAGTTAGGCCTGTGTTTGAATTGGTAGTTGATATTTTGGATGACTAGGAGTTAAACCCATTGTTTATGTGTTGAATAAATTATCGATGCCTAATATTATAATATGTAATTATTCAATATCATCATCCAAGAAGGTAAACCCTTCTGGTGTTGGTATCCTATGACACCGTGAATCACAAAAACATGTGGATTGATAACTCTTTATTAGGAACTATTTTCTATGAAACCAATAGAAAATGATTTTCATTTTCCATAACACAAAGATAACCTTGTTTTATATTTGAGCCTAATATGATTCATGTTATATAAATCCTGATTTCCTAAAAGTATTCATGAATATATAAAAAATGACATGTCGTTCCATGAATAAAACCTTAGAAAACAATAATATCTCACATCTAGTGTATCACCCAAGGTGAAATAACATCCAACTATAACATCAAACAACAAGACCAACAATCCCACATCGAGAACCTGGGTTTTCCCCCATATTTGGGTTAGATAATCCCACAAAAAAACACATTACCAAGGACTGAAACACCTTAATATCATATAAAACTTTCAAATAAATTATTCAATAGAAAATAAAATGTCTTTTATACAACATTGTGATGCCGTTACCTAGGTTCCACTAAACTGGTTCCCCAAACCAATGTGCCACATGACCATAGGAATGCCTCCTCATATACAAGAGGCTTCCTACTAGTATTGAGGGTCCAATGAGATATGTGGGGATAATATACCATCTTTACCAGTGTAAAACAATAGTATAAATGGTTTTTACATTTTTATTAACAATAATGGTAATTCATTAATCATTTCAAATTCATATAATGTGGTGCACTAATCAGTTCACTCATATCATACACATAGGCTTTAGTGCCTGGAAAGCCATGTCAATACACTATCCAAGCATAGGAAACTCCATATACATCATATCAAGTCCATTATGTCAAATTTCATGTCTTTCCATCCCACATCAAAGATAAGGAATTCCTTGTAAAAAATTCTTACCCATGGGTGGGATCTACTGTGTCCCTCATCATTTACTAATCCATCAATACACATTCCACAAGGTCAAACACACTTGACCTTTTTAACAAATTACAATATCAAGGGTGAACCTATTTCATTTCACCAATATTCACATAGTTTATCACTTTCACTGCACTTAACGTAATTCCATAACTATTCTATTTTACTATTCATTCATAAAAAAACCATTGTACATATTTTCAATTCCAGCTTATAACATGGATATTCCCATATTTTCCATTCATTATTTATCCCCTTAGTTATCTCACAACCCATTTAACCATAAAAGTTATGATAAACCACTTATTCCATTTTGACATGCTAAATATATATATAATTGGTTTAATCTCATAAAACCTTCAATTTATCATTTAATAACTAAATTCACATGTTCAAGGGATTGGCACACCCCATGGGTGGACATAAACCCAGTCCACTATTCATCAATATATCCAAAAACATCCTTGAAAGGTCCAACACATCATTGAGTTGATTCTATTTTATGATATTGTGTCTGGTTTGATTTGTTTTTCACGGTAGTGATGCAGTGGAAGCAGAAAATTTATTTATTTTTTCTGGTCAGATTTTCGCGGCGGTTTTAACCGCCGCTAAGAGTATACAGGTAAGACCGTAGCGGCGGTTAAAACCGCTGCTAAAAGTAACTATTTTTACATTTAGCGGTGGTTTTAACCACCGCTACAGAGTTGCATCACCCACGTGCATTCGACGGCGGTTCTCATGACTTTAGCGGTGGTTATAACCGCCGCTAATAAAATAAAATCCTGGGCTCTTAAAAACCGCCGCTAAAGTGATGAGAACCGCCGCGAAATGAGGTAGCTACAACACTTTTCTTAAACCACTTCTAAATGAAAAAAACCGCCACTAATAGTTTGCTGATGCCAAATTTAGTGGCGGTTTCTGTAAACCGCCGCCAACCCATGTAGCAGCGGTTTCAACCGCTGCTAAATGAAAAAATAACCGCCTCTAAAGGAAGGTTTTCTTGTAGTGCATGGACATTCTCTATTACTTGAACAATTTGTTCATTAAATTTTAATGGTGAATTATGTGATCGGGAGCTTCAATAAATGTTATGCCTCACTCGGTATTTTAATCCTTACAGATCAATAAACTAAAGCCTACTCGAGTGGTGGTACTGTTGCTGAACATATCCATCATTTTCCTAACTGGAGTTGTAGAAGATGAACTCATAAGAGTAAGAGGATTGATCTAACCTATAGAATCTTATATCCTTACTATGGAAGAATATAGAGCACCAGGGAACTCTCCCATCATCTTGGGGAGACCATTCTTAAATAAAACAAAGACCATCATCAATGTTCATGAAGGAACAATTACAATGGAACTTAGTGATAATAGAGTACATTTCAACATTCTTGATGTGATGAAACATACTTCTAGAGGTCAATCACTTTTTTAGATTTCCCACAAAGAAGCTACATAACCAATTAAAGATTCAAGCATGCTTCACAAATTCCTAGCATTAGTAGAGTATTTTTCATTTTAAAATACCAATACTCAAAAACTTGAGAATCCAAATTTCATGTTATAAGAATATATTACTTTGGATTTTTTCAATGATTTACTAAGATAAAATTTCATGATACAAGAGAAACAAGATTTAGAATTAGGAAACCTCAACTAAATATCATCCTTATAACAACCCCAAGTCTTGAGTTAAAGCCACTACTGAGTGATTTAAAGTAAGTCTACCTTATGGAAGGAGGGAAATTACGAGTGATCATTTCCAATAACATATCTGATACCCAAGAAAAAACTATGATTGACCTTCTCAAAAGAAATGTACAAGGCATAGGATATAGTTTAGGTGATATATAGAGAATCAACCTCAAGGTATACCCTTATATAATCTTTTTAGAATATGATTCCTAAATAGTTAAACAACCCCAGAGAAGACTTAGTCCACCCATTATAGAGGTTATTAAGAAATAAATAGAAAAACTATTAGAAGTCGACATCATTTACCCAATCTATGATTCATAGTGGGTCAAACCCATTCATGTTGTAATGTCCCAGCCTGGGTTTTACACACTGGTGCCCCGAGCTGATCAGACACATGACCTCAGGCGCACATCCCCAAATGCTAGAGGCTGCCGACTTGTAGTGAGGGTTTGATAAGTCGATCATGAGGATACTATACCCTATTTTATCAGAGTAAAACACCTGCGAAAATAAATAAACAATAGAGGAAGCATATATATAACCATAAAAAACACCAACTTCAATATAAAAAATGCAATAACTACAATATACAACTAAAGAAGAAAGCATGTCATGCTGATGTACATATCAAGTGTCTAAAAATGGAAACCCAAAAGAAAGACATTGACTACTCCCAGAAGTTCCCAAACCACGTCCAATTCCCTCAAACATGATCCATCCCGACTCATCAATCTAAAAAGGGTCCCTTGCCCTTAACCTATCCTACATCCATAAAATATATTCAGGTACCGATCAAGCAGCATGAGTAGGGTGTGAGTACAACTCAGTAGGCCACCACAAATGGTGTCCCAAATAAATGAAATCAATAATAAGTGTATGTAGTTATATGAGGAAATAATTAAAATGCATAAGTAAACTATTATGAAATTATCAATTAATATTTATTAAAATACATAAACCATTAGGTTCTTGAGGAAACATGTTCATCAACACCTTCTTTGGACCACACCGATTTTGAACCATATAACATAATAAATTCATATTTCATTAGGGCCACATAGCCCCATATTCCATTTCAACTATTTTGGGTGTAGAACACCATGTCTAGTACCCCATTTATCAAACATGCATAAATATATATCATGGGAATAGAATGTCATGTCTATCACCTAAATTCTCAATCATATATATATATATCATTGGTGTAGATCATCATGTCTACCACCCTAATTCTCAATTGTACACACATATCATTGGTGTAGATCATCATATCTAAGACTCCATTTATCAACCATACTAATAGATCTATCATTGGCATTGATTTTCATGTCTAGCCCCCATTTAACAACTATGCATGTATATTATCATCGACCTAGATCATCATGTATAGAACCCCATTTATCAACCATTAATTAATTCATCGATTAATTAATCCAAGCCCATTAATTAATTAAATAATTAATTCATAGATTAATTAATCCAATCCCATTAATTAATTAAATAATTAATTAATCACATCTTTTCTTCCATTAATCAATTAAATAATTAATTAACCATTCACATAATCTACATCTAATAATTAATTCACCAATTAATTATTCCAAACTTACAATTTATAAAATTTGATAATTAACTCAAAAATTAGTTATCCCTGAATTCTAAATTCAATACTTTGATAATTAATTTACCAATTCATTATCTCAATTCCACAATTTCCAATATTCAAACAAATCCACCATTTCCTAAATTCATGTCTAGATAATTAATTCGTCAATTAATTATCCTAATTCCAAAATTTCCATTATTCAATCAATTCCCAAAATTTGAAATTCATGCCTTGATAATTAATTCATTAATTAATTATCCCAATTCCACAATTTCCATTATTCAAAAAATTCCAAACTCCTCAATTAATTAATTGACCACATTAATTAATTCATTTTGGAATTCCAATTTCTAAACAAAATATTTAAATTATATCATCACATACATGTATTTGATAATAAGACTATGGGATTTGAATAATAGACCACCTACCTCAATTCATTGATGAAAATTTTCCTAATATAAATCCCCAAAATTAAGAAACACAATGACATAGATTGGAATCCAGATCTCAAAACCCAAAATCAAGATTAAAGACACCAAGATCTTATGAATATAGATCTATATCTACAATCATATATTTAGATATCACCAAATATGTTTATATATAATAAAATAGTGTATAAATTCTATCAAAATAATGACAAAAGAAAGGAGGATGAATGAGAAAAGCGATGAGACTGAATCCACTTACTGAGAGAGGATAAGATCTTTGATTCGGGAGTCTAATTGAGAATAATGGTGGTCAAAAAACCTTGGAATCCCTATGGAAAGACCAAAAAACATGAAAGACCTCCCATGGTTGAATGAGGGTCGAAATGGGTGATTTCTAAGGGTTTGGGGGATTTTAAAATTAACTTTTAGGCCACTTTAAAAGCCACACATGATTTACTGGGCAGGGGAGCACAATTTTCTATAACTGCACACCAATTGTGAACCCATTGTTTTAGGGGTGCATGGTTTCTATTTTTAGGGTGAATGGTATTTCAACCCATGTTCCAACTATGTAAACCCTCACTATCTAGGGCTGCCTGGTTTCCTGGTCTGGGCCCACAGTTTTCTCTAACCGTGTGCCAACCACACACAACCCCCTTTTCCTCCATTTTTCTTAATTTTCACCCAAAAAAAATCCAAGGTAAATCCAAATCAAAACGTACTTAAATAAAAACAAAAATTACCTAAAATTCAATACCTAGTAAACTTCATAAAAGGTTAGGATCTTTCAATCTCCCCACCTTATAACAACTCATCCTCGAGCTGCACTCCCAAGCTTCTTTATGATTCTGAGTAAAAAAGATTGGGACATTGAGCCCTCATATCCACTTCCCTTTCCCATGTTTCCTCCTTCACATTCCCATGTTTCCATAATACACAAACTACCGACACAGTCTTTCCCCACAGTAATTTCTCACTATGATCCAACACACGTATTAGATTCTCCTCAAAGGATGCATCTATATCAAGGTCAAACTCATCCACATAGATCACATGAGAAGGGTTGGGGTGATACTACCATAGTTTTGATACATGGAAAACATCACGGATAACACTATATTTCTGTGGAAGAATCAATCGGTATGCCACCGACTCAATTCTATTCACAAGCTCAGACGGTCTAACAAACCTGGGCACTAACTTTCCCTGTCTCTGTATCTTATGGTGAACCAACCTAGGTGAAAACTGAAGGAATACATGATCACCCACTATAAACATTAGGGGTTGTCTCTATCTATCATCATATGACTTCTGCCTACTCTAATCCATAGCCATACATTTCTTAATCAGTTGTACCTGCTCTGATGTCTCCTGCATGAGAATAAGTACCAACAATTCTAATTCACCTGTTTCCATCCAACATAGTAGTGATCTGCATGTCCTACCATAAAGATCCTTGTATAGTGCCATATGTATAGTTTCCTGATAACTATTTTTATAGTAAAACTCCATTAAATCCATGTTATTCCCCCAAGACCTGTCAAAGTGAAGAAAACATGCTTGTAACATATCCTCCAACACTTTTATAGTACATTAAAAATTCCCATTAGTTTGTGGGTGGAAATCCATACTCAATATTACTTGCATTCCAAGATCCTTTTATAAGCCCTACCAGAAGTGTGAAGTGAAGCATGGATCATGATTTGAAACTATAGTCCATGGTACCCCATGCAGACAGACTATATTCTGAATATAAAAATCTCCCAGCTGCTCCACTAAGAAAGTATCCCATATAGGTAATAAAAGAACTAATTTCCTTAGTCTGTACACAAAAAACCAGATATCATCATTATTCCTAAGTTTCCTCAGAAGACACACCAAAAATTCCATAGTCACATCATCCCACTTACATTCTAGAATAGGAAATTATTGTAGAAAACCTATAGGTCGTTGATGTTATGCCTTTACCTATTGAAAGGTATAACATCGTTTAATGAGCCCTACTATCTCCTTATTCATGTCTGACCACAAACAATTCCATCATAGGTCATGGTACATTTTGGTCACACCTAGATGTACTGCCCTCTTCAAGGAATTAAATTCACACATAAGATTCTCTTGTAAGCTCATAGGTGAAATAACCTAATTCCTAACATAGATGAACTCTTCCTCATCTATTCTCTAATCTGAATGAGACTTCCCACCTTTAAGGCTCTACCTTAAGATAAAACACTCAGGATCTTCATACTTCTTGTCTCTGATCCGGTTCAAAAGTGTAGACTTCCCTAAAACTGATATAAGAGTCATCTTATCCTGAATCTCCTAAACTACAACGTGCATCTCAACCAGCATGGTCATCATCTTCCACTTAATACTAGACTCCCGAACCATCTGAGTATGATATTTCCTGCTCAAAGAATCAGAAACACCATTCCCCTTTCCGGGATTATATGCTAGTTCAAAATTGAATGATTGAATATACTCCACCCATATTTGCTTCCAAATATTCAAATCCCACTATAACAATATGTACCTTAATCTCTTATGATTGGTGAACACCATAAAATTCTCACCCAATAGATAGTGTCACCATTACTTCAAAGCATAAACCATTTCCTATAGCTCTAGGTCATGCGTAGGGTAGTTTTGTTCCTAGGGCCCCAGCTTTTGAGAACCATACACCACAACTCAATCTCCCTACATCAAAATAGCTCTGATTATGATCCCAAAAGTGTCATAATACACCATATACTCCTCACCTGGATCAAGTAGTATCAAGATCGGAGCCGATGTCAAGCACTTCTTCAACTCTTGGAAATAATTCTCACATAATTCCATCCATTCAAATTTATCCCTTTCTTAGTCAAGCCTGAATGCGGTGATTCCAAATGGGAAAAGTCCAGGATGAATCTTCGATAATATCTTGCTAACCACTGAAATATATGAATATCAAAAATGTTCTTGGGATGCACCCAAGATACCACTAATCGAATCTTATATGAATACACTTATACACCTTATTCTGAGATAATGTATCCCAAGAAGTGTACCTAGTCAATCCAAAACTGACACTTAGATATCTTGGAGTATAGACGGTGATCTCTCTATGCACTTAGGAGGATTTCAAGATGTTAGGTATGATCAAATGAGACTTGGAGTAAAACATGATGTCATCTAAAAACACAACTACAAACTGATCTAGGTATGGAAGGAAGATTCTATTCATTAAGGACATAAACAATACTGGAGCATTCATCAACCCAAATGAAATTATGAAAAACTCATATAGGACATAACTACTTCTAAAAGAAGTTATCGGTATATCCAAAGTCTAAACTCTTAGCTAATGATACCCCGATCTCAAGTCAATATTCAAGAACACACAAGCTCCTCTCAACTAGTCAAATAGATCATTGATACATAAAAGAAGATACCAATTCTTCACATTCATCTTTTTAAAATTATGGTAATCAACACACAAGCACAAAATACTACCAGACTTATTTGAAAAAAACACAGGTGAACCCCAAGGAAACATACTTGTATGGATAAAACCTTTTTCCTACAAATCCTCCAGTTGACTCTTAAGATCTTGAATATTTTTCAGTTTCATTCTATAGATTGGAATAGATACTAGCTCATCCCTTGAAATGAGCTCAATAGTAATTACACATCTCTCTCAGGTGTAATAATTGATATGTCTTTGGAGAAAACATCCTAAAACTGTTCCACCATTGGTGGAAATACATATTACTTTAAACCTATATCATCCAAAAATAAACTAGCAACCTGGGATGTGAGATCTCCCAGTTACTGAGTGATTGGACCTGATTGGCCTATTGGGATATCCCATTCTCCATGGTGAATGTAATTTTCACCCTTAGGAGATTTAAATATTACTATCCTACGGTAAAAATAAATGTGATATTGGTATGATACTATCTAATACATACCAATAATTAGGTCAAATCCCATCATGTCAAAAATATATAGATCCCATAGAAAACGATATTCCTCAATCTCTGGAGAAAAACCCTTGAATAAATAGATGTCTCTAATTGCACTCCCATCGGTGTATCTATATTCATTACCCCATTCAAAAACTACACCTCTAGGCTCAACCCATTAACAAGAATTTTAGATATAAAGGAATGAGAGGCACCAGTATCAAACAAGGCACTAGCTAATGTAGAAGATAAAAGAATAGTACCTCTCACTATCGATGACCCAACCTCACTATCCACAAGTGTAGGACGCACCACATGCAATTGTACTACCCCTATTTATTATGATGCTATTAGACTCCCTTGAGTTGAACCGCTCTACTGATATGGGTGATCTTTCCCAGAAGCACCTCATCCACTGCCTCTACCGCCTCGGCCAATAGAACTCCAGCTACCAGATTGATATGGTGTAGAATACCCCCTTCCCACACCCTAGTTTTTTCTTGCTCCTACATCAATCTCCATCTGTATTGGGTTCCTATAGAACCTATTTAGTTTTCTCATCTTACCACATGATCAACACTCTATTGGAGGATGGGGACAATGTTTATGAAAGTGTCATGAATTACCACACTAGTGGAAAATCACTTGGGTAAGATCTTGAGTGACTGATCCTATTGAATGCCCACTTTTATTCCCACTGCTCTAGATAAATTTCTCATAATGACTCTTCCTGCTCTCAAAATATGTACCTCCATATCATCTAGAAGAAACCACTTATCCACCACTAGAATCCTCCTTCAGGTTCCCCTCCAAGATGAGAGCAAGATTCAACACTTCTGAGAACTTCTTCAGCCTGAATATATTCACATGAGACTTAATTTCAAACCCAAGTCCATCCTAAAATCATTTTTCTAAAGTCACCTCATCTTCCATCAACACTAGAGAAAAGCATTGAAAATTTTAAAGCGTCCAACATAGTCCATCACAAACATGATCCTCTGAGTCAATCTCATGAACTCAACTACTCTCTCCTACCTCGGTATCTTTGGGTAGAAGTGATCCAAGAACTTCTACAAGAATTCCTTCAATTGACTCAAACCAACACTCATCTACCTCTGGTCCACCATATCCAATAAAATTAGGAAGGTGATATAACTGAAACTCCCTCATCAGATTAGATATACTCTTCATAACACACCCTGGGTCTCTTTCCAATAATTGTATGAAGTGAGAAAATTTCTCTCAGAAATACTCCCCTACATCCTCATACAGAACAATCGATGCCTTAGGTTCCACTACTGGTAAACCATCTCCAACCATATCCTCTCGCTATCCTCTCAACAGGAGTCATCATGAAGGAATATATCTACAATTCCAAACACACGTCTTAGGACTCATAACACAACTTTATCACATTTATGTTAGGGAAAAAATCACAACAAGTATTTTCCCCAAACCTCACCACGCAGTCATAAATAAGGAACTATTACTAACCTTTACTATCCTACACCATGGATGAGGTTATATAAGGGTATTCACATTGTCATCTTTAAGTTTCTCATTTATACACCCATTTATTCTTATTTTTCATCATTTTACCATTCTAAATTTCATATTAGGCACCATTTTCAATTCAATTCTCATAAGCAAGGGAAAAACGATATAAGGTCAACAACTTACCCAAAACCATTTTTTTCTATGCATTCCTAAAATTATGCATGTCATAAAATAATCTTGAGTGATAATAATTATGAATGGAGACTCAAATATCTTTCCATACTGGGCCATGAGTCAATTATCAAAAAATTTTAGAAACAATAATCACACCACAAAACAAGTGCATCACCCAAGGTGAAATAATATCCAACTGTAACTGCAAACAAAAATAGAAACAATCCCACCCTGAGTAGTTGGGTTCCCCCCCATTCATGGGTTTATAACTTCCATACATGATCTCATTACCAAGCCCCAAATCTTCACAGTCTTCTATCTACCTTTCCCAAATAGTAATAAAAAAGAATAAGAAAAGCAAAAATGGACCTCTGATACCACTTTGTTGTTGGAACCATGCATACAGTAGAAGCCCCAAATAGGTGGTATTTTAAAAATTTTCAATCGACGATCAATGTAAACTTATCAACGATGGTGAATGGCAGCCCGGTCTTATCTGAGGACCACACATGATGGGTTTTAAGAAAAAAATAACCATAAAAAATACATAGTTTAATCCAAAGTTGTGCACGATGTCTGTTCGTAATTGGTGATCACTTCTCGAAGAATCCAAAGTTTAATTCCTCTAGATCATCCACACATGCTTTAGGGAATCCATGGGAGCACCGTTCGTTGTAATCCAGGCGCTAGAGTAGAATTGGAACGATGCATTCGACACTCCAATGATCATCACATCACATCGCTAGCGATGCCTGAGAGAGTTCTCGATCCATGTTCCTTAGATCTAGAGCCTCTCTCTCTAGATCATGGGAGAGAGGATGGGAGAGAGAAGAAACATGAATAGTGTTTGGATTTATCCTCTCCTCTTATATTTATAGTGTCATGTAATTACTCAAAAATTCCAACCTAGCCCCCGAATAACCAACGCACTATTAATGAAATTTTATGACTACTAATCTGAGTCATAAATATTATTATCACTCACTTGTAATATATTAAAATATTATGTGATAATAAATGAGTCATTAACTCAAATCGTCATTCACATAAATCTTAATTGAACCTTGAATAATTTAATATTCATCAATTAATATTTTTCATGTATTTACTTAAAACTCGTAAATACATTTAAAAAATAAATTCAATACTCATTATTCTAAACTTTAATAATATGAATTTATTTATTTCATTGGTAATCATTTTTCCTTGGAAAAATCCCAAACCCCAGTGGTGGGTCCCACCATGTCTAAATCTTCTATTCAACTGAATAAGGAAGATTCTCAAATACGCTATTGTGTGTGACCCTCTAGGCCCTTATCTCGACAATAGTGAATCATATTCATAGACCAAGAGCGAGGTTTAGCAACCCATCATCGACCCCGAAGCTATAAGGATTGTCATAGTAGTGACAACCAACATACGAACATGCACTGTGTAATATAATCTCTTTGTCTGTAATATCTAATAAAGTAGGACATACTCTTGTGTCTTCACCCTTTTCTTTCTTTATTGTTTGTTGATTTAATTAGACAGATTTACCCTTGACTACCGTGGACATGGTCTTATAAAGGTACTTCCATCCATATCAATATGGCCTGAGATATATTACTTCCATAACCCGGAATCAAAAAATCCTTTCTTGACTATTCAACCAATGCCATGCCACCAATGATGCACCCAACACAAACTACCTCACCACGACTTCATTTCCATGGTTTTCATCTTGCATCAAATTACGCAATCAAATGAAATACAATGGTAATAATCTCAATTTAGGAGACCATTATACATGATCGTAGATATGAACATCCAATGATAGCCAAAACATGTGGTATTCCTATTGGCAGGTCAGTCCTCATGATCTCACTACTAGAGATCACCAAGTGTGAACTTTATGAGAAGAAGTCTCAATGCTTATGAGCTCCCGACACCTGATAGTCAAACATATACTGTTTCCAATTAGTAAGATGTATCTAGACCATATAACATATATTTAAAATTAATGTCATAGTATCTTGAGGTTGTCATTATAGCCTGGGAACTACTATAACCTTCCGATATGAAAATTAATATTTGGACATTACCATTTCAATAGTGGATGTAGAAATGTCTACACTAAAATGGTAAGATGACAACATGTATAGCTAATTGTATACACAATATGGTAATGAAAATCACTAAATTTTTGGGTCTAGGGAACCCACTATTTCAACACTCCCACTTGCACTAGAGATAACTTTCTAATCAGAATTGTTAGATACTCACATGATGAACATCATGTTTCTACTGAGTAACGAATTTAGCTACTAGGTCCACCACAATTTCATTGTGTGGCAATTCTGCTATAGAGACCTTATCTCCTTGAGTAAAAATTCTCAAGAGATGGTATCCCGATTATATCCATTTTTTCCTCTTTCATAACTAGACATCTTGGCTAGTAAGAATATCATAATTTTCATTATGATAATACTTTTCTTACCAGGTGAGATTCCAGGAACTGGAAAAAATCATTGCATTTAATAACTGCTTCTTAGCTTCCTTAGAAGCTGCAACATACTCAGTCTTTGTAGGTATGGCTACCACTAGATAATATGATCTTAAATCTCTCATTGTATTTAGCCTAACTGTGATAGTAGATCACATTTATCCATGGATGACTAGTTTGTATCATCGAAAACTAGTATCCTTTATTCTCCACTTACTTGGTACATATATTTTTGTATTTTTCAAAGTATAATTAGATAGTTCTGACTACATCCCTTACAGTTCTCTTGGATATAACTGATATTTGCGTACTGTAAAATATACCTTGGAAATATCAGTTTTGTACATATCATGGAATACGTGATTGATCTATAGATTCGATGTATAGATATAACTCATAAAGTTTATCTCCTCCTATGTCCCAGACATGTCAACCTGAAGAGATTATGCCCTGTGACATAGACAACAATTCATCTCTTGAATTGTTCCATCTTGTATTTTTTCAATACAATTTCACTATATGTACGATTGACTAGGACCAAGAAACCTATAGATCTACCTCAGTAGATCATGTTCCCTAGAACTTAGGTTCCTACTTTAAGTCAATCATTGGAGAATAAATTTCTTCTTGATCTTAACTAACTATAAGACCAATGTCTGTTTTCTATATGTTTCCAAACATATTTATTCTTGGAAAACATTGGAACTCCCACTAACCTTTGGTAAACACATGAAAATCATTTGCTGCAAATGTATATTCTATGATCTTGTTGCTTACTTTAATCCCAAACTAGATTTTATTAACTTGAAACCTTTATTATCATTTTGTGATGTGACCATCCCTTTCTGGTTGCATCGTATAGACACCATCCACGATTCGTGGTCATGACATCTAATGCTAAATAATTTGATCATATATATTAGCTATAATAAGTAAAATTCTAATAGATTTAGACATAATGACTTGGTCTTCCAATTGAGCTTTATTGGTACTATGTTTGTACCATCCATGTATCAACTCACTTGAATACCCACCGCAGTATTCAAAATAATCATCCCCTTTTCACTTTGATACATGGAATCCATTAATTGAATTTTAGTTGGTCTTATCAATTTTAGCTAATTTCCATACACTTCTTATTTGTAGGAAATATTTATTCACTTTGAATAATAGATCACCGACCGTACTGAATATAAAAACCATCACAATGGTTTTATCCTTCCTACATAGTATGTGTCTCTGGAACATAATCTGTTCCACATGCGCTTGTGGAACTAGTTCATATGCCAACTATTTGTGCATCTTGAGCATTAGTTAAACACGAGTCAATATATCTCCCATTATCTCTAATAGAGATATAAACCCTCTTATAGAATGTTTTCTATCACTTGACTATAAAGTTTCTATCTTAGGGATTTATGTAATATCCTAAGAAATCATTAGGATTATTACACTAAATGCACAATGTGTTTGTCTTGATGCAAGTTTGTTTATATTCTAACAAATTCTTTGCATCCAAACACATGTCATTATGACATAATGGATTTATCATCATACTATGACTTGTATAATCTCCATTTTTCATTATAGTAGGCATATGGTTGTGGGATATCACCATTATTTGAAAATCATTTCATGAAATATTATGGAAGTTTCTTCAAGTTGCATCATTGATATTACTTACATAAAAATTTTGATGCATAACTTATGTGTTTAGGAATTTCTCCACGCTACATGTTCGTTGATCAATGTTGATATATAAGACTTCATCATCAATACTCCATATTAACAACAATTTCATGATGTCGATAAGGTAATGTGTGTTTAGGAATTACTCCACACTACATTATCATGATTGATGAATTCCTGGTTGAGATAATATTCGGTATCCCAAATCGAAGCAACTCATATCTCCTAACCATGCATATACTTCACTTTATTATTCCTTAATTACTTAAAGGAGTCTTATAAAGTATATATACCTCTAGATTATACTTGGAATATTTCATGCTCACTTGTTGAACTATTTACAAAATCTCTTTGACATACCTTTATTTTTAAAGGCTCCTATGTCCAAACTAAAGATGTCGATAAAAAGTATTTAGCTGTGCTGAACCTAAATACCATACTTGGTATATTCACGACATCCAATTTTAGTATTAATTGAAAAATAATTATCTTGTCACAACTGGGTATAAGTATTAAATTTATATTCATCACTAATTTCCTATGATTCATGTATTAATAAACTAGTGATTGATTTTACCAAAACAACATTCATTCCAGAACCTGAAAGAATGTCTCCTTGCATCCAAGGACACACAAGATTAATGTTTGTGATTATAATCAATAATAGTTCAACACGAATCTTTCACTTGGAAATTAAATAAGTCTTTTACTTCTCACCACTGGCCTAGGTATCACCCTTTCATAGCCAATTAGAGAATACACCTGACTTCTGGTAAGGTTTCTATACTTACATGGTAATTGTATTTAAATACACATATGTAAAAAGCATATAGTATTAAATACCCATATAGTAAAAAGTAAACATTAAATTGATGAATACGCCTGATGTAGAAGCGGAAACTTGCTTCTTTAAAATAGTTTATTGATTTTAAACTTCCATTGTTTTATTTTATAACATGCAATGAAAATAACCTGTTTACCTCATTAATTGAAGGATGTCGCGAATGTGCCATTGGAATTACCTACCTTTTGGCCTTTTTGCGTTGACTTTAATTTTATTCACCATAAGAATTAAATATGAAATTATATTTGATATTTTTATTATCTTGGAGAACCTTACCTAAATTGGTAATGGAGCATTTAGTCAATACTTGTTCGTTTTGTAACTTAAAATGAGAGTTGAGTAATGTGGTGAAAATGATATGAGAAAGGGATCCATTTAAAGACCATGATCAATCATTCAATCTACAAATGTCGGTGTAACCATCGCCTTATTAATATCATTTCTTCGCTTTCTCCTTGAAAATATCTTGGAGATCAGACTTCATGTTTAAATCATACATGTCCTGGTGTAGAGACCACAAATGACACTGGACGTTGATGGAAACATAATGATATAACCATCATATGATTTTTACATTAGTATCCTGTAAGTAGTTTCACCCTAACTTCTTGAGGTAGTTTAACAGTGTTGGGGACACTAACACCTTGAGTTTCCTATATCATAGTACTATGCGCACACGCCTGTACTATTCATGGATACTCGTGTTAGTGAGGAAACTTACTTTATCCATTATAATATCACAGTTTTAATCTTGTGGAATAAATTTACATGTTTCTACAAAAATGAATTTTAGAAGATTAGTTCTTTTATCATTATTACTAGTTAAGACATTTTGATTAATTCCTTAAATCATTTAATGTCTCTCACTATTTTATCAGATTCTAGGAACCCTCTGTTCTAGAATCAGAATACTCTACCACTTGAGTATTCTATTGGTAAGGATCTAGGAACCAACCCTCGTAGTCTACAAGATATGGCTACGCCACTACTTAGAGGTTTCAAGGTGATCTTTTGGCTGGCCGATCACTTTAAATTACAGTTCCTTGATCTGTTGAGTGAAGTCTCAGCTTCTAAAACCAGAACTTGATTTACTCAAAGCTTGCCTCTAAAATTACAACAAGCTAGCTATGGTTATTTCTTTATTGCAAATTTAGTTAATTCAACCCATCATTCTTATAAGGACTCCTCGGTAGTAAGAGGAACCCTCAGCTATGGCATGACCGACACCTCAAATAGCCTGTTTTTTCAAAATTTGAATGATAGAAGGCTGTTTAGACTTAATATATCTATGAGGGTTTTATTATTTTTAATGTGACAAAAGAAATCATTTTTTATAAGCATGTACTATGTGGTCACACTCACAAATGACCATGCAAGAAAAGAGAAATTTCATCACATCACATGTTCATTTTATTTTGCATGATTATTTATTATTATTCTATGTGATCGCACAATAAACTAAACATGCACAAAATAATAAATCATGCAAAAAAAAATTGAACACCTGATCATGAGCCAATACTATTGGCTGATCCATTGAGTGAATAATGGACCAACTGAAACCCTAGGGGTAAGTACCTTTAGTCGCGTGACTTGTAACTTGAATAACAATGTATGCTCATCCAATACATCCATCTCCAGTCTGGTGCATCGCTGTCACTTGGGGAGAAGTGCGTCATACCTCATCTTGTCATTATACAATAGTACTTGCACATAGGTGAGGGGGTATCAGGGTAAGAAATACGACTCTAAGAATGGGAACGCATGCCCTTATACATATAATGACATTTGAGATGACACACATATCTTTTTTTATTTAATTAAACTAAATATTACAAAACTGCATGCAATAATTAAATAAATAATTAAATAAAAGGCATCAGACATACATCGGCCAGTCTCCAGCTCATGACCAGCATACACATTAACTTGCGTACATAAAATAAATGTAGAATAAAATTAAACTTGCATTAAATAAATTTGAGGGCATTTAATGGAATTAAAAACTTCACTCTTGTTTTTAATTCAATTTAATGTCATTCAGTCCCAATTAATTAATTTAACTTTAAAACAAAAAATTAAATTAATTAATTAATTTAATTAATCTCACAATTAAATTAATTACACCGCATAAAATATAAACCAAAATTAATATTTAATTAATTCAATTATGAAATGAAATGAAATGAAATGAAATTAATGAAATTAATTAATTTTTGATTCAAATAAAATTGCACGAGCCCCATAAACCCTAGGCACGACCTGTGTGGGTTGGGGAAAACCTGTGAAGGCCCATTCCGGGGTGTATAGACCACTGGTGAGGCAAATCAAATAGAACATGCACCTGCAGCAGGGGTTACCTCACAGTGGAGGTCGGTTCTAGCTACACGAAGGAGGTGGTATGGTTGGCGTCGGTCAGGAAAGGATAACAGATAGAAGCCATGGTGGCCAAAGGTGGCTGGTCGGTTTGACAAGGGGGAAACCCGTCTGGTCCGCAGCCGGCAGGGGCACCGGATGGAGCGAAAACGAGGGTGAGGCGCTGCGCTTGAGGTGGCCAGATCGGAGTAAGGCGGCGCGGCGTGCTCCACTGGGTGACGAGGTGGCCCGCCTACTGTGCGTCCGGGAGGAGGCTGGCTGCGGTGTTGCTGCGCACAAAGAGGAGCTGTGTAAACTGCTCTGCAGGAGTGAGACAGCCACTGGGCATGGGCTTCTACGGGTCTTGCAAGGCTGCCGCAGCTCTGCGGGCAAAGGAAGACGATTCGGGGCCTGTGTGCAGCAGCTAGCTGAGGCGCACATGGGGAACCACCGTGATGCGGT
Organism: Viscum album; assembly: GCA_963277665.1. Lineage (NCBI taxonomy): Eukaryota > Viridiplantae > Streptophyta > Magnoliopsida > Santalales > Viscaceae > Viscum > Viscum album. The sequence continues at coordinate 1,739,024,572 of OY728160.1, forward strand.
GGAGGAAGACTGGTCGAGGGGGGGGGGGGGTGCACCACTGTAATCTTGCCGGACAAGGAAGGTCGCCGGTCGCTGGCATGGAGGAGGGGTGTAGGGCGGAGCTGGATGACGCTGGAGAAAGGGACTCCGAAGGGGTGGGGGTGCCAAGCTCTGGTGGCGGTTGCGCCTACTTGTGCGACCTTGTGCCTGGTCGGAAAGAGACAACCATGCAGGGGCCACTCCTTCGGGAAGAGGGAGACGACACAGGGGGGCTGCTCGCCCCCAACCCTAATGTTATTTTTTTGGAGTGTTTATTTTATACGGTTTTTAATTTTTTTAAAAAAAAAACCGTCAGGTTATTTTTTTTTTCAAAATACCTCTCAAAGCCGGCATCCGCTTTGCCGCCTTTCCACCGCCGGCAAAAGGCGGTACCGCGGATGCCGCCTTTTGCCCAGATCTTTGACGTGGCAGAGGCGGCACCCGCGGTGCTGCCTTTCGAGATGCGTCATTGGAAAGGCGGCACCGCGCATGCCGCCTTTCGGCTAATTTTTTTATTTGGGTTTTTAAAAAATTAAAATTTGATAAAAGGGTATAGGGTTCCAATATTTTTAAAAATGGGTCCGGGATGCGTGAACGCCGTTCACGCATCCCGGACCCGGGCGTGATGCGTGAACGGCGTTCACGCATCTTCCCGAGAGAAGGGATGCGTGAACGGCGTTCACGCATCTCACAGAATACCTAGTGAACATTTTTGAAAACTCCTTTGCACATTTTTTTCTATTTAAGATAATCTTAAATAATTCTCACTTTTAAAACATGGATAATTATCCAAATATGAAATTAAATTACATAAATGAAGAGATATTTGAAAAAAGTATAAATATATTATTTATATTTTTCATGAAGAATAAGGATTGGTATTTGGAGTGAATATGGAATTTGGTGGAATATTTTATCTAACACATATTTTTAACTTTATTTAAAAAGGAATCCATCCAACTAGCTACATAAGGGAATTAGGTGCAGCCACTTTTGAGGTGGGAACTGGAGTTGACTATTGTATGGGAAGAAATGGTAGGCGAGCATGAATTCACATGAGGCACATGGTATTAGAGTGGTGGTTCAATCATGTGCAGTGGAATGGTGTTAGAGAAGACAACATGGGTCGATGCCAGTGAGGATTTGAGAGCGTACCCCAGTAATCACTTCTACCAAGCTGAAGGAATGATAAAATAAATAAGGAAGCACTCAACCGAGTGATATTATTATATGGGAAAATGGTGACACAATCATTGTCTCTCCACTAAAAACATGCAGACATTTACACAACAGTTTGATCTAACTTTTTCAAGTTGTCTAATTAGTGAGAACCTTCTTCCCTTTCTCAAGGGTTTTATAGAGCATTGGTTATCTACCATTGATGAGTCACAAAGATCATGGTTGGGAATCCTTGGATAAAACCAAGGACCCTTCCATATTAAGAAGTCCATGATGAACTTATAATATCCAAGCATGATCCAAGAACAAGTCATGTTCAATATTCATGCATTGTCGTGCATGAACTGAAGGATCCCAAGACTTTTGATGAAATAGAGTCTTCAAATGAAGTAAGATGTAGATTTAATGCCAAGGTACAATCATGATAATATATTCATGAAGTTACAATTTCATTAATATAATTTAAATAATAAAATGAATAGTTCATGTGATGAGAGTAAAAATTTATTCTAAAATGAATATCCTATGTGATGAAATGTGAAACATAAGTATTCGGGTGATTAGAAGATCATATTTTGATGAATCCACGTGAATCAGATTCCTACATGAGTTGTAACATTTATGTGAAGAATGGAGAAGACCCGAGCATTGGGTATTTTTGATGAGTTTTTGTATTTTATTATGTAATTAAATATGAGTTACATGTATGAATATAGATAATGATTCATAGAGATAGACACCACATTAAGAAGAAAGAGGGGAACCTTAATCCTTCTAGTATTCTTTATGAGTTGCATGAAACAAAATACCCACAGAAACTAATGGGGCATTCAATATGAGGAAAATATGATACCACTACTGATGAGTATTCATATATAAATGTGTAATTAAATGTGTTATTACGAAACAAATTTAAATAAGGATTTAAATGATTGATTTTAAATCATGTAATAATGATATATTACCCATGAACAATTATTGTTTGTTTTGTGAATAAAGTGTGTATGAAGGTGATGAAGACTCTGTGTTGAATTGAAATATTATTTCTGATAACTCGATACAATAATGTATCAGGTAAATACAGAAAGATGAATTGATGAGTTCTTGATTATTTGAATATTGAGGAGAATCTAGATTGCACAAAATCTGAAAAGAGTCTTAATATAATAATTTCTAAAATTATTGATAAAGTACACAAGGTAGGAGTGACTAGATTTCTTATAGAGTAAGTCTATTTGAAGAAGAACTTCTTCCTAAATTTGGAAGTAGATGTATCTTTTGGATTATAGAGTAGAATGAATCTCCAATGTATTATGGATAAAGAGAGTGTATAGTGGATTATTTTTTGTTATAGAGAGGAAAAATGGATTGTATGTCATTGTATTAACTTGTGGAGATAGTGAATAATACATGTTGGGGGGTATAACCAATATAGAAATGAGTAGTATTTTCAAAATAACCCTGTAAATAACATGTGATTCTCCCTATTTCATTACAACTACACTTGAGGAATGATTGAGAGTTTATATTGAGTGGATCAAAAACCTAAACAAATTTCAATAGGTTGAATTTAAAAAAAGAATTAGTAAAATAAGGCTACCACTGATTCACCTCCCTCTCATTACCACCTAATTGATCCTTGGCCACTAAAAATATCTCTTTGTATCAATAGATCTTGGTGAAATAGGTTTACACACATCAATTTGCATTAGTTCAATCACTCTTATTGACCATTGATCTTTAACCTTTTATATATTTCAAATAATCTTCCCTTGTTAGAAAGAATCGCATGTATGAGTATGATCACATGATAAATTAGAGAGATCTTGAGCAGTGTCACATTTCAACAAATCTTCCATGTATGATTGGCTCATATAAACAATAAATTTATACCACAACCTATTTTCTTCTTCCTTGGATATAAAATACATATCTTCTTGTCCACTCAGAAGATATAGATTCCCCTTTGTGTGTTTTCCTTACAAAACAACTCCGCTATATTTTCCCTTGATAATACACACCTTATTTGTAAATATTATAGTGTGTCCCAAGTCACATAGTGACCCTCAAGGCTATGAAATGAGCATTCTAAGAATTCCCCATATTTCCACAAAAATAATATTTGATAAATGGTTTATACATGTGCATCACTAATACACCACTCATTATTCCTTAAGATCAATAAATATTCTGATTCTAATTCATACCAAAATAAATCTTTATCCACATAACAGGCTCTTGTGTTCTGACACCAATCATTACTGCTTTCTGTTTATGAACAATAACCATACCATTTGTGGCATTACGATGTATCATTTTCTTCCCTAAACATTTTTTAACTATTTTTTGGACCTATGAACCATAATTTCCCTTCTTTCCATCACTTGTGTGACCTAATTTCCTAATATCATATTAGGAGTCAAGAGTTTCTCTTGATCCTATATTTAATTGTAGGCCAACAAAATCCTCCTAAAGTTCTTCAAAACATTTTACTTGGTCTTTTAATATGTTATTCATAAAATAAATAGCCTTGGATTATTATTTAACCTTTATGTTGAACTTATTGAATTTATATGAGTATTATGGAATTTCTAATCATATTATTTATTATACACATATATATATACATATATACATTGGTAGATAATTTGATAACAGTAAGACACTTATTAAAGGTATAACAGAAGTCTAGATAACAGTAATACACATACAAAACGCATCATAAATCAAATGTCAACCTAATCTACGCCTCCGGTGTGGATGCTCCTCTGTCCCACAGTCAGGCGTATACTGGATGCATCCACGCCGTGTCTGTCTACGTCTGTGCTCTGGCGTACGCTGCGCATCCTCATCGACAGCCACCTCCACATCCTCCTGTGTGACAGACGGTGGATGTACAGTCTCACCGCCTGTACCCTGGCCTGCATCTAAGGATAGTGGAAGCTGGCTGGAACTCTCACCAATATAGGAAGTAGATGGCTGCTCTGCTGTGGATGACTGCAATAAAACATCGAACTCAATCCAGTCAGCGTCTGTAAGTACCTGTGGCTGTGCCTGAGAAGCTGGAGGAGCATATGACTGGTCATGCTGAACACCCTCCTCCAGTGGAATAATATCATGTGGCTGAGCAAGCTGAGCAGCCTCATCCTGTGGAACAACAGCAGGCTCCGCGGCCTCCGCAGCAGGCTCCGCGGCCTCCGCAGCAGGCTCCGCGGCCTCCGCAGCAGGTGGTGGATCAAAGAAAATGCCATGATAAATCTCGTCCATCGACGGTAGCATCTGTCGTACAAGGCTGTGAAAATATGCTGGGTCAAAGGCAGCTCTCTCCACTGGATCAGACATATGCAGTAGATGACAAATACGAGCATCCTGCGAAAACAAATTCTGTTATTAACTAATTTGAATAAAAAATATGTTGAACTGTGAAAGAAAGAATGCATACCAAGTCATGGAAGCCTCGTCCGTGTCGTGTCAGAAATCTGACGGGAGACCTGATGTACCAGCCTGCATAATCCATCTGATCCATCAAATGAAAGCGTACTGTCCCTGCCCCTCGCAACTGGGACTCTCGTCGCCTGTCCCATAACGCTACATATCTCGCATGGTAGCTCCTCCAATCAAAATCTCTCTTCCCTGACATCTTCAGGGAATGCAATGAATCCAACTGACTGGGCGGGTCAGGAACTGGCTGAAGGAAGCCAAACTGTCTCATAACCCTATCTGTCTGATGCCACTCGACTATATGAAAATGAATCAGTGGAACCATGCAAGAGCCGATATCAAGCATCACTGTACAGTATGGGGGCAGACTCTGAAGGATAGCATCTGTATATGGCATCCATGTAATCTGAAAGAAAAAATGAATAATCAATTAATAAATGAATAGATTTACAGTAAAGAGTAAAGATTTAACAATATAAATAATAACCACTTACATCGTCTGGTCGAATGCTGTCTAGCATAAGTCTGTAGGCGTGAACATCATGTCTGGGAGAATCTGAATGTCGATGCGCCTGACTCCACCTGTAGATAACATTTTTTTTACATTTCATAAAAGAATTTTATACAAGTAAGTTAGATATTAGAAAGAAATAATAACATACCAACGTCCACGTGGAGCCTCTGCTACAATATCTACGGGTAATGGCGCACGAGCATGTGGAGCTAAACGAGGTATGTGCTCCCATACCCACATCTGTAGAAGAACCATGCATCCTGTGATCTGCATCTTCTCGATGCGACATGCGCTGCATAGGGCTCTGTATGTATATGCTAGGCAGGCAGACCCCCAACTATATCGACCTGCCTGGTCCAAATCCTCTAAAAAAGATAGATACATCAGGTGCACAAAAGTAGTAGAGTGGTCAACAAAAAGCGTGCCACCGATCAGCCTCAAAATATATGCCCGTGCAAAGCGCAGCACGGTGACGTCATCAGCATCATCTGGTAAATGTGTGAAGTGCTGGTCTAACCAAGGCATCCGCAATCTACCACCGACGATGGTCCTGCCATCATCCTGGACCTCTATGCCCAGAAGTCTATGAACAAGCTCAGGCAAATCTGATGGAACTCGGCCTGTCAAAGCATGTCCGTCGATAGGGAGGCCCAACATAATAGCCACATCCTGCAATGTAATAGTCATCTCTCCCTCACTGAAATGGAAAGTATGCGACTCTGGTCTCCATCTCTCGACAAGTGCGGCAATGAGCTGATGATCAAGAAACGTGAAGTCGCACATCGCTACGCCATAAAATCCAGCTCGACGAAGATGTGGGACGATAGCGGGAGGTGGTGCAGTATGATGGAAATGGTGAGATCTACATACACTCAAGGGAGCCACAGGACGTCCCTCTAAAAGCAGTCGTGATACATGAGTAGCCTGAGATGTAAGCAATGGAAAACCTGCCATCTGCACACATGATATCATCGTTACTTATTAATAGTGGAATCATGATATATTCATTTTTATTTGGTGTCACAATCAATATTAGCCTAGTCTCACAATCAACATTAGTTAAGGATGCTCAGACACTCAGATGCCATTACTAAAACTAGACATCTTATAAGAAAACCATAATTTAAAAGTGAAAAATTAATTATTCCTTCTTATTTGTGAAATTACGTTTGTTAATTTATCAATTATCCATTAAATAACCATCAACATTATTCCACATTAAAAATTAACAGGAAAAAGTGAAAAATTAATAATTTCTTTTTATATGTGAAATTAGGTTTGTTAATTCATCCATTATCCATTAAACAACCATCAACATTATTCCACATTAAAAATTAACAGGAAAAACTGAAAAATTAATTATTTCTTCTTATTTGTGAAATTACATTTGTTAATTTATCCATTATCCATTAAATAACCATTAACATTATTCCACATTAAAAATTAAGAGGAAAAAGTAAAAAATTAATTATTTCTTCTTATTTGTGAAATTACGTTTGTTAATTTATCCATTATCCATTAGATAACCATTAACATTATTCCAAATAGATCAAGTTCCTAAGTAACTATAGAAACTTCCACAATATGTTATTCAACCACAACCTCTTCCTCTTAGAGCAGGTACACAGACTCGATCATGGATGATGAGATTTGGAACTCTGTCCTGCCACTTGGGGACATCTCTTACGAGTATGTCCTTCTGCGTGGCAGATACTGCATCGTATTCTCCCTCCTCGTTGCCGAGGCCAATCCATCTCATTTCTGATGCGAGTTGACTTCGGTCTTCCTCGAGGCCGCAACCTAGTAGCATGAAGCCAATAATTTTAAAAATGACACACATTGAAAAAATTATAAATGATACCAAAACCGACTTATGAAAACCTGGAAATATCAGGGACAATGGTCGGTTGATCAGCAGGCAATGTGATAGAATGGAAGTCACCAACAGGCATCCAAGCAGCACTATAACAGTTAACCAAAGTGCTCATGTGATACACCGGGTCAACATATGGCTCCCACGATATATTTACCGAAGCGCAAGCTGTAATAACATGTACACATGGATATCTCAATGCCTGAAAGCTGCCACAATCACAGTACCTGTTATCCAAAATCACGACAAACACTCCACCATTAGTGCATGCACCCTGGTCGTAGCACTTTCTTACCCGAAAACTCCTCTTTTCCCTGTCAAAGGCTATAACATTCCATCGTGAAGCCTCATTCCGTATCCGGTCAATATCAGTTTGAAAATGCTGAGTAAAAAGCATTCCATTTTCCATCCTCTGGTAGGCCTTTTGGGACCGGTCAACAAAGTAGTGAACACATCTAAAAAATGTCTCTTGCACTAACCCTGTGATTGGGAGTTTACGCACACCCTTGAGGACCCCATTTACACACTCCACTATATTAGTGGTCATATGCCCATATCTCATGCCACCATCGTATGCTAATGACCATTTTTCCTTTGAAATTTGTACCATATATTCATATACCTCCTCATTAACTGTTCGGATCTCTTCAAGACGCCGATCAAACCTTTCTTGTTGGGGTTCATATGCTGAAAGCATAACATAATAATGTATTAAAATGGATAGTAAATTTTGTTAAAAAAAGAAAGTTTAGAAAACCATACCCAATTTGAGGATCGCCTTCTTTATGGCCTCATCTCTAAACTGCTTATGCACATTACTTGCAATATGTCTAATGCAATAACGGTGATAAGCATTCGGCTCAGTCCAAGAAACCCCATCACTACTCACGGCCTCTATAATCGCTCGATGACGATCAGATATCAGACACACGCCCTGTTTCTGCGTGACATGAACACGTACACATGCCAAGAACCAGCTCCAGCATTCAAAATTTTCTTTTTCAACAACAGCAAAAGCAAGTGGCAGAGGAGCGCGATTACCATCCTGTGTGGCAGCAATGAGTAGAACACCTGTATACTTTCCATAAAGGAATGTGCCATCTACCTGAATAAATTGTTTACAAAAGGGAAATGCAGCAATGCACGGTCTGAATGCCCAAAAAATCCTCTTGAACTTCACCTTTGACCGATCAACTAGATGATTTTGGGATACATACTCAACAGTGTCCAACTGATAAACAATCTGATTATTGAGAGACAACAATTCCATAAGCTGTGGCAACAACGCATAAGACTCATCCCAATCACCATACACTTTTACAATGGCTTTCTGTTTTGCATTCCAAGCTTTGTTGTATGATACCTTATAGTTATACAACTGTTGAATTCTTTCCTGAATAAGGGCAACAGGAACATCCTGACTTGTTCGTATCATCTCACAAATAACAGTAGATATAAACTCTGCATCAAGAGAAGAGTGATCTTGTGCCAAGCTGGGATGCAGACAAGTGTGTGGGCCTTCTAATTTGGTTATCTTCCAACATCCATAACATTTATCAAATACTGCTCTTAATCGAAATTTACATTCTGACCCATATTTTTCACAACGAATGAGATATTTGGTCTTCTTTGACTCATAAACCACAAATGTGAAATGTCGCTCAATGTGGTATTGCTTTATCACATTTTTCATTACCTGTTTAGTTTCGAACTCCTGCCCAACATATAGGGCATTATCATTTGATGCAGGCATATTCCCTATAATGCCAGGGAATTCAGAAGCTGGTGTAATGACATCCCAATCAAAAAGTTGTTCACGAGACATTCCTCCAACTAAGGAACTCAAAACTGAAGGCTGATTACCACTAACTGGTGGATGTAGTGGATGTCTGTCTCTCAAAGGAACCTCAGAAGGTTCATTTCCAACCACATCATCTCCTGCTGACTCCCCAGATTCTTCTTCCTCAGATAAACTTTCTTGCACTATATCAGCACAGAAAGGGATGTCATCTACATTTCCTTCCAAATTTTGATGATCTTCCTCATTACATTCTTCCACAGGAGTCGAATGAGAAGGAGGCAATAAAGAAGACTGTTGTGAAGGACCAACTTCTATAGCGGTCACAAAGCATGGTTCTGTAGTAATCGATTGCACCACATCAATATCAGAAATGACAATAAATAATTCCATCAAACCATTAATACACTGTTGCCTGAATAACTGAGAAGCCTCCATCCAATCCTCATCATCGACTATAGGGTAGTCGCTGTGCCACATACGCTCAGGATATTGAAGATGTCGGTATCTAATTGAAGTGATTGTTTGTCCTCCACTCAATTTTAACCGACTATGAATCTTATTACGAACTGCATCCAATGTCATACAACCATGGAGATTTACCACTTTGACAGGTGGCACACTGTAGCTAAAACCCTGCTCGGTACAAATTACCTCACCGTTGCAATATATTTGAGCAGACATAATTACCTATTAAAAAAAATTTAAAAATATTATACACTACATTAAAATTTTAAATTATTTATTTTGGTTTTCAATAATTGATTATCTTGAGACTTTTTTATGTATTGATTTATCACTGTTAAGGTATAGTGATTGTGATTTTAGCACAAAAGCAAATTTAATATAATGTTTCATAAAGTTTGATTACTTATGAATATATAATCATGACTTGATCTTGAGACTTGCGATTAGTTTATCATTATCTGATAAACTAACCACAATTTATATGAGTAAACTCCTATCTCTATTATCAAATATTACAGCGACCGCCAATCTCCTGTCAAATAGCAACGCCACCTCTCGAACGAGTTCTCAAATGCCTCTTCGTCGACACCTCTTCGGGGATGCCTCTTCGTCGACACCTCTTTGGGGCGTCAGTCTTTTATTTACAAATTTACTCACATGCATGTGAGGGGGTCTAGGGGTATGAAATACATAAATTAATTTAAACGGACACGCAGGTCCTTACACTTACTGAGAGATGACTCGCAGGTCATCAATACCGAAAAAATGCAATTATTACAAATTGAATAACAACATACACAAAATAAAACATGCAATTTCAATTATGCATGGTCGGTCGTCTCAAGATCAGTCATCACTCATACCGTGTTTTTTGGTATATTTATTATATTATCCGTATTATATAAAATCTATATTAAATACTACACCTATTTTACAAAAATTTAACTTCATGTGTATATATATATATATATATTTATATTTATTAAAAACATTAAATAAATTTTATTATAACTGATCTAATTGAGATTTACATAATAAAAACTTTTGTTATTTTAAATTTTATGAAATTGTAATGTTTTTTGGCCATTCTTCTACTTTTCAAAATATAAGTAAATATATTTTATACTTTATTGATTAAAAATATTATTACTAGTAAATAAAAGTAATTTAATTTACACTTACATCAAAACCATCCATTAAAATAAATTTCTCCAACATAAATTACTTTTTCTAAACATTAAAAAGTTTAGACATAACATAAAACATTCAATATTTAGACAACAGACATTCAAAAAATTAAATCATACGAACATTCAACATCAAGAAAATTAAATCATACAAAACATTTCATGCATAACATATGAAATAAATAAATCATACACACAATTACACATAAAAATGAAATAAATAAATACAATTAAACATACAAATGAAATAAATAAATACAATTAAACATACAAATTATTAAATAGAAATTTTACCTCAATAAAAGCAGCAAATATTTGTTGAGAAAGAATTTCTGCAGGGCTTCGCAACGAAAATCAGAGGAGAACAATGGATATTGGGGGGGGGACCCCTCCTTTTATAACTTCTCTCGGCCAGATGCGTGAATGCCGTTCACGCATCCTTCAGCTCGTCCGCGAAGGATGCGTGAACGGCGTTCACGCATCCTTCGCCGCGGAGAGAAGCGTGAACGCCGTTCACGCATCTTTTCCCGCGCAAGGATGCGTGAACGGCGTTCACGCTTCCTTCAGCTGGTCAGCAAAGGAAGCGTGAACGCCGTTCACGCATTACCGTCGGGGTCCGGGATGCGTGAACGCCATTCACGCATCCTTCGCCGCGGAAGGATGCGTGAACGGCGTTCACGCATCCTGGACCCAATTTTAAAATTATCCGAACCCTAGCCCCTTTTAGCATATTTTAAATTTTTTAAAACCCAGAAAAAAAAATTACTCCCGCCTTTCGCATGACGTCATCTCAAAAGGCGGCACCGCGGGTGCCGCCTTTGCCCTCTCGCCCTATAAAAGGGCAGCGCCCCTCCCCCTTCTCCTCACTTCCAAACTTCCATTCCCTCTCATATTCTCTCTAGAATCTCTGATTTTTCTTGTGCGGTGAAGGTTGTGGGCTTTTTTTTTCCAAAGCATCATTTAGAGGTATGATTTTATTTAATTTAATGTGTTTTTATTTGAATTATTTTTAGTTGTAAATATTAAATTTTTTAGTAAATTAGATTGTGTAATTACTTTGTTAGTTTTAAATATGATATTTTGGTAGCATAAAGATTATGTTTTCTAAGCGAAATCCTTGTCTGGATACAAACAAGTGAATGTGGCTCTGGCACAGATGTACCTAGGGGTAAAACCCGAAAATACCGATTTGAGCTAGACTCGAACGAGAACTGGTGCACGACAACGGGCCTTGCTGCATTCTGGTTTGACACTCCCGGAAGATTGTTTAAGAAAGTCATATTTCTTTATAAACTACTAAAATATCTAAGAAAACAAAGATATATTAAAAAAACACACATAGAGTACTATCTTTATAGTTGTTATTATTAGCTTCGTAATGATCTTAATAGTTACTATTTAATTAGATTGAATATTTTAAAATAAATAAATAAATAAATGATTAATTAGGATTAAGTAGAAAATAATTAATAAATTAATGATTAAGTAGAAATTAATTAATAAAGTAATGATTAAGTAAAAAATAATTAATAAAGTAATGATTAAGTAGAAAATAATTAATAAATTAATGATTAAGTAGAAAATAATTAATAAATTAATGATTAAGTAGAAAACAATTAATAAATTAATGATTAAGTAGAAAATAATTAATAAATTAATGATCAAGTAGAAAATAATTAATAAATTAATGATTAAGTAGAAAATAATTAATAAATTAATGATTAAGTAGAAATTAATTAGTAAATTAATGATTAAGTAGAAAATAATTAATAAATTAATGATTAAGTAGAAATTAATTAATAAATTAATTATTAAGTAGAAATTAATTAATAAATTAATGATTAAGTAGAAATTAATTAATAAATTAATGATTAAGTAGAAATTAATTAATAAATTAATGATTAAGTAGAAATTAATTAATAAATTAATGATTAAGTAGAAATTAATTAATAAATTAATGATTAAGTAGAAATTAATTAATAAATTAATGATTAAGTAGAAATTAATTAATAAATTAATGATATGATTAATAAATAAGAGTTAAAAATAACACTAACTCAAAAAACAGAGTGAGACAAAAAATATTAGGAATGATTAATTAGAAATGAATTAAAAAAATAAAGAACATGTCGTGAAAATATAAATAACACAATATTTCGAGGTTTTGGCCTTTATTGGAACTGATTGAATATCAAAATTTCAGAAAACCTGTTCTGAAATTTTGATATCCAGTTCGTTTCAATAAAGGCCAGAAGCTCGAAATATTGTGTTTTTTATATTTTCACGACATGTTCTTTATTTTTTTACTCTACTAACAAATTATTAATTTTGTAAGAAATAACTAGTGATTGAAGAATGATGAAGTGTAGAAATATTCGAGTTTAAGATATAAGATAGTTTAATTAAATATTCACAGTATAATAACTTTTGATTTTTGAATGTTTTTTTGAATATAAAAAATCAGTCAATGTATTAAAAATAATTTGGATTAATAATATTATATTGTTAACCATCAATGTCACTTACATTATCAGAATCTTGATCAGAAACCTTTTTTTACGTAGAGCATAATGTTTGCTTGTGTGTACTGCTATGGGGAGGTTATTCAAACTGAGCAAGGAGCTTCTTACAGTACCCAACCAATAACAGTGGTTAATACAAGTGATTGTGTAACCCTAAGTGACCTTCAAGACAGAATTAGTGGCTCATTAAATCTAGGACCCGATCAAAAGATCAAGGCAATGAGTTATAGACATTTGCAGTTCCCGTCAACATTGTGGCATATAACTTGTCCATTGGTTGATGATGCGCACTGGATGCAAGTAATTAATTTGTTTTCTCAACGATCAGATGGTACGATGATGGAGTTATATGTTGATGTTTCTGCTGTACAACAATAACATCCAACGATTCCACATAGCTCATCGAACTCTTCATCACGAAATCTTTATCCTTCATCATCTTCAAAAGCCTTCTATAGGACCTCATTGATATATTCATTCTAAACACTCACATACATGTATACTATAAAGGCATAAAAATCAATAACGTTTTCCAAGTAATCAAACCTGAAAGATCGAGGCAAAACAAACTTGTAGGACAGTAGACATTTGTTTTGAGAACTCATATGCCTTCCGATGAATTCTAGATAACGATGGAGATGAAACACATTCAAGAAATAAATAAATGTAGAATCATTAACAATATCAGAGGTGTCCCTCATAAAGCAGTCAAAATATAATCAATTATTCAGTTAAAGTCCGCATAACTTTAAAAAATAAACAATATTCCTAACTTAAATAATAAGGTATAAAATATATATCATATATGTAAATAAAACCTGTTATAATAGATAAAAAATGTCAATGGCATTAGAAATGTGAGTTCCTGATTAATTTTCATGTCAGTAGAAGGGTTTTATCTAAAACAGTAAGTGTGACTTCCTTCACTCTCACTCGGAGGTTTACCATGGACGTCTCTCCCCCATCGAACGGTATGAACCCAGGGGCGTCAGAATTGGAGGGTTAATTTGGATATGTGACTGATATTTTGGTAAAAACGAGGGGTTGTCCAGATTTAATGAAACTAAATTGAACACTTAAGCTGCATTTAGGACACTGCGGTGGTGTTTCCTGCAAAACGAAATGCAGATTCAACCTTTCTTGATATCCAGTATTGATTTTGATATCCAATTCACTGCAACAAATACCAGAAGCTCCACATAAACACACCATTTTTAGACCTTGTGTTCTTTCTTACCGTGAATTGCATATCTAATTTTATACTGTATATTTTATATGCTTTTAAAGTTATTAATTTTAAATTTAATAATTAATGATATCTTTCAAGAATTCAACTTTGAAAGGTATCAAATATAACCTATGCCTAAAATATAAATAAAAACTGAAATACTGGATAACCATATAAGAACACCTCATAGTAATAATAGTATATTCATTTTATAGTCTTTCTAAATCACGTACTTGAAATTCCTTTTGTTTTCAACTATTTATTATATGTTTAATCAATGTTTAATGTTTCATTTATATTCGTCTCATAGTTTATATTTTATAGTCTTTCAAAGTCACCTACTTGAACCATTTTTATGTTTCATGTAGGCGGTTTTGAAAGCTTATAGATTACTTTTCACTAAAATTATTTTGGAAATTCCTTTTGTTTTCAACTATTTATTATATTTTTAATCAATGTTTAAAGTTTCATTTATATTCATTTCATAGTTTATATTTTATAGTCTTTCAAAGTCATGTACTTGAACCATTTTTAAGTTTCAAGTAGGTGGTTTTGAAAGCTTATATATTACTTTTCACTAACATTTTTTTTGGAAATTCCTTTTGTTTTAAACTGTTTATTATATTTTTAACCAATGTTTAAAGTTTCATTTATATTCGTTTCATAGTTTATATTTTATAGTCTTTCAAAGTCACGTACTTGAACCATTTTTAAGTTTCAAGTAGGCGGTTTTGAAAACTTATAGATTACTTTTCACTAACATTTTTTTGTAAATTCCTTTTGTTTTCAACTATTTATTATATGTTTAAAAAATGTTTAATGTTTCATGTATATTCGTTTCATAGTTTATATTTTATAGTCTTTCAAAGTCACGTACTTGAACCATTTTTAAGTTTCAAGTAGGCGGTTTTGAAAGCTTATAGATTACTTTTCAATAACATTTTTTTGAAAATTCCTTTTGTTTTCAACTATTTATTATATTTTTAATCAATTTTTAAAGTTTCATGTATATTCGTTTCATAGTTTATATTTTATAGTCTTTCAAAGTCACATACTTGAACCATTTTTAAGTTTCAAGTAGGCGGTTTTGAAAGCTTATAGATTACTTTTCACTAACATTTTTTTGGAAATTCCTTTTGTTTTCAACTATTTATTATATTTTTAATCAATGTTTAAAGTTTCATGTATATTCGTTTCATAGTTTATATTTTATAGTCTTTCAAAGTCACGTACTTGAACCATTTTTAAGTTTCAAGTAGGCGGTTTTGAAAGCTTATACAATACTTTTCACTAACATTTTTTTGGAAATTCCATTTGTTTTCAACTATTTATTATATGTTTAACCAATTTTTAAAGTTTCATTTATATTCGTTTCATAGTTTATATTTTATAGTCTTTCAAAGTCACATACTTGAACCATTTTTAAGTTTCAAGTAGGCGCTTTTGAAAGCCCATTTTTAAGTTTCAAGTAGGTGATTTTGAAAGCTTATAGATTAGTTTTCAATAACATTTTTTTGGAAATTCATTTTGTTTTGAACTATTTCTTATATTAATAATCAATTTTTAATGTTCCAGTTATATTCGTTTCATAGTATATATTTTATAGTCTTTCAAAGCCACATACCTGAACCATTTTTTAGTTTCAAGTAGGCGCTTTTGAAAGCTTATAGATTAGTTTTCAATAACATTTTTTTGGACATTCATTTTGTTTTTAAATATTTATTATATGTTTAATCAATGTTTAAAGTTACAGTTATATTCGTTTCATAGTATATATTTTATTGTCTTTCAAAATCACGTACTTGAAACACAATCGCACATCAGAAATGCAGAATATAATGCGCAGGAAAGGAAAAACTTGAATTCCACATCAGAAATGCAGAATGGATTTAGAGCAACCTATCTTATAAAAGGGAGGTCTGGGTGAGGGTTTCTGTCAGAATCTAGACTATTGTAATGGCAGTACCGTTTGATATTTAGTAGCAGAGAAATTCTACTGAAAATTTTTGTTTTGTTTATATATATATAAACAAAAACAAAAACAAAATAAAAATAAAAAATTTTAAAAAAAATATATAGGGGAAAGGCGGCATCGCGGATGCCGCCTTTCGGGTAAAGGCCAAAGGCGGCACCGTCGATGCCGCCTTTGCCCCGAAATGCAAAGGCGGCATCGGCGATGCCGCCTTTGAGGGGCATTTTGAAAAAAAAAATTAACCTGACCGTTTTTAAATTTTTTTTAGAAACCGTATAAAAAAAACTCTATTTTTTTGTGACCTACACATGCAGGTCCCCCCCACCATTTTTTCTTTTTCTCTTTAGACCTGCTTTGTGGGTCTTCTTATTTTTTTGTGTGACCTTCTTTGCTGGTCTCCACCACCCCTTTTACAAATTTTTTCAAAAACTAAATTTTAGCTTTAGAAAAAATATTAATAATATATTATAATAAAATTAATATTATTATTATAATAAAACCAAATAATTTTATTATTATAATAATAATTCCATTAATTTTAAGAAATTAATATCAAAACAAAATTGATTTTCTGGTGAGTATTTCAGCCACATGATTTCCGTTTGAAATATGAGACACCACTAGAATTCAACCTCGAATCCAAATTCAAAACTTCAGATGGTTGCAGACTGGCCATCCGATGTCCGATTCAGATTCCGTTTGTGGCATTAGGACCGTATCGATGCCCTCTTCATAGATTAATGCAAATTTAATTTTTTCAATTGACTTAAAATTCTCACACATCACTCTGATACCACTTGTTGGAATAGGTTGTGTAGAAAAATCCCCAAACAGGTGGGATTTTAAAATTTTTCCACTGATAATCGACGTAAACTTGTCGACTATGGTGAATGGAAGCCTGGTCTTAGCCGAGGACCATGCATGAAGGGTTTTAAGCCCAAAAATAAACCGTAAAAAATACATGGTTTAATGTGAAACCGTACATGATGTTTTCTTGTCATTGGTGATCGCTGCTTGAAGAGTTCGAAGTCAAATTCCTCTAGATCATCCACATAGGCTTCAAGGAATCCGTGGGAGAATCGTTCATCATAATCCGGGTGCTAGCGTGGAATTGTGACGATGCCTTTGATGCTCCAACGATCACCGTGTCACTTCGCTTGCGATACATGAGAGAGTGCTCGATCCGTGCTCCTTGGATCCAGAGCCTCTCTCTAGATCATGGGAGAGAGGAGAGGAGAGAGAAGCATCAGGAATAGTGTTTGGCAATCTCCAATCTTCTTATATTTATAGTGTCATGTAATTACCCAAAAATTCCAACCCAACCCCCGAATAACCAAAGCACTATTAAAAAAATTTTATGACTACTAATATGAGTCATAAATATTATTATCACTCACCTGTAATATATTAAAATATTATGTGATAATAAATGAGTCATTAACTCGACTCGTCGTTCCCATAAATATTAATTGAACCTTAAATAATTTAATATTAGAAAAATAATATTTTTCATGTATTTACTTAAAACTTGTAAATACATTTAATAAATAAATTCAATATTAATTATTCTAAACTTGAATAATATTAATTTATTTATTGCATTGGTGATCTTTTTTCCTTGTACAAATCCTGAACCCCAGTGGTGGGGCCCACCATGTCCAAATCTCATATTCAACTGAATAGGGAAGATTCTCGAATACACTATTGTGTGTGACCCTCTAAGCCCTTATCTCAATAGTAGTGAATAGTATTCATAGACCAAGAGTGGGATCTAGCAACCCATCATGACCCCTAAAGAGATAAGGATTGTCACAACAACAACAACTAGCCTACAAACACACACTATGTAATATAATCTCTTTGTTTGTAATATCTCATAAAGCAGGATGCACTCTTATGTCATCGCCTTTTTCTTGCTTTATTATTTGTTGATTTAAATGGATGAATTTTCCCTTTACTTCCATGGCCATGGTCTTATAAAGGTACTGCCATCCACATAAACATGTACCGAGATATATTACTTCCATAACCCGAAAGTGAAAAATCCTTTCTTGACCATTCAACCAATGCCATGCCACCAATGATGCACCCAACACAAACTACCTCTCCACAACTTCATTGCCATGGTTTTCATCTTGCATCAAAGTATGCAATCAAATGACATACATTGGTAATGATCTCAGATTAGGAGACCATTACACTTGATCATAGATAAGAACATCCAATGACACCAGAAACATGTGGTATTCCTATTGGTGGGTCAGTCCTCATCATTTCACTACTAGTGATCACCAAGTGTGAACTTCATAAGAAGAAGTATCAATGCTTATGATCCCCCATCACCTGATATTCAAACATATACTATGTCCAATTAGTAAGATGTGTCTAGACCACAGAACATATATTTAAGATTAATGTCATAGAATCTCGAGGATCTCATTATAGCTTGAGAACTTCTATAACCTTTCGATATGACAATTAATATTTGGACATTACCATTTCAATAGTGGATGTAGAAAAGTCTACACTATAATGGTAATATGACATGATGTATAGATAATTGTATACACGATATGGTAATCAAAAGAACTAAATAGTTGGGTCTAGGGCACCCACTATTTCAAAATTTGTAACATCCCAACCCGGGTACCATGCACCGGTGCCCTAAGAAAGTTGGTCACATGACCTCAGGTGCACCTCCCCATACACCAGAGGTTGCAGACTAGCAGTGAGGGTCTGATAAGTTGATCATGGGGAGACTATACACTCTTTGATCAGAGTAAAACACTAGAGGGAATAAACAAACAATTGCAGAAGCATATATATAACCATAAATAACACCAATCTCATGATGAAAAATGAAAGAACTATAATATCCAACTTAATCAGAAAGCATGTCATGCATATTTACATGTCAAGTGTCTAAAAATTAAAAACCAAAATAAATACACCGACTATTCCCAGTGGGTCCTGAACCATGTCTGGTTCCCTCAACCATGATCCTACCCGACTCAGCCATCTAACATGGGGACCTTGCCCTTAACTAGTTCTGCATCCGTGAAATCTATTTAGGTACTAATCAAGTAGCCCAAGTAGGGTGTGAGTATAACTTATTAGGCCACTAACAATGATGTCTAAACTAATTTCAGTCAATAACAACTGTATTCAGTTGTATAAGGAAATAATTACAATGCATAAGTAAATTGTTATCACATTATCAATTAATCTTTATTAAACTATATAAACCACAAAGTTCTCGAGGATAACCATTTCACAATTCCTACTTTGTACCATGCCGGGTTTGAACTATATAACATAATCAATTCATATTTCATTATTTCAGACACTTATCCCCATATTCCATTACTGATGTTTTGGGTGTAGAACTCCTATATATATATATATATATCATGGGAATAAAACATCATGTCTAACACACCAATTCTCAATCATGTATATATATATATATCATTGCTATAGATTTTCATTTCTGGTGCCCCAATTTTCAATTGTTCACACATATAATTGGTGCAGATCATCATGTCTAACACCCCATTTATCATCCATATAGATAGATCTATCATTGGTGTAGATTGTCATGTCTATCCCCCATTTAACAACTATGCATGTATATCATCATCATCCTAGATCTTCATATCTATCACTCTATTTATCAACCATTAATTAATTCAATAATTAATTAATCCAAACCCATTAATTAATTCAAAAATTAATTAATGACAACTCTTTCTTCATTAATCAATTAAAAAATTAATTAACCATTCACATAATAAATATATAATAATTAATTCACTAATTAATTATTCCCAACTTACATTTCAACAAATTTGATAATTAACCCAACAATTAGTTTTCCCTAAATCCCCAATTCAATAATTTGATAATTAATTTACCAATTAATTATCTCGGTTCCACAATTTCCAATATTAAAACAAATCCCCCATTTCCTCAATTCATTCCTAGATAATTAATTCATCAATTAATTATCCTAATTCCACAATTTCCATTATTTAATAAAATCCCCAAATTATCAATTCAAGACTTGATAATTAATTCATCAATTAATTATCATAATTCCACAATTTCCATTATTCAAACAAATTCCCAACTCCTCAATTAATTATTTGACCACATTAATTAATTCAATTTTGAATTACAATCACTAAAATACATCTATAAATTATATTATCACATACATGTAATTGATAATAATACTATGGTAGTTGAATAATATAACACCTAACTTGATTCATTGATGAATTTCCTCCCAACAAAAACCCCCAAAATTGTTTAACACAATGACGTAGATCAGAATCCAGATCTCAAAACCCTAAATTACGATTAAATAAATCATGATCTTATGAATCTAGATCTAGATATACAATCCTATATCAATATCTCACCAAATAGTTTTAGATCTTACAAAACAGTAGATAACTTCCATCAAAATAATGAGAGAAGAAAGGAGGATGAATAGGGAATGCGACAGGATTGAATCCACTTACTGGGAGAGGAGAAGATCTTCAATATGGGATTAGAATCACAAAAAATGGTGGTTGAATGAACTTGGAATTCCTCCAAAAATCTCAAAAAACATGAAATACCTCTCGGGGTCGAATGAGGGTAAAAATGGGTGAGTTCTGGTGGTTCGTGGGATTTTAAAATTAATTTTCAGGCCTCTTTAAAAGTCACGCACAGTTTCCTGGGCTAGGGGGCATGATTTTCCCAAACTGTGCGCCAACTGTGAACTTGTTGTTTTGAGGGTTCATGGTTTCTTGTTTTAGGGTGCATAGTTTTTCAAACTCTATGTCAGTTGTGTGAACCCTCACTATCTAGGGCTACATGGTTTCTTGGGCCGGGTGCACAGTTTGCTCTAACTGTGCACTAACAGTGCACAACCCCCCTTTTCCTCCATTTTTCTTAATTTTCACCCAAACACACCCCAAGGTAAAAAATAATCAAAAGTTACTTAAATAAAAAAAATCACCTAAAATTAAAGCTTGATTCAAATCTAAAAAAGGTTAGGATCTTACACATGTTGTGCCAAAGAAAGCTGGTCTAACAATTGTCAAGAATGAGCAAAATGAACTGATCCCCATGAGAATATAAACCAATTTTAGGGTGTATATAGATTAAAAAAAGATGAATCAAGTTACCTGAAAAGATCACTTCATTATTCTGTTCATCGATTAGATGCTAGAAATATTAGCTGGAAAAAATCGTTATTTTTTTAAATGGTTTCTTAGGATACTTCAAGGTACCAATTGCACCAGAGGATTAAGAGAAGATGACCTTTACATTTCCTTTTAGAACTTTTGCCTATATAAGGATGTTTTTTGGGCTATAAAATTACACATTTAAATTTCAATGGTGTATGGTGAGTATTTTCTCAGATCATATTAAGGACTTCCTAGAGGAATTTCTTGATGATTTCACTTTTTTTGATAATTCTTTCAATAATTTATTATGGAATTTGGGATTTTTTTAAAAACATTAATTGATTTTTTTTGTTTTAAACTTCAAAAAATATCATTTCATGGTTAAAAAAGGAACACTGTTAATCTAAATAATCTTAGATAAAGTAATTGAGGTAGATAAGTCAAAGGTTGAAGTAATCAACTCATTTTCATATATGGCCTGTCTTAAGAATGTTAGATCATTTTTAGGCCATGTAGGTTTGTACCAAATATTTATCAAATATTTTACTAAGATTTATCTATCCCTATAAATATTACTATTAAAATAATATGAGTTTAATGCTGATGAGGAGTGAAGACAACCATTCAATGATTTGAAACAACGATTTATTACACCGCCAATAATGCAACCACCCAACCGGTACCATCCTTTTGATCTTCTCTACAATGCATCAAATCAATATGTGGGAGATGTACTATAAAAAAGAAATGATTACAAGCATAAAGTTATTTACTATACATCAAGGAAATTGGATTCCAAGAAGATCAAATATAGGACTATAGAAAAGGAGTTCCTTATAGTTGTATTTTCTCTAGATAAATTCTAATCTTATCTACTTGGAACTAAAGTTATTATTTTTTTGATCATGTAGCCCTTAGGTATATAATAAAGAAGGATGATTCCAATACACATTTTGTGAGATATATGATTCTCTTACAATAGTTCCACCTAGATATCAATTATAAAAAAGGAACAAAAAATCAAGCGACCGATCAACTAAGTCGACTACCCTACACCGTTGAAGTAAAAATTCAAAATCAAAACCCACTCAATGATCAACTCCCAAATGAATAACTTTACATCATTGATGGATAAATACCATGGTATGAAGATATTGTAAAATATTTTGTCACATATTAGGTAAAATATTTTCAAAAATCTAATCACCAATACAAGATTAAATTTTAATTGATATTTTATATTTCGAAAGCCCCATTCCTGTGGAAAATTTATAATGATAAAATCATAAGAAGATGCTTTCTAGGAAGTGATATTGAATTAGTTTTTGAATTATGTCATAAATCACCTTATGGAAGAAAATTTGGACCTCAAAGGAAAACAAGAAAAGTTTTATAATCTATAATTTATTGGCCCACCATATTCATATATGCTTATGAATTTTGTAAGAGATATAAAAAATTCTAGTTTTTTGGTAATATTTCAGAATGAAAGGAAATTAATCATAAACCAATTAATTTTTGTGAAAATTTTTAAGTTATGGGAATAGAATTAATTGTATTATTCCCAAATTCAATAGGAAATTCTTATATTCTGTTATCTATATATTATGTTTCAAAATGGGTGGAAGAAAAATCCACCAGGACTGATGCAACTAAAGTTTTTTGTGATTTTATCATGGTTAACATATTATATATTTTTGGAGTACCAGAAGAAATCATTAGTGACCAAGGAAAAATTAATTAAATAGTAATATATAGGAATTATTTAAAAAGTATGGGATACATCATAAAACGTCAACACCATACCATCCAAAAACAAATAGCTAATCAGAATTCTATAATAGATAAATCAAAGGAATTATAGAAAAGTCTGTTAAAACCAATAGGAAGGAATGGAGCCAAAGGTTGGATGATACCTTATGGGATTTTAGTAAATCCTAAAATAAACCCTTAGGGATGATCCCCTATATATTGATTTATTTAAAGAGATTCCACCATCCCATGGAATTAGAACACAAATCTTACCAGGTGGTAAGAGAGATGAATTCAGACTTTGATAAAGCTATAAAAGATAGGATATTACAGCTAAAGGAGATATAGGAAATCAAGAGGGAATATTTTGAAAATTCAAATATATAAAAATATAGAACAAGTATAGACCATGATAAGATAATTAAACCAAGAACCTTATACCATAGAGATCAAGTGTTGTTATAAAAATCTATATTTAAACAGATGTTAGGTAAAATTCATTCCAGATGGGAAGGTCCCTTTACGGTTATTCATATATACCCATTTGGTTCAGTTTATATTGAAAATAAAGTAGGAGAAAACTCTTTCACTATAAATGGATATAGGTTAAATAATTTTCAAGAGATTATACCTCAATAACTAGTGGAGGAGATCACACTCCTTCTCCTTGATTACCAATGAAGGGCCACCCAGTTTCTTCTTTCCTTTACACTTGAGTAAATAAAATAACTCTATTTTTTATACATACATGAAAAATTAATTTAAATGTATTAAAGATACTAAATTGATTAAGTGTGGGTAAGATAATCTTATAGTCTAGTATTTTTCAATTTTTTCATTTTTTTTTGAATCCAACCAACAACGGTAAAAAAAATGATTCTGGGAGGAAACCCACATTTTTTTTGTAGTCCACTCTTCCCCTTAGTACTATTTTACTATGATTTAATAGACACACACTATCATTTTTTATTCATATTTTATAGGTTCATTAATGAATTCAAATAGAGAATGGGGAAACTAAATAAAATACTTTCCATAAAATTTATGTAGAAAAAAACTAAAGGAACATGACCTGCACAACCCAAATGAACAATCATTGCTAAAGAGAGTTTTATTTTATAATTATTATCCTTTTAATTCCATTTTTTTGAAAATATATTATTGAACTATCAAATAAAATTGCATACCCACAATTAGATTTCTCAATTTACTTGATTAATCTAGGAGACATGAATTCTCATGATTCCATGTTTTATATTTTTAAGTAAATGAGAATGAATGATTAAAATGGGTAATTGAATAATTATAGTAAAGTATGGATACTGAATTAATGGCTCATAATTTTATGGAATTATTTGATTCAGGTAAATGAAATTTCACTACCATTTTCAAACTTTGAATTTATGGAATTTATTTTGATTGATTTGTTATTTTTATTGCATTACATGAGTGATTTTCCCAAATTAAATGTTCCATTACATAGATTATTTATATAGAAAATACTTCCTATTTATATCTTGATTATATTTCTTGAGTAATCTTGAGATATTCCACATACTAGAACTTGCATTGGAACTTTTCAAAGATATGACTTTGAAAAACCATATTTAAAATGATTGAGGTATTTTTTTGTTAATCACCTATCCTTGGACACACCATGACATTTATCCTTGTTTAGCCTATAGAATTCATGAATGGACTCACTATGAATGAGCCATATTACAACCCATTTTTATCCATTCCTAAAATGATCTATTTATATTGCATGATATTTTAATTTTTAAGTATAGGTGATGCGGGAAGTCTCGGAAGAAGGGATGTATTATGTTTTATGAAAAAATTTTGGTTGTTCTATTATGGTTATTAGGAAGGTATAATGTTTCATTAATTATTATTAATAAAATTACCTTAAAAAAAGAAATAAAAAAAAATTTGGTTGTGACTTGGGAGTATCAAAAATCACCATCACCAAACCTATGATTTTTATCATATGTGGTTTGGTGGTGAATGTGATATACATTCTAATTATAACTTTTTAAAAAGAAAAAAAAAATTAATAAGGAGAAAATAAATCATTATGATTAATTTGAAAAAGACCTTTACTTGGAGCTTGGGGAAAGCAGGAGTCGCTAATTTGAAGGGGAGAATGTCATTACACTTTTACATTTGATATAGTTCTTTATAATTTATAGATAAGCCTCCTCATTTGAGTGTTAATTTTTTAAAACATAAATCCTACAAAAATTAAGACCCAAATTCATCAAAACCTTTATTGAAAATCCCTCATTATTTTATGTGACTTTTTTCTTTATGTGATAGAGAAATTAGTTCATTTGAAATCCTATGGAAATATAGAATGTAATCTGGAGAAGAGAATAACTCTACTTGAATTTGTATCATGAGTGATGAGAGAAAAAAATACATTGTGAGGTAAATCATGACATGGAATGTGTGAAAATAATGAATTTTGATATATAAATTAATGAGAGGAGAAGAGCCACCATTTTTCAATAGGAAAAGTAAAATATTGGGTTGATTAGTTTGTATGAATAATGTGAAGTTGAATTAATGTTTTATGTGAATCTTGGAAGGTTTACCCCCCATTGAATATCATTTTATTTAATTTATTTGGAATTTGAATATTGGTAACATGTTGTTCTTATTTTATTTATTCATGTTGAGATTACATGCTTGAGGAAAAGCAATTTCTAAGTTTGGGGGAATTGAAAAAACCATATTATGCAAATATTGTTGGATATAAAATGGAATGTTTGTATAAATTATTTTATTAAACTTGTCAAAATTTTATTGTTTTTATGTTTTTTGGAAGGATACAAATTTTGAACAAAAATGAAGAAGAAACGATGGATATAGTAAGTGGTGTAGCATGACACAAAAATTTGGAAGGTAAAATATGATGACTTGATGATGGATCGTGATGAAGGGACAAGTGAAAGACCAAACATGGATCCTGAAAATGAAGAACCAGATTGAGTTAGAGTGAAAACTACTATAAATAATCATTATATGTTGTGTAAGTCATTCATGATGTGTAACATGAATAATTACACAACATGAAAATAAACCATGAAATGTCCAGTGCTGCATACTACAATACATTAATCCACTATTCATTATGTGTAATCTTTTGGAAATTAGTAGGTCATCCCCTCACTTTACATGTCGTGAAACAAGTATATGATGTGAAAATATCACTATAGGTGTAGAAAAAACTATTTTTGATGAGATATAATGACTCATACACTCATTTATGACCCATGGAAACCTAGGGATGACCCACTAATAGAACATTATGATGCATTGAAGGCTCTTAGTCACTATAAATAGAGTACTTATGGGGATGTAAAGAGTATCAATGGATGAGGAGCTCTAGATAGAGAACTTATATAAATTTATTTCCCTATTTTATTATCTTTTATTTTCTTCATTCTATGATGTCTCCTATATCTTGAATAAACTCAAATTACCCATCCATAGAGGGGTAGTTTCTATGAGTGATCGGGAAAGGGGGAGGATGGACCTATGTGATTTTCTTGAGTTTTTGTGATTCAATTAAATGAAATAATTTCTAATCTTTTCATATGGTTTCAATTATTAATTTTAGATTTAAATTCCAAATGAAGTTGTGTTAGATTCTGATTTTATTAATTTTAATTACATTGGTTTATAATCCATTTCTTCCTTCACCTGATTCTTTTTTGTTTTCAGTGGAACAAATTAGGGTCGGGTGGTGACTACTCGATGGTTATAATCATGTGTTTAAAATTGTAAGTTGGGAATTTGGGTTTATTAGGGAACATCAATTCCTAGTCAAGGATTTCCCAAATTAATCAAGATAACCCACTACAACACCACACACATAGGAAAGAGGATAGAAAAACCTGAGGTTTCAGATAGGAATACTCTCATCATAACCATTTGGCCAAGGGGGAGAGATAACTCGGTAGATGAATCTATCTATTACCAAATTGAAGTAAAAAAATGGGTAAAATTTGGAAACCATGATATCCAGGTACTAGGTATAGCCAAATTGGATTTGATCACCATGTTTATAAATTATTTTTATATTAATTAAATCAATCTACTTCCTACACTCACTTTCTCAAAATTAATTTAAACCATTTTTTCATAAAACCAACAAAAAGTGACAAGTTTGTTTTGTGTGATCTCCTCTGTTGGAGATAACCTAAGGTCTAACTATTAGAATATACATAGAAAATAATAAAAACCATTTTTCCATGTCCAACTATTGGCATGAACCAAACTTAGCTCTATTTCCAGTAAGGCAGTGCCTCAAAACACCCAAAGCTATTTTTTTAATTTGAATGACCCATAGTTCAACAAACCATTTAGTTGAATTTGATCCTAAAATTGAATAAATAATAACCCAATTGAGAAAGAAAATATTTTAAATAGATTTTAAGTAAATACACATTTCAGATTCAAGTTACACTTTTAGTGATCACTTTGAAACTAAAATAATGGATGGAAATCCCAACCAAACTCTATATGATCTCTACACACCCTAATTTTATAACCAACAAAACCAATTAATTATCCTTACCTTAGAGAATGATTTTGAATTTTGAATTAACATTATTCAAAATTTTCCTAAATTCCATGGTCTTGTAGGACAAGACCTGAATAGACACATTCATGAAATCAAAAATGTGTGATCCAGTTGTATAACCCAAGGAGTCATGTAAGAACAGGTAAAGTGGAGGGAATTTCCCTTCTCACTTGAGGGAGTGAAAAAGGAATGGTTATACAGTCTGCAATCAGGAGAGGTACAAGACAGGGAAGATCTCCAAATATGATCATGTAAATATTTTTTTCCCACATCATGGAGAAAAACCATCCATAAAGAGATCTACGTGATTCACCAATCAACCAAGATACACTTTATGAGTAATGAAAGCGATTCAAAAATCTCTGTGCTACCTGCCCACATTAGACTATAGAGGAACACTGATTCCTTATTTTATTCTATCAAGGACTACTCTACAATGATCAAAACCCACTCAATTCCTCATTCAGAGGATCCCTGATTGACAAGTTTCTAGCAAAAGCTATAGGTCTAATTGAGAATATTACTTATAACTCACAATAGTTCGACAGTAGAGGTACAAGCAAGAGGGGAATCCATGAGGTGAGCACATTTGATTCAATATATTTAATACGAAACAAAATTAACAAACTCGCCAGGTTAGTGTGACAAATGGATATGAATCAAGTACAAGAACAACAAGGCCTAACTCTGGTATATGGTTTATGCCCTTTTACTTATCATTACACTGAACAATGTCCGAAAGTATAGGAGATAGAAAGTTATACTGTAGCCTATCAACTAAGGAAATTCTAGTCAAATCATGCGTGTCTACCCCAGAATTAACTAGGATATATATAGAATAAAATGAGGCCCTACTATCAAAGCTAATACCCAATACAACCTCCTTTCTAGTATTAGAAATATCATAACCCACCATCCTTTCAACAACCCTTTAAATTACCACCTTTCCAACAAAATAATTTTGAGTATCCATCAACCAGTGTACCATAAACTAATAACCAACAACTACAGTCGAATTTTTACAATTTTAAAATAAAATGTTAAAGATTTATCAAGGCATTTAATAAATTTTATGGACTTTCTAACCAAGAAACCATGAAAACCCCAGGTGCAAATATTTTTTAATCTTAAGGAAAGTATAAGTGTTATTACAACACAAAGTAAAATAGAGCTCTAGACACCTAGAAAACGCGAGGCTGATGAATCTAACCAAAGTACTGAATATTAACCCATCCAGAACTAGGAAGGAACCTGGACTAGGTTTATGATGGAAAGTAAAAAAAAACCTTTGAAAAATCAATAAAGTTATAAAAATCATATACAAGAACCATTACATTCTACATTAGTTGAGTTTTTGAAGGGTGAAGAGAGAATTCAATGGGAAATTCAGGAATCCTTCTAGAAAGTTGAGATCAACATCCCACTATTAGAGGCCATCCACCAAATCACGAAGTATGAAAAATTTATGAAGGAATTTTGCATGAAAATAAATAGATTGGATGGAAATTATAGAATTATCTTAGAGAGAAGCATCATAGCACTGATCACACAACCAATACCACAAATATTTCAAGATCCAGGGAAATTATCTAGTCCCTACAGTATTGGATCTTTAAATTTTACTAATGCATTATGTGATCTGGGAGTGTAAATAAACGTTATGCCTCACTTGATATTTTCATCCGTTTAGATTGTAGAACTAAATCTCGCTCAAGTGGTGGTATATTTAGTAAATAAATCCACCCTTTTTATAGATGGAGTTATAGGAGATGTACTCATAGGAGTAAGAGGATTTATCTTTACAGAAAACTTTTATGTCCTTACCATAGAAGAGATAGAGCACCAGATCACTCTCCCATCATCCCGGGTAGGCCATTCCTAAAGACAAAAAATACCATCATCAATGTCCATGAAGTAAAAATCACAATGTGTAATGTCCCTAAAACTCTGTATAATTTTTTTTAATTATATGGAATTATTTCGAGACCTCAAAATCTGATGGCGCATGATTCCGAGGCCTGGAGTGCCCGGAATGGTCCGTCAAAGTTTTGTTAAACTTTAAATTGCGTGTGTAAGCAGTTTTCTTGAAAAAGTGGAATAAATCTTAAATGGTTACTCAGATCAGAAATCTGAGGGCACCGTTGAGTTCAAGATAGCGGGTTTACCCTAAGCGGGACTTAATTTTAGTCGGCGCGAGCCTCCTGTGAGAAAACCCAAAATTGGTATAACTGTAAATAAAATAATTAAATAAATAATTTTATTTTTCAAATGCTTATAACTCAAAAACGGTAGCTCAGATTAAAAATATGATACCACCTCTGAACTCGTGAGGGCATGCTTTATTTAAGCAGGTACTAACTTTGGCCGGTGCGGGCCACCAGTGAAAGTTAGTTTTTGGCCGTAAATAAAATAATTAAGTGAAAAATATTTTATTGTAAAATACATAACATTTAAACGATAACTTGGATTGGAAATCCGAGAGTACCGTTGGGTTCGTTGGGGCTTTTTTCACTTGGGCAGAGCCTAACCTCGACCAGCGCGGGTCGAGGGTGACTGTTAATAATTTTCTGAACTTTTTTTTGGGTACGTTCAGTAAACGTGCGAGCGGGTTTTTCTAACTTTTTAACTGGTGCTCAGAATTGAAATCTGAGGGCACCGTTGAACTCGAAACACCGGTATTTTATTAAGGAGACCTTCACCTCGACCGAATTAGGTTGAGGGTGGAATTTAGTTTTTCACATATTCGTGAAAGAATAAAATAAAAATAAAATTGTGTAGCTTTTATTTTTATTTTATTTGTTAAAACCTCTCACATGTGGATGTTGAGAACTGGGTACCACCAGACCTAAACCTCCCATGATAGGTTATGGTGGTGGGGACCACCCGAACTAACCTCCCATGAGAGATTATGATGGTGGGGACCACCTGAGGCTTGAAACCTCTTGAACTCCCCTCATAATTGTGAGAAACCTCTTGGACTCCCTCTAACCTTAATTGTGCCAACCCAAAAAATAATTATTTATGCAAACCTATGTAGTTAATTATCCCAATTTGAAATTATTCCAACATATTATATAATGTGGGATAATTCTTTTTTTGGTGGAATTGGGGGAAACCCTAGGAAAAAGGGACAAACTTGGAGCCTTGGGTGACAACTCTCCAACAAAGAATGCCAATGAATAATACCATCGAAGAACGTTCCTCAGAAATCAAGGAAGAGGATGATGTACGAGCCCGTCATCGAAGCGTGGTTTCGGAAGCAACGATCATTGGCACCCCCTCCGTATTCTTCAACTTATTTCTTGCGACCTCCATCGACGAATCAAACAAGGTAGGGGGTTATTATTGTATTCTTGAATTCTCTCGATTAATTTTCTCATTCTGGGAAAACATGGAGAACATGGATCAATCAAAAAGAGTTGACCCACAATTCATATTAAATTGTAGAGTTTTTCATTCTTGACTCCTGATTTTTTTGTTGAGCCGCTTGCTACCACTCTAACGCGGAGGGTGCAGGCCAAACAAACATGGCCCGACCCCTCCGTCGTTCTGTTTATTTGGTGTGTTCTTCGAAATGGACGAAGGCGATGAAGGTGATGAAGGCAACGACGCTGCCACCCGCGGACTCTATTCCCCTTCGCGCTCCACCGCCCGTGGCCTTGCCGCGCCGCCTCGACCATACCGACGTCGCGGCCCCACCGCGCCGCACCGCCCGCGGCCCCACCGCATCGCCCGCGGACCGCTGCACCGCCCCGCCGCACCACCACCACCATCCTTGCCAAGCCGCCGCCACATCCTGAGACGCCACCACCCTTTGAGCCGCCATCACCGTCCGAGCTTCCGTCACCATCCAGACCGAGCCGCTGCCACCGTCCGGGCCGAGACGCCGCCCGAGCCGCCACCCGAGCCGCAGCTGCCCTTCCAGACGAACTACCCAGGACAAGCTGCTTCGTGGCCTCATTCCCACGCGGCACCCTCTGTGACCCTCCACGGATTTGTGGCCACCCACGACCCCTCGCGGATTGTCTGGTCGAACCCAACGGGCCGGGCCACCCAGCGGGACAGGCCAGAACCAGTGGGTCCGGTCGGGTTGAACCGAACCGGGTCAGCCTAGGCCAGGTCAGGCTGGGTCGGTCCGACCGGGTCACACCGGACCCGGGCCCACTACGACCCATTTATGCAGTTTTGGCCATAAATTTGGCACCAAACGCCCGTTTGATGAACCGTCAGCGACGCTGGGTACCTTAGAGTGATACGGTCCCTTTAAGTATACCCCACTGGAGATTTGGATTAAGGTGGGGTATGTTCAGGTTGGATCAAGCACGAATCCAACCGGGCCCCTAGGACTAAATGGCTAAAAACTCATAGACCGGACGTCCAATTGACGCGCCGTCTATTGTGTTGAGACCCCTATGACATGGAATTCCTTTGAGACACTTCTTTGTGGGACATCATGGAAGTTAGAGAATCGACCAGTGGCTTGGGTAGCAGACTCTCCCAGAGATGAGCAAGCCTAGTGCGGAAACCCAGTAGTTGGCTGTGATGAGAAGAGTGCTCCAAGCGATACTATGCAGGTAAACTCCTAGAGATCCTATGTGGGTCAGCTCAGAGCGATCCTGTGTGGGTTAGCTCTAGCAATCCTGTGTGGGTCAGCTCCTAGAGATCCTGTGTGGTTCAGCTCCTAGCGATCCTATGTGGGTCAGCTCCATCGATCCTGTGTGGGTCAGCTCCAGTGAACCTGTGTGGGTCAGCTCCTAGCGATTCTCTATGGGTTAGCTCCATACATCCTATGTGGGTCAGCTCCTAGAGATTCAGTGTGGTTCATCTCCAGAAATCCTGTGTGGGTCAACTCCTAGTGTAGCAGTAGATCCTCATAACGAAGTAAGATGATTCAGTAGTTATAACTAATCATCTCTAATACCGTACCTAAGTTATACCTTGTGTGAGATGAATTCATACTTGTGTGGTACTTTCCTTTATGGTAATACCTTGGTGGTATTCTTCTATGTGGCGTACCTGTGTGGTAATTGCCTTCATGTTTATCCTTCCTTTGTGGAATAGTTGAGCTTTGGAATTTGAGTTGGACTCTGTGTTTTCCTCATGATTTAGATGGGTTTACTTGATAACTTAGGTATATGTATGGGCATATACCTAAGTAGGTTTGAAATTTGATTTCATACTTTTTGGTTTAAACTTGGTGGATTGTGAGACCTTGAGGGTTTTGGGGTCCCTACTGAGTATCGTTATACTCACCCCTGCACGGGATATGCCTGCACCTTGTTGTGTTGGATGCAGATGATAGACAAAAATGACTGAGAACGAGGGTACTAGGATTAGATGGTGCTCGGAGGAGGACCATACGGCGTGTGAGTACGCAGAGGAGACGGGTGGACATAGAGTGCTGAGGAGGCGATCTGTACCTACCCTTCTGGTAGGAACCTCGGTGGATGATCCAGTAGCTATCTTTCTATTTCTTCCATTGTATTTCATTTCAGTTGTACTTGTACTTTCCAGTTCAGCTTGTATTCTGGCCCCTTTTTACTTACTGTACTCACTTGTTTACTATAGAGTTGACTTGCGTTCGTATCTTGCTGTGTGTTTGGTTGCATGTGTTTATAGGTTATAAAGGAAATTCCTTCTTAGTTTTAGGGAATAAGCCTTTGGTGCTAGTCGCCAGCCCCTAGCCTATGGAAGGCGGGCTTGGGGTAGTCACGAAATAGGCCCCGGGGGACGGGTCATGACAAATTGGTATCAGAGGAGTCGATTCTACAGTAGAACCTATGACTCTGATATTTTTAACAGTAATAATGTTAAGTGTAGTGAGTGTGGTTATTAGTTTAGGGAATCTAGTATTGGTGTGGTGGCCGACATATCCATACACTAGGACCCTGACTCATGATTTATGACTCAGTGCACGAAAACACTGATTGCATGTGTGTTTTGAAAAGTTTTCTTGTGTTTTCTTGAGTTAGATCACTAGGTATAACTAAATGACCGTGGCACACCTGTTCCTTATCAAGATGCCACTGCTTAGACAACCAGCTAGGATTCCCGAGAGAGTACACGATGACGGCCCACCGAGCGACGAGGCTCTGGTGCAGGGCCCTCTTATTATGTTGGCACCTTCAGGTGGCATACTAGTAGTACCATCACCCATTGGGAAGCAGATATCACCAGCCGCACTGGCGGATGGTGCATGCCAACTGAGCACGTTACACAAGTTTCAGCAGCAGTGGAATCTGAGGTTTCGAGCCGAGAAAAATTCCCACGTAGCTGAGAGCTGGCTGGAGGTGGTTGCTAGAGTTTTCTTCCTAGTTGAGACACCATTAGAGCATATGGTGATCTTAGCTACTAGTCTTTTTCAATGAGTGACCATGAGGATGGTCTGCATATTGATGAGGCTTCAGTACATGGACCATTACCCGAGATAGTACCTTCGGGTAGTGTGTCAGCTATATCACTACCCGTTGGTCAACAGTTACAACCGATAGTACCAGTAAAGGACACATATAGGCTTAGTTCCTTAGGCGAGTTTTAGCATCAGATACCCCTCAGGTTCCGAGGTGATCCTGACTCACAAGCGGCTGAGGACTAGCTTGATGAGGTGGTTGAGAGTTCTCCAGATCTTCTACAGCTTCGGCAGGATGACATGTTGGTAGGTGAGTATTCATCAAGGCATACTGAACTTTCCTAGTACTCGATTAATACGATACGATCAGTGCTTTAGGGATTGGAATTCTGAGCGAGGTGTGTTTAAGGACATCCGAGCGAGCACTATTCCTCTATGCATTTCTACTTATGTTAGGGTGCTAGAGATAACCTTTGTGGTTGAATGTTCTTTGGCTGAGTGGATATAGCTAGTGAATGTTAGCAGTGGGAAAGTAGGAAACTGGCGCCAGTCTCAGAGACTTGAGCGTGTAAGATGTTTTAGGAAGAGGATGTGATAGGGATAGATGAATCTGCATGGTAGCAGACGTGGACGCAGATCTAGGAGAGCAGTATGAGGTGGTGTACAGTTCGACATGTCACAACCACCCCCCTTTTTGTGGACCCCACCAGGCTCATGGAGATGGAGGATAGGGGAAGAGAGTAGCTTTATGTGGTCAAGGAGTGCGGCCAAAGGGCTCTAGGAATGATTCGAGGTATGGTTTGTGTCTACTACTAGCTACCATATCAATAGACATAGGTACCAATCATTCATTCCTTCCAAGAATCTTGTCCAAGACCTAGAGTTTCCGGTTAAACCATTGAATTGAACCTCGTGTATGGAGATACCTTTGGGAGGAGACTCTACAATCACACCTACGCCGATGGTGTGATCTGACCCTTGATGTGAGAGTTTTGGTTGGAACCTCTTGGTGGAAGCGTCAAGGCCTTACGACGTTAGTTTGGGTATGGACTGGACATCCACAGTTCATTCTCATATTGAATGTATTAGAAAAAAAGGTTGTGGTTTAGCTACAATATTGGAATGGGGTTTTCCTAGTTCGGTGAAAATGGAAACCTGGTCAGTACAGGATAAACTCATGCATAGGAGTTTTGAGGTTTTAGTTCCAAACAAGAGTGGCAGAGCATGGGGACATATTTTCAAATGATGTTTCTAGGAATACCTCCCTGAAGGGAGAGGGACATCTATTTTGGCTAGGTACTACCAGATATTTGTACCCTAATTCTCCAGGGTAGCGACACCTTTATCATCATTGACGAAGAAGGGGAAACCCTTCGTTTGGTCTGAGAGATGCCAGTGGAGTTTTCAGGAGCTGAGGCAGAGGCTGACTAGTGCCCCCATATTGAGGCTTCTGGAAGAGGGAATTAGGTACATATTCTAATGCGACACATCATAGACCGGACTCAGACGTGTCTTGATGTAGGAGCAAGAATTTATCGCTTATGGTTCTCAATAGATGAGACAAAATGAGCAGAACTATGATACCCATGACTTGAAGTCAGCAGTAGTGGTTTTCGCCTTAAAGATGTGGCGACATTACTTGATGGGAGAGAATTTTACAGTGTACTCTAATCACAAGAGTCTCAGGTATATCTTATCTTAGAAGGACCTAAAACTGAGATAGTGACGTTGGCTTGAGTTCCTCCAAGACTATGACTTCAAGATAGTTTATAATCCTGGGAAGGGGAAAGTTTTAGTAGATGCACTCTGTAGGAGATCTGGTGTACAGCTTCTAGGAGAGGCGACAAAGAATCTTTTTTATCAGTCTCTTACAATCACCACCACTTCTTTAGCGAGTTAGGGAGGTGCAGCGTGGGGACGCTGACTGCGAGACTCAACGTGCTCATATATCCACATGACAGATACTTGATGGATTTTCTGAAGGTGGGGAGCACATCATTCCCTTCAGAGGATGTACCATGGTACTGGTGTCGCTTCAGGAGGAAGTGTTGAGGGTGTTCCACACATCCCCTCTAGCGGTACATCCTGGTGTGGTGAAGATGTACCAGGACCTTCAGCATCAATATTGGGGGCCAGGGTTAAATAAAGCAGTGGAAGATTTTGTATCATGATGCCTCACTTGTTAGAAAGTGAAATCTGCTTAGATCCGGCAGAGGTCTTTTTCCAACAGGAGGAGGTAGACCATGTGCTCCTATGGGTCCCACCTTGACGAGGTTTGTA
Organism: Viscum album; assembly: GCA_963277665.1. Classification (NCBI taxonomy): domain Eukaryota; kingdom Viridiplantae; phylum Streptophyta; class Magnoliopsida; order Santalales; family Viscaceae; genus Viscum; species Viscum album. The sequence goes on from OY728160.1 coordinate 1,739,060,924, forward strand.
GAGTTTTGGACGAGGGGGAAAGTTATCTTTGAGGTTCATCGAAACCTTCCAGGTCCTCATCAGAGTTGGTGAGGTGGCTTACCGCCTAGCTATTCCACCTCAGTTGCACCAGGTGCATGACGTCTTTCATGTATCCCAACTGAGGAGATATGTGCAAGACCCTTCTCACATCATTGACCACGGTGATCTAGGAATTGGTGATGGGGTGACATTTACGAAGGTTCCAGTAAATATTGAGTATCGACATGAGTGGGTCCTTTATGGGCGGTCGATACCTCTAGTGCATGTTCGCTGGCAGCACAGGAACCTCTAGGAGAACACATGGGAGCAGGAGGCTCAGATTCGTGCTCAGTAACCTCTTTTGGTTGTTTTGAATTTGTTTTGGCTTTCGAGGATGTAAATACCTAAGGTGGGGAGAATGTAATGTCCTGAAAATTCTGTATAATTTTTTTAATTATATGGAATTCTTTTGAGACCACAAAATTTGACGACGCATGATTCTGAGGCCCGAAGTGCCCAGAATGGTCCGTCGAAGTTTTGTTAAACTTTAAATAGCGCGCGTTAGTAGTTTTCATGAAAAAGTGGAATAACTATTAAACGGTTATTCAGATAAAAAATCCGAGGGCACCATTGTGTTCAGGATAGCGGGTTTACCCTAGGCACGACTGATGTTTAGTCGGCGCGGGCCTCCTGTAAGAAAACCCAAAAATGGTATAACTATAAATAAAATAATAAAATAAATTATTTTATTTTTCAAATGATTATAACTCACAAACTGTAGCTCAGATTGAAAATTGGATACCACCGCTGAACTTGTGAGGGCATGATTTATTTAAGAAGAAACTAACTTTTGCCAGCGCGGGCCACCAGTGAAAGTTATTTTTTGGCCGTAAATAAAATAATTAAGTGACAATTATTTTATTGTAAAATCCATAAATTTTAAATGGAAACTCGTATTAGAAATCTAAGAGTACCATTGGGTTTATTGGGGCATGTTTCACTTGGGCATAGCCTAAACTTGACCGGTGCGGGTCGAGGGTGACTGTTAATAATTTTTCGAACTTTTTTTCGGGTACATTCAGTAAATGTGCGGGCGGGTTTTTATAACTTTTGAACCGGTGCTCGGAATTGAAATATGAGGGCACCGTCGAAATCACAGTGCTAGTATTCTCTTAAGGAGACCTTCACCTTGACCGCAGTAGGTCGAGGGTGTAAATTAGCTTTTCACATATTCGTGAAAGAATAAAATAAAAATAAAATTGTGTAGCTTTTATTCTTATTTTAATTGTTAAAACCTCCCACATGTGGAAGTTGAGACTTGGGGACCACCAGACCTAAACCTCCCATGAGAGGTTATGGTGGTGGGGACCACCCGAACTAACCTCCCATGAGAGGTTATGATGGTGGAGACCACTCGAGGCTTGAAACCTCTTGAACTCCCCTCATAAGTGTGAGAAACCTCTTGGACTCCCTCCAACCTTAATTGTGCCAACCCAACAAATAATTAATTATTCCAACCTATGTAGTTAATTATCCCAATTTGAAATTATGCCAAAATATTCTATAGTGTTGGTTAATTATTTTTTTGGTGGAATTGGGGGAAACTCTTGGAAAAAGGGAGAAACTTGGAGCCTTGGGAGAAATATCTCCAATGAAGAACACCAACGAAGAACACCATCTAAGAATGTTCTTTAGAAATCAAGGAAGAGGACGACGTACAATCCCATCATCAAAGTGTAGTTTCGGAAGCAATGATCGTTGGCACCCCTCCTCCTTCTTCTTCGACTTCTTTATCACGACCTCCGTCGACGAATCAAACGAGGTCGGGGTTATTATTGAATTATTGAATTCTCTCAATTAATTTTCTTGTTCTTGGAAAGTATGGTGAACATGGATCAATCAAAATGAGTTGAACCATGATTTTTATTAAATTTTAGAGTTTTTCGTTCTTGACTCCTGAGTTTTCTATTGATCCCCTTGCTACCACTCTAACGCGGAGGGTGCGGGCCAAACAAACATGGCCCGACCCCTCCACCATTATGCTTCTTTGGTGTGTTATTCACAATGGACGAAGGTGAAAAAGGTGATGAAGGAAACGGCATCACCTCCCACGGCCTCCGTGCCCCACAACGCTCCACTACCCACAGCCTTGCCTCACCGCCCTAGCCATACCACCACCGTGACCCCATAGCAACACCCGAGGCGTCGCCGCGCCGCCAGCGAACCCACCTCGCCGCCTGCGTCCCCACCGCACCATCCGCGGCCAGCCGCACCGCCCCGCGGCACCACCTCCGCCATCCGGGCCGAGCCGCTCGCGGCCCTGCCGCGCCGCCCGCATCCCCACTATGCCGCCCGTGGCACCGCCGCCACTGTTCGGGCCGAGCCTCCGCCGCCGCCTGAGCCGCTGTGGCCGTTCGAGCCGTCGCTGCCGTCCAAGCCGCCACCGCCATCCGAGCCGCCGCCGCCATCTGGGCTAAGCCGCCGCCGCCATCCGGGCCAAGCCGCCACCGCCGTCCGGGACGAGCCACCGCCACCATCCGGCCCGAGCCGCCGCCGCCATCCGGGCCGAGCCGCCACCGCCATCCGGGACGAGCCGCCACCGCCGTCCGAGATGATCTGCCACCCGAGCTTCCACCTGAGCCATTTCCACCCTTATAGCTAAACCGCCCCATCCGAGATGCTCTGCGGCCTCGCGCCCTCGCGACACCCTCTGCGACCCTCCGCGGCCTCAGGGGTACCTGCGGCCCCCCACGGCCCCTAGCGGCCTGTCGGGTCGGACCCAATGAGCCAGGCCAAACCCAACGGGACGGGCCGCCTAGCGGGCCAGGCCAGACCTAGTGAGTCAGGCCGGGTCGGACCCGGGCCCACTACGACCCATTTATGCTCTTTTGGCCATAACTTTGGCACCAGACGTCCGTTTGACGAACCGTCAGTGGTGCTGGGTACCTTGGAGCGAGAAATTCCCTTTAAGTATGCCCCACTAGATATTTGGATTAAGTTGGGGTATGGTCAGGTTGGATCAATCACAAATCCAACCAAGCCCCCGAGACTAAAAGGCTAATAAATCACAGACCTGGTGTCCGATTGACACACCATCTATTGTGTTGAGACCCCTATGATGTGGCAGTCCTTTGAGATACTTCTTCATGGGAAATCGTGGCAGTTGGAGAATCGAATAGTGTCTTGGGTAGCAGACTCTCCCAGAGACGAGCAAGCCTAGTGTAGAAACCCATTAGTTGGATGTGATGAGAAGAGTGTTCTGAACGATCCTATGCGGGTCATCTCCTAGAGATCCTGTGTGGGTCAGATCCTAGAGATCCTGTGTGGGTCAGCTCCAGCGATCCTGTGTGGGTCAGTTCCAAGCGATCCTATGTGGGTCATCTCCTAGCGATCCTGTGTGGGTCAGCTCCTAGAGATCCTATGTGGGTCAGCTCCAGCGATTCTGTGTGGGTTAGCTCCAGCAATCCTGTGTGGGTCAGCTCCTAGCGATGCTGTGTGGGTCAGCTCCAGCGATCCTGTGTGGGTCAGCTCCAAGCGATCTTGTGTGGGTCAGCTCTAGCGATACTATGTGGGTCTGCTCCTAGAGATTCTATGCAGGTTAGTAGCAGAGCCTATTAATGGAGTAAGATGATTCAGTAGTTATAACTAATCATCTCTACTACCGTACCTAAGTTATATATTGTGTGATATGAATTCGTACATGTGTGGTACTTTCCTTTATGGTAATACCTTGGTGGTATTCTTTTGTGTGGCATACCTATGCGGTACTTGCCTTCGTGGTTATCCTTCCTTTATGGAATAGTTGAGCTTTGGAGTCTGAGTTGGACTCTGTGTTTTCCTCATGATTGAGATGGGTTTACTTGATAACTTAGGTATATGTATGGGCATATACCTAAGTGGGGTTGACAGTTGATTTCATACTTTGTGGTTTATCCTTGGTGGATTTTGTGAGACCTTGAGGGTCTCGAGGTCCCTACTGAGTATCGTTATACTCACCCCTACACGGGCTATTCCCACACCTTGTTGTGTTGGATATAGATGAGGGACAACGCTGACTGAGGATGAGGGTACCAGGACTAGACAGTGCTCGGAGGTGGACCATATGGTGTGTTGGTACGCAGAGAAGAAGGGTGGATATGGAGTGATGGGGAGGCGATCTGTACCTACCCTTCAGTTAGGATCCTCGTAGGATGATCCATTAGCTGTATTTCTCTTTATTCAGTTGTATTTCATTTCAGTTGTACTTGTAATTTCTAGTTGGGCTTGTATTCTAGACCCTTTTTACTTACTGTACTCACTTGTTTACTATACAGTTGACTTGTGTTCGTATCTTACTGTGTGTTTGGTTGTGTGTGTTTACAGGTTATAAAGGAAATGCCTTCCCAGTTTTAGGGAATATGCCTTTGGTTCTAGTCTCCATCCCCTAGCTCATGGAAGGTGGGTTTGAGGTAGTCACGGCACAGGCCCCGGGGGAAGGGTCATGACACAATGGAACTTGGAAATAGTTTAGTACATTTCAAAATTCTTGATGTGATGAAACAACCTTCTAATAGTCATTCACTTTATGTAACCTCCCTTGAAGAAGGTACGAAACCAATTAAAGATTTAGGTATGCTTCATGAATTATTTGTATCAGGAGAGATTTTTTCATTTGAAAATACCAGTACCAAAAAACTTGAGAATCCTAATTTCATGTTAGAAGAATAGGTTTCTTATAATTTTTTTTATGATTTATTAAGAGAAGATAACATGATATAATATGGAAGGAGGTAAATTACTAGAAATCATTGCTAATAACCTATCTCATTCACAAGAAAAAAACTCTTAATGAACTTATCAAAAGAGATATACAATCCATAAGATGGAGTTTATGTGATATAATCAGAATCAAACCCATGGTATTATCTCATAGAAAAGTTTTAGAATGCGATTCCTGACCAGTTAAACAACCTCATAGAAGAATTAATTCCACTATTATAGATGTTGTTAAGAAAGAATTAGAAAAACTGTTAGTAGTCAACATCATTTACCCAATCTCTGATTCATAATGGGTCAGACCCATTCATGTGGTGCCAAATAAATCTGGTTTAACAATTTTATAAAATGAGTAAAATGAATTGATCCCCGTGAGAGCCCAAAATAGTTTGAGGGTGTGTATAGATTACCAAAATCTGAATCAAGTTACCTAAAAATATCACTTCCCCATTTTATTCATTGATAAGATGCTAGAAATATTAGCTAAAAACACACTATTGTTTTTTAGATGGTTTCTCAAGATGCTTCTAGGTACCAATTGCAACAAAAGACTAGAATAAAATGAACTTCAACTCTCATTTTGGAACTTTATCCTATAATAGGATGTTGTTTGGGCTATAAATCACCCCATATACATTTCAATGTTGTATGGTGAGTATTTTATCAGATCATATTGGGGACTTCCTAGAGGTATTTCTTGATTATTTCAATGTTTTTAGTAATTCTTTCAATCATTGATTAGGGAATTTGGAAAAATTTTTAAAAACATTCATCGAGAAAAATATTATTTTAAACTTCAAAAAATTTCATTTAATGGTCAAAAAAAGAATTTTTTTAGGTCACATAATCTCAGATAAATAAATTTAGGTATATAAGTCAAAGTTTGAAGTAATCAACTCATTGCCATATCCGACTTGTCTTAATCATGTTAGGTCATTTTTAGAAAATAATGGTTTCTACTAAATATTTATCAAATATTTAAATCATATTTATCTACCTATATCAATATTATTGTTAAAATAATCTAAGTTTAATATTGATGATGAGTAAAGAAAATTGTTCAATGAGTTGAAACAATGTTTGATTACACTGCCAATAATGAAACTACCCAACTGGGACCATCCTTTTGAGCTGCTCTATGACACATAAAATCAAGATGTGGGAGCCACACTCTCACAAATAATTGATTGTAAGACTCAATTTATTACCCATGCATCAAGGACATTGGATTTAATGCTGATAAAATACAAGACTATAGAAAAGGAGTTCCTTGTAGTCATATTTTCTGTGGGTATATTTAGATTTTATATGCTTCGAAATATAGTTGTTGTTTTTTGTGATCATGAAGCCATTAGGTATATAATGAAGAAGGATTATTCCAATACATGACTAGTGAGATGGATTATTCTCTTATAAGAGTTACACCTATAGATCAAGGATAAAAATCAAACCAAAAACCAAGTGGCCGATCATATGAGTTGACTACCCCACACTGCTGAAGTAGAAATTCAAAATCAAAACCCACTCAATAATTAAATACTAGGTGAAAAAATTTACATCATTTAAGAAAAAATACCATGGTAAGCTGATATTTTAAACTATTTGGTCACATATTAGGTACCATCTTGTCTAAATTGTAATCAGATGGACAAGATTAAATCTGAATCAATATTTTATATTTTGGATGAAACATAACTGTGGAAAATTTGTAAAGATCAATTAATAAGAAGATGCTTTCCAAGAAGTGAGATTGAATTAGTTTTTTAATTATGTTATACATTATCTAATGGAGGATACTTTGGACCTCATATAATAACCAAAAAAGTTTTAGAATCTAGAATTTATTGGGCCACCTTATTCAAAGATTCTTATGAATTTTGTAAGAGATGTGAAAAATTATAGTTTTTTGATAATATCTAAAAACGATAGGAAATGACTCAAAAATAAATTACTTTTTTGTGAAAATTTTCAAGTATAGGGAATAGACTTCATGGTACCATTCCCAATTTCATTCAGTAATTATTATATTCTATTAGATCTAGATTATGTTTCAAAATTGGTGGAAAAAAATCCACCAGGACTGTTGATGCTAAAGTTGTTTCTGATTTTATTAGGGATAACATGTTATATAGGTTTGGAGTACCATGAGCAATCATCAATGACCAAGGAACTCATTTATGAAATAGGAAGATGGAGGAATTCCTAAAAATTATGGGGTACATCATATAACATCAACACTATACCATCTACAAAAAATGTCCAAGAAAAATTCACCAGTAGATAAATTAAAGGAATTATAAAAAAGACTATTAAGCCCAATAGAAAGGATTGGAGACAAATGTTGGATGATAATTTATGGGCTTATAGTAAAGCCTACAATACACCCATATGGATAATACCATATAGATTTATTTGTGGAAAGATCATCCATATTCCTATATAATTGGAACACAAAACTTATTGGGCGGTAAGAGAGATGAATCCGAACCTTAATAAAGCTAGGAAAGAGAAGAGATTGCAGTTACATGAGATAGATGAAATATAGAGTGAATCTTTTAAAAATTCAAATATCTTGAAAATAGATAACATGTATGGCCCATGATAAGATAATTCAAACAAGAACCTTCAACCCTGGAGATCAAGTGATGTTATACAAATCCAGACTTAAATTGATGTTAGGTAAACTTCACTCTATATGGGAAGGTCCCTTTATTATTATTCATGTATACCCCTTTTGTGCTATGAAGATTACAATGAAAAGAGGAGAAAAATAATTCACTATAAAAGGATAGAGTATAAAGAAGTTCCATGGGACCATACCTTAAGAACCAGTGGAGGGGATCACACTCCTTCACCCTGATTACCAATGATGGCCTATGAGGTTTCATCTTTCCTTTACACTTGAGTAAATGCCGTAACTCCATTTTTTATACATATATTAAAAATTAATTTAAATAAATTGAGGAAACTACATATAATAAGTGTGTGGGAGAGAATATTTTAGTCTAACATTTCTAAAAAATTTTCATTTTTTGAGTCGAGGCGACGATGGTAAAAAAAAGAGCTTCCGGGTGGTATCCCTCATTTTTTCCCTTAGTCCAATACTATCATTATTCCTATTTTACCATGATCAAATAATAATACAATATAATTTTTTTTATTCATATTTTTTAGGTCCATTAACGAATTCGATGAAAGAATGGGGAAATTAAACAAAATACATGTCATAAAAGTGTTGTAGAACAAAACTAAAGGAACAGGACCGATGCAACCCAAATGAAGTATCATTTCTAAAGTGAGTTTTCTTTCACAATAATTATCCTTTTAATTTCCAATATATTTTTTAAAAATCTTTTCTTAAGCTCTCATAAAAATGTTCATGCCCATAATTATCATTCTTGATTTACTTAACTAATCTAGGAGACATGAATTTCTTTGGAATCCCCTAATGTAATGGTTTAAAATTTCAAGATAATGATATTGAATGAGTAAAATGGGTAATTGACTAATTAGAGTGAATCATGGATATTGAATTAACGACTCATGATTTGATGAAATTATTTGATTCAGGTAAATTAAATTTCTCTACAATTTTCACACTTTAAATTTATTAAATTTATTTAAATTGATTTTTTATGTTTATTTCATTCCATAAATGTTTATCCCAAATTAAATTTTCCATTACCAAGATTATTTCTATAAAAAACACTTCCTATTTATATCTTGAGAATATTTATTGAGTGATCTTGGGACATGAAACCCACTAGAACATGCATTGGAAAATTTCAAAGCTATGACTAAGCAAAACCAAATTTTAAATGGTTGGGATAATTTTTTGTTAAACCCTTATCCTTGAACCCACCATGAAATTTATCCTTGTTTATTCCATAGAGTCCATGAATGAACCCTCTAGGAATGATCCACATTAAAATACATTTTTATCCATTCATACCCTGATGTATTTATGTTTCATGATATTTTACTGTTTAAGTATGGGGGGTGCTAGAAGTATTGGAAAAGGTATGTATTACATTGTATGAAAAAAGTTTAGGTGTTATATTTTGGGTATTGAGAAGGTATCATGTGTCATTCATTTTTCTAAATTTATTTCAATACAAATAAATAAAGAAAAAATATTTGTGTTGTGACTTGGGAGTATAAAAAATCACCATCCCTAGACCTATAATTATTATCATATGTGGTTAGGTGGTAAATGCGAGATATATTCTATACATATCTTTTGAAAATGTAAAAAGAAAGGAAAAAAATTCAAGAAGGATAAAATCATTCACAATTATTTATTTGATCATGACCTTTACATTGAGCTTGGGGAAAGTGGGAGTTTATACTATGAAAGGGAAAATTTCATTAAACTTTTACATTTGATATCATGCTTTATACTTTAGCGACAAGCCTCCTCCTTTGATCCTTAATTTTTTAAAACATCAGTCCTGCCAACCTTATGCTTTAGATTCATCATAACCTTTATTGAAAATCCCTCATGATTTTATTTTAATTTTGTCTTTATGTGGTAAATAAAGTAGTTCCTTTGAAAGAATATGGAAATAGTGAATGTACTCATAAAATAGTATAATTTTACTTGAATTTGTATCATGAGTGATGAGATAAAATGATCTATTGTGAGGTAAATCATGAAATGGAATGTGTGATAATAATGAAGTGTGATATATAAATAAATGAGAGGAGAATACCCACCAATTCTCAATGGAAAAAGTAAAATACTATGGTTTATTGGTTTTTTTGAGGAATACGAAGTTGAATTGATGTTTTATGTGAATATTTAAAGGTTGACCCCCATTGATAATAATTTGATTTAATTTCATAGGAATTTGAATATTGATAACTTTTTCTTCTTCTTTTATTTATGTATATTGAGAATAAATGCTTGAGGAAATGTAAGTTCTATGTGTGGGGGAATTGACACAACTATTTTATGTATGTATTTTTGGATATAAAATGACTATTTTGTATAAATTAATTGATTAAACTTTTCAAAATTTGATTTTTTGTATGTTTTGTGGTAGGATACGAAGTTTGAACAAAATTGAAGGAATAGAGATGAATATAGTAAGAAACATGGAATAAAATGATATTTTTTAATGTAAAGTATGATGATTTTATGATGGCCTGTGATGAAGGGAAAAGTTAAGGACCAAACCCAGAGCATGAAAATGAATAAATAGACTGAAAGGAGATCTAATTGATTCACTAATCAACTGAAGAGACACTTTATGAGTAATTGGAGTAATTTAAAAAGATCTGCACTCGATGCCCACATCAGAGTATAGAGGAACACCACTTACTTTTTTATATGAAGGACTACTCTACAATTATAAGAACCTACTTGATGCCTCATCTAGAGGATCCATAATTGAAAAGTCACCAGCATAAGTTAGCGGTCTCATTAAGAAGATTTCTTAGAACTCATAGTAGTTCATCACTAGAGGTATAAGAATGAGGGGAATCCATGAGGTGATCATATATGACTCAATAAATTTAATTTTAAATGAAATTAGATAACTCATAAGGTTAATGTGAAAAAAGATTGTGAACCAAGTGCAGGAATAAGATTTCCCGACTCAGGTATGTGGTTTATGTTCTTCTACTTATCATTACACTATCCAGTTTCCATAAGTTCAGGGGATAAAAAGTTGTGTTGTGACCTATAAACCAAGGAAATTCTAGCTGAATCAACCATATCAACCCCAAACTCAACCTGGATATGGAAAGAATAAAAAAAGTCTTACTATCAAAACCAATACATAACACAATCTCCTTTCTAGTAGAAGAAATATCAGAATGTACTTCCCTTTAAACAACCATTTCAACCACCACCTTTCCAACAAAAGAATTTTGAGAAATCATCAACCAGTGTACCATAAACTGAGAACCAAAAATTGCAATCCAATTTTGATGGGTTTAAAGAAAAAATTAAAGATTTATCCATCCAGTTAAGAACTTTGATGGAATTTTTAACCAAGAATCCAAGAAAACTTCCAGAATAGGGATTTCTAAATCCCATGTAAAGTTTAAGTGTTATTAGAACATGAATAAGAAAAGAGATCTAAATACCTAGAAAAAACAAGTCTAATGAACCTAATAAGAGTGCTGATGATTCACCCATCCAAGAAAAAGGAAGAAATTCAAACTAGGTTCATGAAGGAAAGTCCAAAAACACCTTTCAAAAATCAAAAAATGGATAAAAAGGATATCCAATAACCATTACCTTATGAATTAGCTGATTTGAAGAAGTGTGAAGAGGAGAGACTTCAATAAGAAATTCAGTAAACCTTCATGAAATTAGAGATCAACATACCACTACCAATGGCCATTAAAAAATCCCAAATTATGAAAAATATATGAAGGAATTGTGCATGAAAAGAAGGATACTAGATGGAAATGAAATCATCGTCTTAGAGAGATGCATCTTAGCACTGATAACACCGTTAATACCACAAAAATATAAAGATTTAGGGACATTATCTATTCCTTACACTATTGGATATTTATTTTTTTGATGCATTATGTGATCTAAGAGCATCAATAAATTTTATTCCTCACTCGGTATTTTCATCCTTGATGATCAAAGAAATAAAGCCTACTTGAGTGGAGGTATAGTTAGTGAACAAATCCACCATTTTTCAAACTGGTGTTGTAGAATATATACTCATAATATTAAGAGGATTGATCTTTCCAGCAAACTTTTATGTCCTTACCATAGAAGAAAATAGAGCACTAGTCCACTCACCCATTATCCTGGGGAGACCATTATGAAATAAAACAAATTCCATCATCAATTTCCCTGAAGGAAAACTCAAAATGGAACTTGGTGATAGTAAAATAAATTTAAACATTATTTATGTTGTGAAACATCCTTATATTATTCACTCACTTTATGTGATCTCCCATTAAGAATGTAAAGAACTAATTTAAGATTTAGGTATGCTTCTAAAATTCTTAGCATTAGATAGAATTTTTCATTTGAAAATAACAATACCCAAAAAATTAAGAATCATAATTCCATGTTACAAGAAGAGGTCACTTCTTATTTATTTGAGGATATATTAATATAATATGACATAATATAAGAGAACCAATCTTTATAATTAGGAAACCTCAACTCAATCTCATCCCTAGAACAACCCTCAATTCTGGAGTTAAATCTACTACCGAGTGATTTAAAGTATGTCTACCTTATAGAAAGAGGGAAATTACCAGTGATAATTTCCAATAACCTATCTAATTACCAAGAACAAACTCTGATTTACCTTATCAAAAGAAATATCCAAGCCATAGGATGGATTTTAGTTCATATACCCAGAATCAACCCCAAGATCTTCTATCATAGAATATTTTTAGAATGTGATTCTTGACTAGTTAGAAAACCTCAAAGAAGACTTAATCCCACCATCATGGCGGTTGTTAAGAAATAAATATAAAAATATTTATCATCCAACATCATTTACACAATATCTGATTCATAGTGGGTCATTCCTATTCAAGTGGTGCCAAAGAAAACTGGTCTAACAATTTTCAAGAATGAGAAAAATTAATTTATCCCCATGAGAGTCCAAAATAGTTAGAGGATGTGTATAAATTACATAAATTTGAATCAAGTTACTTGTAAAGATCAATTCTAAATTCTGTTCATCGATCATATTCTAGAAAGTTTAGCTGAAATAACTCACTATTGTTTTTTAAATGGTTTATCAGGATTCTTCCAGGTACAAATTTAACCAGAAGGCTAGAATAAGATGACCTTCACCTATCCTTTTGGAACTTTCTCCTAAAAGATTATACCATTTGGGATATAAAATTCCATAGATATATTTCAATGGTGTATTTTGAGTATTTTCTCACACCATATTGAGGAATTCCTGGAGGTATTTCTCAATGATTTCACTATTTTTAGTAATTCTTTTAATCATTTATTATAGAATTTGGAAAAAGTATTAAAAATATACATAAAGAAAAATCTTATTTTAAACTTTAAAAATTTTCATTTAATTGTTGAGAAAGGAATAGTGCTAAGCCATATAATCTCAGAGAATGGAATTAAGGTAGATAAGTCAAAGGTTGAAGTAATTTATTCACTTCCATATCCAAATTTTCTTAAGAATGTTAGATCATTTTTAAGCCATATATGTTTATACTAAATATTTATCAAATCTTTAATTTATATTTCTCTAACTTTATCAAGATTAATATTAAAATAATCTGAGTTTAATGTTGATGATGAGTGCAGAAAATCATTCGATGAGTTGAAAAAATGGTTGATTACACTGCTAATAATGCAACCACCCAACTAGGACCATACTTTTGAGATTCTCTACAATGCATAAAATCAAGCTGTGGGAGCCTCTCTCTCAAAAATAATTGATAGAAAGTATCAAGTTATTATCTATTCATCAAGTACATTGGATTCCATATAGATCAACTACATTAATATTGAAAAGGAGTTCCTTGAAGTCATATTTACTATAGATAAATTTATATATTATCTACTTGGAATAAAAGTTGTTGTTTTTTCTCATTATATAGACCGTAAGTATATAATGAAGAGGGATGATGCTAAACCACAACTGGTGAGATGGATGATTCTATTATAGGAGTTCCACCTTGATATAGAGGATAAAAAGGGAACCATAAATCAAGTGGCTGACCATCTGATTTGACCACCCTGCACTACTGAAGCAGAAATTCCAAAAGAAAACCCACTCAATGATCAAATCCTATGTGAAAAAAATTACATAATGGAAGGAGAAATATCATGGTACACCGATATTTTCAACTATTTAGTCACATATTAGGTACCATATGATCTAAAATCTAATCAGTATCATAAGCTTAAATCCGAATCAATATTTTATATTTGGGAAGTCCCATTCTTGGGGAAAATTTGTAATGATCAAATCATAAGAAGATTATTTCAAAGAAGCGAGATTGAATCAATTTTTGAATTTTGTCATACATTATCTCATGGAGTCCACTTTGGAACTCAAAGGAAAAATAGAAAAGTTTTAGAATCTTGAATTTATTTTCCCACATTATTCAAATATGCTTATGAATTTTTTAAGAGATGTAAAAAATAATACTTTTCTATTAATATCTCAAAATGATAGGAAATTCCTCAAAAACTAATTAATTTTTGTGAAAATTTTTAAGTATAAGGAATATACTTCATGGGAATATTACCAAATTCATTCAGTAATTCTTATATTATTTTATCTATAGAGTATGTTTCAAAATGGGTGGAAGAAAAAGCCACCAAGACTGATGATGCTAAAGTTATCTGTGATTTTTTAGGGATATCATATTTTGTAGGTTTAGAGTAACATAAGAAATAATCAATGACCAAGGAACTCATTTTTTAAATCGTAAGATGTGGGAATTAATAAAAATTTATGGGGTATATCATAAAATTTTAACACCATACCATCCACAAAAAAATGTCCAAGCAGAAGTCTCCAATAGAGAAATAAAAGGAATTATAGAAAATACTGTTAAACCCAACATGAAGGACTAGATCCAAAAGTTGTATGATAACTTTTGGGATTATATGATAGTATAAAGGAAAAACATAAGTATGATACCTTATAGATTTATTTTTGGAAAGTGCTTCCACCTTTCTATGTAATTTGAGCACAAAGATTACTGGGTGGTAAGAGAGATGAATTTGGACCTTGATAAAGCAGAGAAAGAGAGGAGATTTAAATTATAGGAGTTAGAGGAAATCAAGAAGTAATATTTTGAAAATTAAAATATCTAAAAATATAGAACAAGTGTGTCCCATGATAATATAATTAAACCAAGAACCTTTAACCCTGGAGATCAAGTACTATTATACAAATCCAGACTTAAACTGATGCTCGGTAAACTTTTTTCCAGATAGGAAGGTCCCTTTATTTTTATTCATGTGTACCCATTTGGTGTTGTGAATATTGAAAATTAAAGAGTATAAAACCCATTAAATTTAAATTTAAATAGGTTTAATAAGTTACATGGGACTATACCTTACGAACCAGTGGAAGAGATCACACTCCTTCACCCTGATTACCAATGAAGGCCTACAAAGTTGCATATTTACTTTAAACCCAAGTAAATGTAGTAACTTCATTTTTTATACATAATAGAAAAATTAATTTAAATACATTAAGGATTCCACTCTGATTAAGTTTGGGGGAGAGAATATTCAATTTTAGGATTTTTTAAAATTTATCATTTTTTGAGTTGATCCAACGATGGTAAAAAAAGTGCTTCCAAGAGGAAACCTGCATTTTTTTGTCTTATTACACTCTTACCATCATTCCTATTTTACCATGATTGGACTTTCAAACACTATAATTTGTTTTTATTCATCTTTTTAAGGTTCATTAATGAATTCAATGCAATAATGGGAAAACTGAATAGAATACACATCATAAAAGTGATATAGAACAAAACTGAAGGGACATGACCTATGTAACCCAATTGAAACATCATTGTTAAAGGTATTTTTATTTTAGAATCATTATCCTTTTAATTCCCTATATTTTTATTTGAATATATATTCTTGACCTATCAAATAAAATTTCATACCCATAATTAACTTTCTTTCTTTACTTGACTAATCAAGGAGACATGAATTTATTTAGAATCCCATGATGCCATGTTTTAGATTTTTATGTTAATGATATTGAATGAGTAAAATGGGGAATTGACTAATTATATAGAAAAATGGATATTTAATTAATGACTCATGATTTTATGGAATTATTTGATTTAATCAAATGAAATTTCTCTACCATTTTCACACTTTGAATTTATGAAATTTATTTGGATTGGTTTTTTATTTTTATTTCATGCCATGAGTGATTGTCCCAAATCACATGTTATATTATTGAGACTATTTCTAGACCAAATACTTCATATTTATATCTTGAGCATATTTCTTGAGTAATATTGGGCCATTACACCTAATAGATCTTGCATCGAAACTTGTAAAATCTATGACTATGAAAAACCACATTTGAAATGATTAAGGATTTTTTTTGTTAAGACCTTATCCTAGGACCCACCATGAAATTTTTCCTTGTTTATCCCATAGAATCCATGAATGACCTCGATAAGAATGATCCACATTACAATCCATTTTTATCCATTCCTAACCTGATCTATTTATATTGAATTATATTTTAATTTTTAAGTATTGGGGATGTAGGAATTCTTGGAATAAGGTATGTATTACATTTTATAGAAAAATTTATGGGTTCTATTATGGGAATTGGGAAGGTATCATATTTCATTTATTATGCTTAATAACTTTCCCTTCAAAAAAATAAAGAAAAAATGCATGTTGTGACTTGGGAGTATAAAAAATCACCATCACCAGACCTATGGTTTTTATCATATGTGGTTAGATTGTGAATGTGAGATAAATTATAAGCATAAATTTCAAAAAATTAAAAAAAGGAAAAAAATCAAGAAGGGTAAAATCATTCATTTAGTTTTATTTAATCATGACCTTTACTTTTAGCTTTTGGAAAGTGGGAGTTTTTAATTTGAAGAGGATAGTTTCATTACAATTTTAAATTTCATATCATGATTTATAATTTATTGAAAAGACTCCTCCTTTGAGCCTTAATTTTTTAAAAAATTAATCCCACCAACCTTAAGCCTTAGATTCATCAGAACCTTTATTGAAAAGACCTCATGATTTTATGTAAGTTTTGTCTTTATGCAGTGGAGAAATTATTTCCTTTTCAAGACTATGAAAATGGATAATGTACTCATTATAAGAGCATAAATATATGTGAATTTGTATCATGAGTGATAAGAGAAAAAAATCCTTTATGTGGTAAATCATGACATGTCATGTATGATAACAATGAATTGTGATATATTAATGAATGAGATGATAAAACCCACTGATTCTCAATGGGAAAAGTACAATGATTGTGTTGATTAGTTTTTTAAGGAATATAAAGTTAAATTGATGTTTTATATGAATCTTGAAAGGTTGAACCCCTTTTATAATCATTTGATTTAATTACTTAGGAATTTGAATATTTGTAACATGCTATTCCTCTTTTATTTATGTATATTGATATTAAATGATTGAGGAAAATAAATTTATAAGTGTGGTGGAATTGATAGAATCATCATAGTCATGTGTTTTTGGATATAAAATAGACCATTTTTTATTTATTAATTTATTGAAATTTTCAAATATGATTATTTTTATGTTATTTGGCAGGATATGTAGTTTGATCAAAAGAGAAGAAGATGAGATGAATATAGTAAGTATCATGGTGTGAAACCAGAATTTAGAAGCTAAAATATGATGATTTTATGATGGATCGTGTTGATGAGACAAGTGAAGGACTAAAATTGGATCTTAAAAATGAATAACTAGACTGATTTGGAGAAAAACCTACTTGAAATCAACTATACACATTGTGAAATTAATTTATGATTATTAACATGAAGAATTACATAGTGTGAAAACAAACCATGAAAATATTGATGCCTCACATTACACTATGTAAATATACTATTAATGATGTGCAATCTTCTAGAAATCAGTAGGCCAGTTCCACACATTACACGTCATGAAATAAGTACAAGATGTGAAACTCTCACTACAGACCAAGGAATGATAGTTTTTGATGAGATTTAATGAAAACTTTGATCATTTATGACATGTGTACACATGAGGATGATCCATTAATGCACCATTATGAAGCCCCAAAGGCTCTTCATCTCTATAAATAGAGGTCTTGGGGGGATGCAAAGAGTATGAATCGATGAGGAGCTCTGGACGATTGCCTGATGAAATTTTATTTCCCTACTTTTTTATAAATTCTATGATGTCTCCCCTCTCTCGGATCAAATCAACTTCCCCGTCCATGGAGGGGTCATTTTTGTGAGTGAACAGGAAAGGGGTAGGTTGAACCTATGTGATTTTCTTGAGTTTTTGTGATTCAATTAAATAAAATCATTTATTATTTCTTAATATATTTTCAATTCTTAATTTCAGATTTAAATTCTGAATGTGGATGCATTAGGTTTTGATTCTGTTAATTTTAATTTCCTTGTTCGATGATTCATTTCTCCCTTCACCAATTTGTTTTCTGTATATAGTGAAATAGATTAGGGTTGGGTGGTGATTTCTCAATGGTAGTCATCACATTTGTAAAATTTTATGTTTTTAATTTTGGTTTATTAGGGAATAAAAATTCTTGGTTAAGGATTTCCCTAATTAATCAAGATAAACCGTTGTAATGCCACATACGTAGTGTGTAGGGTAGACCAACTTGAGGTTTCATTTTGGAATACTCTCATCCTAACTATCTAGATAAGGGGGAGAGAGAACTCTATAGATGAATCTATCTCTTACCAGCTAACAGAACAAAAAGGTGTAAAATTTTGGAAACCCTAATAGCACAACACTAGGTCTAGCCAAACCCGCTCCTGTTAACTTCTTTGTCAATTTATTTAAAACCAATTAAATCACACTACTTCCTTCTCTCAATTTCTCAAAATTAATTAAATTCAATTTTTTAGAAAACCAACAAAAAGTGATAAATTTATTTTCTGTGATATCTTCCTCCAGAAGTAATTTAATGTCTAACCAGTAGACTATAAATAGGAAATAATTAAATTTTTTTCAATTACCAATGACACTAATATATCAAAATTGGCACCGTTGTTGGGGAGGTAGTGCTTAAAAACATGAAAATCTATTTTTTTTAATTTTAATACCCCATAGTTCAACTAACCATTTAACATGATTTGATCCTTAAATTGAATGAAAAATAACCCAATTGAAAAAAAATTAAAATAGAGTTTGAGGAAATGAACCTAACATATTTAAGTTACACTTTCAATGATCACTATGAACCTACAATAATGACTAGAAATCCCAACCAAACTCTATGTGATCTATGCACACCACAATTTTCTAACAAAAAAAATAAACTAGCTATCCCTTACTTAGAGAATGATTTTGAATTGTGCATTAACATGATTCAAATTTTACCTAAATTCCATGGTCTTTTTGGAGAATACCTGAAAATACACATTCAGTAATTTACGAATGTGTGATCCATTTGAAACCCTGAGGAGTCATAGAAGAATAGGTAAATTGGAGGGCATTCCCCTTCTCACTTGAGGGGGAAGAAAGTAATGGTTGTATAGTCTATAACCAAGAGAGGTCAAAGACTAGGAAGATATAAAAATAAGATTCATGAAAATATTTTTTCACAAATCTAGAAGAAAAACTATCTGAAAGGTGATCTATGAGATTCACCAATAAAATGGAGAGACACTTTGTGAGTACTGATAGGATTTCAAAAAGCTCTGTTCTAGATACCTGCATCAGACTATATAGGAACACCACTTCCTTGTTTTATTCTATCAAGGAATGATAAAAAATTATCATAACCTGTTTGACACCTCATATGGAAGAGACCTGATTGAAAAGTCACCAGAAGTCGATAGAGGTCCAATTGATATGATTTCTCATAACTTATAGTAGTTTGGAACTAGAGGTTCAAGAATGAGTTTAATCCATGAGATTAGCACATATGATTCAATATATTTAATTAGAAATGAAATTATAGAACTCACTAGGTTAGTGAGATAAATGGTTGCGAACCAAGTGCAGGAACAAACAAGGCTCAACTCAAGTATGTGGTTTATGCTCTTCTACCTACCATTAAATTGACAAATGTCCATATGTGTAGGGGGAAAAAATTTGTACTGCAGCCTATCACCCAAGGAAATTATAGCTAAATCATCCACGTAAACCCCAAACTCAACCATGATATGGTAAAAATCAAATGAAGCCATACTATCAAAACTAATACCCAACACACCTCCTTTCTAGAAGCATAAATATCATAACCCATTGTGCTTTCAACAACCCTTTCAGCCAAAAACTTTCCAATAGTAGAATTTAGAGCAACCATAAACTAGTTCACCATTAACTGTGAACCAACAAAAAGAGGCTGATATTGAGGGGTTGAAATAAAACATTAAATATTTATCCATCCATTTAATAAATTTGATGGACTTTCTGATCAAGAATCTTGGAAAACTCCCAGTGCATATAGTTCTGAATCCCAAGGAAAGAGTAAGTGTTATTATAACACTAAGTAGAAAAGAGATCCAACCACCTAAACAACACAAGGATGATGAATCTAGAAGAGTACTGAAAATTCTTCTATCCCTAAAAAATATGGAACCCAAACTAGATTTAAGAAGGAAAGTACACAATTTTTTTTCAAAATCATCAAAGGGAGAAAAAGGATATTCAAGAACCATTCCCTTTTACATTATTTAAGTTGAAAAAGGGTAAATAGGAGAAAATACAATGAGAAATTCATAAAACCTTCCCAAAATTTGAGTTTAACATCCCATACTAGAGGCCATCCAAAAAATCCCGAAGTATACAAAATTTATGAAGGAACTGTGCATGAAAATATGGTGAATGGATGTAAACAAGAGAATAAGATTAGGGAGAAGTGTCTCAGCACTGATCAAACTGCCAATTACACAAAAAATTTCAAGATCCAGGGAAATTATCTATTAATATCACTATTGGATCTTTAAATTTTAATGATGAACTATGTGATCTGGGAGATTTAAAAAAATGTTATGTTTCACTCAATATTTTCATCCTTATAGATCATATAACTAAATCCTACTCAATTGGTGGTATAGTTAGAAAATAAATCCTCCATTTTCCTACATGGTTTTATAGAAGATATACTTGTAGGAGTAAGTTGATTGATCTTTCCAATAGACTTTTATATCATTACCACAGAATAAGATAGAGAGAAATGCCACTCTCCTATCATCCCAGGGAAACCATTCCTAAATACAACAAATACCATCATCAATTTCCCTAAAGGAATAGTTATAATTAAACTTGGAGATATTACAATAAATTTCAAAATTATTGATGCTATGAAAATTCCTTCCAGTAATCACTCACTTTATGCGATATCCTATGAATAAGGTACATAACCAATTGAAAATTCAGGTATGATTTGTGAATTCATAGCACTAGGAGATCATTTTGAATTTTAAAATAACAATAACCAAAAACCTGAGAATATCAATTTAATGATAGAATAAGATGTTACTTCATATTTTATCTATTATTTATTAATATAAGATGACTTGATACAAGAGATCCAAAATTTAGAAGTAAGAAACCTCAACTCAATCTCACCCCTAGAATAACCCCCAAGTCTGGAGTTAAAGCCACTGATGAGTGATTTAAATAATATATAACTTATGGAAGGAGGTAAATTACCAGTGATCATTTCAAATAACCTATGTTATTCCCAAGGAAAAACTTTGATTGACCTTCTTAAAAGAAATTTCCAATCTATAGGATAGATTTTAGGCGATATACCCAAAATCAACCCCAAGTTATTCTCTCACAAAATCTTTTTAGAATGTGATTCCTGACCAGTTAGACATGCACAAAGAAGACTTAATCCCACCATTATAGAGGTTGTTAAGAAAGAACTAGAAAACTATTAGGATTAAACATCATTTAACTAATATCTGATTCATATATGGTCAACCCCATTCATATGGTGCTAAAGAAAATTAGTCTAATAATTTTCAAGAATGATAAAAATGAACTGATCCCCATGAGATTCCAAAATAGTTGGAAGGGGTGTATAGATTATAGAAAGCTAAATCAAGTTACCAGGAAAGATCACTTTTCTATTTCATTTATAGATCAGATTCTAGAAATATTAGCTATAAAAACTCACTATTGTTTTTAGATAGTTTCTTAGGACACTTCTAGGTGCCAATTTCACCAGAAGACCAGGAGAAGACAACCTTCACCTATCCTTTTGGCACTTTCTCCTATAATAGGATTCTATTTGGAATATGAAGAACCATAGGTACATTTCAATGGTGTATGGTGATAAATTTCACCGATCATATTGAGGACTTCTTGGAGGTATTTATCAATTATTTCACTATTTTTGGTAATTCTTTCAATCATTTATTTGGGAATTTAGAAAAAGTTTTAAAAAAAATGTACTGATAAAAAAAATATTTTGAACTTTGAAAAATTTCATTTCATAGTTGAAAAAGGAATAGTTTTATGACACATAATCTCAAAGAAATAAATTAAGGTATATAAGGTAAAGGTTGAATTAATCAACTCATTAGCATATCCAACTTGTCTCAAGAAAGTTAGATAATTTTTAGGACATGCGATTTTCTACCAATGATTTATTAAATATTTCAATAAGATTTCTCTACCTCTATCATGATTACTATTAAAATAATCTGAGTTTAATATTGATGATGAGTGTAGAAAATGGTTATATGAGTTGAAAAAATGGTTGATTACACCACCAATAATGCAACCACCCAACTTGGACATCCTTTTGAGATACTATGTGAATAATCAAATCAAGATATGGGAGCCACACTCTCAAAAATAATTGATATCAAGCCTCAAGTTATTTCCTACAAATCAAGGATATTAGATTACACATAGATCCACTACATGAATATAGAAAAGTTTTTCCTTGTAGTCATATTTTTTAGATAAATTCATATCTTATCTATATAGAACTAAAGTTGTTGTTTTCTATGATCATGTATCCCCCAGATATCTAATGAAGAGAGATAATGCTAAGACACAAATTTTGAGATGGTTTCATCACTTATAGGAGTTCCACCTAGAGATCAAGGTTAAAAAGGGAACAAAAAATCAAGTGTGCAATCATGTGAGTCGAATAACCCACACCGATGAAGCAGAAATTCCATATCAAAACCCACTCAATGATCAACTCCCAGGTGAAAAACTTTACATCATGGATGGATAAATACTATGGTATGTTGATATTTTCAATTATTTGATCACATATCAGGTACCATCTCATCAATATCTAATAATTATCACAAGATTAAATCCAAATCCAGATTTTATATATGGGAATACATATTATTGTGGAAGAATTGTAATTATAAAATCATAAGAAAATGATTTACAGGAAGTGATATTGAATCAGTTTTTGAATTATGTCATAAATTATATTGTAGAGTCCACTTTGGACCTTAGAGGAAAACCAGAAAAGTTTTAGAATCTAGATTTTATTGGCCCACCTTATTCAAATATTCTTATGAATTCTGTAAGATATCTAAAAATGATAATTTTTTTTGTAATATATCATAACAAATGAAAATTATTGAAAAAAATTACATTTTTTAATTTTTTTTAAGTATGGGACATAGAATTCATGGGACTATTCCCAATTTCATCTGGTAATTCTTATATTCTGTTAGTTATAGATTATGTTTCAAAGTGGGTGGAAGAAGAATACACTAAGACAGATGATGCTAAATTTGTTTGTTATTTTGTCAGGGTTTACATATTTTATAGATTTGGAGTACCAAAAGCAATCATTAGTGACTAAGGAACTCATTTATATAATAAGAAGATGAAGTCATTACTGAAAAATTATGGGTTTCATCATAAAATATCAACACCATTCCATCCACAAAAAATGTCCAATAATAAGTCTCCAATAAAGAAATTAATGGAATTCTAGGAAAGAATTTTAAACCCAAAAGGAAGTATTGGAGCCAAAGGTTAGATGATACCTTAAGGGATTATAAGAAGGCATATAAGACACCCATAAGAATGATCCCCTATAGATTTTTTTATGGAAAGAGCCTCTACCTTACTATGGAATTAGAACACAAAGATTACTAGGTGGTAAGAGAGATGAATCTAAACCTTGATAAAGCTACGAAAGAGAGGATATTGAAGATACATGAGCTAGAGGAAATAAACAGGGAATATTTTGAAAATTAAAAGATATATAAAGAGATAAAAAAGATCTCCCATGACAAGATAATTCAACCAATTACATTCAACCCTAGAGATGAAGTGATGTTCTACAAATCTAGACTTAAAATAATGCCAAGTAGAATTCATTTTAGATTAGAAGGTATATTTAATGTTATTAATTTATACCTACTTAGTGATATTCATATTTCAAAGGAAATAGGAGAAAACCAGTTCACTATATAAGGCTAGAGGCTAATGAAGTTCCATGGGACTATACCTCAAAAACTAGTGGAGGAGATCGCACTCCTTTACCCTAATTACCAATAAAGTCCCACAAGGTAGCATATTTCCTTTACACTTGAGTAAATGTAGTAACTATATTTTTCATACACACAATAAAAATTAATTTAAATTCATTGAAGAAACTGCATCAATTAAGTGTGGGTAAGGTAATCTTGTAGTCTATAATTTTTCAAAAATTTTCATCTTTTTAGTCGAGCCAATGATGGTAAAAAAAGGTGATTTCGAGAGGCAACTTGCATTTTTTCCTTATTTCACTCTTCCCCTTAGTTATATTTTACCTTTATTAAGTACGTTTTCACTATCATTTGTTTTTATTCATATTTTCATGACTATTAATTAAGTCAATGTAAGAATGGGTGAACTGAACCAAATCCACATCATAAAAGTGCTGCAAAACAAAAATAAAGGAACAAGAACTATGAAACCCAACTGCAGCATCATTGATAAATTGAGTTTTCTTTTACAATCATTATCCTTTTAATTCCCTATATTTTTTATTTTAAAATATTTTTTTAAATCTCAAATAAAAATATATAACCACAATTAGCTTTCTTTCATTAATTGCCTAATCTAGGAGGCATTAATTTCTTAGTAATCCCACAATACCATGTTTTATATTTTTATATTAATGATAATGAATGAGTAAAATGGGTAATTTATTAATTATATTAAATAACTGATATTTCATTAACGAATCATTATTTAATGGAATTATTCAATCCATGTAAATGAAATTTCCCAACTATTTTAACACTTTTAATTTCTAAAATTTATTTTGATTTATTTGTTATTTTTACTGAATTCCATGAGTGACTTTCCCAAATTACATGTTCCATTTTTGAGAGTATTTCTAGACCAAATACTTTTTATTTTTATCTTGAGAAAATTTCTTAAGTGATCTTGGGATATTCCAACAACTAGAAATTTCATTGAAACATGTCAAATCTATGACTATACAAAACCATATTTACAATGATTGAGGAATTTTTTCACTAATCCCTTATCCTTGTACCCACCATGAAATTTATCCTTCTTTAACCCATAGATTCAATGAATGAAATCTCTATGAATGAGCCACATTACAAGAAAATTTTACCCATTTCTACCATGATCTATTTATATTGCATGATATTTTAATGTTTAAGTATGGGGGTTGTGGGAAGTATTAGAATAATGGATGTATTATGTTTTATGGAAAAATTTTAGGGGTTATATTGTGGGTATTATACAGTTATCATGTTTCATTCATTTTTCCTAATAGTTTTCACTTAAAAAATGGGAAAAAATATGGCTTTTCACTTAGGAGTATCAAAAATCATCATCAATAGACCTATGATTTTTATCATATATGATTAGGTGGTGAATATGAGATAAATTCTAAGAATAAATTTTGAAAATGTAAAAAAAGAAAAAAAATCCAGTAAGGATAAAATCATTAATTATGCTTTATTTGATCATGACCTTTACTTTGAGCTTGGGGAAAGTGAGAGTTGTTAATTTGAATGGGATAATGTCAATACACTTTTACATTTTATATCATGATTTACACTTTAGATGTAAGCCTCCTCCTTTGATTCTTAATTTTTTAAAACATAAATA
Source organism: Viscum album (assembly GCA_963277665.1). NCBI lineage: Eukaryota > Viridiplantae > Streptophyta > Magnoliopsida > Santalales > Viscaceae > Viscum > Viscum album. The sequence continues at coordinate 1,739,086,419 of OY728160.1, forward strand.
CTAACAACTTTAAGCCTAATATTGATCAGAACCTTTATTGAAAATACCTCATGATTTTATGTGAATTTTGTCTTTATAAGGTGGATAAAGTAGCTCCTTTTTAAGCCTATGTAAATTGATAATTTATTCATATTAAGTTCATAACTCTACTTGAATAAACATCATGACTGATGAGAGAAAATTACCCATTATGAGGTAAATAATATCATGGAATGTTTGATAATAATGAATTGTGATATGTTAATGAATGAGAGGAGAAGACCCAATAGTTCTCAATGGGATAAGTAAAATACATGGGTTATTTTTTTGTTCAAGGAATGGGATGTTGAAATGATGTTTTATGTGAATCTTGAAAGGTTGAACCCCCATTGATAATAATTTTATTTAATTTCTTAGATATTTGATTATTAGTAACATGTTTTTCTTCTTTTATTTATGTATTTTGAGATTATATTCTTAAGGAAAAGAAAGTTCTAAGTATGTGGGAATTGAAAAAACCATTTTATACATGTATTTTTGGATATAAAATGGATCATTTTTATTAATTAATTGATTAAAATTTTAATTTTTTATGTTTTGTGGCAGGTTATGGAGTTTGAAAAAAATAAAGAAAAATAGATGAATATAGTAAGCGGAACGATGTTACAATGGGGTTTTTAAGGCAATATATGATGATTTGATGATGTTCCATGATTAAGGGAAAAGTGAAGGACCAAACTCAAAGCTAGAAAATAAAGAACCAGGTCAATTCAGAGTGAAACCTATTGGAAATCAACTTTACAAATTGTGTAAGTCATTCACGACATGTAACATGAAGAATTACATAGCGTGAAAACAAACCATGAAAATTATTGTGCTGCACATTACATTATGTCAATACACTATTCATCATATTTAATATTTTTGGAAATTAGTAGGCTATTCCCACACTTTACATATCTTAAAATTGTACACAACCAGAAACTCTTAGTACAGGTACATGAACGATAGTTTTTGACAAGATTTAATGACTCCACTCATTTATGACCAGTGGAAACCCAAGGATGACACATTAATGGACTATTATGATTCCTCAAAGTCTATTTATCTCTATAAATATTGGGTCAAGTGGTATGGAAGGATTATCAATCGGTGAGGTGATTTAGTTGATGGCCTATGTAGTTTTATTTCCCTAATTTTTTCCTTTTCTTCATTCTATGATGTCTTCCATCTCTCAAATCAAAGCGACTTCCCCATACATAGAGGGGTAGCTTCTATGAGTGACCAAGAAATGTGGTGGCTAGACCTTTGTGAATTTCTTGAGTTTTTGTGGTTCAATTAAATAAAATCCTTTCTTCTTTCTATATCTTGTTTCAATTCTTAATTTCAGATTGAAATTCTAAATGCGGTTTCATTAGGTTTTGATTATGTTAATTTTAATTTCCTTGGTCGATTATCTATTTCTCCCTACAACCAATTATTTTCTATATATAGTGGAATATATTATGGTTGGGTGGTTACTTCTTGACAATCATTATCACGTGTTTGAAATTGTATGTTGTTTATTTTAGTTTATTATGGAACAACAATTCATGGTCAGGGATTGACCTAATTAATCGAGATGACCTGATTTAACACCACACACATAAAAAGGAGGGTAGACCTTCCCAAGGTTTTAGATATGAATACTCTTATCATAACCATATGTCCAAGGGGAGAGAGAACTTGGTAGATGAATCTCTCTCTTACTAGTTTGTAGAAAAAAGGGGTAATATTTTGAAACAATGATATCACAACACTAGGTCTAGCCAAGCCTGCTCCGGTCACCTTCTTTATTGATTGATTCAAAATAAATTAAATCAAATTTTTTCCTACTCTCACTTTCTCAGAATTAATTAAAACCAATTTTTCAAAAAACTAACCCAAAGTGACAACTTTTTTTGTGTGTTCTCCTCCTTTAGAGATAGCCTATGGGTTAACTACAATACTTTACTTATGAAATAATAATTTTTTCCACACCCAATGATACGCATGCATCAATTTTCAATAAAAAACATATGGAATTTAAATATAAGACTATATTTTATGGGATATCATACTATGAAATAAATATAGAAGATATTCAATATTATTTGAATAAGAGAAAATAGAAGTAATAAGAATAAAAGAAATAACTTTAACTATCATATATCTCTATAAGATTTAGTTATTATTATTTGTGCTAAGAAAAAGAATAATAAGATTCAAGGTTTCTATAAATATGATTCCAAGATAAATCCTACTATGTTTTTATAGGAATCTTCACAAGATACTATTCACTCTTATTTTATATCCTGGGGAACTATTTTATTCTATCAGTTTCACCATGCAACCAGGTGCATCATTTGTAAACCTTAATTATTATTTCCTTCTATTGGAAATGAGCACTCTTTGCACTGAGTGTTGAAGGCTAGTGTTTGTAAAGCCTTTTAGGAGCCCAATAAAAGATATTGTTTTTATAACAAGTGACTACTTCTTTCACTCAGTTAGGAAGCCCCAAAGATAATGACAAATGCTAGTGAAAATCACCAAGCTTTAGGTGTTGGGACATTGGTGGAGTGGGCTCAGGGATATCTATTCCCAAAACCACTATAAATATTCCTAGTGACATATTTTTCTTATTATTTTTATTTAAACTACTAGATTTTTTTAATAAAATATTATAACTTATAATACCTTAAAGATGGTGGTTTTAATGCAAATAATATTTCAAGAACTCAATTCACCCACTCTTAAGTCATAGTACAATTGGTATCTGAAAAATAAAATACACTTCTATATTTATTTTTCAAATCAATCCAGAATAAAGAATATTTCAATGAAATCTCCCATTTTATCAAAAGTACCAATCATACCAAAACAATTCATTCAAAAATTACTTTTCTCTTACATTTAGTAAGAAAATCCAAACACCCATTGGAGTCAATAAATTTTTTCCCTTCAATGATACCACTTCAAACCAAAATTCAATTCAAAACCCTCATTTATAAACACCTACACCCGACTCATCCATTTTAATAGTCATTCTTTATATTTTTATAAAATTAATTAAACACTAACATAATTATTCAAAATTCAATTTCCATAATAACCAATTCTTAAATCAATATCATTTCAAAACACTCTTTTTAAATCCCCATTGAGAAATTACTTCCCAAACCATTTATGAGGCCCTCCCCACTCAACTTAACCATTAATTTATCAAGAAAAATAATTTAAACTAAAAAAACACATTCTCTTGAAACATGTTTTTAAAATACCAAATATCACTCCAGATATAGATTTATTTAAACATCACTTATCACCTTTAAAACCTACAAAATTTTCATGTAAGTAAATCTTTATAAATTCTAACAAGACACACTTTAAATATAAAATCCATAATGACTCATAATGTGGACCAAAGGCACCCAACCAGTTAGGTTGTCATTGAAAAAACCATTTAACCTTAGTTATAAATGTACCTTCATTGAATTTTAAATTGGAATGATCCTCATCCAATTTTATAGAATTCATATATTAATCAAAGACTCAATATTAGTCATAGAGACTCCATAATCATTATCATACTAATCTTAATAATAAAAAATATTATTTAAACTAATGAACATGACCATAAATCTCATATTTATTAATAAACTTCAAGAGTGTAAATACCATATACCTTTTACTACTTCTCAATAATCATTTTACTCATATTTAGATACCATAATCCCCATACAACACTCCATATGAAAAAATATTTAATTTATATAAAAAACTACCTAAAAATTTAATCAAAAAATAAATTAAACCAAATTAATACTCACTGATAAACAAAATTATACTAAATCAACCTCTAATGGTGTATAAAATATTCATCAATGATGCATATAATAATTTGAAGAAAAAACCTAATGTTTGGTTGGATTTAACTATGATCCAGTGAAACCCACTATCTAAATACTTAAGAACACACCGTCAAAACCAATAATAATCAAGGAGAATAAGAAAAGAGTGGAAAAAAATGGGTTTACCATAAATCCAAATTAATAATGGATATTGATCCATCCACCCATAGCTATTTTTAAAAGTGAAAATCTCCTAGGATAATCCTAAGAGAAGAAAAGAGAGAGAAAGAGAGGAAAAAAGGGAGTATCGAAATAAATATTTATATTTTTTGAGTTTAATTATAATGGTTTAAAAATAATTTTAGCTAAATATGTTTAGTAATTATCCAAAATATAGAATCCCAGACCCACTCAGTTGGACACATGACCTCAAGAGTGCCTCTTCATACACCAGAGGTGGCCGACTAGAAGCAAGGGTCTATGATGGTACAATGGGGAGACTATACCCCCATGATCAGAGTGAAACATAGTGGGATATAATAATAGTAAGTAGTGGAAATGGTAATAAAAAATAAACATCATAATAAGAACAAAATAATCTGAACATAATAAAGAGGAGGAACCGAAGTAATGTCCTACACAAAATGATTCTATGTCATGTGATATGAAAAAAGATATATAGTCATATACATCATTCCATACAAAAAATAAAAAGTCCAAAGACTATCTTCACTAGAATCATGATAAAAATATCGATGCTTTGATCCTGTACTCCATCCTAAGCAAACAATCAAGCATCTACAACCGAACACTTCCCTTTGTTCCTACCTACTTCCATGAGATCTTTTTGGGTACCAACTGATGGCCCGAACAAGGTGTGATATATACTCAATATAAAACCACCAATAGTGTCGAGTAAAATACAACCAGTGAATATAAATTGAGTATTGTGCATGTATAAAAATGTAAATAAGAATATAATCTATAAATGAGCCAGCTCTGGTTCCCAAAGGACACCAGGAAAACACTACCTTCATTGGCCTAAGTTGGATGATCTTTGAAAAAGTAACCAAATTCATACATATATATGGTTTACACAGGTAGTGACATTTATATCCATATATATGGATAATAATACTAGCGAGTACCCGAGTCATAACTCATGCTTCCATGGGTAGTAGTATGAAACTCATAGAATGTTAAGGGATGTCATGGCCACATATCATATTTCATTTGGGATGCCTTGTCTAGTTATCATATTTCATTTGGGACACATTTCCCTATAATCACATGTATATGGGTTTACTTGCCTGAGTATCACAAATATGTGGGTCTCCTTGCCTGAGTATCACAAATATGTGGGTCTCCTTGCCTGAGTATCATAATAGAAGGGAATTCATTCCCAAGTATCACAAAGATAAGGGAAATCATGCTCGATTATCATAAATAAAAGGGACTCCATGCTCAAGCATCACAAATAGAAGATACACCTTCCCAAGTATTACATATAGATGATATGCTATAACTAAGTATCAAAATTAGAAGGGACACAATGCCCAAGTATCATAATTAGAAGGGACTCCAGGCCTGAGTATCATATTTATATAAGGTCAGTCATTCTTTATGATAATCCAAGGGTTGAATTAAAATTCATTTATCATTCATTTTAACCAAGTTACTTATCCTTAACCATATATAAGACACGTAAAGTGTCCATACCACTCCCTTCACCTTTAATTATAGTAATAAACACCACTTAGAAAGAAATGTGGCTATAAAAACATTTAATAATTAAAGGAAATCACATGATAACACCCTAAGGGGTGGAACTTGTCATGGTGGGGAACCTCCTACTATAAACAAGAGTACATGGAGAACTTATAATATGAAAAACAATTTAGAATAATTAAAAAATTAATTTTAAATAAATACACATAAAGTCCAGTGTTTTTCACAACTATGCATCTTATAAAATGACTCAGATTTAAGAGAAAAATACTAGAACACATTCCTTATGGAAGTATAGGAGTACTCATTCAGTATCATCTTCTGATTCATCCTAGAATGAGAGGAAATGGAGAAACTGATAAACATCCTGAAAATTGGGAATATTAGGTTGCACCAAATTAACTACAAAGAAGGTGAGATAAACTAAGAGAAGAAGGTAGTTGATCATGGAACTTACCGATGCAGATCCAATGTGACTAATGATGATAAAAAAAACAATAGATAAAGGGGAACCAAAAGAACCTAGGTGGGATGTAAAGAGGAAGCTTTCTCATGCAAGCTTCTATGTGAAAAGGAGGGATGAAAAAATAAGAGTTATTCCCCTTAAAAAAAAGGCCACAAAACATTCATTATGTGAATATAATTCACATTGTAAATTCCTTGGGGTTGTCCCCCTACGGGGAAAACCAATTCACACCATGAATTGTATCCATGCTATGAATTGAATTCACATGATGAATTAGTTATATATCCAGGATCTAACCCCCTACTAATTTTCTTTCCAAGAACAATTGACTGACCCCAAGGCACAATTAATAGGATTAATCCAAAAGAAAAATTAACGAGGGTTCATACAAATTTAAAATAATTCATACCTCTATAAAAGGTTGGTACTTTACAACCCCATACTTAAAACAACTCATCCCCAAGTTTCCATTTCGAGTGTGGTAAAACATTGTCTAAGAAAAGTTCTGGCCACTAAGAATGTACATTGTCCTCTCTCTCCTAGGTCTCATCCTATATACCACTATGCTTCCATATAATCCGTAATAAAGGAACCAACCTAACTCATAGAACCTTCATGCTCCAATCAATGGCACACACCATATTCTCCTCAAAGGACACATCTATCTCTAGTTCTATATCCTCAGGGTCAAATAGATGAGATGGGTCAAAATAATAATGGTGATACTATGATACATGGAAGACATCGTGCATGGTCTGTTACCACTAAGGTAAGGCTAACCAATTGTCTACCGGCCTAACTCTCTTCAAGATCTCAAAAGGTCCAACATAACAAGGCAATATCTTACCCTATTTCCGAATTTATCTATGCCCCAATCTAGGATAAAATCATAGAAAGACCCGCTATCCCAACTTGAACTCAAGAGGGTTGTGGTGATGATTAGTATAAGACTTCTATCAAGATCGAGCTATATCAATACGCTTTTTGAATAAGTTTTACCTGTTCTGAAGTCTCTTGAATGAGATGAGGTCCCAGTAGTGTTTCCTCACCTATCTCTAACCAGCACATGGGTTAAATACATGACCTACCATATAGGGACTCATAGAGATCCATATTAATAGTTTCTTGAAAGCTATTATTATAGGAACGCTCAATGAGAGTTAGGTGATTTTTCTAAGGACCAAAAAACCTAGGACACATGCCCAAAATATGTCCTTTAACAGCTATATCACAAGCCCAGATTAGCCATCAATATGAGGGTGGTATGATATTCTCAAATTCACCTGCGAACCTAGTGATTTCTGTAAACCCTACCAGAACTGTGATGTAAACCAAGTATCCCTATCTGATATGATATAATTATGAACACCATTAAGGTATACAATCTCTCGAATGTAAATCCTCCCAATCTTGTTAATTAAAATGGTATCATTAATCGGTAAAAATTGTGTGACCTTGGTCAACCTATCGATGATCACCCATACCACACCACTACCTTGAGGGTATCTAGATAATATTATTATGAAATCCTTGGTGATGTAATCCCATTTCCACTCAGGAATGAGTAGAGGCTATAGAAGTCCAGTAGGTTGCTGGTGCACCATCTCCACCTACTAATAGGTGGAGCACAATGTGATAAAGCCTATGATCTATCCATTCATAACTATAAACCAATAGTAACAACATATGTCTTGGTACATATTGGTAATACTTGGGTGTACTACCCAAAGGGAGGCATGAGATTCCTAAATCAACTCTTCCCGTATGTATGAAGGAACCTAGATACATCCATGGATGTGTAGAATATAGCCTTTATCAATAACCCAACCAGGATGGGGTTCCTTACCTAAATCACTATCTCTTAGGACTAAACCTTTAGGATATAAAATCTATTTCATTCTTACCCATTCCATAAGGAAGTATGTCACTTCTAAATCTTCTAAAAAATATTTTCCATTGAACTTTTTAACCTTAAGGTGCATCTCATAAAACAGGGCCATTAACTACCAATCACAATTAGCCTTATAGATGGACTGTGTTTGAGTCTTCTATATTAGAGTGTCAGCCACTAAATTTCCATTTCTAGGTGTATAAGCGAGTATAAAGTTGAAGTAATATAGGTATTCTACCCCAATATACCAACTAAGATTTAAATAATTCCACATGGAAATGTATTTGATCCTTTTGTGATCCTTTTAAACAATGAACCACTCTCCTAATAGGTAATGTATCCTATAGTGTAAAGTATGAACCATAAATTCTAGCTTGAGGTTGTTCATAGGGAATTATGCTCATGAGGTATCAGCTGTCGGGACCCGTATGAAAAAAATTGATATCCTTATATAAGAACTTCTCCAAACCTAATTCCTAACACATCATAATAAATTGTACAACTTATTCCTGGATCTGGAAGAATTGGGATTGGAAATGAATTCAGTCACCCTTTTAACTCTTGAAAGGCCATCTCACATGTGTTTGACCATAAAAACTTAACACCCTTTTTGGTCAAGACCGCGAGAGGTGATACTATGCATTAAAATTCCTAAATAAAATGCCTATAATAGCCATCCAACCCTAAGAAACTGCATATTTCAAAAACATTCTTGGTATTCTCCTAGGAAATTATGGTTCTTATATTATCTATGTCAATAGACACTCCTTTATCTGAGATAATGTGACCCCTAAAGTGAACATTATTGATCCAAAAGTGGAATTTTGTGATCTTATCATATATCTAGTGCCCTCTTAGTACATTTAGCACGATCTCAATATGTTTTTCATGGTTGTAGGGAATACACCAAGATGAATTCCATGAATACCACCATAAATGAATATATATGTGGGTGGAAAAACCGATTTATCAAATCCATGAAAACTACTAGCACGTTCATGAGACCGAATGACATAACCAAATACTCATACATTCCATATCAACTTTGGAATGTTGTATGTGGTATGTATGATGGTCTCACTCATACCTAATAGTAAACCAAACTCAAATCAATCTTGTAGAAAACCACCACCCCTCGGATCTATTCAAAGAGGTCATCTATACGAGGCAGTGGATATTGGTTTCTAACTATATGCTATTTTAACTGATAATAATCCACACACAATCTAAGGGTACCATCCACCTTCTTGGTTAAAAGGATAGTTAAACCCCATGGTGAAGTACCAGGTCATATAGAACCCTTATCCTCAAATTCCTCTAACTACTTATTAAGTTCCCAAAGCTTTATAGGTGTCATTATATAAGGACGAATGGACACTGGTTCAACTCTTGACACTATATCAATGGTGAACTCCATATCTCTTATAGAATGTAATCTAGAGAAGTCTTCTGGGAAAATGTCCCTAAAATGATTCACTATAGGAGGGAACTCCATAAGTCACATACCCTAATTTCTTATAGAGACTATCCATCTGGACTATCACTCTTCATAGCCCACGATGCTTGGGTCAATCTTGGCTCACTTGGACATCCCATCCCCCCTTATGAATATAAGTACCACCATCAGGTGATGTAAAGGACACCCTATGGTGACCAAATTCAATGTGAGCAATAGAAGGTACTAACTAGTCCATTCTGAGTATGAAATCAAAACCTGTCATCTCAATGATAAAGATTTTACAAAATAATTGGTACCCAACTTTATCAATGGGGCACTCCTTTCATTGGATCACACTCTCCAATAAAACCACTAATGGTGTGTCGAGAGTCATCACACCACAAATGTATTCTATATCTAGGCCCATACTTCCCATGACCACCACAGATATAAAATAATGTGAAGTGCCTATATCAAATAAGGTAGATACCAAAGTAGAGGCTTCTAGAAAAGTACCTCTAACTACAGATGTCCTGAAACTCTATTCCATGGGAGTGGGATTCATTTCATAGAGATGGCTAAATTTGTTGCCCCAATATACAACTTGGCTACCTTGAGCTGACCCACTATGATAATGATGAATGTTTGGAGCCTGACTACCTCAGTCACAACCTCCTCCGTTGATTGAACAACCAATAGTACTCCAGATACCTACCAAGAAAGGCGATCTTCATCTATATGGAAGAACTGATATGGATCCTCTACCACTAGGTATAGATGGAAGAGTCCTATATAATCATTTAAGATTACCCAAACTACCATAAACTCAATGGGGTATTTGGGACACTAGGGATTCTTATGCCTTAGCATTCCAAATTGGAGGAACACTACGTAAATATCAGTAAGTTTCATTCAGTTGCAACTACCCCCACATGCTAACTCAAAGTGATGCTTCATGATACTCACAGAACTACTCCACTGTCTCAGAAAGTAACCTACATGGCCCACACCATCAGCTTCCCTTAGGTTTTGCTCGGTGATGAGGTCCTAATTCACTATCTCAAACATAGTGATCTATCGAAAGATATTCACATATGATTGGATTTCATATAAAATCCCATCCTTGAAACATATTACTATCATCAACTCATCTCCAGTAAGAGTGAGTGATAAGTTCTAAAGCTTAGTTAAATGACCCGACTATTCTATCATAGACATAGGGCATTACTATAGATTTATAAAATCCCAAACATGGTCCGATCTCAGTGTCTGCGGAAAGAAGTAATCAAAAAAGGCTTTCTAAAAGTCTTCCTAGACCATACCCTGATGTTGAATCACCTGAGTAATCACATACCACCAACGCTTGGTGGAATCATGAAGAAAATAAGTCTCAATCTTGGACCTCCTCTTTGGAGGCATGTCCAAATTCCAAAGATGGATAACATGGCCTCTATACACGACTCAGAAGCCCGAGGGCCACCATCGTAAGATCCCAGATCTTTTTAAGAAATTTTTTGTTTAAGTTTTGATTTGGACTCTGCTTTTTTGCTAAATAAGTGTTTCCCAAAGTTCATGTGAATACTTGGGGGGTGTTCTGGGGGTTTGGGGCATGAAAGAGGAATAAAACAGGATTTTTGGGCATGTTGCACGGTTTTCACACAGTTTGTGAAAACTGTGCGGAGCATCCCAGGTAACCATGTGGCCATGGAAAAAAGATTATGTACGGTCAGAGAAAGGTTTTAAAAATAGTGTATAATTCCTAGGAAACCATGCAAAGGGGGGTGGTCTTCGCCAGTATCTTCTGTACGATTTGCGTACAGTTTGGAAAACTGTGCGAGTAAACCGTGCGGCCCAGAAACTTTGAGAAAATTAAAAAAATGCCACCCCAGGATTTTAAAACCCAACTCGGGATTCTCCTCCATTTCACCCCCTATCAGCCATAATGACTAACTTGGATGACCCAATCTTCCATGAGGTGTTTCTCCTTCTATTCTTAGCCGTTTTGGACACCGTTGGTTGTGGATCAAAGCTCCAGGTAAGTCTAATACTCTCCTACGTTTTCTTGTTTGGATTAGGGCTTGTGGTTTCTCCCATATTCTTCTGAATCTCTAAACACCTTTATTTTTTGGTGGAACCTAGGTTGGGGATTCAAGGGGAATTTGAATATGGATCTATGGATACGATTAAGAGTGAATTCATCATCATATTCGAGGTAGGTGGTCTATAAGTATTATCCTATAGTTTTATGTTGGGTTTGTGAATGGAAGTTTGTGATATTGTTTTCCCCTTTTTGGTTTTCTTGGTTCTATTGAGGCATTTGATAAAAATGGGTGTCTAAGTGACCAATTTCAACCCTCACAATCCTCATGGGATGCGTAGAGGATGGATTGACCATTTAAGGGCCACCCATGGGGTGCACCCGCTTTTCCAAACTTAGAAAATGGTAGGGTTAAATGAAGGGTTGTCGAGTGATAAGATGGAAGCCATGTAGAACATGTGTTAATGGTTAATTAAGTGTAATTGGAATTATAATAGATATTCCTAGGGTGATAAGGCATAAGGGGTTGTTTGGCATGACATGGAAACAAGAAATTTGGGTCGAAAAGGATTATGTTAATTGTTTAACGAATTTTGGTTAGAAATTCCTAAGGGGGTTAGTGAAAATTAAATGGTAAACTTGTAATTGGATAATGGAATGAATAAGGGGAGATATGTTAATGAGATGTAATAAGGGAATGGATGAATTTTTTGAAATGGGTTAATACATGACGATTTGGTGGTACACCTAAATGGTTGAATGCAATAAAGGGATTTTGTTTTGTGATATGAGAATTGTACTTGAAATGCATAAGTGGGTAAATGCTTGTGAAATGATAAATAGGATAAATGGGTTAATGAATAGTAAATTATGAATTTGGCTAAGGTATAGGGGTTGTTGAATACACCTAACATGTTAAGGCATGAAAATGGAAATTTGGCTAAATGGATATGAATTGTAATTGGACAATGTGTTAATGGGTTATAAAATATTATTAATTCCCATGTTGTTTTCTACGCATTGTGAATGATTATTTCCAATGGAATTGGTTATGTTATGTTGTGTTATGGTATGATTGTGGTGATTGATAAATAAGCGTGTGGTCATGGCTTGGTAGTGTGGGGTATTGTCTTGAGGTTCTATGCCCGTGGGTTGAGTTATATACTGAGGCTCTAAACTAAACCCCCAAAATGCATAGGTTAGGGAAGGGGATGGATGCTCTATTCCCCTAACGGTTTCATTCCACCCAGACTGAGGCTTCGAGGTGAGGATAATGGTTTGATGTGATGTTTGTGTGCCTAGTGAGATAAAGACTAGATTGATTTCCCCTATGCATTGTGATTGATTTCCTTAGACCCATGTATAGATGATATATATGCCTAACCCAAATAGAATATGTTAAAATGGATTATGTGTGAAAATGGTATAATAAATGAAATTGGGATGAACTATAGTCACAAACTAAATGAACCATGTTAACTAATGGCACCCGAACTGTACCTTGTTTACTTAACTTTCATTTTGTACTTGCATGCACTATCTATTAGACTAGATATTTTTTAGACACCGTTGGTGGTGGCCTACTGAGTTTTGTACTCACACCCTGCTCAGGCCACCATTGGGTACCCGAGTAGACTTCTTGGTTGTAGGTCAGGACAAGGGCAAGGGCAAGGGCCCTACACTAAGATGCTGAGTTGGGCTCGAGATGTTCATGGAGAAGGATCTAAACTTAGAGTCGGGACCCATTGGGAGTTTTTTTTCCATAGTTTTATTTTGGGTTTCTTTCAATTTCACTTAATCATGGCATGACATATTTACTATTGTATATGATTGTACCGAATTTTTGGGAATGGGTCCTTAATGCATGTTGTTGATTGTTGTCTATTGTTTTTTTGTTTAAATTATTATCTAATGTGGATTAATTTTTTAAATAGGGTATAGTCTCCCCACATGACTCATTAGACCCTCGCCGCTAGTCGGCAACCTCTGGTGTATGGGGATATGTGCTTGAGGTCATGTGATGACCCAGATCAGAGCACCAGTTTAGTGGCGTCTGGGTCGGGGATGTTACAATGTGGTATCAAAGGAGTTATTTTCTCTTTATTACTATTTGGGGATGGTAGATAGGAGATTAGGATGTGTCGGGCCTTGGTAATGAGCTCATTCTTGGGAGTACCTAACCCATGTACGAGGGAAAACCGAAGTCACCCTCGGTGGGAATTGTTGTTCTCTATATGGGTTATTATATTTGAATGATATTTCACTACTGGGTGATGCAAATGTTGTGGGATTTGACTGATTTATGATATTTCACTCAATGTCGGAATAGCATGGGGATGTGCATTCATGCATCATTTTAGGAACCTAATGATATAGGTGTCATGAATCAGTATAGGCACACACACGGGATGGGTTTGCGGAACATAGAGAGTGGAATGCATTTTACTTCCTTGATAAATATGATGAAAATGATGCTTAATAATGGTGATGAAAGTTAGTGAATGAAAAAAAAAACAAATGAATAGTTAAGTAATATCATGCATAATGAAATGTTGTGACCAGGTTAAAGTTTTGAGTTATGATAAATTGTAAAGGTTGTTTTAGTGTCTAAAAGAATAGGGGTGAATAATGATGGTAAAATTGTTAACAGATTTTGCCTAATGAAAGGTGTAAATGAGTTAAAATGATTATTTTAAGAAGATCTGAAATGGGTAATGTTCCTGAGGGGAAGCGATCATATCGTAAAAGAAGAATGAGTTTGAAGAGGTGTTGACAAAAGACTTGTGATTAAGTAAATTTGTTACCCCCATGTTGATCATGACCTATGGTAGGTATGGTAGAGGGTGGTGTTCTAAGTGTGATGATGACCATTGGGATAGAGTATAAAGAATGGGTTGTTTAAGGTTGATAGCATGAGACCCTTTCCATCTATGGTTAAATCCTGTTGGCCATTCTTCAAAGCATTGGGTGAATGATAAGTTAAAAATGATAATGGTTGAGCTCAAAGGTGGGTATCCTTTGCGTTGTTGGTTTGACCCTTGTATGTGTAAGTTGGGCAGTGAGAGTGACCTAGTTTGAGACTTTGGATTTGGTTTATGAGGTCTTGCTGGTTATGATATGGACTTGGTGGTGTGTATAGGGAACCCTTGGTAGGGTTTTGGCCTTTGGGTTGTGAGGCATTGTTTGGTGATGTGAGTGAGGGAACTCTCAGGGTCCGTGATCATACGAAGTACATATAGAACCCTAAGGATAGTGCTTGGGTCTTGGTGAACTTGTGAGTAGATACCTTGTGAGTTGTGTCTTGAATCCTAGAGAGGATGTTTTTCCATAGTGGCGATGAATGTGTACACCTTTGGTATGGAACCTATAATAGATGGTTTTTTAGTAAACTAAGCATAGTGTGCGTCAGAATGGGAGTGAGAGTTCCATTAACACGCTTTTCATTGTTCGTTCCATGATAAGTATGGTTTAGAGATAGGGCTAATGGATTTTCCTAGTTGTGACTTGAGTCTAGGTAGTTGGTATCGTTCAAACTTCAAGGTGACCTATGAGAGAGGTCAGAAAGAGTCTCTAGTGCCTTTGGGTGTGTCTCACACATGTAGATGTTTGGACTTGATAGTGGGACTCAGAGTATTCCATGGTGCAAGATTGTCCTTGAGGGCTAAGTGGGAAGGTTGATGGTATAGTTTTTACTGGTTCCTTTGTAAGGGAAACTTAGTTCTTGTGATAAGAGTTAAGGTTTGTTTTGAAGGGTTTTATCGCATGAATTCCAAACTCACCTATTTGGGTGAGGATTAATGGAGGTCTGGAATTTGTTTTGAACAGAAAAGACAAGGGTGGCTAAAGTGTGGTTATATACTTTCATTTTTCGGTGACACCTTGGTAAGGGTGGTCACATAGTTGAACTTTTTAGTAGGAATGGGTTGGTTGTTGGGTGAGATGCAGAGGTTGCCTCGGGTCCTATGAGACTGACTAACCAATAGACATGGTTAGGTAAGTAACCAGGTGATGGGATTTACACAAGTTAAGGTTGTTTTGGTGAGATACAGATAGTTTGGATGGTATGGTAGACCGTTTACTTTGGTTGTTTGCTATTAGGGCCACGCTGGAAGAATTTGGGTGGTGTGGCGAAAGTAGCGCCATATGAAACGTTGGTTTACGACCGCTTGGTGGTTTGGTTGTGGGGTGATGGTTGAACTTGGTAGGCCATCAACCATGAGTGGTGGTGGTCAAGTGTTGATAAGATATGTTTGGTAGGGGATCCTAAGATCCTTTCCAGGTCATGATGCCCATGGTTCAACATCAGAAATGGATAAGTTGGTGTTGGAGTTATTTTAAAAATACTTAGCATACCTCATCTAGTGATGAGCATTCCCAACATCTTGGCATCATACCAGGTATGTTGAGAAGATCTGGATCACGCCAAGAGACATGAAGGTGTTTGGTTGGATGAGGGACATCATGGAGTTTATGCACATGGAAATGGTATATGTGGAGCGTGATGATGGAATACGCACCCTCTATGGTTTTGGGTGAGGTCCCTAGGATAGACCAGATGTCAAAAAATGTCATGGGTGCCATTCAAGGAAGCTGGGAACATGCACTGGGTGATGTTCATTTTCTTATTTTGGGAAAAGATGGATGTCCATGTCTAAGTTTGGGGTTCGACTTGTGATTGAGTAAAAGATGTGGTGGTTAAAATCCCTCTTGAGAGTAGTGGTAACAACACTCTTAATGTGGGGAGTAATAAATCAGTCCTTAATGTGGAGAAGAGGACATCAAGTCGACGTAGTGGCACCAGGGTGCCAATAAGGAACCTGTGAGGTGCATGTCAGGTTCCTCGAAGAGGCATGTGGGCCTTGGATGTGGTGTCTGATGAGCCAAGTGTTGTATTGAGCTCAGGGTGGTTCCAAGTGAATCTTGTGATATCTGTGATGAGTCTTAGGAGGGTGTGGTTGGATATGACTACAAGTTGTGGCAAGAGAAGTTTGGGGTCCTATAACTCAATGAAGATGGGGCTTAGATTCGGGTAATTTTACCTTGTGTGGTTTTTGAAGATTGTGAAGTTGAGTGAACCTTGGCCATGTGATGTGGTGACATGCCAAGGGTAAAGCTGATGATGGTCTAGAGTGCGGTAGTGTTGTGATGATGGGATTCTACTAGAATTATTGAAATGACCTTAGTGGGTGCGTGGAATGATAATGATATACTTCAAGTTAGTAAGTACCTTGGGAAGGTGAGAAAGGGGTAGCATACCATTAGGGGAAGGTGGATGTTTTGGAACAAGCCAGTCGGGCATGGACTGACCTAAGATGATAAACTTTAAAGTGTGTGGTGGGGGTGACCCACCTCTTGGTTCATGTTGTGGTAGCAAGTTCCTTTTGGAAATGAAGTTTCAGCTGAGTGAGGTCGTGCTGATCTTAGTCCTTGATGGGATAGTGTAGAAATGTCCTTTCGAATGGTCTCAATGGTGCAACTAGATGCTAATGTAGGGTAATTCCCCTATGGATGCTTGGGAGTGGTGAGTAAAAAAATATTAGGTGATGGAAAAGTTGAGTTGAGTTATGGTGGTCTTTTTGTCAAAAGTGGAGTTTCCAAGTAACAAAAGTTGGTGGAAGGAACCATATCAGATAAATGGTTGGTTGGTGTCGTGATCAGAGTTTTGGGTATGTTAGCCCTGATATAGAGCCTTGGAACGAGTTTAGTTGGACGAATTTCTGAGAGTTTTGGGTGGAATTTGGTTGTATAGTTATGGAGTGAAATTGTTGGGAAATGTGGTTGGAAGTATTGTGTGTTTTCCTTTGGGTGATACCGGGTTTGTCACCATTAGAGTTGGGTGAATAGGAAAATCACACCAAGTGATTTGGGTCATGATTTGTGTAGAGGATCAGGCTGGTGAGGTGCTAGTTGGTTTAATCCATGACGATGTGATGCTATGTGTGAATTTTCTATGTATAGAGAGTTAGGAACTATTTTCTAAGTTTTATCTATGAAGTTATAGTGGTTGGGTGTGGTTGGATTGGAAGCATCCTTAAGGAGTTGTCAGTTCGTGTTGTTGTGAGGACTTGTGGGACAAGTCTCTGCCCTTGATACGTATTTGGTGTTCCTTGTGATGTGCAGCCAGAAACTATAAGATGGGAAGGGAAAGGCAGACCCTATGGAATGTTCCCTAATTACAGAGGTTAGTGATTCTAGGAAGATCGGCTTGAGGATGATCCATTATAAGGTGGGGGATGTTATAAGATCCCAAATCTTTTTAAGGCATGTTTTTGTTTAAGTTTTCATTTGGCCTATTCTTTTTGGATAAATAAGTGTTTCCCCAAGTTCATGTGAAGAATTGGGGGTGTTTTGGGGGATCAGGGAATGAAAGAGGAAGAAAACAGAATTTCTAGGCATGTTGCATGGTCTGCACATGGTTATTGAAAGCTTTGTGGAGCATCCCAGGTAACCATGCGACTATGGATAGAAGCTTACGCACAGTCGGAGCATGGTTTGGAAAACCATGTGGAATTCCCAGGAAACTGTGTGAAGGGGGTGGTATTTGATAGTAGCTTCCGCACGGTTTGTGCATGGTTTGGAAAACCATGCAGATAAACCATGCAACCCAAAAACTTTGAGAAAATTACAAAAATGCCACCCCGGGATTTTAAAACCCAACTCGAGTTTCTCCTCCATTTCACCCCCTCTCAACCCTTGTGATGAACATGGATGACCCAATATTCCAAGAAGAGTTTTTCCTTCAATTCTTGGCCATTTTGGATGTCATTGATTGTTGATTGAAGCTTTGGGTAACTCTAATCCTCTCCTCCTTTCACTTTTTCGGATTTTGGCTTGTGGTTTATCCCATATTCTTATTAAGATCTAAACCCCTTTGTTTTTTAGTGGAACCTAGGTTGGGGATTTAAGGTGTGTTTTAATCCAGATATATGGCTACGATTAAGAGTGTGTTCATTTTCAGATTCGTGGTAGGTGGTCTACAAGTATTATCCCATAGTTTTATGTTGGGTTTGTGCATGGAAGTTTGTGTTCTTGTTTTCCCCTTTTTTTGTGTTCTTGGTTACGTTGAGTAATTTGAACAAAATGGGTGTCTAAGTGACCAATTTCAACCCTCACAATCCATTTAGGATGCGTAGAGGATGGCTTGACCATTTAAGGGCCACCCATGGGGTGCACCAACTTTTTCAGACTTAGAAAATGGTAGGGTTAAATTAAGGGTTATCGAGTGGTAAGGTGGAACCCATGTAGAACATGTTTTAATGGTTAATTAAGTGTAATTTTAATGATAATAGAGATGCCTTGGGTGATTAGGCATAAAGGGTTGTTTGGAATGACATGGAAATGAGTGATTTGGGTCGAAGGGTATTATGTCAATTGTTTAATGAATTTTGGTTAGAAATGCCTAAGGGGGTTAGTGAATATTAAATGGTAAACTTGTAATTGGACAATGGAATGAAGAAAGGGAGACATGTTAATGAGATGAAATAAGGGAATGGATGGATTTTTGGAATGGGTTAATACATGATGATTAAGTGGTACACCTAAATGGTTTAATGCAATAAAGGGATCGTGTTAAGTGATATGAGAATTGTACTTGAAATGAATAAGTGGGTAAATTATTGTGAAATGATAAATGGGCTAAATGGGTTAATGAATAGTAAATGATGAATTTGGATAAGTCATAGGGGTTGTTGAATACAACTAATGGGTTAAGGCACGAGAATGGTAATTTGGATAAATGGACATGAATTGTAATTGGAAAATGTGTTAATGGGTTATGGAATAGTATTAATTACCATGTTGTTTTCTATGTATTGTGAATGATGATTTCCAATGGAATTGGTTATGTTATGTTGTGTTTTGGTATGGTTGTGGTGATTGATAAACAAGCATGTACACATGGATTGGTAGTGTGGGATATTGACTTGAGGTTCTACGCCCACGGGTTGAGTTATAGACTAAGGCTCTAAAATCCACCCCAAAATGCATGTGTTAGGGAAGGGGATTAAGGCTCTATTCCCTTAATGGTTACATTCCACCCGGACTGAGGCTTCAAGGTGAAGATAATGGTTTGATGTGGTATTTGTATCCCTAGTGAGATAGGGACTAGATTTATTTCCCCTATGCATTGTGATTTATTGTCTTAGACCCATGTATGGATGATATATAAGCCTAACCCAAATAGAATATGTTGAAATAGATTATGTGTGAAAATGTTATAAGAAATGAAATTGTGATGAACTATAGTCACTAACTAAATGAACCTTGTTAACTAATGTCACCCAAACTGTCCCTTGTTTACTTAAATTTCATTTTGTACTTACATGCACTATCTATTATACTGAATATTTTTTAGACACCGTTGGTGGTGGCCTACTGAGTTTTTTACTCACACCCTTCTCGGGCCACCGTTGGGTACCCAAGAAGACTTCTTGGTTGCAGGTCAGGAAAAGGGAAAGGGTCCTACACTAAGATGTTGAGTTGGGTTCAGGATGTTCATGGAGAAGGATCTAGAATTAGAGTCGGGACCCGTTGGGAGTTTTTGGCCGTTGTTTTATTTTGGGTTTCTTTAACTTGCACTATTGAATGGAATGACATATTTACTGTTGTATATGATTGTAACCAGTTTTTGGGAATGGGTCATTTATGCATGTTGTTGATTGTTGTCTATTGTTTCCATTGTTTAAATTATTATCTGCTATGGATTCCTCTGGTAAAGAGGGTATAGTCCCCACATGTGAATCATTATACCCTTGCCTCTAGTCGTAAACCTCTGGTGTATGGGGAGGCGCACTTGAGGTCATGTGACGACCTATATCAGAGCACTAGTTTAGTGGCTTCCGGGTCAGGGATGTTAAAACCATCCATTGAGAAGGTAGGTAGATGTTGCTGATGGAATTATTTTGTTAACTCTTCTATAGTAGGGGCGTGTCATAGAGATCCTTACACAAACTACATAAACTATAGGAAACTCTCTCAAAACTATGCATCAATGACCAAATTAGGAACAAAGGGAGGTTCCACAAGTGGAACTACTAGAGGTAATTCCAGTGGATTAGGTCCCACATCCTAGGGAGCATGATCGTTACCACCCTCCAGGTGAACAAATCAAGGATATCATAGTGGCATAACTCTACAATTTGAAAACTCATGTCGCAGACAAGTTTCAACAATAGATAGGTTCAAGATAACAAAAATGGATAGGTACAAAGCTTTCCTATAAACAAGTAACACCTCACTTACTACTCTTAATTCCAGGACTAAGTGATAAGAAATGTCACATAAGTCACATTAGACACTGGATACTTCCCACTACCATGGTTGGGTTAGGGTTAGGGTATCATATAACCCTACATGGGTTTTCGTATATGGTGCATCAATTATAAGGTATAGAGGAAAAACCCTTTACTTTCCAATTGGAATCCCCATTTAATGATAAAAATTTTATTTAAAATTTTAAATTAAATTAAATTCATACTCTTATATATATATATATATATCATGGAATGGTTATATGCATCCCCATTCCAAGTTTATAAAATCCCATACTCCTTATATCTTTTAATTGGTATTCTATGTTACTATGACCTAGCCCTTACATCCGGTATCAGGATGTAATAGGTAATATAAAATTATTTGATTAAAAGAATCACCATTCCCAATTTATATAAGTAAATGCTTCATAAATTACAATTGGAATTCATGTAATCAAATCTACTAATATTTAATCCTATAGAACCAGTGGTCTATAGATCAAACCTGGTATAATTGGTTAATTAAGGTTATATCATTAATCTATACTAAATTGTTTTTATAGGTTTATGTATAAACTTTAATTAATAAAATTATTTTATCCCTACAAGAGACGTTATCACATTTATATACATAATAGTGAAGTCACTTACGATAATAAAATACAATATAGGCAATCAAAACAACAATATACATATATATTGAATGGAATAATACATGACAGGTGAATCCTCAAGTGCCTATAATGATGCATGAGATAATACCCCATTTCCCCATCAGGACAAGGTAAAAAAAATTAATCATAATAATAACAATAATAACCTCAAAACTCATGTGTGTCACCCAAAAGTGAAATCGGTTCAATTGTAATAGGCACATACCAAAATAGCAATATCCCATCCCAGTTATTTTGGCTTTCCCCTATATGTGGGTTTTATAATCCCCGTATTAGGCTCATTACAAAATTCTAGAACATTACTAGTCTCCCGTTTAATACCCAAACAATAATACAAAAGGAAAAAATACACCCCCTCTGATACCACTTTGTAGCGTCCCAAACCCAGTTCACTCATAAGTAACTGAACATGGTCAACCACATGACCTCAAACATGCCTCCTTGTATGCCAGAGTCTGTAGACTAGCAGTGAGGTCTATGATGGTATAGTGTGGAGACTATACCTCCATGATCATATTGTAACAAAGTGGGATATAATAATAGTAATTAGCATAAATAGTAAAACAAATTAGTAGTGTAATAATAATAAATCATCCAAACATAATCAACAAGTGGAAGAGAATTAATTCCCTACACAAAACGATGCTATTTCATGTGATATAAAAAAGAGATACATGAATATACAACATTCTATACAAAAATAAAAAAGGATAAAGACTATCTCTACTAGCATTGCAAGAAAAATATTGATCTTCTACTCCCGTAATCCATCCTAAGTGGACAATAAAGCATCCACAACTGGATACTTCCCTTTATCCCTCCCCATATCTATGAGATCCATTTGGCTACTAACTAATATCTTGAACTGGGTGTGAGATATACTCAATAGGCCACCACAAATGATGTCTAATAAAATCATTCTAGTTCATATTAAATGACCAGGAAAATAAGAATATAAGTTGTGAACGAATCAGCTCTGGTTCTTATAGGGCACTAAGAAGACACTACGTGCTTCAACCTAAGCTAGATGATCTTTGAACATGTAACCATATGTATACATAAATATGGTCTACATATATAGTGACATTAATAGCCATATATATGGATATTAATACTATATAGGACTCGAGGAATAACTCAAGTTTCCATTGGTAGTAGTATAAATCTCATAGAATGTCAAGGGACTCAATGCCCGCATATCATATTTAATTTGAGATGCCTTTCCCTATTATAACTTTTAGTTTGGGACACCTTGCACTGTAATCACATGTATGTGGTCCCACTTGCATGAGTATCACAAATATGTGGGTTTACTTTCTCAAGTATCACAAATATATGGGTCTACTTGCCTAAGTATCATAATATAAGGGATGTCATGACTGAGTATCACAAATAGAAGGGATATCATGCCTGTTTATCAAAAATAGAAGAGAATCCATGTATGAGTATAAAAAATAATAGGAAATCCATGCTAATGTATCATAAATATAATGGATTCTATTCCTGAGTATCATAAATATAAGGGAAACCATGCTCGAGTATCACAAATAAAAGGGACACCATGCCTGAGTATCACAAATATACGGGACTCTATGACTGAGTATCATAAATAGAATGGGATCCATGAACAAGTATCATATTTATATAAGGTCGATCATGTTTTATGATAATACAAGGGTTAATTAGAATTCATTTATCATACCTTCTAACTAAGGGTATTATCCTTAACCATATATAGGACATGTCAAGTGATCATACCACTCACTTATCCTTTAATTACAATGGGCTATCTAATTGGGTAGAAATCAACACCACTTAAAAAGTGGTGTGGTCATAAAAATATTTAATAATTTAATGAAATCACACGAGCAAACCCTAAGGGGCATAACTAGTCGAGGTGGGGAACCTCTGACCATAAAAAAGAGTACATGGGGAGACATATAACCTGGGAACCAATTTAGAATAAGGAAAATATTAATTTTAAAGCAACGCATAGAAAGTCTAGAATGTAGCATGAAAATGCATGTTATAAAACAATTTATATTTAAGGGAAAAATACTATACCTCCTACAGTATAGAGGTAGAGGAGTACTCATCTAATATTATATTCCAATTTGGTCTGGAAAGAGAGTAAATGAAGAAATAGAAAAATGACCTGAAAATATGGTGTATCACCTAGCACCAAAATAACTCTGAAGAAGGAAATATAAAATGAGAAAATAAGGAAGTGGATTATAGTACTTACTAATGTGAATCCAATGTGACCAATGATGAGTAAAAATGAATATATATGGAGGAGAACCAAAATAACCTAGGTGGGAGGTGAAGAGGAAGCTCTCCCATGTGAGATGTTTTATGGAAATGAGGGTTGGAAAAAAGAAGGGTTCTACCCCCTTTTTAAAAAAAAAATAGGCCATGACATATTCATGATGTGAATAAAATTCATGTAATGAATTCCTTGGGGTTCCCCACTCTAGGAAAAACCAATTCATGTCATGTATAGTGTATGGATAGAAAATTCACATTGTAAATTAGTTATATAGCCAGGATCCAGCCCCCTACTACCTTCCTTTCCAAAAACAACTGACCAGCCTCAAAGTGCAGTTACCAGGATTAAGAAAAAATGAAACTTAATAAGGGCTCAACTAAATTTAAAATAATTCATACCTCTCTAAAAATATGGGATGCTACAAAAAATTTGGGAACCTATACAATTTTATCACTTTTCCACAATGGTTTAAAAATTGTGTTTACTAACTATGAACAACACCAAAACCTCCCTTATTCCATTTGTTTCACTTTACAACTCCACTATATACTCAGTTAATTCTAAATAAATGATTCTTAAATTAATTATAGGTTTTTAAGAACTCCAAAAGTCATTTCACTCAAAATATTAAATAAAATACAAAAAATTCTCCTCATTTTCTATCAAATTTTACATTTTGTTTAATTTAAAAATATGGGCAGTATAGTTGAGATTAAACAAAAATCATTTCTATAATTTTCCATCTATGACCCTTCATATCTAGAGAAGAATCACTTGAAACAAGTCCATAGCCTCACACATGTGAATGATGTACCATGAAAGACTATTCCTTTTTCTATTATTTAAATCTATTTAACTAATTAAGTTTTAGAAAATACTACCACTTTATTTTTTGTGTGTAGAGATTTATCGTTAGTCATATAAATCATTTTTTATATTATAAAATTCCAATAATATTTTAATTTTTTTAAAAAATATCAAACAACTACAATCATTTTGAAGATTATTTGAAAATATTTTGAACAATATTTTTTAAGGAGTTACATACTCCCTTGTAATAATTTTTTTATAAAAATAAATATCTTGAAACTTGAATATTCATTTACTATAATTTAATAAAACATAAATATAAAATAATTTCACATCCACTTAAACTTATAAATCAATTTATTAAACATATACTCTATAAACCGATTTTATGTTTCTCTTATTTTAGAAACTATTATGGGAAAGTTTTTTATATCATGTTATGGATATTTTGTGAAAAAATCATAAAATATAAGAAAAAAACTCATTACTCTTCACACAGGTAATCTAAAAATACAATTTTCATGTAGTATTTGACTATGATCATTTAATTATCAAGGGCTTTAAACTCACTGTTTATTATTCATGGGTACCAAAAACCTTTAACAAGTGATGTATATAAATTTTTTGTTTTCTTCTTACATAAGATAAATTTTTTTACAACATTGAATTAAAACATTCATTATTTTTCACATATTAATTTTATGTCTCATATTTGATAAATTTTTGATGATGAATTAAACTTATAACTAAGGAATTTTTATATACCAAATCCCATGAAATTTTATTTATTATTGAATAAAATAAATTATTCATTATTCTAAAAAACATAATTATTATGATACTAACTTTCATCAATAATCTAACATAACTATCCTTGAGACCAATATATATTGATTTTATATTATAATTATTACTATATGAATTAACCAATTTTACGTAGCTATGTTAATATATATTCACCAATTAAATAGTTTATTTAATAACTAAAAGTTGAATAATAGTCATTTAAGATAATAAATTTTATTTATATTACTATACATACTATAAAATTTGAATCCACAATGGAATTGAGAGTATAAGATTGTTTTTTATGCCTCATAATATCTCTTCACCAACATGTATAATGACCCACCCATTCATGTGTTCGATCTTCCAAATTAGTAACTTGTTAAATATTAGAATAATTTTCTAGTACTCTTATATTACCATTGTATCATATATAATATCATATAATGCTTTTAAAATACTTGAGTATCCTTTAACCCATATACAAATGACCATAACTTGAACTGATTGTATATTAATAGAGTTCCCTTATGGTGACTGATGAGTTTAGTTATTTAAGAAGCCTATCATGAAGTGAATTAATAAAGGGGGATTTTTGAGTTGATCTCAATTGAGATATGGTCAATATATTATTGGTCTTTACACCAAGGGGTTTGATAACTCTTAAAAACATCATTTTATCCTACGGTTCAGTGTTTAGATAACCTCTACATTGGAGGATTTATATGAATTATATATTGGGAAAATTCATTCATGAGTTTGGAAGGTATTTTCATAATATATTTATTGAAAATATACTCATGGGTGATTGATTGGATGCTTAGAGTTAATTCTAATTCAAAGGAATGAAGAGAATTTTGAGATGGCCTTGTACATGCTATGGTAATCTCTTAAAAGAGACATTATGAAAGGGACAAAATGTTTTATAAAGGATTCCTAGTGTAATGCTGATATTTTTGGTTGTTTTAGTTTTATATGTCTTCCATAATGACTTGAATAGAATGAAAAAAACCACATAAGAAGGTTCTATATCTTTATAGTTTGGAAGTTGACCATGGGATGGCCAAATATAAGTGTTTAAAATATCCCTTATGTCATGGATGAATGATAAATTTCCCATAGTTTGGTTTATAATAGTGCTAGAGATTTATTAGGAGAACTTGAAGGATGAATTGAGAATTTTACATGGAGAGATCATGCCAGAAATGGTGTATAGGATCTTATTTTGTGATTCAAGAATTCTTATATGACACAATTTGAAGTAAAATGTCCATAGAATGTTGTCATTTTATTCTAGAGCTTAGGATTCTTATTCCATGTATTAGTCATGAAAATAGAATGGTGTACTAGAGATGGAATATGGAGAACTGGAGAATTAAAAGAGCATTTTACTGATCATTTTGAGATAAATGAGGGAAACTCTACAATATAGTCCTCTAGAATATGTCATGGTTCTTGAAATTAAAGTTATATATATATAAATAAATTAGTATAAGGAAATTAATGTATAAGGATGAGATATGTATGAGTTTTTTTGGATCTAGCTAAAGATAGAGAGACCATACCATTCCCTAGACCACCATTCCATGGTAGTTTTTTGGATATAAAAAATGATAAGTTTTTCTCATTTAAGTGTTTAATAAAAGAGATAAATATTTAAGGGATATGACCACTTATTCTAGGAAACATTCTATAGGGATTGAGGCTAATATTGAGGGGAAGAATGAGGCTACACATATAACCTAAATTCTAGAGTCACTTGTGGTGGCTATGAGATATTGATCAACTTATTGATGGTTTTCAAGATCATTATTATACTTGGGAGTCTAAGAACATATTCCTTATACTTTATGTGTTCTTTTTGATAATAAGATAAGAATGGACATAATGGTATTACTACCAATATTCTTTAGGTATTAACCAATTGATAACAAGAGTGGCTGAACCTTGTAAAACCATTGTTTCATGTGTGTTTTTATTATTCTATATCTCAGAATTTTATCATTACATTTTAGATAAAATCACACTAACTGATGATGGGGAAAACATTGATCTAGAGTTTCTATTTTTATAAACAATGATTCACCCCCTCTCAGTAGTGAGATGCTCTTTATTGGGCCTATCAGTTGATATCCAAGTTTCTATGTTTTTTTATTAGTAACATCTTTTGATCGACATGATCTATGGATATCATGAATACTATTAAAAAAATGAGTTACCATGTTTGATGGAATTGTATTTTATCTATGGAATTATATGATGGTTTCATTTCTTATTTCTATTTTATTGGAAATTCTTGAAAACATTGAGAATGGTGTATATATTCTCAAATTTGGGACAACCTATAATTTTATTAAAAAGAAGAATACTGAACCCGATGGGAGAGCACAGAATTCGTAACTTTCATCCCTCTTTTAAAAGGCATTAACATGAGTTATAGGTACACAAATTATGAATTTAATATGGAGTAAACTCTATGATATCTATGTGAGAGATAAGAGAATAAAGGAGTTTAAGTTGAAAAATTTTCAAGAACAATTTTAGGATATTATGATGGGTGAAGATGAATTAATATAAGGATTCTTTATTTGGGTGAATAAAAATTTTAACTTGATTTGAAGTTATAGTGAAATAATTAAAGATTCTATAGTTGTGAAAAAGTTAATGAGTATTACCTTAGATAAATTTGATGCAAATATTTTTTCCTTTTAGGATCAAGTCTCGAATGAGTGGGATATTAAAAAACTAAACCATGTCTTGATTTATTATGAGATAAGTCTAGGTTTATGGAGAAAAGGAAAATCTAAGAATGACATGACTTTAAAATATTTAAAAACATCTTGATCCAAATACGTATCATGAGGAGTAAACCGGTGATGAAGACACTTCTATGGATTTTTATGAAATGAAATACTTATTTTCTAAATATATACAATGAGGGAAAAGTAAATATAATGGTAAAATTCCATTGAAGTGTTTTAATTATAGAAATATTGTAAAAGTTTTAGTTAATTTCCTTGATAATGAATAGGAAAATTGTGAGGATGAAAAATATAAAAGTTCAACAAGAAGGAATGATATTGAAGGTGGTGACAATAGAGTAAATTCTTTTAAAAGTTAAGTAATTTACAACAAAACAAGGAAGAATAATTTTCTCTCAAAATATGATGCCACATCTTGTGATGATGAAAGTTAAATAGATAAAGAATACTCAAAAGGATAAAGAGAAAAGTCCTTTATGGAAAAATCTATCCATCCTAAAGATCCTTTTAGTGAAGAATAATAAGGGAGCAATGAATAGGAAAGTAGTGATGGATAAACACCAAAGGAGTTTTAATTATTAAAGGATCTCATAGTGTTATTGAAGGAAAATAATAAGATTGATTGAGAAAATAAAATATTTAAATATGAGAATTATTCATCGATAAAATCTCATGACGAATCAAAATTTAAAGACATTTATAAGATATAAGTGGATTTCACATAATATATGAAATATCTCAATGAAATATTTGAATCTAGGGATAATATTAATGAGATTACCATAATTAATCTTATTTAAAAAAATATGGAGATGCATTATCATGAGTAAAAATTAGTAAAAGATGAAAATTACATGAGAAAAGGCCATGTTATGGATTTTAAAAATTCAGTAAAGGAAGTTTTCGAATGATCGAAAATAGTAATGAAAATTACCAATGCTACAAAAAATATTGGACATTGTCTTATGCAACCCTGAACTATTATTTTATACACTAAAGGATGTTGATTAAATAGTGGATACAATAATAAGAAAGAGAAGAAGGTTATATCTTCACCTAATGAGATGAATGCACCCATTACTGTATCAAATAGTTTTTTTAAACATCCAAGTGAAGTGAGGCCTAAAAAAATAATACTACCTAGGATAATTATAATTGAAAATATAAGGTATAAAAAATATCTTATAATCATGAGAAATTTAAAAAATGGAGCATGATTTAAATAAAAAAGGTATATTAGTGAGAGGATTTTAAGGAATCTATTTACTACATGTGAAAATTTATTTTTTAATGAATATATTGGTGATATGTAGTCTATATACAAAAAATATATGTGTAAAGGTATCATTTTTTCACTCCCTAAATCAAATATTGGTTATAAATTGAGAAGGATTCAATATGATTTTCCTATATCCCAGTAAAGATAATATCCAAAATAAAAGGTAAAGTTCCAAAATTCTTATTAATCTATTATGGAAGCTTGTTGGTGGTGTGATCAACCCATACATAAAACCAATAAGTGTCTTATAATACCACTAAATTAATTAAAATATAAGTATAACCCCAAATCTATCAAGAGGAGTAATCAATATAAATAAATCGTGGTTGTGGTTGCTTATAAATCTAGAAAAGAAGAGAATTACTAGATACTTGATAGATATTTCTCATCACACATGAGTGATAAAAATATTATCTTGAAAGACATCCAAAGGTATTATGTAGGAGATATTACTTTTGGTAATTAATATTTCTAAATGTGAAAGGAATTATATTCACTAAAACTAATAAGAAGAAATCCAATGATGTTCTCTTTATCAATGGGCTGGGGAATAATCTCTTGATTGTATCTAAGTATTTAATTATGTAAATGAGGTGATATTTCATAGGAATTAATGTCACGACCCGACCTCGGGGCCCGTGCCGTGACTACCCCAAGCCCGCCTTCCATAGGCCAGGGGCTGGCGACTAGCACCAAGGCGTAAAATCCCGGTAAACAGGGAAGGCATTGCCTTTATAAGTAACAACCACCACAGAGTCAGCAAGCGGAAAGTAACTACAAAGTGAAGAAAAGTAAAGGGGGCCGGAATACAAGCCCAACTGAAAGTACAACTGAAAAGGAAAAGAACAGCAACTGAAGAAAAAACGGCGGCCTCGTGTCGTCCACTTGCAATCCCACCTGAAGGGTGGGTACAGATAGCCTCCAGGCTCCTCGGGTCCCACGTCCGCTCCGAGCACGTCCCGCCCAGTGGTCCGCCTCCAGGTACCGTCCTGCTCCACGCCCCAACCGAGATCAGAGCTGTCCGTCGTCTGCATCAAAGACAACAAGGTGCGGGCATAGCCCGTGCAGGGGTGAGTATAAACTACTCAGTAAGGATCCCGAGACCCCCGAAGGTCTCCCGAAATCCACAAAGGATATAGCACAAAAGAAAGAGGCAACCACGAAGAAACAACTGACTCGACTTAGGTATATGCCCATACATATACCTAAGTCCCCATTTCTAGCTCTGCTCTCGGGCTCAAGGTCAACTCGATCCACACAGGAAAGCAAGACTCAAATCCACCAGGGAGAGTAAATAGTAAATAGTAAATCCACATAGGATAGTTCAACACAATCCACAAAGGAGAGTAACATAAGATTCAGCTCAACCAGGTATACTTTTTCAGATGACGTCAAAGATGATCACTGATCCATCTAAGTCGTCGGACCCACGAAGGATCGATAGGTACTAACCCCCGCAAAAGACCCACACAGGATCGGGCTCACACAGAACCTATAGTAAGGACCCACACAGGATCGGGCCCACACAGGACCTGTAGCACTGATCCACGTAGGATCGATGAGTGCAGTAGTCGACGCAGTCCACTGAGGATCTCCGCACAGTCGTCGCCGCAGTCCACGAAGGATCTCTGCTCTGTCGTCGTCGCAGTCCACGGAGGATCTCTGCTCTGTCGTCGTCGCAGTCCACGGAGGATCTATGCTCTGTCGTCGAAGTCACAGCCAGCACTAGGGTTCCCGCACACAGCGAGCTCGTTTAGGAGGGTCCGCTCCACGAGCCGAGAGGCTGATAAATCAACTGACACGTAGTCCGAAGTTGATGTATCCAAAGGTTCCGTATCGACAACAGGATCTCAACGCAACAGACGGCGCGTCAATCGGACGCCCGGTCTGAGAGTTATTGGCATTTTCGTCCCAGGGGCCCGGTTGGTTTTTAGGGCAAAACCAACCCGACCGTACTCCGCCTGTGTCTGATCCTCAGGCGGAGTATGCCAAAAGTTCTGTCTCACTTAGAGGAAACTACCACAGCTGACGGTACGTCGATCGAACGTCCGTAGCTCAAGTTATGAGCGTTTCCGCTCCGAGGGCCCGGTTGGTTTCGTGTAAGAACCAACCCGGCCGAACCCAAAGTCTTTCGAAACCTTGAGTGTAATATACCGAAACGACCGTATCGATCCAAGGATCGCGTAGCCGCTGACGGTTCGTCAATCGGAGGTCCTAGGCCCAAGATATGGGCAAAAGACCGGAGAGGGCCCGAAAACGGGGGTTCTGGGCCCGGGGCGACCCGGCCCGAACCACCCCTGGGTCGGCCGAACCGGGTCGACCCGACCCGGCCCGACCCGGATAGGCCGGGTCCGGTCCGGCCTGGGCGCGGCCCGGCCGACCGGACCGGCCGGCTCGGCTTCGGCCGAGCGGCCGAAGAAAACCGCCGCGGGTTTGACCCGCGGCTTGGAGGAACGCGGCCCGCGCGGGCCGCGTGCTGGGTGGCCGGACCGCGGACGCGGCGGATTCATCCGGCGGCGCGCCGGGCGCCGCCGCCTCCAGTCGCTGGCGCCGCCGCGCCGGCGACCCGCGCCGCCGCCGCCTTCCGCGGGCCGCCGGAGTTGCTCCGGTGGCCCGATTCCTCTCTTGTCTGCGCCGTTGCTCCTCCCGGGGGCCGATCTTCACTGCGGGATCAACGGATCGCCCCTGCCGCACGGTTCGTCGTCGTTCGCCAAATCCGCACAACAAAAAGATCGGTGGAGGGTTTCCGGGTCTTCTTCGTTAGATCCGCACCCTCCGCGTTAGTCATAAAATCATCGGGAGGGATTAAGGCAGCCACAATTTTATCCAAAAATAAAATTGTTCAAGTTTGGTTCTTTAATTAAAAAGAATTAGATCACGGGAATGAATCACCAAGAAAAATAAAATCCCTACCTCGATGTCGCCGTCGGATGTGAGGTCGTCGCGGAATCGCTCGTCGCGGAAGGAGGGGATCGTCGCGTCGTCGCGGAAGAGACGTTCGTCGCACCGCGGGAAAAACGTCGCGCCGACGATCTCCGGATCTAGAACAAACGGATTTAATTAATTAAATCCGTTGTCATTGAAATTAAAAAGGGAGAATTAAATGATCCGTTTCTCACCTTAGTTGCCGAACGAGGATCGGCCGCGGAAGAAGAGGCGTCGCCGAAGAACGTCGCGGGTAGAGCTCATCGACGTCACAGATCACGGTGTGCGTCGTCGAATTCCGGTCACCGGCGTTCTTCGCGTTCTTCGCGTTCTTCGCGAGGAGAGTGGAGGCTCAGAGAATTCGCACAACGATAGCAATCCTCCAAAATAGACAAGTTTGTCTATTTTATTAATTTGCCAACGAACGCAAACGCGTAAGTAACGACCCAATAAATTCGTTGAATTAATTCAACGAATGAAACAGCCCATTTAATTCACAAAATAAACCGCCCAATTAAATGGTCTGTTAAGAATTTAAGAAAATGCGTCGGTTGACTTTTCAGTTACTTTGACGGGTTTTCGCGGGTGCGTTACTTAGCGGAAGAAACGGCGGGGCTCGTGCGGGCCCCACATCACAAATATCCTACCAAGGGGTAGGGTATTTCCGGATAGCACCCTATCCGCTTTAACTCAGTTCAAGTGGCTTCCAATTGACTTCCAAGCGGCTTAAGTGAAATAAAATAAAGTTGTCGCACAACCTTTATTTTATTTCCGACTTAAAGCCCAAAATTTTAAAAACCACGGTTGAGCAAACGCAACTCCGGAAGAGGCATTTCTAAGAAAATACCGGCGCTGCGATTTCATCGGTGCCCTCAGAATTCGATTCCAGGCACCGGTTCAAAAGATAGAAAAACCCGCTCGTCCGTTCACTGAACGTACCCGAGCCAAACTTCGGAAATTGATTCCGGGCACACCGGGCCTCGGAATCAGGTGCCGTCTGAAGCTGCGCTCTTGCAAAATTCCAAAGAAAATTAAGAAAAAAATTTCCTTGAAATTTGCGGGTCTTTACATTACTCCCACCTCAGGGATTTACGTCCCCGTAAATATACATCAAAAACTAGGGGAACAAATGGGGGTACTGAGCACGCATCTGAGCCTCCCGCTCCCAAGTGCTCTCCTGGAGGTTCCCGTGCTGCCATCTGACGCACACAAGAGGAATCGACCGCCCACGTAGGACCCGCTCCTGTCGATCCTCGATCTCCACTGGGACCTCCGCAAAAGTCGCCCCATCGTCCACGTCCAGCTCCCCAAAGTCGATGATGTGCGTCGGGTCGTGCACGTATCTCCTCAGCTGAGACACGTGGAAGACGTCGTGAACCCGGTGCAACTGAGGTGGTAGAGCCAGGCGATAAGCCACCTCTCCTATCCTGCTGAGGACCTGGAAAGGCCCGATGAAGCGTGGAGACAACTTGCCGCCTCGGCCGAATCTCCGTAAACCACGTCGAGGTGAGACACGCAAAAAGACGTGGTCGCCATCCTCGAACTCTAGTGGCCTCCGCCTCCTGTCAGCATAAGACTTCTGTCGGCTCTGAGCTGTCCTCATCCTCTCCTGGATGATCTGGACCTTCTCTGTCGTGGCTCGGACCATCTCTGGTCCCACGAGTGCTGACTCCCCAGGGTTTGTCCAGCACAACGGTGATCTGCAGGGTCTGCCGTACAACGCCTCGTATGGTGCCATCTCGATGGTGGAGTGGTAGATGTTGTTGTACGCGAACTCCACCAAGGGTAGGTGGTCCTCCCAGCTGCGACCAAAGTCGAGAACACATGCACGGAGCATGTCCTCGAGTGTCTGTATGGTCCTCTCAGTCTGACCATCCGTCTGAGGGTGGAAGGCTGTGCTCAGATGGAGCCGCGTCCCGAACGCCTCCTGCAACCCCTTCCAAAGCCGGGAAGTGAAACGAGCATCTCGATCGGAGACGATAGACGATGGCACACCGTGAAGCCGTACGATCTCCTGGACGTAAAGACATCCCAAGCTCTCCACTGAGCCCTGCTCTCTGATGGGCAAGAAGTGTGCCGACTTGGTGAGTCGGTCGACAATCACCCAAATGGAGTCGTGACCTCTCGAAGTGCGTGGAAGTCCAGTCACGAAGTCCATAGATATGCCGTCCCACTTCCACTCCGGGACCTCCAAGGGCTGTACCAAGCCTGCTGGTACCTGATGCTCTGCCTTCACCTGCTGGCAGGTGAGGCATCGTGAAACGAACTCTGCCACAGCTTTCTTCATGCCCGGCCACCAGTGCTGTCGTCTGAGATCCTGGTACATCTTCGCCACTCCGGGATGCACCGCCAAGGGAGAAGTGTGAAACTCTCTCAGCACCTCCTCTCGTAAAGCGACTGGTACGAAGGTACGTCCTCTGAAAAGGATGTCATGCTCTGCTCTAAGGGAGAAGCCATCAGGCGCCTGACCTGAGGATATTAGTGCACGCCGGGTCTCACAGTCAGCGTCCCCACGCTGAGCCTCTCTGACCCGCTGTAGAAGTGGAGGAGAGACTGTGAGAGACTGAAGAAAGGTTGCTCCGTCTCTATCCACGAAGGATATCTGTAAGGAGGCTAGCTGCTCCGTCGCCTCCTCAAGTAGCTGAATGCCCGTCCTCCTGCTGAGGGCATCGGCTACCACGTTCCCCTTCCTAGGAGTATAGACTATCTCAAAGTCATAGTCCTGGAGGAACTCAAGCCATCTCCACTATCTCAGGTTCAGGTCCTTCTGAGACAAGATATACCTGAGACTCTGGTGGTCAGAAAAGACTGTGAAGCGCTCGCCCATCAGATAGTGCCGCCAAGTCTTCAGAGCGAAGACCACTGCTGCTAACTCCAGGTCATGAGTGGCATAGTTCTGCTCATGCGGCCTCAACTGACGTGATCCGTAGGCGATCACGGCCCGCTCCTGCATCAGGACGCACCCGAGTCCAGTCCCTGATGCATCGCAGTAAACTACGTATCCAAATCCCTCCTCAGGAAACCTCAAGATAGGTGCGCTGGTCAATCTCAGTCTCAGCTCCTGGAAGCTCTGCTGACATCTGTCTGACCACACAAAGGGTTTCCCCTTCTTGGTCAAGGCTGAGAGTGGTGCCGCAACTCTGGAGAAGTCTGGCACAAATCTCCGATAGTATCCGGCTAGGCCCAAGAAGCTCCGCACCTCCGTCACGCTCCTGGGTGGCTCCCAAGCTAGCACTGCCTCTATCTTCGCGGGATCCACTGCAACTCCCACCTCAGAGATG
Source organism: Viscum album (assembly GCA_963277665.1). Taxonomy (NCBI): domain Eukaryota; kingdom Viridiplantae; phylum Streptophyta; class Magnoliopsida; order Santalales; family Viscaceae; genus Viscum; species Viscum album. Next base: position 1,739,121,865 of record OY728160.1, read on the forward strand.
ACGTGCCCCAAGAAGTGGACCTCACGTAACCAGAACTGGCACTTTGAGAGCTTGCCATAAAGCTGGTGCTCTCGGAGTGTGTCTAGCACAACTCGCAGGTGGTAGGCATGCTCCTCCTCAGTCGTCGAGTATACCAAAATGTCGTCAATGAAGACCACGGCAAATCGGTCGAGGTATGGCTGGAAGATCCTGTTCATGAGGCTCATGAACACTGCTGGAGCATTGGTTACGCCGAACGGCATAACCAAGAACTCATAATGGCCATACCGACACCTGAAGGCCGTCTTCTGCACGTCCTCGTCTCGAACTCTGAGCTGATGATAGCCTGACCGGAGGTCTATCTTCGAGAACCACCGCGCTCCCTTGAGCTGACCGAAGAGGTCATCAATCCGTGGCAGCGGATACTTGTTCCTTACTGTCACTTGGTTCAGGCGACGATAGTCGACACACAGTCGCAAGCTCCCGTCCGCCTTCTTGGCGAACAATATTGGGGAAGCCCAGGGTGAAACACTGGGTCGGATAAACCCCTTGCTCTGCAAGTCCTCCAACTGTACCCGCAGCTCTCGAAGCTCGGCGGGGCCATCCGGTATGCTGGAGTAGATATCGGGGCTGTCCCGGGGTACAAGTCGATGTAAAAGTCTACCTCTCTACGAGGAGGTAGCCCTGGAACGTCGTCGGGAAAGACGTCCACGTACTGGTCCACCACTGCAGGAAAAACTGGACTCCGCACGTCCACTGCTCCTAGGATGAGGCTAGCCAACTGATGATAGATGGGCTGCACTCTCCTCCGCGGAAGTCCATCCTGTGCTGCAAAGGTTCCCTTCTCGCCGGTGAAGGTAAACCTGCTCCCGTCGGTGCGAACACATCGCACCTTGCGCCTAAAACAGTCGATCTGGGCATGAACCGTGGATAGCCAATCCATGCCCAAGATGACGTCGTAAGGCCTCGACGCCGCTACAAGGAGATCCCAGCCGAAGCTCTCGCCTCCTAGAGTAAGCTCACACTGCCGGCACCAGTGCGTAATCGTCGAGTCTGCTCCCGTAGGAGTCTCTAGCCGTAAGGATCAAGCCAACGGCTCAGTCGGAATCTCCGAGCTCCAAACAAGGGCAGAGGATATGAAAGAGTGACTCTCTCCTGTGTCTATAAGTACTGCAGCAAGGGTGGAATAGACACAGATCGTACCTCGAATCATCTCTGGCATATCGGGGTCGTAGGCCTCCACTGCCTGGAGCTGGGCCTATCCCTGCCCACCAGCTCCCTGTGGTCGAGGTGGCCCTCCTGGTGGTGGTGGGGGTAGAGCCTGGAAGCGTCGCCCACCACCCGCTGCTCGGCCAGCTCCTCTGCCTCGTCCGCCTCCTCCCTGCGGACCGCCACGGTCGACCCTCTGCCTCTGCCTGGGTGGCCCCTCCACCGTCTGCTGCTCCTCTGATCGGCGAGTTGGGCAGTCACGAGCCATGTGACCCTGCCCGCCGCAGGAGTAGCACAGCCTGCCTCTCGGAAGGCTGGCACTCCGCTGTGTGCCCCGCACTGCTGAGCCGGTGTCCTGAGGCCGTCTGCATGGGGGTATGGTCTGCCTGGACCCAAGAGTCATCCGTCGGCTACCTTCTGCCGAAGACTCAGCTACCTGCCGCCCTGCGCTAGGTCTCGCCGCTGAAGAAGGATCTGCCAGGAAGCTCTCGATCAAGAGGGCTCGCTCCAGCACTCCCGCCTGGGTCGGAATGCTGAGGGAGATCAGCGACGCCCGAATCTCCTACCGCAAGCCCTGCTCGAAGGTCCGGGCCCGGAAGAAGGGGTCCCGTACCATGTCGGTCGAGTAGCGAGATAGGTCAGTGAACCTCGCCGCGTACTGAGCGACCGTCATGCTGCCCTGGCGCAGCTGGAGAAGCTCCTGGATGTGCACCGCTCGGAGGGTGGCCGGGACGAACTCAGAGCGGAAGAGGCTCTCGAAGTCCGTCCAGAGCAAGGATGCCTCATCGTGAACCTGAAGCATCAGGCTCCACCATCGTCCTGCCGCCGCCTGCAGGAGGCTCGCTGCGAGAATCACCATGAGATCCGCTGGTGTCCTCACTAGCCTAAAGATTCGTACCACCGCCTCTAGCCAGTCCTCGGCGGCCTGGGGGTCCGCCTCACCGCGAAACCTGGGCGGTCGCTGGCTCTGAAACTCATGCAGTGCCCTGAGGCGACGTGCATCGTCAGCGTCTGGTACTGGTAGCATCGGTGGCTCGGCGGGTAAAGCTACCGCCGGTGCCACTGCTGGCAAAGGGCCCTGCACCGAGGCCTCGTCGCTCGGTGGGCTGCCGTCGCACCCTACACTCGGAACCCTAGCTGGCTGTCGTCACGGGGCCATCCTGAAAAGGAGAACAAGAGCACCACAGTCAGAACAGTATACCTGGTGAGCTGGAACAAGTAATCACAAGGAAAACTTGAGACTTTCATGAAGCAGATCAGTATACCCGGTGAGCTGACACAAGTAATCACAAGGAAAACTTAAAACACACACGCAATCAATGTTTTCATGCATTAAGTCGGAAATCAGGAGTCAGGGTCCTGGTGTACGGATACGTCGGCCGCCGCACCAACACTGGGCTCCCTGAACTGATAACCACACTCAATACACTAAACACTATTGCTTCATATAGGAAGAAAAGAGGATCAGAGTCTGCGGTAGAACCGACCGCCTCTGATACCAATTTGTCACGACCCGACCTTGGGGCCCGTGCCGTGACTACCCCAAGCCCGCCTTCCATAGGCCAGGGGATGGCGACTAGCACCAAGGCGTAAAATCCCAGTAAACAGGGAAGGCATTGCCTTTATAAGTAACAACCACCACAGAGTCAGCAAGCGGAAAGTAACTACAAAGTGCAGAAAAGTAAAGGGGGCCGGAATACAAGCCCAACTGAAAGTACAACTGAAAAGGAAAAGAACAGCAACTGAAGAAAAAACGGCGGCCTCGTGTCGTCCACTGGAAATCCCACCTGAAGGGTGGGTACAGATAGCCTCCAGGCTCCTCGGGTCCCACGTCCGCTCCGAGCACGTCCCGCCCAGTGGTCCGCCTCCAGGTACCGTCCTGTTCCACGCCCCAACTGAGATCAGTGTTGTCCGTCGTCTGCATCCAACACAACAAGGTGCGGGCATAGCCCGTGCAGGGGTGAGTATAAACTACTCAGTAAGGACCCCGAGACCCCCGAAGGTCTCCCGAAATCCACAAAGGATATAGCACAAAAGAAAGGGGCAACCACGAAGAAACAACTGACTCGACTTAGGTATATGCCCATACATATACCTAAGTCCCCATTTCTAGCTCTGCTCTCGGGCTCAAGGTCAACTCGATCCACACAGGAAAGCAAGACTCAAATCCACCAGGGAGAGTAAATAGTAAATAGTAAATCCACATAGGATAGTTCAACACAATCCACAAAGGAGAGTAACATAAGATTCAGCTCAACCAGGTATACTTTTTCAGATGACGTCAAAGATGATCACTGATCCATCTAAGTCGTCGGACCCACGAAGGATCGATAGGTACTAACCCCCGCAAAAGACCCACACAGGATCGGGCTCACACAGAACCTGTAGTAAGGACCCACACAGGATCGGGCCCACACAGGACCTGTAGCACTGATCCACATAGGATCGCTGAGTGCAGTAGTCGACGCAGTCCACTGAGGATCTCCGCACAGTCGTCGCCGCAGTCCACGAAGGATCTCTGCTCTGTCGTCGTCGCAGTCAACGGAGGATCTCTGCTCTGTCGTTGTCGCAGTCCACGGAGGATCTCTGCTCTGTCGTCGAAGTCACAGCCAGCACTAGGGTTCCCGCACACAGCGAGCTCGTTTAGGAGGGTCCGCTCCACGAGCCGAGCGGCTGATACATCAACTGACACGTAGTCCGAAGTTGATGTATCCAAAGGTTCCGTATCGACAACAGGATCTCAACGCAACAGACGGCGCGTCAATCGGACGCCCGGTCTGAGAGTTATTGGCATTTTCGTCCCAGGGGCCCGGTTGGTTTTTAGGGCAAAACCAACCCGACCGTACTCCGCCTGTGTCCGATCCTCGGGCGGAGTATGCCAAAAGTTCCGTCTCACTTAGAGGAAACTACCACAACTGACGGTACGTCGATCGGACGTCCGTAGCTCATGTTATGAGCGTTTCCGCTCCGAGGGCCCGGTTGGTTTCGTGTACGAACCAACCCGGCCGAACCCAAAGTCTTCCGAAACCTTGAGTGTAATATACCTAAACGACCGTATCGATCCAAGGATCGCGTAGTCGCTGACGGTTCGTCAATCGGAGGTCCTAGGCCCAAGATATGGGTAAAAGACCGGAGAGGGCCCGAAAACGGGGGTTCTGGGCCCGGGGCGACCCGGCCGACCGGACCGGCCGGCTCGGCTTCGGCCGAGCGGCCGAAGAAAACCGCCGCGGGTTTGACCCGCGGTTTGGAGGAATGCGGCCCGCGTGCTGGGTGGCCGGACCGCGGATGCGGTCCGGCGGTTCGCCGCCGCCGCGGCCGAGCCGCGGCGGATTCCTCCGGCGGCGCGCCGGGCGCCGCCGCCTCCGGTCGCCGGCGCTGCCGCGCCGGCGACCCGCGCCGCCGCCGCCTTCCGCGGGCCGCCGGAGTTGCTCCGGTGGCCCGATTCCTCTCCCTTCTGCGCCGTTGCTCCTCCCGGGGGCCGATCTTCACTGCGGGATCAACAGATCGCCCATGCCGCACGGTTCGTCGTCGTCCGCCAAATCCGCACAACAAAAAGATCGGCGGAGGGTTGCCGGGTCTTGTTCGTTAGATCCGCACCCTCCGCGTTAGTCATAAAATCATTGGGAGGGATTAAGGCAGCCACAATTTTATCCAAAAATAAAATTGTTCAAGTTTGGTTCTTTAATTAAAAAGAATTAGATCACGGGAACGAATCACCAAGAAAAATAAAATCCCTACCTCGATGTCGCCGTCGGACGTGAGGTCGTCGCGGAATCGCTCGTCGCGGAAGGAGGGGATCGTCGCGTCGTCGCGGAAGAGACGTTCGTCGCACCGCGAGAAAAACGTCGCGCCGACGATCTCCGGATCTAGAACAAACGGATTTAATTAATTAAATCCGTTGTCATTGAAATTAAAAAGGGAGAATTAAACGATCCGTTTCTCACCTTAGTTTCCGAACGAGGATCGGCCGCGGAAGAAGAAGCATCGCCGAAGAACGTCGCGGGTAGAGCTCGTCGACGTCGTAGATCACGGTGTGCGTCGTCGAATTCCGGTCGCCGGCGTTCTTCGCGTTCTTCGCGTTCTTCGCGAGGAGAGTGGAGGCTCAAAGAATTCGCACAACGATAGCAATCCTCCAAAATAGACAAGTTTGTCTATTTTATTAATTTGCCAACGAACGCAAACGCGTAAGTAACGACCCAATAAATTCGTTGAATTAATTCAACGAATGAAACAACCCATTTAATTCATGAAATAAACCGCCCAATTAAATGGTCTGTTAAGAATTTAAGAAAACGCGTCGGTTGACTTTTCAGTTACTTTGACGGGTTTTCGCGGGTGCGTTACTTAGCGGAAGAAACGGCGGGGCTCGTGCGGGCCCCACCTCACAAATATCCTACCAAGGGGTAGGGTATTTACGGATAGCACCCTATCCGCTTTAACTCAGTTCAAATGGCTTCCAAGTGACTTCCAAGCGGCTTAAGTGAAATAAAATAAAGTTGTCGCACAACCTTTATTTTATTTCCGACTTAAAGCCCAAAATTTTAAAAACCACGGCTGAGCAAACGCAACTCCGGAAGAGGCGTTTCTAAGAAAATACCGGCACTGCGATTTCATCGGTGCCCTCAGAATTCGATTCCGAGCACCGGTTCAAAAGATAGAAAAACCCGCTCGTCCGTTCACTGAACGTACCCGAGCCAAACTTCGGAAATTGATTCCGGGCACACCGGGCCTCGGAATCAGGTGCCGTCTAAAGCTGCGCTCTTGCAAAATTTCAAAGAAAATTAAGAAAAAAATTTCCTTGAAATTTGCGGGTCTTTACAATTAATGTTTCATTAGGAGATTAAAATATGACATAATTAACATTAAGGGACAATATACCAATGTAAAATTATTTAAGATTTCTACGGATCAAAGTTTATATTGCTTGAGTATAAAGGAGGAGAATTAGTTCTAGAATAGAAGGATTTTCAATTTAGGGGAAAATAATTAGGATAATATTTTTATATATAAAGTAATAAGTAATATAATAAATATTAATCGTTACAGAATTAATACTTTTTAAATATGTTGTAATGTTAAAATGGCGAACAAGAGTCACAAGGATGTGAATATTAAGACAACGAAACCTATTGAGTTGATATAATTGAATGTGTGTGGTTTAATGATCTCAAAGTTAACCAGCATAGATAAGTATTTCATTATTTTTATTTATTATTTTACTCATATGATTCATGTTTATTTTATGTTGAGTAAATCACAAGATCTTGATATTTTTAATATTTTTTAAGGTTTTACAAAAATAAAATGGATATACTATCAAACTATTTCAATTTGATAGTGGATTTGAGTGTATGAATGGATACTTTAAGGAATATATTATGAATTATAGAATAAGGAATGAATATAGTGCTCTATAAACACCCTAAAAAAGGAGTTATTGATCAGAAGAACCAGAGTTTGGTAGACATTAGAAAAACATGTTTTTAGACCATGGAACTTTGAAATTTTTTTAGAAACAATATTAAATAGTGGCTATTTACATTTTTAATCAATTATTACATTGATCCAATTAAATAAATGATCCTTAGGAGATATAATTTAGAAAATATATAAACATGAATATTCTAAAGGTATTTGCTATCTATTTTTATATCAATATCAAATGTAGACATTTGGTAATGTTTGAAGAGATATTTGATGAAGGAATATTTCTTAAATACACACTTGGTGGACGGAGTTATCAATTTTATAAGAATATTTTGAGGAAAATTACTAATATATTTGATTTAATTTTGTTTTAAAATAAAAATACTTCACAAATATCACTTCCAATAAATGATGAAGTTAAGAAATATCATTGAGAATATATTGAACAACATGGGAGAAATTATGGTGAAAAATAATATTTTTAAAAATCACATAAATATTATTAAATATTCAGTTATGAGGAAGGCCTAGATAAATTGGAATCTATGTAGGATACTTAAAATATCCTTTTAGATAATTTTAAGGGTGTGTAAACATGGATAAGTATGAAAATTTTCAATCACACAAACTTGATTTTTTATGTTGAACTGAAAGTGTTGAGGAGGAATTAAAACATGAGGATTATATAGAAGTGATGGAAGATGAATTGAATCATATGGAGAATAATGAAACATTATAATCATTTCATGTCCAAAAAACAAAAAATGTGATAATAACAAAGTGGATTTTCAGAAATAATCTTACTGAGAAAGGTGAAGTAGTATAAAAAAATCAAATATTTTATGCAATGGGTCCTCTCAAATTAAGGGTATATATTTTAATGAGAAGTTTTTATATTCACAAGTCTTGAAATGATTTGAATTTTTCTTATAATATGTGTCAAAAGTAATTTCAAAGATTACCAAATGGATGTTAAATTGTCATTTTTAAATGGTGAATTTGAGGAATAATTCAACATTGAACAATCATAAGGGTTTATCCTTGATGATGAAAATTCTGAAGTTTTCAAGATGAATAAGGATTTATATGGGCTTAATCAAGCACCCAAGAAACATGGAGTTCAAGAAAGGAAAAGTGTATTCTAATATCTTTGTTAAGGGAGATGACACAAACTCACTTATTATGAATATTCATGTTGAAGAAATTATTTTTATCATAAAAAAGAAGAAACTTTTGAGGTATTCACTAGCAAAATGAGGAAATACTTTGAGATTTAAATGATCAATGAGATGATATTATTTTCAAGATTGGAATTTATGAATATAACTAATTATATTTTTCTATCACAAGATAAGTATGATCATGAGTTTAAAAAAAATTTGGAATGTAATAATCAAGAGTGGTTTGTACTTTTATAGATATTGGGATTGAGTTTTCAATTGTTGAATAAGGATGAATTGAAGACCAACTAGATTTTTAAAGGATTATTATTAACCTACTTTACTTGAAAGTTCCTAGAATATACATTATGTTTTCTATTAAATTATATGCATGATTACAAATTAATACTAAAGAGTCACATCTTATAGTAGTGAAACAAATATCAAGATACATAAAAAGAACTTCTAATTATGGATTAATGTATGTAAATGGTATAACTTTCTAGCTTTATATATATACCTATATAGATTGGGTAGGATATATTAGTGATTAAAAGTCTTATTTTGGAGGCACATTATTTCTTGGAGGATTATGTTTTTCATGGAACTCTAAGAAGAAAAACATTAGTCACTCTTGGATAAACCAAATCCAAGTATATTAGAACCTTAAAAGACCCTACATAAATTATTTTATATGAATTCATATCTCAAAGAAATGTGGGTGGATGCCTCATAACCATTAGTGATTGGGTGTGTTATCCAAAATGCAATAAATTTTTCCTAGAATCTAATACAATATTCAAGTTTAAAGTATATTAATATTAAATACCACTTAATGAAGGAGAAATTGGAACATTATTCCATTTTATTATGGTATTTTTAATAAAGGAGCGAGTTTCAAATATCTTGAGAAAGCCTCTAATGAAGGATGCCTTCCCTCATCTAAGATTTTTATTGTGAGTGAATTCTCTCCCAAAATACTTATTGTTGAAACCAATATTGAGGTTGTTAACACACTTTTTTTAATGATAAAAATACCATGTTTATTATGATACCTAATGAGTTTTATGTTTTCTATCATTATTTTATCCTGTGAGATATATTGGAAAATTTTTCCTAAGTATGAGTCACCATTAGACAATGAGTCACCATTGAGATTGAGTCACCGCCAGAAAATATCTCACCATCACTATAAAAAATGGAAAAATGTTGAAAACACTCACTATCTCATTGAGTCACTTCCAGAACAAAATTTTGACGAAGTATGGAATGTGTCACCACCATAGGATGACACACTGTCAGAGTAGAGTCACCTATAACAATATATTTTTGGAAAAGTATGGGATGTATCACCATTAGGGACGAGTCAGCACCAAAACAAAAATTCTTCTAAGTGTTGGAATCACATACCTTTGAGAAGAGTCACCACTAGCCTAACTCACCACCAGACTCCAATTCACCACCATATCAAGACACCACCAGAGTGTGTCTCACCACAAGATCGAGTCACCACTAGTTTAAGACAATGACATATTGTTTCACTATTCTAAAGACTCACCACTACTATTTTATATTTATTTTGAATTAAATATCTCTATTGGTTATTTTATGGAGTTTAATGTCCAAAATTATTTTAACAATTATTCCTTAATTTCTTAATAGAGATTCCTTAAAGTTATTGGATGAATGTGTAGTATGAGGAGAAGAAAATATGATGGATTCTATTTGCTGCTGCTATTTATAAAAAGGTCAAGAAGACTCCCTTATGCAGATATATGATGTGATGAACACGAAAGATATACATACATGTGAAGAGATTTGAGTTGTTATGAAGTGTTCCTTACATGAATCATTCATACTAGTGATCAAATGTATATAAAGAAAATCACATTGAACATCTATAAAACTTACTACACATTCACAATAATGAGTTTCTGAAACTCTGTTCTACAAAAGATTTTAGAAAGATGACTTGAGATGCATTTCAAACTACATTTAAGGAGTCATGAGTTGAATTTATTATTTGTAAGAGTAACACAATTATTTCTTACACATTTACTTTCTCTAGTTATTTATTTTCATTACATTATAAGAAGTGTGTTTATACTCTGTATTTCTATACACACACTGCCTCCTACCATAAACTATAAGATACTTAGATATATTCTCAAACAACCTTTTACTCCCATTTCCCATGATTACTATGGAATAAGTCCTTGTGTGTCCAATTATATTTTTCACTCCCATAGTTACTATAGAAGAGGTACCTGTGTGGCCTAGAAAGTTGTCATACTATTGTATACTAGATCCATGTTGTGTATAAATGTTTATTTTTATATTATCTACTTGGAAGCAGGTGATTCCCAAGTGTATTGGAATAAGTATCAACTAGAGACTAAACCTATTGTATTCATTTTTCCTGTGTGTTTTGTTTTCTTTATTGTTTACACTTTAAAACAAAATCTTCTTTAAACTGTAAAAAAACATTACCATGATAGTTTATCTTAATTAGTGTTTATATGATATTTTGATTGAGTAAATTGATTTCAAAAGTTATTTTTTTCAAAATTCTTTTAACTGAGACCTAATCAATCTTTTGAGAAATATTTTGAAATATTAGAACTTATATCAGTTTGTTGTTTTAATAAACTGGGAAAAATTTAAATTAATTAGGGGATTTTAATTAAATATTTTGTAATATAAATTTTTATTGGGTGCTAAATTCACCCCCTCTTTAGATACTCACTCCAACCAATACCTGTAAGTTTTATGGTTTTTACCTTATTTAATTCCTTTAAATTTTTTAAAAAAGGGTGAGAATAAAAAATTATTGAGTCTTAAAAATGGGGAGAGACTCTAGTTTTTTTATTGAATATCATAAAGGGAGTATAGAAGAAATATTCTCCTTACAAGGGTACTTGAGGAGTTAGTTGTCTAATCTTAGAGAAGATCTCATACACCTTTTTTCACATTTAAAATAAATCCAAAGTGAGAGATTGAATTTCCATTGGGGTGATTGATATGTTTGGATATTGAGTAAACCCCTCATTAAGTGAATTGAAAAAGGGGTAACTTTGAGTTGATCTCAATTATGACATGATAAATATAGTATTGGTGTTTACACTAAGAGATTTGAGAAATATCAAAAACATCATCCTATCCTATGGTGTGGATTTTATATAACCTTTATATCAGAGGATTTAAATGAATTTTTTCTTATTAAAACTCTTTTATATAGAGGACCATAATTTTTTATATAAATATTACATCTTATTAGATTAATATCCATTACATAACATTATAATCCACACTGTAACCATAAAGGATTAGTATTTTTGGAGACTAAACTTATAATACTATTATTTCATAAAATATCTTCATCAACTCCCACAAATATATTCTCACATATAACACTTCATAGACATACCCTAATTAAAATCTTTATTCATAAATTGGGGAAAGGAAACATAAGAAAGGGTGAGCTCAAAATATTTGTAAAGGTAAAAAAGGGAGATATCATTGATCATTTAAAAATAACATGAGCATGAGGGCATGAGAATGTGATCTTAACATTTGAAAACCATACCCAAAATTTCATAGATCATAATCATCAGTCATGGAATAAATATTAGAATGTTATAATACCTGAATCATAAAATAATCAAATAATATTATCCATGAGAGCATAACATTATCACAAGATCATGTAATAAAAGAGTGGAATAATCATAATCATATAAATATTATTTCAAGGATACCCACTAAAAAATTCATCACATGTTAAGATTGGTTAACCGCTTGTGTACCTACTTTGGGATTGGGATAACCTCTTGTGTACCCTCTTTTAATCTTTGTATAACCTCCCTTGTACTGCATTTAGGGATCAGGATAACCTACCATGTACCCTTTGAGCTCATAAAACATTAATATTTTCCCAATTAATTGGAGAAATATATAATTTTAGGCCCACCCACCACATATTCATTATTTAATCATACGTATTCCACAAGATCATGGAAACATTTATCATTCCATCATAACTTAACCCATAGAAAAAATGAGTTTCATCGATATTTCATCATCATAACCATAAAACATCCAGATAAAGAGTAATGATGATATCATATTATCATATCCCTATTGAAATATAATTAATATCAAATGACGTCATCATAGATGGAAAATTCCTTTAAAAGACCACTATAATATTTCTTATGGAAAACACCATTTTCATTTAGAAATCGTATATTTAAAATCTAAAAATTTAAAAAATAATAAGGGAAAAAATTTCTTCCAAAAGTACCTTGGAAAAATATAAAGGAATATTTAAATAACTCAATGGTCATGATGCCAAGAAATTCCATTAATTCCATAATCATTAAAATAAATATTCGGTTCACTCCTTCGGTAAAAAGTACCTTGTTCAGAAAATAAGAAGAAGATTATTTTAAAAAAAAAAATCAAACAAGGATAAAATTTAATCTAAAATATAATTTCATAATATTAAAAAAAAAACTAGCCAAAATATTTTAGAAAACATGGATATGGGGGAAAAAATTCGACTGAAAGAGGAGAAATATGGTCATATTTTATTAAAAACATTTTTAGAACCATTTTGAGTAATAAAGAGATAAAAATGGTAGTAAAACTTAAAAATTAAAGAAATAACCATTTTATAATAAAAAATAAATTGTTTTATCAGATAAATATCATATAATTCTCTCAATAGAAATTCAAGTATAAACAATCCCAGTTAAAATGGGATTAAACCATAAATCCCTTACTACTTTGGTAACATTTGAATCACAATCCCCATGAAAGAATAAAATCAAATGAAACATTAAATATTATAAAAATAAGGATATTTATGATATAAAATTTTAAATGTTCTATAGGTACACCTCATAAAGTAAAATAGGTGCATAAAATAACATATCTCCCAAAAAAGACAATTTGAGATGATAAACCATTACAACTTTGGTAATCTCTGAATAAAAAACTCATGAAAGATAGAACCATTTATTTATTTTTAAATACCCATAATTTTTATTAAAATAATCATAAAATACATTCCTGGAAATTATAAACATCATACAAAGGAAACAAGTGGTGAACATGGCATAGGTCTCACAGAAATAAAAGTGAGACGAGAAACCCTTACTTCAAGTCTTATCCTACTTCATATGCATTCAAAACTATTATATAATAAATATATATGTATTATTAATCTATTATATAATAATACTAATAAATATCATACCATATATTATTTACTTATAACATCTTATCACCTATATATTAATAATTTTTTATTAAAATCATTGTTCCGGGTGATAACTGCTTTGATTTTTCAGGCATATTTTGGTTCAACAGTCTTGATACTTGTAATTTGATCATGGTTCCATCATATACCAATTCATAATCATTTAATTAGTATCATATGTAATCATTATATAAAATTTTATAACTATTCGTATAAAGAGGTGATGAAAAATGAATTACAACACTTCATGGACACAATAATACTTATTTACACACGAGCGGTGTTTCCACTTCTAGATGGATAGGAAAAAAGAAATTTAAATAATATATTAGATTTAAATAATTATAATAATATAATAAATATAATATATATTCATTAAATCCATCATTATAACCATTAATTTGAAATGGTGATAAAAAATGAAACCCATCACTTTGTGGAGGTGGTAGTCCACACGTACACATGAGAAATGTTTTCATTTACCATAGGATAGAAATGAGGTGGATAATGGTTGTTAATAATAATAATAACAATTAAGTATATTTAATATACTTAATTAATTATTTTAAAATGCATACCATTGATTTAAAGGAGGTTGAAAAGTACTTAGTTAAGAGTTATACCTCTTCGTTGAGAAACCTAATTTGGATTACACCTTAACCCTTTAAAGGATGATATTTTGGAACAAAAAGAATATCTAGGATGTGGGGAAGGAATATAGGATGATATAAAGGCATGTATTTTCTGATATATAGTGATAAAAATTTGTGAATAAGGAAGGATACGAGGTTCCCTTTTATAAGCGAGGGGAGTAGTACCCTTGGAATTACTTAAAGTATTAAATTAATATAAATTAATTTTCTATTTCAAGTGTCTAAAAATTGATATATTTAGATTATAGGTTCAGGATAAGAGGAAATAATCTCATACAATATTATTTAGACAAATTTAAATTATTTTTTAACCCTTATCCCCTAGTTTAAACCTCCATTAACCCTTTTATCAATTATCGTGATATCAAATTTTTTTACTCTCTAGGGGTCAAGAATGTCACTATAAAATGAAAAGTGACCCATAAGTGGATAATATTTGATATAATAGACCTTATCCCATTAAATTATCAAAATATAATATTTTATGAATTTTAATTCATTTAAAAAAATATTATTTAACATAAGATACCATTAAAGTCATTTTCAGGACTATCCACTAAGTTTGACTTTAAATGCATCAAGATTGAAATGGAATTTGAATAAAAAATTTATCATATATTTAAAATATTATATTTATATAAAAATTTCATATAACATAATAATTAATCCAAAATGTATTACTTTTATTTTTTTAAATCATTTATTTTAATTTTCTATTACTTGAAACAATACTGTGTCGGTGTTACATAAGAATTTAAGGTAATTATAACTCAAAAAAATTAAAAATAAATCACCATGATAAAAATAATAATTAATATTATAAATAATTAATTATAAGTGAAAATAAACTACATTTAACCCAATGATTATATATTAGAGTTATTAAAACAATGATTGCGACATTTTGGATTTACTCTTCACTTGAAATAATATAATGGTCATAATTGAATAAAAATGGCCCCAAGTTACCATATTTTAGATGATTGGATTATAATGAACAAAATAAACTGATAAAATAGGATAAAGGGAAGTTTATTAGATATTTTTAGGCCTTATCCTATAGTTTTAAACCTCTTTTTACCCATTTTACCCATATCGAGAAATCAAATATTTACCATGATAGCTATTCATATCGACAAAAAATAAAAGGGAAATGGTTATCGAATTTGAACCTCAAGAATAAAAATATGGGATAAATTTTTCAAAATTAAATTTCTATAAATGATAGAAATCAATATCAATATAAATGCATAAAACACAATGAAAAACAGGTTTTAGAAAAATGTGTTTTAAGACTAAAAATGAAGTCCTACCAAAATAAACTATAATTATGATTCCTATTTAATTAAATAGATTATATATAATTAAATGATTATTATTTTAATTAAATATAAAATTAATAATATAATGGTGCTTTTAAATTATTTTAGTTAATGAAAATAAAAGGCAATTTTACAAAAAATCTATATTTTTCTCTATTCACTGAAAAATTAATCTTTTTAGAAAAATCTCAAAATTTTACCTTAATATAAATATTATATAATGAATTAAATTATGATATCATTTTTATAAAATAAAACTTATAAAATTCATTTAAATTAATTATAAAATTTTCTCACAAATTTAAATAAAAACTATTTTTGAATAAAAAGTATTTTTGAGGCATAAAATGGCTTTACAAAAAATTGAGTTCTTATTTCCTAATAATTAGTCACAAAATTTTTATTGAGTAATACCATTATACACATATTCCATAATTTTGTTACTCATATTCATATCACTAATTTAACATCTAGGTTATAATGGTAATATTTAAATAATAATATTTCTATAGCATAACAAATTTCTATTAAAGATCGATGTTGTGTGTTAAGTTAGCTATCAAAATTTTTATTATTTTAAACTAAATTTTTGGGGTGTTACATTACCCCCTTAAAAAAATTATTCCCTCACAATTTTATCTCAGTCGTCACATGTTCGATATTAGAAAATATTTTTACTAAAAACCCAAATCGTATAGAGGGATAATAAAACTTCCTTTGAAAAAGGGAAGTAAGGTACATTATGGTTGCCTAAAATAACATATAATTAGGTTT
This sequence comes from Viscum album, assembly GCA_963277665.1. Classification (NCBI taxonomy): domain Eukaryota; kingdom Viridiplantae; phylum Streptophyta; class Magnoliopsida; order Santalales; family Viscaceae; genus Viscum; species Viscum album. The sequence goes on from OY728160.1 coordinate 1,739,137,652, forward strand.
CAAAACAAGAAAAACATTGGTGGTAAGTTAAAATATAGACATGTAGGAGAAAACTAACATCCTAGGACTAGTGGAGAGTGATAGAGAACATGGTCATGAGATAATTAATGACCACAAAACCAAAAATCAATGAGGGGTTGATAGACCATCAATTAATCATAAATTAAGGTAAAGAATAAAATTTTTATTTTAAAAAACTTTTCCTAATTATAATGTATTCATTTACTATCAATATAGAGAACATAATAAAATACACTTACATGATTTATTTTTATTTTATAAGAAAAATTTCATCCATTTATTATGCTTTGATCAATTTCCACCTAATCTCTTACTCTAATAAATGAATATTCAAGATGAATTTTTCATGTTGAAGCACTAAAATTGTATTTTAGTAGATCATAATATCTATAAGTCATTAATTTTTCCTCTAAATATTTACCAAAACCAAAATGTTTAGCATATGTTATACAATATAATACATTAGTCTCTAAAACCTCAATAATAAAAACCAAAGTTAAACTTAATACATTCCATAAATAGTTAACCTTAAGACTCCTCAAAAATATGTCTGTCCAAATTCAAAACCCAAAGATAAAAAATATTTGGTCACATATTTTTTTTTCAATATCAACATTAGCATTTCCCCTGACAACATAATGTATCTCATAATGTTACATACAAACCATGTGAATTCCTTGATCTTATATTCTCCTAAATAATGATAATAACCCAAATAACCATAAAAATACAACTAAAAAATATATTCTTCCAAAAATTACCTCTATCTGTATTCCTCAAATAAAATCATAGACCATTGAATATATTCAGTAAATACAAAAATGCAATAAATTTCATCATAAATCACTTTTTCATCAAATAAATAATCATTTTCAAGGTCACCAATACTATCAAATTTAATTTATCAATATCAATCAAATATTTATCTCAACTAAACATTATAATATCCTCATTAGGAATATATTAAGGGTTATCCATCCCTCAGTCATGTGTTTTCAAAAAATATCACCTTACCACTTCATCACTTTTCTAGGTTATCAATACTATTCAATATATATTTAAAAATCATTAAAGAAAAAATAATGTAGAAAAATAATTAGATGTTTTATTACACTTATAACTATATTATCATTAATAAAACACTTATATAGTAAAATTATCAAATATCAATACATAAACACTTTAATACTTTCACTTAATTGTTTGACATATCATGGGACCTTTATTGTTCTTGGAGTTAACCCTTGGATTAGGGAATTGTGTTAGATAATTCCCAAAATCCCCGAACACAATACATACAGTTCCTTAGAAATTTTTTTCTCTAGGCCTTAATTTACACACAAAAAAATCTTCCCCTTCCTTTGAGGCATTATCCTGGGTGCTTCATCCAACATTCTTGAAATGAAGACAATTGAACTTTCTTTCCTCTATGGTCATTACCACATGGACTTCCATAAAACTCTATCTTCCTCTTATTTTATATGGTTGTAAACTCATCAAATTTTATATTATTAATCATCAATCCAGATAAATGATTAGGAATAATCACAAGGTTTCACCTTCCATCTCCCAACCCATTCATTTTTTTTTCAGGAGGAAAAACATTTCATTATCCATCGTATTTATCATTAATAAGATTTCTCATGGTTCCAACCATTTACTAAAACCAAATAAAAATAATAGCATGATAAATAATGATAATAATGTGAAATCATGAAAAATAACTCTAAATTATGACATATTACTTTCAATATATGACACCTTAAGTTTAACCTAAGTCATCCATGATCATCATCTATTTAAATCCATTATAATGGTTCATAAATAAAATTTGAATTAAACCAAGTATATCCCCAAGAGTGTAAAAATATATGTGCATTAAGGGAATATTCACCATGCACCATAATTATGGATGAGATATATAGACCAACTCTTTTTGAGGTTATCATCCCAATATGTATCTGTGCAAAACCAAGTCCACTTGTAGTATCTATACAAGGATTTATTTCTAGGAAAACCTCATAATCTATTACTTTCCAAAATATTAGGATGTTATCCTATACATTGGACTATACTAAGGGTTATTAATAAAGTTTTCTAATACTAATATCTAAATATTAACTAAACCCCACACTGATACCAAATTTAGTAATGTATAGTTTTTATACATTAATATTACATCTTATTAGATGAATATACTTTACATAACATTATGATCCATGCTAGAACCATAAATGTTTATTGTATTCAGAAAATAGATACATAATACACTTATTTCATGAAATATATTCATCATGTCACACAAAGATCTTCTCACATAAAACACTTATTAGACATACCCTACTTAAAACCTTTATGCATAACCATGGGAATGGAAACATAATAAAGGGTGAGCTTAGATTCTCAGTAAGGGTAAACAAGGGAGATATCATTGATTATTTATGTATAACATGAGAATAAGAGTATGAGAACATGAGACTATCATTTGAAAACCATACTCATTAATTCATAGATCATAATCATGAGTTATATCATAAATATTGTCCACTCATAAGATATAAATAATAAATTAATTAAAGAATATGATCCATGAGATTATAAAATTGACATAAGATCATGTCATAAAAGAGTAGAATAAATCATGGCATAATCATAGTCATTGAAATATTATATCAAGACTTTCCACCAATACATTAATCACATGTTAGGATTGGGATAACCACCCATATACCTACTTTGGGCTTGGGATAACCTCCTATGTACCTTATTTTGGGATTGAGATAACCTCCCATATACCCTCTTTCATGTTTGGGATAACCTCTCATGTACCCTTTGAGCTCATAAAACATTAATATTTACCCAATTCATTACAGGGCTATATAATTCCAGGACCACTTGTTATATATTAATTATCCATTCATATCTTTTCCACAAGATCATGAAAATATTTATCATTCCATCATAACTTAACCCATGGAAAAGAAAATAGGTTTCATTGATATTTAATCATCATAAACATAAAAAATATAGATAAATAATAACAATTTTATCATAGAATCATATCCTCATTTAAACATGATTAACATCAAAGGATTTCATCACAAATGAAAAATTCCATTAAAATATCACTATAATATTTCATGAGGAAAATACACTTTTCATTTAGAAACCACTTATTTAAAATCTAAAAATTCCAAAAATATTAAGGAAAAATTTTTATTTGAAAATAAACTTGGAAAATTTTAAAGGAATAATAAAATAATTGAATGGTTATGATGGAAGGAAATTATATTCAAGGGATAATAATTAAAAAAAATATTCCATTCAATCCTTTAGTAAAAAGTAAATTTTTTATAAAATTACAATAATATTATTTTAAATCATTTTTGTAAAAATTAAACCATGGATAAAATTAAATTTAAATAAAACTTTAAGAATATTCAAAAAAATTCTTGAAATTATTTTAGAAAACATAGATAGGGAATAAAAAGGTTTTCTAATCGAAATAGGTGAAATAAGGTCAAATTTTATTAAAAACATTTTCTGAACCCTTTTGAGTACCAAAGAGGGAAAATGGTACTAGAATTTCAAAATTCAAGAAATAAAAATAGGTGAATAAAATTTAAATGGGTTTATTAGATAAGGATCATATAATTACTTTAATTAAATCCAAGAAAAAACTATCCTGATTAAAATGGGATTGAAAAATAAATTCCTCACCTCTTTGGTAAATTTATAATCATAATACCCATAAAAGAATAACATTGAATGAAACTTTAAATATCATGAAAACTGGTATATTCATGATATAAAATGTAAAATGGGATTTATGTAAACCTCATAATAGAATATAGGTTCATAACATTACATATGTCTCAAAGAAGACAATTTGAGAAGATAAAACCTTATAACTTTGGTAATATCCAAATGAAAACCTCATGAAAGATATAACCTTGTATGTATTTTTAAATCCCCATAATTTTGATGAAAACATCATAAAAAATTAAAGGAAATTTTTTATATAATAACCCTGCTCTTTATTTCATATTTAAACATGATTTATTACATAAACCTTCACTTAATACAAATCAAAATATTGAGAGGTCTCGTGTCTTCGATGATTAGTAACATTACATAACAACTTAAAACATGAAATACAACATCTTTATTGAAAGCTTATTTTACATGACCACAACATTCTTTTGTACTTAACACTGCACAAGATAACCTGAGGATGTACACAAGAAAGGGGTGAGCTATAAAGCCCAATTAAACAAGGAATAACATGAAGAATACAATACATGTTAGACAATAGATATATCAGTGGAACATAATAGAAATATGAACATAAAGGCATTATATATAATGATCATTATAACATGGAAATGTGGAAACAACTTAAAACGCTATATCATTAACATAAAGGAATAAGGTAAACCCCTATCCCAAAATGAAGGAAAAAAGTCCTATAAAGGAATAAGGTAAACCCCTATCCCAACATGACATATCATGATACTAAACATTACCCAATGCATTGGAGATATATAAAGGAACACCCTTTATGAACATTTTAATCTCATGCTTAAGTGTGCCACATAGATCTTATAACATAAATTCATTAGAAATAAACATTTATTTAAAAATAAAGGAATGTAGAAGACATATATGAAATATTATAATAAATAAGTATATGTGTATAAAGGTAAATACCATTAATAGATAAATTGGAATGGTATTCACTACATGATGATTTTTTCATGGAAAATCACGGTGCAATTTCTGCAGCCTAATGACATCACACAAGGATTCATAAAATGAGTTGATGGGAGAGAAAATGGGTCTCTAATAATTTATAAATGAAATGGGAATTAAGGGGATCATGTAGCATAATATACCAACATATGAAATGTAATTTGATATGCATAATATAAAATAAATACTTCAATAGAAATGAGGAGAGAGAAATATCATACAGAATTTCAGCATGGTAATGGGTGTACATGAGAGGGATTAATTAGAGTGAAAGGGGTCTATAATCATTCAAACATAACAAGGAAAGTATGGGGGTGGTTTGAAAACATACCCCATAATTTTTAATTGAAAAATAAAAGGTTATAACAATATAAGGAAACTTGGACAAAAATGAGAAAGGAAGGAACCCTTACTTCGATGTGTGAACTCAAAGGCTTGGGAGAGGCTTCTTGGGAGCCTGAGGGAACCTTGGGAGGAATCTAGGGAGTGGGGAGAAGAGGGTTGTTGATATTCAAATATCTTGAGTGAAGAAGAATGGTTTCTTGGGTGGGTTTATATAGGATATGTGAGGGAATTTTTTATTATTTTGGTTTTGGACCATACACAACAAAATATTCAAAACCACAAACCATCTCATGGTTTTTCCCATAATTTATGGAAAAGGTGAGTGATATACATTATTTTACAAGGCTAAGGGCCGAATATATTTAATTATTTCCCTTTCTTATGTGGAGGCGAGTCACACTTTCAAGGAAATAATTTTAAAATATTAAAATATTTTGTATGTCTTGGAGGATTCAATAAGGATTTATAAAATAAATCAAATAAACCTAAAATTAAATTATTTTAAAATAAAAAATATATTTTACGGAATATACCCTTTATAATATTTTATTAAATCACTATTGGGTCATTATGATGTCATTAAACACAATATATATTTTTAGGGTATTTAATTTTTACCCAAAAATTCGACTGTCTCAGACAATTATGAAAAATTCACCATTGGATAATTTCAACATCTTGATTCAAAAAAATATTCATTTTATCTAAATAATTTTATAAATATGTGAATTTTTAATATTAAAATAAAAACTGACATTTATTAAAAATTGACGGGTTTTGACAAAAACAGTTTTCAAACCTTAATAAAAATTACAATTGAATTTATAAAAATAATATGATCATTTATATTTAATAAAAGTAATTTAATAATAATATTTTATTAAAATATTATTTAATTTAAAAATCCATTAATTCATCAAAATATATTTCTTAATTGAATTTGAATATTAACTGAAAATACCTTTTGTTCTTTAAAAATTATTTACAAAGTAAAAATAATAAAATGAAAGTATATTAATTATTATATACAAAAATAATGCACATAATCATAATGATAGGGTCTTGTTACATATCCCTTTATTACACCAGCATACTCCCTAAGATTAAGGTGTGTGATGATGGGGCTTTCATAGGGCCGCTCGGTTAACATGGTGTAGGCCATGATCTCTATGAGCTTAAACTTCCCCTGTAAATGGTTTCACTCATTCTTAAGTTGTTGGATCTCGGCTTGGTCTTGGTCTAGGGAAAATACCAGAAATGCTATCTACCTTAGAAGATTTTATAAATGGGATTCGAAGGGTACAATTGTACTAGTTGAGGCCATCACTTCTTTTTACCGTGTCAAAAGGATTTGTTAAAGCCCTATATTTATACTAGTCATTTGATCACTGTCCAACGACTATATTATCAATGATAAGGATAATTAATGGTCATTTAAATCCAATTGGATATAATAAAAATAACGAGTTCATGTTTTTTCTATATACATAAGACATTTAATTAAAATAAAGGGGATTTTATTTATAACAGTTTGGGTTGTTACATTATACACCACACAAAGGAAACAAGTGTTGAATATGGCATATGTCTCATAGAAATAAATGTGAGATGGGAAACCCTTACCTCAATTATAGTCCTTACCCATACACGTTCCTACCTATTATATAATATATATATATATATATATCCCATAACTATACACACTATATCATATATTATTTAATTATAACATCTTATCACTTGTTTATTAATAATTATTTATTAAAATCATCGTTCTGGGTGATAACTGCTTCGTTTTTCATTCATGTTTCAGATCAGAAGTCCCAATCCTTGAACTTTGATAACGGTTTCATAATATCCAGAATTTTAATAATTTCATGAGTATAATATGTAATAATTATTTACAATTTTATAGTTATTCAAATAAAGTAGTGATGAAAAATTGATTACACCACTTCATGGAGATGGTAGTTCATATGTATTCATGAGTGATGTTTCCACTGTTCAATGGATAGAATAAAAGAAAAGTAAATAATAATTCACACTTAAATAACCATAATAATATCATAATTTTTTTAAATATTCATTAAATTCATCATTATAACCATCAATTTTAAATGGTGATGAAAATCGAAATTCATCACTTCGTGAATGCGGTATTCTACACATATGCATGAGAGATGTTTTATTTTACCATAGGTTGGAAATGAGGTGGATAATGGTTGTTACATAATCATAATAACAGTTAAGAATATTTAAAATACTCAATTAATTATTTTATAATTGACACTACATATTTAGATGAGGTATAAAAAGAAATAAAATTGAAATTAATCAGTTAAGAGTTGTACCACTTCATTGAAAAACCACCATTGTCTTAAACCTTAAGCTTTGAAAGTGTAACGTCCCAACTTTAATCAAGGTACATAACGTTTAAATTTTTATTCCAAAACCATAAAGCGACCCAGGGAGAGCACTTACGCACCCTGTTGTGGTTCCCAAGATGCTATTAAAATTAATTAAACAATTTCTTGGGATTTTTGTTAATTTCTTATGTCATGCCTAGCATTGCATTCTGGCTAAAAATAATTAAAAGGGTTTAAAAAGGATTAAAAATAATTTTAAGGAATTTAAAAGAAATTAAAGGAGGATAAAGATAAATAATTAAATAAAAATAGTTGGATAAATATTAAAAATAATTAAAATGGGGTAAACACATTTTAATTAATTATTTCCAATTCTACCACCTTTTTTATTTTTTTTCATTTCATTTTATTTATTTTTTATTTATTTTCCTTTTTATTTATTTTACTTTACTTTTCTTTATTTTTTTTCTTTTTTTTCTTTCTCTCTTCCTCTCCCCCTCTCTTGTGCGTGGAACCCCTCCCTTCTAGGCGATGTGCACCACCTCCCCTCTCTTTCGGAAGCCCGTTGCAGTCTCATTTCCCCTCTGATTTCGACATCATCTAGTGCATTGTGAAGATATCAGTAAGGATAACCTCACACAACAAGAATCATTCGTTCTCAGTCTAAATATGTCGCGAAATATGTCACAGAAGGATTTTACCCGAAATTGGGGGTTTTTCTAAAATTGTCATGTTTCTTTTATTTTAGGTCAAATCAAAGATCTCTATGGAGCGTACGATCCTCTATGAGTACAAGGTAAGTAATATAATCTCTTTCCACTTGTTTAATTACATATTTTAAATCGTAATTTGTAGTGCTCGTCAGTGCCTACCAATGATGTTTAATTTTACCTGTTCTAAATTAAATAAACCGCTTTCTTGATCATTGCACTCATATTTGAGATAATATAACTTATTTAAATTGTTAAAAAATCATTGGATTCCACTTTTGGTATGAATATTTTATTGGATTATTTTTTCCATTATTCCCAAATTAATTAAATTAATTAATTTCATATGTTTTGTGAACACTATTGTTGAATTTTAATTAAAATAAATTATTTAGGATAATTGTGAAGCATGAGCCTTAGGTCTTTTTGGGTAAATTATGCCTAATAATGTAATTCCTTGTTAATTTATTAACCTACTGTACCATTATAATAGTGATATGTGCATTTTTTCTGCATTCTCTAATAAATTTGTTTGGCTATAACTACTCGACTAGAATGATCATTAGTATGTGGCTTTGAGTTGCTCATATTTTTTTTTCAATTATAAATGCATACCCTATGATATTTGATTGTTTGAAAACTAATTAAATTCAGGGAAGTGAGATAATGTGGGTTTCGTATTAAGGACTACACAAGGACTCTCCATTCCTGACCGATTACACATTACGCTAGGGAGACGATGTCTTAGGATTTTCCAGACAAGGGTTTCACTGGGTTTCTAAAATACTCATGAGTGATACTTATTCCAAAAGGGACATTCAGGGATGGAACCATTGACAAAGTGGAAACACCATGCCTCGGTTGATACTTGAAGCCTTCTTTGCGATACTGGGATGAACTCATGATAAAGCCGTGCCTCAAGAGATACTTTATTTTTTGAAAGATTTCCTTGGATGTGCTCGGTGGTATTGGATTAATTGAAGGATGGACCGTAGCGATACCTTCAAGATTGGCTCAGACTCCAACTCTACAACTTGAAAATAATAATAATAATGATGCATGGAAAGTGTTTATTTATGCAGCCTTTGTTTCCTTTGTAAATTTTTATACCTTTATAGTACTTGAAGCACACTTTGTTGACACATAAACTAGAACTCAGGCTAAAGCACAAGTTTGGGGTATTATTCCCTTTTTTTTGCCTTTTTTATTTCTTTCCTTTATATATATATATGCATCCTGATTATTATAGGTACATTATTTAGATTACCAGCTTGGTATGTAACAGGTGATATGGGATGAGTGTTGTTGAGGACCTATAACAATATATATTTATTTTATTATGTTTATTTGATTTCTTACTTTTATCATATGTTGGAACACTACTTTTGTATAAAACATGAAATGGAATGGTTTCAACACTATGGGTGTCGACCTATTGGGATTTTATCTCACTCCCTACTCAGGTTCCATTTGGTACCCAAGTAGACTATATGTTCGCAAGTAGAAATAACAGGAATTATGTTGCTTTCAGTTCTTGAGTTTGGATTACTACTTAGGATGGATCTTGGGGGTAGAGGACCGAGCTTCTGCTCATGATGTAGTTGTTACACTTCTTGTCATTTTCATTATAGCTTTGATTGTATTCTTGTATTGCTGTTTTCTATACTCTCATTTTAGCACAGACATCATAACATGACATCATTGTGTATCTGGTTTATTTATCATCTTCTGCACTTATTATATATTTAGTTTGGATTATTTATTTGCTTCTATTTCAGTTTGGTTAGTTATATGCTTTCAATATTTCTTAAACAGGTTTTATTCCACTGTATATTACTTATTACCTATGAGGGAATAGTACTCCATGAATACATGTTAAAAAGGACCTCACTACTAGTTGGTAGCCTCTGGAATTCAGGAAGATGCACTTGAGGTTATATGGCCAACTCGGCTCGAAGCACCCTTCTAGTGGATTCTGGGACGAGGACACTACAAAGTGGTATCAGAGCTCGTTTTTCCTTTTGTATTACTATTTGGGTTAGAAATGAGACTAGGATATAGGGATTTGGAACTTACCCTGTTCTTGGACATAGCTAAACCATGTATAGAGGAAACCCAAATTCCTGGGTAAGGATTGGTGTTATTGATTATTCCAATTTTTTTGATATGATTTCACTGTTGGGTGACACACTTATTATACGCTATTTTTGATATTAGTATTATTGAGATAATTATTTTTACCATTGAATCTCAGTGATACAATAGAAATTCATTTACATGAATCATATTAGGCACTATAAGGATTAAAATGACATGCATATTTCCATGCCATATCTAGTTTCAGCGTGTATCTGCCTATTTTCATGTGAATGTTGTTGTTCCTAGTTGTAAAATTTTAAAGTGCCTGTTTGTTAAATATAAATTTGTGATAGTTTGTTAGATGTTAAATTTATCTTACCTGGGAAATAGGCGACATGCCTCATTTTAGTGATCCTTTAAGTTTACTTTTCTTTATCCATACCCAACTTCTAGAGTGGGCTACCTATTATGTAGTGATAAGAGGAAGGCTATATGCCTACCCTCTTTATTTCACCTTTTCATGTCTTCTTATTCTTATATGAATTCTATCTAAAGGTGTGTGTTTAGATATTGTAGACCAATGCCGCCGTGACGTCTTCGTGCCATGCCTCAAGAGAGTGGAAATGATCACACTCTAGAGATGGTGGGTCCCAAACCACCTGAGGTTCCTCTTGTAGTGCCTCCTGTAGTGTTACCTGTAGTACCACCCATGGTTCTTCCTGTAGTACCACTTGCTGGTGATATATTTATGGGACTTAATGCTCAGTTTAGGGATAATCTCCTTAGGTTTATGCAATCAGTTCATAATATTCCTAGACCTACCCCATCTATGGGAGAGCTCACATGGGAATTTCTACAATAGTACCCTCCCACATTCTTGGGGATTGGAGGTCTTCATTCTGTAGAGTCATGGATAGAATCTAAAAAGTGTATCTTTAACCATCTTGAGACGATTCTAGAACAGCGGGTCAAACTTGCAGTCTACTTGATTCATGACTCCTCCAAGCATTAATGGGATGTTATATCTCAGACAGCGCACACCAGAGACATGGTTTGGGTAGAATTCCAAACAGCTTTCTACGATCACTTATTTTCATAGAATCTGAGAGATGATCGTGCCAGGGAATTATTACATCTTCACCAGGGATCTATGATAGTGTTAGAGAATTCTACTTGTTTCACAGAGCTTTAGTGTTTTTCTCAATCTCTAACTAGAAACGCACATAAAACTGTGAGAAATTTTGAGGATGGAGTTGGATATACCATCCTCTCATAGGTTAACGTCTTCCATTTGAACACTATTACATAGATTGTGAATCAGACAATCATTTTGGAATGAAATGTTAGGGAAGATAAACCTATGAGACATGGAGGTTTAGTTTCAAGACATGGAGATAGTTCTTCAAGAAATAAAAAGAACCATTTTGAAAATTCACATAAAGGAAATACTAGAAAATTAGCACATTTTGGAAGTTTTGTCGCATGTCATTAGTGTAACAAATTTGGCCATAAGAAGCCTTCGTGCACGAGAGTCCCGATAGAGTGTTAATCTTGCAGTAAGATGGGTCAACTTCAATGTTTATTCCGATCTTTCTCATCATCATCTAGTGGTAGAGGATCCGTACCAGCACCTATATTAGGTATGTTACCTGCAACTCCACAGTAGGCTGGAAGTTCTTTTTTCCATGGGATGATCAAGCTGAGGTAATAGTGGAGGTTGTGGTTAAGGAAACCAAGTCCCAGGATATCAGTGTCAGGAGAGCAGACCTACTCAGGCTAGTTAGGTAGCATCTCAGGGCTGTGGTTCAGGTCTTATGTATGTGGTGAAACCATCACCAGAGGAGTAGAGTGTAGGACCATCTATGGTTAGAGGTACTATTCTAGTAGCCTATACTTTAGTTTATTATATTTTTGATACCGGTTCATCGCATGCCATTTTATCTGCCATTATTGTTTAAATACTTGGTTTTACAATTGAGTACCTTTACGACATCATGTATCTCAAAACTCCACTAGGGGATAGGACAAAGGGAATACACCATTTCCAAGAGTGCCCCTTGAGATAGGTGGGTACCATTTCCTTTGGAATTTTTACATCCTTGATATATTTGGCATCAATGTCATTCTTGGTATGAATTGGATCACTTCTTATCATGACCTAGTGGATTGCTGTTGACATCGAGTGTCCTTCAAATCCCCTAAGTGTGACACATATATACTCAAATGAGAATGGGATATGCAGACAGATCGAGTTGGAATTGAATTTGTAGGGCTGGGAAGAGTGACAGCTCAATTAGAAAGTCTCTTCATAAGCGATCAGGGAATGCAGCTAATGGAATTTCCTCCCATTTTAGATCATTTCATGGATGTCTTCCCTAACAAATTTTCTAGATTACCTACCATGAGGGATGCAGAGTTCACTATCGAGCTAGTTGCAGGTGCGAAACTAGTGTCTATTCCTCCTTATAGGAAGGCACCAACATAGCTACATGAACTCAAAAAGAAGTTTGAAGATCTCGAGGCTAAGGGTTTTATCAGATGTAGAACATCTTCTCAAGGTTAACTAGTTCTTTTTTCCACGAAGGTGAATGATACCCTCAGATTGTTTGTGGATTACTGTCGGCTCAACCAGATTACGATAAAAAATAGATATTTGTTGCCTCTTATAGATGACCTCTTCGACCAGATCCGAGGAGAAACTATTTTCTACAAGATTGATCTGAGGTCAGGATATCACCAAGTGCATGTGTGACCATCTGATATACCACGTATAACATTTCAGAGCAGGTATGACTGGTACAAGTATTTGGTTATGCCATTCGGCCTCATGAATGCACCAGTGGTCTTCATGGATCTGATGAATTAGGGTTTTTACCCATACGTTGATTCCTTTGTGGTGGGTTTTGTTGATGGCATCTTGGTGTATTCGCGTTCTCGACATAATCATGCAAACCATCTTGAGATCATTCCGAGTACACTTAGAGAGCACCAACTATATGAAAATCTTAGAAAATGACACTTATGAATTAATAAAATTCACTTATTAGGACATATAATATTTGAGGCAGGTGTGTCGGTCGAACCAAAAAATTTGAGCATCATAGTTTCATGGGAGAATCCTAAAAATGTTTTCTAAATACACAGTTTATTGGGGATTGTTGGTTGTTATAGGCATTTAATATAGGATTTCTCCTACTTAGTAGCATCTCTTATGGCTCTGACTAAGAAGGATGTGTAGTTTATTTGGTCATATTCTTGTAAAAAATATTTTTAGGAGTTAAAGGGAAGACTAACCTCAGCGTCAATCCTGATTCTGCCTGAGCTAGGCAGAAGCTATACTTTTTACTGTGATGCTTCAGAAATCAGACTAGGTACAGTTTTGATGCAGGGAGATCAAGTCATGGCTTATGGATCCCACTAGATGAGACCTCATGAGAATAAATATCCTACATATGGCCTCAAGTTAGTAGCTGTGGTTCATCCTTGATGCTACTGTATACACTACTTGTTGGGTGCGAGGTTAGTTGTTTACACAGATTACAAAAGCTTTAAATATATCTCCAAACAATGAGACTTGAATTTAAGGTAGAACTGGTTGGTCGAATACATTCAGTCATTAGATTTTGAGCTTGCTTATACCCCCGGTAAGGGATATACCATGGCTGATGCTTTGAGCCACAAGATGCCGACACAAGTCATCCAGGCAGACAACAGTGAGAGGCAGATGATGGATTTGTTTTCTGAGATGCATCTAGAGGTTCCGGAATAGTGTGGGAAACTAGTTCTAATAGATCATAAAGTGACATCCTCTCTTATGGATCAAGTCCTTATGTGATAGTTATTTAAATTAGAGGGTCTTTCTTTGTGATAAAGAGTCACAGGAGAGAATCCTCCACCTGGTTGCGTTGTTTATGGTAGTGAAACTCTACTTTACTGTAGTAGTGTATGGGTGCCATATGATATATGAGAAGAGATGATTAAGGACTCTCATACCTTATTTTGGGAAGTTCATCTTTGACTTAACAAGATTTAAAAAGACACGTGTCATCAATACTGGTGGTTTGGTACGAATAAGCAGATAATGGGTTTCATCACTTAGTGCTCCACCTGTTAGCAGGTGAAGGCAGAGCACCAATGAACTACTGGACATCTATAGACACTATCCATTCCTAAGTGTAAATGGAATTACATCACCATATATTTCATTACCGTCTTTCCAAGATCTCCTCGAGGCAGCGATTCAATGTGGGTGATTATCGATATATTGACAAAATTTGCGCACTTCTTGCCTATCCGGGAGACCTTTTATATTGATGAGTTGGGAAGGTTGTATATCTGGGAGATAGTTTTACTTCATGGCATACCTTATTCTATTGTCTTGGATAGATATTCCTTCTTTAATTCACAGTTCTGGCAAGGGTTGCAGAAAGCGCTGGGTTCACAGGTACTCTTGAGTACTGCATATCACCCTTAGAGCGATGGGAAGTATGAATGGACCACATGGGTGCTAGAGGATATGATATAGGCTAATATCCTTGATTTTTGAGGTTCTTGGAGGAAACATATTCTTCTTGTTGAGTTTACCTATAATAACATCTTACAGGGAACAATTCAAATGGCTCAATATGAGGCTATTTATGGTAGAAAATTTCATTCACCTTTATGATGGCTCGAAGTAGGCGAGGTAGCTATGTTTGGTCCTCACTCATTCAGGAGACAACTGAGAAAGTTCAGCTGATATAGAAGAGTATGAATACATCTCATTCTATATAGAAGTCTTATAGTGATCGTCATCGCAGACCTCTCAAGTTTGAGGTGGTACATTGAGTCTTTCTCCGTGTTTCGACAAGTTTGGGTCACAGACGGATTAGGAAACATGGGAAATTATCACCAAGATATGTTGGGATGTTCGAGATAATGGAAAGGGTTGGGCTGATGGACATTGTTTATTACTACCTCTTAGGTACCACGCCATGCACAATATCTTACATGTATCTCAACTTTGTTAGTATCATCCAGATCTATCTCACTATTTTTATCCTAATGACATCAAGATCAAAGCAGATTCATCCTTTGAGGAGCATCTAATCCATATCATTGACCATAACACAAAGGTTCTTTGAGGCAGGTCAGTTCCTCTAGTCCAGGTGTTATGGATACACAGATGCATTTATAACAAAACCTGGGATCTAGAGACTAATGTGCATGATCAATGTTCAGAGATTTTCTCAGATGATAATCCACTACACTTGAAAGGAAAACTCAGGGATGAGTTATCTTAAGAAGGGGAGGTGGTAATGTCTCAGCTTTAATCAAGGTATGAACTATTTAAAGTTTTAGTCCAAAACCATAAATCAACCCAGGGTGAGTGCCTGAGCACCCTGTTGCAGTTCCTGAGAAGCGATTAAAATTAATTAAATAATTGATCGAGCTTTATATTAATTTTGTATGTCGCACCTAACACTACATTCAGGATAAAAATAATTAAAAATGGTTTAAAAGGATTAAAAATAATTTTAATGAATTTAAAAGAAATTAATGGAGGATAAAAATAAATAATAAAATAAAAATTGTTGGAGAAATATTAAAAATAATTAAAACCGAGTAAACCCATTTAATTAATTATTTCATATTCTCCCACCATTCTTATTTTTATTATTTTATTTTATTTATTTTCTGTTTTTATTTGTTTTCCTTTTTTTCCTTTCGTTTTATTTTTTTCTTTTCTTTCTTTCTTTCTCTCTTCCTCTTCCCACTCTTGTGCGTGGAGGTCCTCCTTACTATGTGGTGCACACCACCTCCCCTCTTCTTTGAAAGCCTACTGATGTCTCATTTCTCCTTCAATTTTGATGTTTTCTAGTGCACTATGAAGCTATCGGTAAGGATAACATTATTAACTAAGAATCATTCAATATCATTCTAAATCCATTGCACAATCTGTCATAGAAAGATTTTACCCGAAATTGGGTTTTTTTTAAAATCACCCAATTTCTTCCATTTTAGGTAAAATAAAAGATTGCCATGGAGTGTAGGATCCTATATGAGTAGAAGGTATAGATTCTACTCTCTTTCACCTCATTTAGATGTGTATTTTAAATCACACATTGTGCCACTCATCGTTGACTACCGGCGATGTTTAATTTTACCTGTTCTAAATTAAATAAACTGATTGATTGATCATTAAACACTTGTTTGAGATAATATAAGATATTTAAATTGTTTCAACATCATTGGATGTCCCTTTGTGTATGAAAACATTCTTGGACTATTTTTTCCATTAGCCCCAAATTAATGAAATTAATTAATTTCATATGTTGCGTGAACCCTATTGTTGAGTTTTAATTAAAATAAATTATTTAGGATAATTGTGAACCCTGAACCTTTGGTCTTGTTGGTTAAATTGTTCCTAATGATTTTATTACTTGTTAAGTTATTATCTTTTTGCGCTATTATAAAATTCATATGTTCATTTTTTTTCATTCATTGATAAATTACTTTGGCAATAACTACTTGACTAGAATGATCCTTAGTATGTGGATTTGAGTTGTTCATATTATTTTGTTGCAATTATAAATGAATTACCTATGATATATGATTCCTTGAAAACTAATTAAATTCATGGAGGTGATGCAATGTAGGTTCCATATTAAGTACTACACAAGGAATCTCCGTTCCCGATCGGTTACACATTATGTGAGGGTGATTGTGTCTTAGGATTTTATAGACAAGGGTTTCCCTGGGTTTCTAAAATACTCATGAGTGATACTAGTTCCGAAAGGGAAATTCAGGGATAGAACTATTGGAAAAGTGGATACTCTATGCATCAGGTGATACTTGACCCCTTCTATGAGATACCAGGATGAACTCATAATAAATCCACGCCTCGAATGATACTTAGTCTTTCAGAAGATTTCCTTGGATGGGTTCAGTGGTATTGGATTAATTGAAGGATGTACCATAACGATACCTTCGGGATGAGCTCAGACTCTAACTCTAAAACATTAACATAATAATAATAATGATGTGTGGAAAGTGTTTCTTTATGTAGCCTTTGTTTCTTTTGTAAATTGTGATAATTTTATGGTGCTCGAGGCATACTTTTTAGATAGATAAACTAGACCCCAGGCTAAATCACATGCTTGGGGTATTGTTCCTTTTTTTCTGCCTTTTTTATTTCTAGACTTTATATATATATATATATGAATCCTACTTATTATATATACCTTATTCATATTCTCAGCCTGGGCCGGATCAGGTGATATGGGATGGGTACCGTTGAGGACCCGGACCAAGATATATTTATTTTTTTATGTTTACTTGATTTATTACTCTTATAATGTGTTGGAACACTTCTTTTGTCTACAACAAAAAATGGGAAGGTGTAAACACCATGGGTGTTGACCTACTAGAATTTATCTCACTCCCTACTTGGGCGTTGTTTGGTACCCAGGTAGACTATATGTTCGAAGGTAGGGATAATGGTAAGCATGCCACTTCCGGTTCTTGAGTGTGTCTTGCTGCTTAGGATAGAGCTTGGGGAAGAGGACTGAGCTTCTGCTCATGATGTAGTTGTTTCACTTCATGTCATTTGCATTACATATTTGATTTCATTATTGCATTCCTATTTTCTATACTATCATTTTAGTATAGACATCATAGCATGGCATCATTATGTATCTGGTTTATTTATCAGCTTCCACATTTATTATATATTTAGTTGGGGTTATTTATTTTCTTTTACTATAGTTTGGATATTTAAATTATTCTATTATTTCTTAAACATGTTTTCTTCCACTGTATATTAGTTATTACCTATGAAGGCATAGTATTCCCTAAATACACGTTAAAAAGGACCTTGTTTCTAGTCAGCAGCCTTTGGGGTTCGGGAAGATGCGCTTGAGGTGATGTGGCCAACTCGGCTTGGAGCACCCTTCCAATGGCTTCCAGGATGGGGACGCTACATAAAGGATGATATTCTGAAAATAAAATAAGTTCTAGGATGTGTAGAAGAAATATAGTATGATATTAGTATTGTTATTGGATTATATATAGTGCTAAGACTTTGTGAATAATGGAGGATAGGAGGTTCCCTTTTATAAGTGAGGGGAGGATAACTCTTGGAATTACTTAAATTATTAAATTAATATAAATTAATTTTCAGGTTCAAATAGATAAAAATTAATATATTTAGAATATAGGTTTATTATAAGTATAAATAATATCATCCAATAATATTTAGACAAGTTTAGTTGATTTTGTAACCCTTATCTCCTCATTTTAACCCATGTTAACCCTTTTGTCAATTTCCACGATATCAATGTTTTTTACTCTTTAGGGATCAAGAATGTCACTATAAAAGGATAAGTGAATCATAAGGGAAAATGTTTGATATTATAGAACATATTAAATTCACTTTCTAAAGATAATTTTTTTTATGTATTCTAATTCATTTAATAAAATATTATATAACATAATATACACTTAAAGTCATTTTAAAGACCATTTATTAAATTTGACTTTAAAGAAAACAAGATTGAAATGGAATTAGAATCCAAAATTTTAACACATCACTAATATGTTATATTTATATAAAATATTCATGTAACTCAATAATTCATTCAAATTTTATTATTTTTTATAGATTTAAAATAATTTATTTTATTTTTCTATTACCTGAACAAATACCATGTCGGTATTGCGTTAGTATTTAAGGTAATTATTCTATCACTAAAAATTAAAAATAAATTACTATGAAAAAAAATTAATTAATATTTTAAATATTTTTTTTAACTAAATATGCACTCTTTTCATCCCTATGATAAAATATTAGAGTGATTAAAATAAAGAGAGTGACATTTTGGATTTATTCTTTACTCAAAATAACATAAATGTCATAATCAAAGTAAAATGACAGAACGTTTCCATATTTTAGAAACTTTGATGATTATGGATGAACTATAATCATAAAATAGTATAAATTCAAGTTTATTGTGGATTTCTAGGCCTTATCTCATAGTTTTACCCATGTTTCACCTGTTTTACCCTAACTGAGGTGTCAAATATTTACCACAGTAACTATTCAAAATAAAAAAAATAAAAGGATAATATTTAACAATTTTGAAAATCATAATTAAAAATATGGAATCAATTTTTCAAAATTTAATTTCTATAAATTTCAAAAATCAATATCAATATAAATGCACAAAATGCAACAAAAACCAGTTTTTAGAAAAATGTGTTTTTAAGCCTAAAAATGAACTTATACCAAATCAAGTATAATAATCATTAATATGTAATTAATTAGATTATATATAATGAAATTATACTTATGTTAATTTAATATCAAATTCAAAATTTAGTGGTAATTTTAAATTACTTTATTTAATGAAAATAAATGATAATTTTATAAAAGAATAATATTTTTTACAACTCACTAAAAATTTAATCTTTTCAAAAAAACCCTAAAATAGAAACTTAATATAATTTTTATATGATGAATTAAAAAATTAAATCCATTTTATAAAATAGAACTTCTAAAATTGGAATATATTAATTATAACATTTTCTCACAAAAAGTAATCAAAACCATTTTTGAAGCATAAAATGACTTCACCAAAAATTGAGTACTTATTTACTAATAATTAATCAATAAATTTGAATTGATTAATACTATTATATATATAAATATATTTCATAATTTTTTAACTCATATACATACATCCAATTTAATAACTAGGTTATAATGGTCATATTTAAATAATAATATTTCCTTAGTATATCATAATTCACATAAAGATAGATGTTGTGTGTTAACAAGCTATCAAGATTACTATTATTTTAAACTAAAATTTTAGGTTGTTAAAATTTATGATCTTTAAAGTATATTTAATATTGTATTTATTGGTAACATTCTTATAAATTATTGGAGGTTTTATTAGAGTTGAGTCCAATTCAAAGAAATGAAGACAATTCTAACCAGGACTTTATATGTCATGGAAATCTCATAAAATGGGTATTATGATAAGGTAAAAACATTATATGATGGATTACAGGTGTAATGATCATTTTGGTTTCTATTTCAGCTCTATATATCATTCACCATGTCTTAGATATGGTGAAATACCCATAAGAGAAGGCTTTGTCTCTTGATACTCTAGTAATTGGACACCTGTTATCCTAATATAGGTATTTTAAATCACCCTTATTTCATGGTTAAATTAATGAATTTCCATGTTATGGGTTATTATAGTGATAGATATTTACCAAGAGAACTCAAAAGAAGAGTTGTGAAGTCACCATATTGAGCTCATGCCAAAATTCGCATGGGGGATCCCATTGTATAATTCAAGAATTTATGTGTTCCATGATTTGAAGTGAAACATCCATTTTATCTGGATAATTTGGTATATAGATGAGCATTATTATTCTATAACTAAACCATGAAAATGGAATGGTGGAATGGAGATGGACCATAGGGAACTAAGGAAGAAAATAAATATTTCAGTGGGTATTTTGATCTGAACAAAGATAACTTTATGATGTGGTCATCTAGAAAATGTTATGGAACTTGAAATTAATGATATATTTATAAATGATAACCCGGTAAATGACTGGATATAGAGGATATATGACCATCTTTTTTGGTTCCATAAAAATATAAATATAACACATCATGGTCAAGAATTCATCTTTGTGATATCATTCTAGATATAAAAATTATTAGTTTTTCTCATTCAAGGGTGTGATAAAAGATATATTATTTTGAGGGATTTTATAAATTATTCCAAGAGGTATTCCAAAGGTATCAATGTTGATATTGAGGAGAAGAACGAGTGTGCACACATAATCCAAATTCTGAGGCACTTGATGAGGCTGTGAGAGATAAATCAACTTATTGATACTTTTTTAGATCATTATTGTGCTTGAGAGTTTAGGAAAATTATCCTTGACCTATTATTATTTATAATAATTTAATAATGTTCACAATGGGATCAAAAACATTTTTCACCAAGCATTATACTCTCAATAAAAAGAGTGAGTGAACCTTTTAATGCCCTTGTGTAATGTGTATTTTTTCTCATTGTATCTCTCATTATCAAATCATCACATCATCATGTTCAAGATCTAATCTCGCTAATAAACAGTGATAAAAATGTTTATCAAGAGTTTGTGTTTCGGTAATCATTGATTCACCCCTTTCAGTGATGGCATGCTCTCTATTGGGCCTATCAACTAACATAATTTCATAACCACATATTTCATATCAAATATTTTATTTTTCATTTAATTTATAAATTTTTGGGAAAACTTGTGAAATATACTTGGGGAGACTTAGTGCATGCATACATTTAATTTTAATTTATTCACCTTAAATTTTCATATAAAAAGTTAAAATTAAAAAATGTTACCAATTAATTCCTCATACCAGAAGATAAACACTTCTATAAACAAAACAAAAGAACTATAAAAATTTAAATGGTTCATCTAATATGATTATCCATGATAACATTAACCTATATATAATAACATTTTTTTACAATTGAAATTGAATGGAACCACCTTTTAGTTCATTCTTGGATTCTCATGGATCATTTTTTAGAGTCTTTGATTCCCTAAAAGCCTATATGCACAGTTATTTTTATGATAAATGAAATTATCATAAGTATTATAATCCATATAAAGACATATGGAATGTAGTGGTTAGGATAAGGTAATGAAACTCTTATAAATAATACTTCCACATGTTTTAGAGTTTGTTTATATTTTGAGTTTTTGATTCTTCCCATAGATTTTAATCTTTATTTTGTAAGTTCAAATTTTTTACATTGAAGGGTTCTCTGTTCTAAAATATATATGCCTTTCATAAATGATTATTTTTGACCAAATTTATATAAATGTGCATATATTTTTCATATATACAAACTAGATTGCTCATTATGTTTCTTAACCCCACATTTTTGAGACATTAATATTCTTGGGTGAGAAATGAAATTAACCATTAGTTATAGGTGTTAGCTAAGTGATATTTATTTTATCATAATAAGGATAATTATATCATCAAATAAGAGTAAGGAATAGTGAATAACCTACATATGTTCTAACTTGAGGCTTAAATTATTCATAATATCTTTAATGAATAATGATGTTGTGAGGGGAGTGAACCCTTACCATCTACCCTATATCTATTAGTTTAGGACTAGTTTAGTTTTTAGGTTTAATTATTTTTTTATTTTAATTAATAAAATCACCATTTTTATTATAAAAATAATTAAACTAACCATTAAACTAGTATCCTCTAAATTTAGTCTCGACTCAAATTTAATGCTCCTTGAGAGATGAACATGAGTTTCTATTATACCATATTATCCTACTCATAAATTGTTATTTTTTATTTACTTGTGATGGATAATCACATGGGAATCACTAGAAATATCTCATGGAGTCACACTACCTTTACCACTAGATGTCAACTTTAGTTGCATTTGAATATTTAAACAATTTCCCTCCATCAACAGTCTATGGTTCACAAATTGGAAACAAGTTATAAAAAAATGAGACACCATAGAAGAAAAAATATCATTTCATAGTCCCATATCTATGAATTGTTTCTTCACCTACTTATTGGTCAATATGTCCTCTAAAAAATGCACTGAATTAGTAAATACATGAATCTTGCATTACCATTTTCCCATGATTCATGTATAAAAAAATTTAAACTCACCTTTTATGGATATTCATTGGCAACTAATCCTATAAAACTCCCTAAAATATATCCTAATACATTTCATAAATATTGAACAATTGTTACATGAGATACTATCAATAGTCTACTACTCTTTGTAATATGATAATAGATAAGTGAGCCCAATGTTCTCAGGGTGTCCCCACTAAATAAAATACATCAGTACTAGAACCAATTAGTCCTAAACCACTTAATATTTGGGATATTTCTCTAAATAATGTGGTGTCTAAATATAAAATTGAAACAAAATTGAAAAATCTGTGTAAAACCCATTATCAAAACTAGTAAAAAGAGTGTTTTCACATAAAAAGAGGAGATCACAATGTATATTCAAGAAAATTTTATCACAATATTCCACCATATCATTATAGTTACATTTTTAAATTTATTTACCCCAGAAAAATAAACTGCCATATAATGGAACCATATAACCTAACTTCCTAAAATTTCAGATAACTATACTATATACAAGAATACAGAAACAATAATAAAGTATATATTATTAAATGATGGATTTACTTCCATGAGTTTACCCTTTAGTGAATTTTTTATATATCCAGGACAATTTACAAGAAATCATGGTCCTTTAATGAGAGTATGGTGAACACATAAATTATTTTTCTAGGTTCCTTAGTTAAAAAATGTAATAAACCAACTCTAGAGTACCCTAATCCTTAGATTAAACTTCTATACAACCTCAATAACACCCCTTTAATCATTATAGGAATAAAAATAACATAAAGGGTTAATAGAAAATCAATGAGGGAATGATTTCCCTATCAAGAAACATATTAATAAAAAAGGAAAATAAATAACTTAGAATATCTATTTTAAACAATAATTCCATTGTGACAAAATTACTACTTTATAAGTTCATATTATAACCATATTAGTATGAAAAATTAATGATTTTAAAACTAAGATACATTAATAACATAATGAAATATTTATATTTTATACATCACATGATTCTTATATAGAATAGAAAAACACTTTAGGCTAGTTGAATAAAAAAATGCATATAGATCAAAATTGATAAAAAGGAACTTAATTTTGCTATTGAACCCAACCTCAATCTCATATGATAATCCATATTCACGCCTCAGTCATTCATCATTAACCCCTTTCCCTTTCATTCATCCTAAAACATAATATCTACACATGCATTCCCACAATGTATGTATAGGGGCTGAGTGTAAAACATTCAATAGGATTTCTGTAATTATATTAAGTAATCCTTTATGTTGAACATGTGTATGTCTATGATAATGTACATAAATTCAATACAAAAACTAGAAAATATAATTCCAAAATAAAAAACCAATAAACACTAGTCTTATACTATATAATAATTTAAAATAACACTCATCACGTGTTAAATTAACATCATTTGAAGAAACACACATATTAAATAATAATATGTCTATTCCCACAACATTGGAATACCATGGCCTCATCAGGGGAAAATCTCACCATTAGAGTTTAATGATACGCATCATGTCACATATCCACTTAGTGCAGCTTTTTTAGAGTAATGATTAAATATTCCTCTTGTGCTTCTTCTTATAAACTTAGAAAAATAATTACACCTATTAGAAATTCTCCATAAAATCTAAGAAAATACTTTCCCATAATTCCTAAAAATCCACTTGAAGAATAATAAATGGACTTCCTTAATGTTTTAACCCATGTTTTTAAACAATATCAATTTAATATATCCTCCTGGTTCTCTAATTCTTAAACTAGTTTATCATCAAAACATGGAATCATGTGTCATGTAACATAAGACATTACCATCCAGACTACATTATCACCCATACCTAATCTATATAAAAAATTAACTCTCAATATACATATAATATCATGGAAATAATAAGGCATGAAAATAAATAACAAAATAAAAAATCATGCATGGGTCACACATATGACAATAAATCCAAAAAAAGAATCACATATAATATCAAAATCATGGCAAGAAATAATCACCCAAAGAATATAATCATCACCCATTCATGGAATATCATCAAATAGTACCCATAATACATATATAACATTTCCCTTTCCATTAAAATAAATACACATAGTAAAGTCAATATACAAACACACAATGAAAAATAAATCAATTGTAAACCTATCATTTTACCGCTCATTTTTATTTCCCCACAAAACTAATAATTAATTATCAACTTCCCATATAATTTTCCCAAAATCCACTTAGGTTTAATCTATATCAGTATGATACATTACAAAAAAACCTTTTTAAAGAATGTCCCATAATTACTAAAGATTCAATCATATAAATTTCATTGAAATCCAATTTCTCTTATATATAAATCAAAAACTAGGGAACACACTTTATAGAGTCAAGGAAATCTACCTAGAATCTATTTTGACAATTTCTCATTGAAACTAATATAAGTAAATAAAAAGATTTAGTCTCTCTCATTAAATACTAAATAACTTTACATAATATTCATTTCTAAGAATATTCTAATAAATTCAATGGGAAATGAGATATTAATAGATCTATCACCTTATAAATCAATTCTAGATTATAATAAAACAAGTGAATAATCAATCCAATTATGAACATGAGAGATATTGGAAGACATGTATGAGAAAAATGAAGAGAGAGAGGGGTTTTACTGTGTTTGTGTGGTGGAGGCTCTTCCATGGACACTTTTAAGAAAAAATTTAGCCCTAAATTATAATAACCTATAATGAAATTGATTTTATATCCCAAGTATTATAATTATGGGAACTTAGGTGATCTACCTCGATCCCTGAAGGCCAAAGACTTACATTGATGGTTAAAATTTATCATGGGGGAATAATTTCTATTAATTTACCCGAATCAGAGTATAAAATAAATTACTTTATAAAATATATCATTAATTATTCATATACCAAAATACCTAGAAATAAAACCTATAAATAATAATTCACATGGGCCTACAATGGATTAGAAAAAACTAATTTTAATAGAAAAAAGTAAAATACAACATATATACACAATGTATAGTCATATATAACATCCATAATAAAAACTAATTTATAAGAGATAAATAAATTAATCTACTTGGTCAAATGAATAAAAAACAAATACAATTGTAGTCGAGTGGTTAACACACCTTATAATCCTAAATGAGGACTAGGATCAAATCCCGATGGGTGAATAGTTGTATGTCACTATAACAGCACTATAATGGTACTGTAGTAGTGGAACTATTCATTCCATTTGTGTATTTAGGACACTGGTTTGGGATTTTAGGCCATAGGGACTTCAGTTAACCTCAGGCCTCGAGACCATTGGATTTTAGGCCAATGGGCTTTTGGGCCATGAAGCAATCAGGTCAGACCACACAAGAGAAGGCCCCCAAAGTGGAATCAAATAATGTAGTAGCTACTAGGGAAGATCTAACTGGATTAGAAGGATGAAAGGTTATGACAATAGACATTGGTACCAAGCACTATGTAGCTCTGTAGATGTTAATTCTAGCTGATCAACCATGTGAGGTGGGGATCTTGGAACCATCAATGCAATATATGTCAGGGAGGGTTAGTTCAAGTGTAGTCAGGTCTTTGGGCCTTTGGGTTATGTACATAGCCTTGTGAATATGGGAATATTCGTCATGTATTGGTCCTTGTGCCTTTTGGACTTCAGGTTATGTACTAGGAATTGTGAATCTGGACCCACATACCACATAAGGGTTCCCTCTCAACTTAGTTAAAAAGTGTATTATCCAAAAAATCAATAAAAATATAAGGCCTTGGGGATATTAAACCATAATAAACCTACATAGTCGAAAAATTTCTCTCTATGAACTCATGAAATACAAACCATACACGAGAAGGGGGTGAGTATGAATGACTCAACATGATTTTTCTCAATTTCCATTTACTCCTACTTGTGAGTGTGGATAATATGTTTCCATGTGAATGTATTTATAGTATGTGATATAAATAACCCAACCCAACTATATTCATTCAAAATTAAATAAAGTCAAACAATGATTATACCAAAATAATAATAATAAAATAACTTATCCTTCACCACCATGGTATGGTTAATACATAAAAATAAACTAAAACCCATCCTTCACAAAAAATATGGGGACCAACCTTACATCATAGAAATACAATACCTGATTCAAACCTTTCTTAGATTATATTATTTTTAACCACTTCACACTTCCAATATAAAAAAGTATAATGATTAATAGATAACCTATACCTTGGATTAGAACATACATTATCAATAAATAACCTCCCCCTTAGGAAGTAAATCGACATCACCAATAGATAACCTCTCAATCAGGTTGAAAAATATAATCATCAATAGAAAACCATCCCCTCACGTGGTAAAGAACCACCATGAATAGATAATATATCCTTCAAGAGTAAAATTACAATCATCAATAAATAATTTCTCCCTTAGATAATAAAATTCCATCTAAAACAAATGAAATATCCCTAAGTTCAAAAAACTCAATCTTCAATGAATAACCTCTCCCTATGGATTTGATACACCATCATCAATGGATAACCTCAGTATTATGTGGTAGAAAAAAATCCCTTGTAGATAACTTCACCCAAAATTATTAAAGTATTATAAATTCAAAAACCAACCATGTTTACCAATTATAATTTATCGTACTCATGAAATAATTTTATAATCAGTCATTTGATAACATGAAATTCCAATTATGATTATATTTCATTACATTTTATTATATCACATATCATTAAACATGAAAAGTCATTATATCATTAATATATCATAATATTATATAATATTCATTCAATTGATAATTTATTATAGTTTTTTATTCCTCGTACTCAAGCTCGGTGGAGCAGCCTCCGCCTTTTTGATGGTTTTAATAACATATTTTTCCCCTTATCTCACGATTATCTCACTATGGTACTATTTTATATTTTTGTGTGTATATTTTATTTCTTAATATATTTTAGATCCCATTCCATTTTATCTACTTCGTTGTATATTCTTGACCATTCTTATCCCTGTGTTATTGCATGAATTGTTGATTTTTTCATAAAAAATCATCGATCTTCCTATTTTATTCCTATTTTGGAGGTAATCACTCAATGATATTTTTATTCGTAGTTCCTTTTATGAACTATAACTAGTGGTAAATTTAGGTCTTAGATGCAGTTCTTTCATCCCAAAGTGTCTCTTTTCTATCTCCCTTGACCCAATGATGACCATATGTTTTAGTGAGTTCAAGAAGTCCGGTAATAGAGTTAGGGTACGGGTGCTTATGGGGTTTATTTTCTTTCAAAAAATTTCAATGTCACATGTTTTTGGTTCTAGATCTACTTGTTTTATGATTTTTGTAGTTCCTCCTTGATGGTATCTAATTTGTGTGTTGACTTATAGTGTGGCTATCTTTGCTTCCAAATCTTATTATTTGTTCACACATTCCCTTATATGCGATCACTTTGATCATATTTTATGGTTTCTGTTTAGTAAGTTTTCCAAGGATGTTATCTCCATTAGAGGAATCACATTATCAATGTAGTTGTGGCCTTTGTTTGTGAAGTCATTATAAGATGGTGATTTGGAGTATTAGGTGTGAGGGTAGTGCTACTAAAGGAACCCATGGCACATAGGAAGCATGAAGAATATGTAATTTAATTTTTTGGGTTTAGGTTCTTGTTAAAACAATAAATCTAAAAAAGGATTTCTCATAGTATCACATGCAATTAAATTTAATCATGAAAAATAAAATCAAATGAAACCTTAAACGGTACCTTCTCCATTTTAAATCATTGATTTGATTTACTCACCATCGGCGTGCATTGGCTCATATATGTCAATATAGGAATCCTATAGATTTTCTATATGTGAACCAAAGCTACTAGATCATTTATCAACAATTCCTAGGTGCTAGCATGAGAAATCAAAGTGCTTTATGATGTCCCTTTAATCATGTGAAGAATATAGACATGATCAAGAAGATAAGATATACCCAACCTTGTTCTTTCATCGATTTCTCACTATGAAAGTTGAGATAGAAGATACGAGAGATCAAAATTCATCTAAATGGGATATTTCCCTATTCTTGAGTCTAAAACTAACTTATATACTTAGTTTATACTTTATAATATTTCACTTTGGTCCCTTGAAAGTTATAACCCTCATTTTTTACACTTTTAAACACTTATGAATTAATTAAACTTTTCATAAATGTTAAAAATATTTTATCACCCACTAGTAACATATTAACAGGTTACATGATAAAATATGAACCATTAACTTAGCTCACTCCTCCATTAAATAATTTAACAAACCTTAAATATATAATATTCATATGGAAAATTAAATTTTATGTTATTCACTTTTATGATAAAAAAAATTGTGAAGACATTGAGAAATAAATTCAATAATCATTATTCTAAACTTGAATAATTTAATTTAATTATTTTACTTTTGACCAATAACACTCGATCATTCATCGCCCCACACACATGAGGACAACTTCATCTTAAACTCCTATTATTTCAAATAGGTGGAACTTGTTGATACACTTGGTGTGTGACTCTATAGGTCCTTATCTATATAGTAGTTAATTCAACTAATAGATCAAGATTAGAGTCTATAAAACTATAATGGATCCTAAATATATTAGGAATGTCATATATATGACTACCTTCTATGAACACACTTTGTGTAATATAATCTCTTTGTCATGAAATATCTCATATATTAGGATGCAGAATTTTGTCTCATCATTTGGATGCTTTATTTATTTCATGATCTTACTAGAAAAACTTACCTTATTGTACCATATATAAGGATTTAATAAAGGTACTACCATCCTAGTTAACTTGGTCCTACAATATGTCTCTTCCTCAACTCAAATGTGATAAATTCTTTCTTGATCATTGAACCAATGTTATACCAAAAACGACACACCCAACATGATCTACCTAAAAAAAATCAATGTCAGGGTTTTTTCCTTCAATTAGAGTGTATGAATAAATTGTAAACCATGATAATTATATTAAGTTAGGAGACCAATAAACATATCCATATATTGGGACAACCAATGACACCCAAAGAATGTTGTGTTCCTATTGGTGAGTTAGTCATCATGATCTCATTTATTGATGATCACCAAGTGAAAAATTCATGAGAATAAGTCTTAATGATTATGAGCCCCCAAAACATGACAGTCATACATCACCTATGTTGCATTAGTATAATGTATCTAGACTATAAAACATATGTTTAAGATTACCGTCACAATATCTCAAAGTTATCATTATATATGGTAACAACTATAACCTTTTGATATGACATGTAATCTAAGTTAATTACCATATAAATAGTGGATGTAGAAGTATCAAAACTATTATGTTAATAATAAAAACATATATATTTCAAACAATTAACATTTAATGGTAATTAAAGTACTTAAAGGAGTTGGGCCTAGGGAATCCACTCACAACACTCCCACTTATAATAGATCCAACTGTTAACAATTCTCAACCCATTATCTCTCACATGAGTATCATGATTATTCTAAGATATGGATTTAGTCAATGGTTTTTCCACATTATCCTATGTGTATACTCTTCTAACCATGAATTTACCTCTCTAAGTAAAATCCCTGAAGAGATAAAACTTTCAAATTATATTCTTTTTCCTTAGGTGTGACCTGGGATCCTTGGCAAGCACCACTAATTTATTATTAAAAAAGTATACCATAACAAGGTCTACATTTCTAGATACAATTACAAGATCATAAACAAATTTACATATCCAAAATTATTCCTTAGCAACATCATAAGATTCTATATACTATGATTCTGCTGTAGAATCAACAACCACAACCTACTTTGAGCTTCTCTAGCTCACTGCACTACTATTTAGGTAAAATACATAGTCTAACTATGATTTCAGATCATCATGAACTTTATGGAATCTAGAATCAGTGTATCCCCAAATGACTAGCTCATAATCTCCTCTATACACCTGGAACACATCCTTTATACATCTCATGTGATTTAGGATAGTTTTTACAACTATCCAATGTAGATCTCCTATATTTTCTTAATACTTCCCACTATTCATAATGTAATGGAATCATCAAACCCAGTACATAGCATGAAATACATGATAGATCACACTACCAAAGTTTAAGGTATTCTACTCATTTTCAATCTTCTCCTCTATTTTTGGAAATATATTTTTGGAGAGATTAATTCCATGTGACACTGGCAACAATCCTCTCTTTGATTGTTCTATATTGTACCTTTTGAGTACCTTTTAAATATATATACTTTGAATTAGCCCAAGAATCCTCTAAGATCTATCTTGATAGATCTTGATCCCTTGGATATAGGATGATTCAACTAAGTATTTCATGGATAAACATTAATTTAACCAATTATTTACTAATTGTAATAATTTCACTTTGTTTCCCATTAACAATATGTCATAAAAATATAATAATAAGAAACAAATGTCACTCCCACTAACCTTCTTGTAGACACATGTCTTGGTTTCATTATTAAGGAATCCAAATTATGTTATGGCCTCATCAAAATTAATATTTTATTATTGTGATGATCTTTTAATTTCACAAATGGATCTCTACATCTTGTATACTTTAATGAAACTCTTTGATATAATAAACCTTTCTAGTTTCATCATATGGACTTATTTAAATAACATACCATTTTAAAAAGTATTTTTTACATCAATTTAAAAAAATTCATAATCATAAAAGGATTCTATTAAAAGTAATATTTTGATGGATTTTAGAAATTGCGATTGGTAAGAAGGTTTCATCATAGTTGATTACTTGATGTTTCCTGAAACCATTTTCTACTAGTTGTGCCTTATAGGTTATCACTTGACCATTTATGACCATATTCTTTTGAATAACCATTTACACCCAATAGTATTTACATCATCTAATGGGTCTACCAAATTCCAAACTTGATTTTGGTACAAGTACTCCATTTCTAAATGCATGAATTCTTTCTATTTACCAACATCCTCAGAATCTACTACTTCCATATATGTCATAGGTTTATTATCCTCATAGATTATTGTTTCACCTAGAATAGTGAAAATAAAACCATATATCTATGGTCCTATAAACTATCTATTTTTCTTATGTAGTACTTGTGTCTCTAGAACTTAATCCACTGCCACTATCTCTTATGAAGCATGTTCCCGTACCAACTCTTGTTCATATGTAGCATTAACTTCATCGAAGTAAATATCTATCCCACAATTTCCATTGTAAATGTGTTACATTTCTATAAGTGAAACATATATTACTATAATCACATTTCTATATGAAGGGTTATATAGGTAATATTATTTAGTCTCCTTAGGATAACCTTGAAAGATGAACTTCATGCCTCGAGATGTTAATTTGTCACTAGGTATAATATTAAAAAAACATCACATACCAATACACATATCTATGAAATATTGGGTTTTTTCTATACCAAAACTCATATGGAATCCCATATGATACTTTAGTCTGTACTCAATTTAGTGCATGTTCCACTGTCTATAGTTCATATCCCTAAAAGGAAAAAGGTATAGTTTCATGACTCATCATTGACCTAACCATGCCAATCTAGGTCTGATTCCTTATTTCACTAACACCATTCTACTGAGGTTTATAAGGAGGAGTATGTAATGAAATTATCCCACACTCCTTAAATGATTGATGATTTTTTAATATATTCTCAATTATGGTCTCAGTGGAGTTTCTTAATCTTCTTAACAAGTTGATTCTCTACTTCATTATGATATTCCTTAAAAATGATAAAGTAATCTTACTTAAATTTCATTCAATATATATATCCATATCCACTATAGTCATCAAAGTAGTGAATTTAGAAAAAAACCCTTTCCTCTACTGGAAAAGGACCACATACATCTTTAATAACAAATTCCAATTGTTCTTTTGATCTTTATCCTTTCCAACAAAAAGGTTATTTGGTCATTTTACCTTATAAAAAAGTGTTACATATATCCGAGGGTTTAAATCAAATGGATTATAAATACCTTTTTTGATTTAGTTTTCTTAAACACTTCTCATTTACATGACCTAGACTAATTTTCCATAGGAGGTTAGGATATGGGTTGTTCTCACTAGATTTTTCATTGATTTCTAAAACTAAATTTTTTAGTTCAGGTATATAAAATCCATTATTAAGATTTTTCATACTATAACAAAGGTTTCACTTATATATAATAAAACATTTATTTCCAAAATTGAAAAAAATCCCATAGTATCTAAACTCGACACTGAGATTATTTTTTTGGTAACAGATGGTACATAATAATAATTATTTTGTACAAGAACCATTATAACAGGTAAAGTAAGATGATAATCTCTCTTTTATAATCATGTTAGATTCAAACCATTTTCTTCTTGGATATCCATATCATATTTTGAAATCATCATAAATATACTTTATTATTTTATTTTAATACAAATTTGTAATCCACATGTAGTATCCAATATCCAACTTATAGAAATAGAGAGATTGCATTCAATGTTAAATATACCTAAAGTATAAGCATCAACCTGCTTCTTCTTCCTTACTATTAAATTATTATTTAGTGACCTTTATTAAAACATGAAAAGAATATAACCTTATACTCATTACTCCACCTTTATATATTTGGATTCTTAGAAGGGAAATGCATCAGTGTCTTTAGCTTAGACATAACCCTTGACACTTTATCCTTTCCTTTCTTCTACTTACTCAACATAAGGGCCAAATAATCATAATTCTTCATGTCATTATATTCTTAGAGAAATAATAAAAAAAATTATAGGATTGAATTATTCATGTTATTTATATTATAAATAATTCCCAATATTGAGAAGCTATATGGAAAAGAGGCAAGAATGATATTAGTTGGTAGTTCTCTGTTCTGCTTGAACCTAATGGATTCTAGTCTCTCAATATACTTGATCATATTGAGTATATGAGGTCCTTCTTGATTCCCTTCTGCTAGCCTAAATCTATACATAACATCAGATATCTTATATTTATCTTATTAAGATCTATACTCATATAATATAAATAACTGATCATAGATGACTGGACATATATGAAAACATAAAGCATCGAACATATAGAGAATCATCCATTTGTTTCTTATATTTATCTTTATACCCCTTGATCTCTCATCGAGGGGGATCAACAGGAAGTGTGTATTCTAGAACATAAATATTCTCTCTTGGTGTAGTACTATATGCAAGAACTTTTACCACTCTCAGAAGTTTTGGCTAATTAGAATATTATCTTTATCCAATATAGATCACAATGAAATTTAATTGGTAGTGGTTTTGAATTCATCCAGAACAAATAAAATTAGTTGATTAGAAATTTATATTGATTACCAGTATTTATTTTCCAATTATTAATTTTAAATATCACCCACTATTTTATCAAATTCTATTATCCCTCAACTACTAGATTCTGAAGACCCAATCTCTTGAGTGTTATAGTGTCAAGGATCCCTAAAACTCTATTCACAGAGTAAGCTATGGAATCTCTACTACTACATGAGTATAAGATAGGATTTTAATAGGTTAAACTTATTAACTCACAATTTCTTTATCTATTGAGTGGAATCCCATCTCTTGTAAAGAATTATTTTTCATTGCTCAATGCGTTTTCACTAATCTTGTAACAAGAAAGCTATATCTAATATTTTTCTACCAAATTTAGTTTAGTTGACCCGTCACTCTCATAATAACTCACCAATAGTAAGAGGAACCCTCAAGAAGGTATTATGAGTACCGTAATATATCATTTATTTAAAAATTCAAGTGATGGAATAAATCTAATGAATTAATATTTTCTTTGATGGATTTTTAATTTAACTCAACAAATGAAATCCTTTACCCAGTTAACATGATTGTTCTATGAGATCACACTCACAACATAACCATGATTTAAATAGAAAACATTCACTAAAAATGTTCATTTTTTCTATGTATTCTTGTTTATTCTAATAATATGTGACCAAATATAATAAATATACATTCAAAAAATAAGATACTATGAAAATGATAAAATAAATAAATAATTATGTGACCATGAGATATTAATTATTGGTTAATCCATCAATCGAATAACAGATTAATTAAGACCCTAGGTTAATTCCTTGATTTGATACCTGACTTGAATTTTAGTACCCACAAATCTCATGCACCTCACTTGTTTGGTTTACACTAGCTCTTGACTCGAATCACTTTACCATGAACTCCTTTAATATTTACAATGTATACTCACATGGAGGTAAGGGGAACTCGGAGTGAGAAATTAAATTTTATCAATCAAATTTGGATATATAAACCCTTATAAATTTTAATGAGGGAGGGATGATATGAATATAATAAAAATAAAAATAATTATTACATTTTAAATCTCAAATGAAATAATTAAATTAAATTAAATTAAATAACAAACCAGATATGCATGAGTTGGTTTTGGGAACTACCACTGGCCTACGTGAAGTCCTTGCTTAGTATGACTTATTTTATTTAGTTAAATGATTTTATGGATCAAGAATAAGTTGATTTTGGGAACTTATGTTTTATAAAATGGATATACTTATTATAGAAAAATTATATGGTGATTAAGTGATAAATGTTATTTTATAAGACATTTACGTTTTGGGAACAATATACGCCTAAGGAAAATAGAATACTATGGTATTTTTTTGAGGAGTAATGGTTGAATTTAATTTTGGAAGAATATATGTTTTTATTGTTGACATATGGTTATTTGGGTTATTTATAGAAATGATTAACCTATCATGGAGAAAATATGATTAGGTTAATTACTTTTAAGTATAATACTTTAAGAGTAGTTTGTTTTATTTGGAGATAAATGTTAATATTTATAGTGAAAGACTATGTGATCAAATCCTTCTGAATTTTGGGGTTCAATTTTTAGTTTGGATTATTCTTTTTGAGGAATTATATGGACAAGTATTTTTTTAATGGTCTTTGTTGAACTTTGGGGTATTGTATGGAGATTAAGAGTAGTATTTCTTTTTATAAAGGATTATTATTTTTGGGATTATCTGATCTTTCACTAACCATTTTGGTTTTGGTTAATGTCTAAAGATATGAAAAATCTATAGTTAATATTTTTTGGAATATGAGATTCTCTATAATTTGATTCTAGCGCTTCAGGTGTGACCAAGTCATCTTGAATACTCATCATTTGGAGAAAAGATGAGTTTGTGGTAGATATTTATTAAAGGATGAAACTCTACTTGAAAAGTAATTTTGTTTCATTATATTCTTATTATAAGTAGTAAAATAACTCCTCAACTTTATGAAAAGAACCTTAAAACAAAAATATTTTTCGTTTACTTTTCTTACTTGGAAATCAATGACCTTTTAACCCATCACAAGTTTATGGTTTTTTGGTTGTTAATATTCTCCTAATCATGTTTTATATCACTCTCCATTAGAATAAGATGGTTAGTTTCTCTTCCATATCCATGTTTTACTACATGGAATCCTATTTTGTTTTACCTTAGGTGAAATTTGTACTTATATTTCTTTCTTTTAAAGTGATAGTTTTATTGACTCTTTTTTTGATGTGGGATTTTCAATGAAGTTTCAGATCCCAATTTTAAAATTATGAGGATGCAATTTCCAAAAGTGGGGAATGATTTAATAACCTAGGTATTTATAAAATAATAAATTTTCATATTTATTGATATTTATGAATAAGATATTAATTTTACGTTAAAGGATACTCTTTATTCGATAGAGTACTCGACACACAGCAATAGGTTTCTCCAAAATCTTATGTTGCACACAACTTTGAGTTATACCGAAAAATAATACAATAGTAATATTATTATTTTAAATGGTAGTTAACACCTAGACATTGATGTTGGGAATGAATAGTATCAACTAAATTTTGAAATATGTTTTACACATGTTTAAATAATGATTCATTTTTTACTAAATTTATTAGAAATGGAAATAAAAACCAATTGAATATAAAGGATGTGTTTTTATGAAAACCTATTTAAAATATAATAATTGTGTTTATAAAATCATATAACTCCTTATGGATATTTATTTAATGGAAAATATATTTTATATATTCAATTTAATGTTTTAAATTCATCTTATATGTTTTTTAGATATGATATAAGTACAAATTTAATTTTTCAGATAAAAGATGTATTTTTCTAGAAATGTAGATTTACTGATTTTTGATGGATAACCATTTTTAAATTTATTTTTTGGAACATTTAAATGTTCTAGGACTTAAGAATTTACTTTGAATGATTTTTCGATATTTTTATGATAACCATCATGTTTTGATGAATAGTAAAAATATGCTTAATTTTAATTGATGAAAACTTTTTCCATAGAAATAATTTATATGGTAAAAAAATATTATTTAATGGTTTTAAATTATAAATAGAATATATTTTTATCATTTAATCCAATTTTTGTCATTAGAAGTAATTTCAAATTTAAATTACATATAAACATATGTTAAACTTTTGGTAGTTTTTACTTTTTAAAAACACGCATTCAGGTTTTGACAACGAGAATTAATTTTAAATTAATTATTAAAATTTATGTGTTTTGAATTTGTAAAAATGAATTCCATATTTAAAATCAGAAGGTCCAAATTGTGCAAATAGGTACCTTTTATTTTTGTACATTATGAATAGTAGCTTTAGTAATTATTTTTTATTACCATGGTTAAAGGGTAAATTAGGTAAATAAGGGTAAAAACATAATATTATAATAATATAAAACTATCCTAAAACATTTCATAATACTATTGTATGTTATATTTCGGAACATGATCATCCTTAGGCCGAAAGTTTGGCATTTTCGAGCCACTTGGGTGTGAAAATGACATTTTATGTTTTTTAATTTAAAGAAAAGGGAAATATAACCTAAAAAAGTATCTTTTAATAAAACAATTTTTATATTGGGTTATATAAGCGATATACATGATTATAAATAGTAATTATAAATATAAAAATATTTAATACATCATGATATTTTAGTTATAATTTCTAGATATTAAATAAATAAATTTAATTATGACATAATGATTATGCAATGATTGCTTCATTAATAAAGAATTCAAATAAATGATATTATAAATATTAAAATAAATATAATTTTATTATTTTGATGCCATCAACGAATTTTATTGATGAATATAACATTTTATATTTGTATTAATGAAGTTTTTTTGAAGGAATCAAGTTGTTATGGATTTTTAAAATTCCATGATATAAATAGTGTCAAAATTGACATTATTAATATTTTCAAATATAAAATATTTTATTAAATATTATAAAATTATAAAAAAAATAAGATTCAAAAAAATGATTATTATAATTATAAAATTTTATTAATGACTCTTTCATTAGATATTTTTTAAGTTTTAGTAACTATTTTGGTTCTAAAAGTGTTAAATGATTGATAAAACTGTAAGATTAAAAAAGGGATAAATAAAAAAGATAAGGATTAAAAATATATCCAAAACCTGTCTAATTCTTATTGTATGATTTTATTTAGACTTATGTACATCTTATATTAAAACTAACTAAATTTGGAATCATTTTTAATCAATATTAAATTCATAATAAATTAATATTTCAAGACTTTCTTAAAGTGCCCCTCCTCTCTCTTATAAAAGGCCACTACCAATACCCATTTACTCACACCTCTCAAGCCCCTTGAATCATCAAAATTATAATCAAATAATCTACCAAGATCCCTAAATTACTCATATAAGCCTTACCTTGGGAATAAGGACATTCAAGAAATCCTTTTGGCTCAAATCAAAATAATTTACCCGATTTAGAGGTAACATCTTCTCTCATGTTTTTTCCATTATTTTTCTTATTGACTCACTATTCTCTTATTATTATTTGACTACATGACAAAAAAGTATCCTAAATATACTAGGATGGTTTTATAAGAAGTATTTGAACTTCACTTACACACACCTCTATCTAATGGATACGAACATATTGTTTCTGTTACAGTGAACTACTGCCTCACAAAAACGATGATTGTCCAATTTCCCCTACCAGCTATCATAGTTCCCATTATGATGGAAATATATTTATATATGATATATATTATTTTCTTATTGTATCTATGATTCTGTATTTTTTATTTACAACATACCTTTATTCTTTACATGATGTGTAAATACGATAATTTCATTCGAGGAAGTGTGGACTACCGCCCCCTCAAAGTGATATGACTCGTTCATGCTATACATGTAATGTATAAAGGATGATATTATTAAACCTATGAGACATAAATGAAATAAATATAATATTGGTATTACAATATATATTTATATCATTTTATTATTATTCTTTTAATATGACAATGAAATGAAAGTAACGTTCATGCTTACGTACGACCTAGCATCTCCATGAACGGTGCATTTCATTTCTTATCACCAAATGTTGTGGACTATTATAAATACATATATAATGGATATATATTATATTTAAATTATGAATATAATTATGGAGATAATTTACTTTTTATT
Organism: Viscum album; assembly: GCA_963277665.1. Lineage (NCBI taxonomy): Eukaryota > Viridiplantae > Streptophyta > Magnoliopsida > Santalales > Viscaceae > Viscum > Viscum album. Next base: position 1,739,177,254 of record OY728160.1, read on the forward strand.
ACATGGAAAATTTATATCAAAACATGTTCATTTTCGACTTAAGTACTGAATATCAACAGAAAGACCGATATTAACTTAAATAATTATGTAATTTTTATAAAATGTTAATAAGTAATATAAAAGGAATAATATACTTGAAAAAGGTTCTGAATGAAGTATAAATTAACCTATGATTTTTATTCATGAACATAAAGAACGAACACAAAGAGTCAGACTCAAGGAAAGGGATTTCGTCTCAATATCCTTTCATTGAGGCACATTTCGATTTATATACAAAATTATTTTATATGGTGTATAATAAACCCCTTTGAATTTTACTTTCATTCAAAGGGAATATTTTTCTATGAAGTGTTTTACTTAATGAATAATGTAATTTTTTTAACATATGCTTCCACAATGACCTCTTCGCTTCCATAAATTTTATTTGATAGTTGGATTCCTCTCTAAGACTTAATGTTTTAAAAGGGAAAAAATCCCTTATTCCCTTTTTAGGTGTTTTCATAATGAAAATTTGTTTTAAAATGGATTGAGTATTTAAATATCTTTAAATGATTTCTTTTGATTAAAAATGAATTTTTATTAGTGAAATGTTGATATTTGTAATATTTTATGTGTTATGATTATATAATGGTACTTAGATATTTGAAGGGTGGTTACAAGATAAACCAATGAAGGGTGGTTACATGATAAACCAAATTATGGGTGGTTATGTGATAAACCAAGTATGGGTGGTTACGTTATAACCTCCAATTCATTGGGTATGGAAGTCAGTCGTATGGCTATTCCATTTAGAAATATGTGTGGAAGTTGACCATATGGTTATTACATACAAGTATGTTTATGTCCCAAGTTGACTTTATATGTTTTATGTTGCTTTATATGGATTTATGGTAATATTTTGGTTACAAAAAGGGTAATAAATGAGATTATATTCAGTGAAGTATATATTTACTACTTCTTAAAGGGGAAAAGTATTACTTTATGATTAAGTATTCATGGTTTTCGTGTTATCCCAAGACTAATAGTATTCATTATTTATGTACCTCTTACTGAGATTTTTATTCTCATCCCATGTTTTGAAATGTTATTCACATGATTTAAATAAGAATAGAGTCAATGATGGGATTAATGAAAAGTCATGCAATGAACCATGTTTCTTTTTAAAAAGTTTTTATTTTATGATAAAAATTGGATAGAGTAGAAGTATATACTTTGTAATTTTCGAGATGTAATGTAATAGTTATGACCTAATTATCTAAAACTATAAACCTGATAAAATCCACTAAGTGAATTAAAATCAAATTATTGACTTAACTTAGGATTATGTAATGTTTAAGGTTGGGGCCTTATAGAACCAGTCGGGAGACTTTGAGGATTTTAGGAGATAACCATAGGGTTAAAGTGTAACAACCATAGATTTTAGTTTATATTACTTTAAATAAATAAAATATTCGATATCATGTGACACACACAACCATGATATTAAAAATATCTTGATATACTATAAAAATATTATTATATAAATATGATTATTATAATCTAGCCATTGGTATGGATTGTATGAAAAAGAGTAACTAAATTATGAAATATATGTCAATTTGTTTTCATATTAAAATATATTTATTAATTTCTAGTCAATAAATACATAATTTTGAATAATAATAACAAAATAAAATAAGGATAAAACCCTTAAAAGTATAAAAGGGTCATTTGTCTATAAATATAGGTTTTCCTTATATCTTTTATTTTAATTTAAAAGATAAATATATGAAATTTAGAAATTTTATTTAAAAAATGGTCATAATACTTGATATAATCCTATAAAATATATCTTACGATGAATTTTTGGTATTTTCCTAAAAAGACTGATTTTTGAGTGAATAGTTAAAAATACCAATTTTTATAAAAAATCTCATTTATTTTAATGTATTTAAAAGTTACCATTATATTTTAGATTGGTTTTAAAGTAAAATTATTACACTTATTTTAAAATAATCTAATTAATTCAATTCAAATTAAAACTAAACATTATTTTATTATAAAATCATTTTTTGCATAAAACAAATATTTCTCTAAAAACTATTTTTCATTACATTTTTCTCACTTATATAAAAAATAATTTTTATCACTTTTGTAAATTAAAACATATAAAATTGATTCCATATTGGGAATCATCATACTAATATTATGTAATAAGGTTAATTTCATTTTTAGTCATAATGAATAGTAACCATGATAACAGTTTATCACTCCGATAAAGGATAAATGTGTTAAATGTAGTTAAAAGTATGAGGTAAGGTTTAAAAATGAATCCCAAAATTTAATTTATTTTATTGGATGAGTGTATTTAGATGAAAAAAATATTATATTCCAAATAATGGTATTTTAGTTCCAACTTTTTTTTATTATAACCTTTATATTATTTTAAGTAAAAGATAATTACAAAATGTCACTCTTTTTTTTAATATCTACAATATATTTTTATAGAGATAAAAATAAGTAATTAATGGGTGTGAATGTTTATTTTGAATATTAATTAATAATTTCTACTATAGTAATTTTTTTAGTGATGGTATAATTACCATGAACACTTACTTAATTCCAATGCAGCGCTTGTGCAAGGAGTAGATAAATCAAGTAAATGATGTTAAAAAATAATTAAAGTAATATGTTTGGGGTAAATTATGTTATTACATTAATTTAATGGATAATTAAAATTTATAATTCATGTTTAATGTTTTTATATTTTAATTTCATTTTCATATTGATGCCTTTAATGTCACGATATGTTAATAGTCATGAAAATGACTTCAAATAATATTTATGTTTAAAAATTATTTTTAAATAATTATAAAATCATAAAAATACTATATTAAATCAAGTGTATGGGAAGTTTTTTATCCTATAATTAATGTTTTATTTATTTTCCACTTTATTATTTTTAATGTTACTTTCATAACCCTTAGAGTTTTATAAATTTCCTGTTGTGGTTAAGGTTAAAAAGATTAATGAGGGGGTTAAACTAAGAGATCAGGTTCAAAATTATTCATAAAAATATGATTTTTTTGTATATATTTCAACCTTATACTACTTATATTAAAATATATGTCAATTTATATCCATTCTACATGAATTATAATCATATTATATATTAATATTTCATTTATTTACAAGATTTCCACCCACCTCACTTTTAAAAAGAGAACCTCTTCTCCTCTCTTAATCATAAATCTTGAGATATTTATCTCAACCATGATATACAAAAATCTATTAAAAAATTTAATAACTTTGTCCTAGAGTTCCTGGTTTCACAAAAATACTAACTAAGAAGGATTAAGATGTAAGCCAATAGAGGTTTTCCATGAAGTGGTATAACTCTTAACCAAGTGTTTTCAGGTTTATTTCTTATTCCACCTACTTATAATATTATATAACCATAATGATAAGATAAAATAAATATATCTAATATAATTAAAATTTATTTCATTTATTATAGAAAAATTCATCATCTCATCTTCCATAAATTGGGAAATGAAAAAATCATTTGTGCGTACGTTTGGACTACCACCTCCATGACATGATGTGTTTCGTCTTTCATCACAACCTCACAAGGATGGTTATAAATATAGAATTAATGAATATATAATATGTTAATGAAATAATTATGATATTTATAAGATAATATATCACTTTATTTATTACCTTTACATCCATTAGAAAATGATAATGTCGCTCATGTGTACGTGTGCACTACCACCTTCACAAAGTAATGTGATTCATTTTTATTTTCTATATAACATGAATGGTTATAAAATTATATTTAATGAGTGAAATTTATAATTATTTAATGATTAATATTCCATATATTATGTAAATATAAAACCATTTGACCACAGTAAACTTACCGAAGTTATTTTAGAGATTATGAACTCAACGACCGCAAAACACCCAACATGAACTTAATTGAGTTAGAAACTAAATAAAAAATATTAAAAAATGAAATAAAAAGAATAATAGTAAAGTAATTAACATAAAAAATATTATTAATAAATCATAAAATTAATAAAATTTTATTATTCAGGAATGTAGAGTACGTATGTAGCGAGTCAGGAGATGAGGTAATGGGATTTATAATCTCAATTTCCCTTTATTGAGACTTATTCCAAATTAACCTCATGTTTTATTTTGTGTAGTATATAAAATGAAATATGGATTCATTTTATCATTCATTACTAAAATTAAAGTGGTTTAAAAATCTTTTTTATTTTCTTGCCTTTAATGATCTTTAAATTCAAAATTTACCCTAGTGATCAGGGGATTTATTTTAAAAACATTATTTTAAAGTGTTCCTCCCAACTCATTTTCTTCTATATTTAGGTTCTTATAAATTTTTCAAGAATATTATTTTTTAAGTTCAAAAAATTTATAAATTCCATTTTTAAAATATTTTTCCCTATTTATAAAGGTTTAAAAATGAATCTTTTTAAATATATTTGTATGGATTGTTTTTACAAAATAATTTTTTTTTTAGTATATACACCTTGACCTCCTTTTCTCACCATCATATCCATTATTCAATATCATTATTACTCTACAATTTAATATAATTTTTCAAAGTAGATATTATTCCTGTACTTTTGGGAATTTTTCCTTTTTATGAGTTTTAAAAGAAAAATATATTTCTCCTTTTAATTATGTAAAAATGTAAAATGATTTTCTTATAGGTTAAAATGGGGGGTTTTCAAGGGTTTTATGATGAAAAAATAAAATCTTACTTTTTTTGTTCATGATACAATACTTTAGAATTATAGTTAACAATGGGTGATCCCTATGTAGCTCTCTAATGCATTGGGTAATGATTTAGTATTAGAAGGTGAAAATGAGGGAGAATATAGGGTTGGTTACTCATATAGACTTAATTAGGATTTATTTATTATAAAATGGGTTAAAAATGAGTTAACTTGGGTTATGAATATAATGATCCAATATACCTATTTTAGTATGGATAATTTTTTTAGGGAAATCATTTTATTTCATAAGGTAAGGAAAGTTTGGGAACTTTTAAAGGTAAAAAGTTATTTTTCAAAGAAATATTTTCATGATTTTCCTATTATTAATGATGTATTTTAAAATGTTTTATTTGAGAAAAGATTGATTTTTATATTTGTAAATGGGTTATTAATGTGTTCAATGTTTAATTAGAAAAAGGTAAATACTTTCACTAGTTTCCATGTTCTTCAATAGACTAACATGTTTCCATTATTTTTATATCTATCACTCAGATTTTTATGATAAACTCAAGTTTTCAAATGTTTTTATAGGGCCTAAGGATGAGTATGAAATATTATGATGTCTATATTTGAATAAATGAATTTTTCATCGAACAAATCAAGTGTGTCATGAATTAAATTGGATTTTGTGCTCAATAATTCTATTTTTTTAGAAAAAATGGACATTCTATGTCATTTTTCCTTATATAATGTAATAGTTTCCTTAATTATCTAAAACTATAAACCTAAAATATCCTAGGAATGTAAAATTATGAAATCATTTTTTTAAATGCATATATATGGGTTTTTATTTTCAGTATTAGATTAATGGTTTAGATACCTTTAGTGGCCATGATGATATATATTAGGACATTGTAAGAGTTTTAGATAGCATCATTGTTTGATAAATCAAAGTTTTATCATAAGGTATAGATAACCCTTTTTAGGTTTTATATAATGAGTGTTTAAAATGATTAAGTATATTTTGTGAAAAATTTATGGGAATACAACCCTTGGGTTTAGTATGTGTTTTAGTACAAAGGTTATCTGAGAAGGAATGTATTTATATTTTATAGACATAAGTTAAAATATAGTGATAAAATTTATGTTTAATATAATCATTTATTTTTAGGTAAATATACGGTAAAGGGTTGGTACCTTTTGGGAACATATGTTTTATCATATAGATAACCATGGGATTGAAAAGTGATTTAGGGACTATGTGATTAATGTTATTTTTGTATAAGTTAACTATTTTAGGACCACTAAATGATTAAGGTTAACAAAATTTGAGGAATAAATATTGGGTCAATTTATGGTAGTATATATGATTTTATTATGTGAAAAATTTACCATATTTTAGAGATTATCTGATTAGTGCATATATATTTTTGTTATGTGACTTTATGAGCGATTTATGTTATTTGGAGACAAATGTTAAGTTGACATAAAAAAATATGTGATCAAATATTTTTTGATTTTTGGTTTTTGAATTTGGTCAGGAAAATTTAGAAGGTCTTTATGGTTAGTTATTTATGGGATGTTTAAAGTTGAACTTTGGGTGTTGTTGTTGAAACTTTGGAGATTAATATAGTATTTCTTCTTATAAAGGATTATTTATGTTGGATATTATATTATCTTATGCTAATTTTTTTTGGTTTGGTTAATGGATTGAAGAATTAGAAATATATTGTAAGGGATCAGATCCCAGTGGTCCTACCCTTTACATGATGGAGGTGTCAACAGTTCTGATAGTGGATCAAGGGGGAATATAATGACCCTATTCTTTTACATTTAACATTACATGATTTTAAGCATAATTATACATCAAAGTATAATCCAAGGATCATAAAGTCTAGTGTCTTGGAAGACTAGGTACATGAAAATAAAAACATGGAGCTAAATATTATATTTCTTTATTTAGTCTTTGTAAATATCCACTGAATTACATTGTTATCATACATATTCATAGGATAACCTAGGGATCGCATGAATGAAGGGATGAGCTAAAAGCCCAGTAAGGAAAAAACATAAGAATAAGGCTTTAAAACAGGGATTAGAGATCATGAAATAATGATATCAAAAGGCATGGAACATATGGAATCATGACACATTAACATGTAATCATAAAAACATGAATTTATAGTAATGTGGTGGAAATATAAAACATGAATTTAGAACGAGTCAAGGATAACTTCCTAGACCATTTCACATGGTAGCACAAGTGAAGGCTAACCGCGAAGACCGTCACACATAACGTCTCATGAGACTCAACTTTAACCAATGCATTGGAGCTCTATCTGAGCTCTCCAATATTAACTTTTCATTAATATTTATACCACATAAGGAATCATATATAATCAATCTTACATAAACAAAAGGTTTACCCATGGAAATAATTGGGTGCCACAATCATGCCATAATGTATAAAAAATGGGCGTATCATAAAAGTTTCCATGAAATAAAGGAACTAAAATATACATGGAAATTCATAATGGATAATAGTAATTTATCATGGTATGTGATGTCAAGTATAAGTTACAACATATAAGAAAAGCATTTAAGAAATTTTATCATTAAAACATTTTTGTGTGGTTTTATGGAAAATACTATAGAGTCTTTAAAATAAAAAAGAGAAAAATAATTTATATAATACCAGAAGTGAACCAGCAAGGCTTTAATAATAAAAATAATAATTTTATAAATACAATGGTGTCTTAGAAAAGATTATAGAGTGCAGTTGAAATAGGGTAAGAATTTTAGAACTTCCCTCAAAACAGGTTTTCTTATCGAGTAGTATTGAGGAGGGAATCAATTAAAAGCATGTATATCCCCATAAGAGAATGAGGTATGGATATTGAAACATGAGTACTGAGAATATACAAATTATTTAGAATTTTTACATCAAAATAAAATACAACTTCATTTAAGAAAAAAGAAAGATAGAGCAACCCGAAGAAATAAAGGTGGTTCGGGCAGAATCCCTTACGGATTATCGGAAAGGTACCAGGTGTAATTAAGAGGGATTAATGTGAGATAAAGGGGTTTCTAATCACTTATAAATCATGATGAAAATAATATGGAGGTTCAAAATCATACCTCATCATTAGCGATTACACATAACAGGGCATACCATAGAGGAAATTCTTAAATAAAAGTGAAATAGAGAGGATCCCTTACCTTAAGTCTGATGGTGTTCTCCACTTGATATTAATGACCTGAATAGCCAAATTAGTTTCATTAATTAGAAATTAAAAAACCTATTTTTTATGTAAATTATTTATAAAAAACTTTTTAATTTCATTCATAACCTTTTTTATTGGTTATGAGGTTCAATTTCGTTGTTCAATTCTGTTTTCTTCCTTGGTTTTAATGATCGGTTCACTTATATTCATGTTCGGAGAATCATGAAAAATGGGGATGGTTGTCCATAATTGGAGTAATATTTTATTATTGAACATATATAAGGTTACATGGTTTTAAATTTAATTTGGTTACTTGGAGTGAATTTGAATCATTATATAAAACATTAGTGATAAACACTTGGATTAATTTGATGATTTTTCTCACAATTAACTTGTTTTGTATTATCATTTTACATCATGTGTGAAAAAGGATTACAAAAAAGAACATAAGATAAAATAAATATAATAATATATGGTTCAAACATTAAAATTGTTTCATGAACATTCTATAATATGGTAATGAAAATTGAAAACCCATCATCCTTCAATGTAATAAATCAACACATCTCGGACGATATTTTCATTTATAGTGTAAAAGGAGGGGGTGAGAGAGATTATGATAAACTATACCATTAGAATAATATAATTATATTACATGTATTTTACTAGATTTATCATACCATTTGGGTGAAGGGAGTTGAGGAAATAAATAAGAAAAGAAAATAACTTGAAAGAAAATAAAAGAATTAGAAAGAGGAATTTACCTCTTGAGTTTATCTCCTTTGAGAGCCTCTTAAGGGGAGAGGATTTGGTATTTTGAGGATACCAAGGGCTTTTGGATGTGGGGGAAGATATTTGGGAGTTATTTGGGTAGAACTTAGGCAAGTAACAAGGCTTGAGAGGATTAAAGAGAAGAGGAGATTGTGGGTGGTTTTTATAGTGGAGGGGAGGAGGGTTTTCTTAATATTATAATCATTATTTTATTATTTTTTCATAAGATAAGCAATAATAATGATTCATGTGGCCAAAATAGTAATATTTACATGTGATTTTGAGATAATGGCCTTAAATAATCGATAAATTAGCTGATGATATCATAATTCATGTATTTATCATTTATTATAAATTATCTTTTTTTACTATTCACAAAAATTCAAGTATTTCATAAAAATCCCAAAAATTCACCATAAAATTTTTCAATTTGTAGAATCCAAAAATTAACTCCATTTTTCAAAAATAAAATTTTAAATAAAATTAATTTAATTTTTAATTAAAATCACAATTTACTTGAAAAATATAGATTTTAATACTATAACTGATATTATAATGCATTCAAAAATTACATAATGTCATATAAAATTATCTTAAAACCAGAAGACATAAAATTATTAATTTATAAACACCTTTTAGGAAAATAAATTTTCTTTAAAATTAATTATTTTATTGTAAATAATTATTTATGACTTACAAAAATTCTAATACTTTTACTACGGTCATATTATCACTTATAAGATGCCTAAATTTTATTTATACAATCATGGGTGAAGTTACTATTCTTTTGGATGATTTAATATTAATAAGGGTCATAGTACTATTCATAAGGGTAGGTCAATATTCATAAGGTTCGGTTACTATTCACCAAAAATTAAGTTTGTCTTATTGGAATCCAAACATCTTACTGATCAAAATCGTGTATATCAGATTTTTGAAATTCAAATTACAGAGGTGACAATATTATGTTTAAGGTCACATGGAACTTAGCAGTTCATTGTGTTGTAATTTAATGTGATTATATGACATAATTATAAGAAGGGAATTTCCATTGAAAAAACATTGGGTCTTTACATTATTTCCCCCTTATGAAATTTCTCCCTCAAAATTTCATTTTACATTCTAATCCATAACAGGTGTGTGTACTTTTACTTCATTGCCTCCTCCAATTCCCATGTTGCCTCTTCATATTTATGTTTTTTCAATAGTAATTTGACTGGTTGTTATATAGATCTTTAACTCTTTGATACAAGATCTTCACTGGCTGCTCCTTGTAAGAAAGATCATTCTCCAATTAAACCACCTATGAAGAGAGTACATGTGAAGGGTTTGGTATGTACTTCCTTAAGAGGGATACATTGAAGACATCGTGTACTTTTCACATGGTAGGTGGAAGTGCCAGTCGATAGGTCACAGCTCTGAAATGATCAAGGATCTCGAAGGGGATGATGTACCTGAGAATTAGATTTCCCTTCTTCCCAAATCTCATGACCTTATTCCATAGAGATATGCATAGAAATACCATGTATCCAACTTTGAACTCAAGGTCTTATCGACGATTGTTTGCATAACTCTTCTATAAACTTTGGGATGCCTTGATATATTGCTGAATGTTTTTAAAATTCTTCACCATTTCTTCGACTATTTATGGTCCTAGCAGCTTATGATCACCAACTTCATCCAAACATGCTAGTGTTCTGTACCTTTTCCCATAAAGGGCTTCATATGGTTCCGTTCAGATACTCAAGTGGAAACTATTATTGTAGGAGAATTAAACCAATGGAAGATTTTGGTCCCATCCTCCTTTTATGTCCATAGAAAATTCTCTCAAAATATCTTCCAGTGTCTGAATAGTTTTCTTAGATTGGTCATTAGTTTGAGGATGATAGACCTTACTACAGTTCAGTTTAGTGCTTAGAGCATGTTTGAGACTTTTCCAGAACTTCAAGGTGAATCTCGGATCTCGATCAGATACAATAGATAGTGGTACTCCATACAACCTTACCACTTCTTTGATATATATCCTTACAGGTTGATCCAATGAGAAGTCCTCTCTAATCACGATAAAGTGTTCTATCTTTGTAAGATGATCCACAATTATCCATATAGCATTGTTTCATCTAGATGTTCTTGGAAGTCCAGTGACAAAGTCCATGGTGATGTTCCCCCTCTTCCATGTTGGTATGGGTAGTGGTTGCATCATCCCCTTAGACTTCTGTCTTTCATACTTCAATTATTGACATACTAGGCACTTTGATGTATACTTAGCAATCTCCTTCTTCATATTGTCCCACCAAAAGTTCTCTGAGAGATCTCAATACATCTTTGTTCTCCCTGGGTGAATAGAGAAGGTTGATATATGTGCATCATTAAAAATCTATTTCTTTATATTTGGATTGGATGGTACACATAATTGTGACCCAAATATCACAACTCCTACCTCATCAATCTATAACTCTAAGTATTTTCCATTTCTAACAACTTCCACCCTTTTCATAATTTCCACATCTTTTCTTTGAGCATCCTTCATTTTCTCCATGAGGGATGGTTGATTAATCATTTGAGAAAGGATTGATGATGTTCTCCCCTTAATTATTCCCATGTCTATCCTATAAAAATCTAAGAAGATAATATCCATTTCAATTCCCATAATTGATAAAGAAATATGATCCTTTCTACTTAGAGCATCCAACACCTTGTTTGCCTTACTGGGATACTAGTAGATTGAGAAGTCATAATCCTTGATGAGATCTATCCATTTTCACTGGTACATATTAAGATATTTTTTTGTGAATATATATTTGAGACTCTTGTAATCAGAATATATCTCACACTTCTCCCCATAGAGATAATGCCGCTAGAATTTCAATGAAAAGATCATAACAACCAACTCCAGATCATGCATAGGATAATTTTGCTTGTGGATTTTCAGCTGCCTTGAGGCATAGGCTACCGATTTATCATTTTTCATCAGAACACAACCTAGTCCCTTATTTAAAAAATCATTGTACACCACAAAGAGTTCTCCACTTGTTGGGAGTGTGAGTACTGGTACAATGATTAGCCTCTTTTCAACTCCTTAAAGTAGTATTCACATTCTTGAGTCTAGAAAAAATTTACTTCCTTCCATTTTATCCTGATCATTGGGTTTGAAAATCATGAAATGTTATTCAAAAATTGTCAATAATACCAGGACGAATTCATAAAGTTGCGGATCTCCGTTACAGATGTTTTTTTAGGCCACTCTTCAACTGCCTTTGTCTTGGAAGGGTCTATAGATATCCCTTTACTAGTGATAACATGACCCAAGAATGATACTTACTCCATCCAAAACTCGCATTTACTATAAATCCTCTCCCTTTTAAAAGTATTTAACAAAGTATTAAAATTCTCCTCATGTTCCTCTTTAGTCTTGGAGTATATTAGAATATCATCAATAAAGACTACTACAATTTTTTTTGAGGTAATATCTAAAGACTCTATTCATTAAATCCATGAAATTTTCTGGAGAATTAGTGATTCTGAAGGGCATCACTATTAACTCATAGTGTCCATACCTTGTTCAAAAGTTAGTCTTGGGAATATCTTCCTTCCTCACCTTTAATTGGTGGTATCTCGATCGAAGGTCCACCTTAGAGAAATAACTGTCCCCATGAAGCTGATCGAACAAGTCATCTATCCAAGGTAGGGGATACTTGTTCTTTATCGTGATTTTATTGAGCTCACGATAATCAATGTAGAGGAACATTGAACCATCCATCTTCTTGAAGAAAAGGACCAGAGCACCCCATGGTAAAGCACTCAGGCATATAAAACCCGTATCTAGATTCTCCTATAACTGCTTCTTCAGCTCTTCCAGCTCTACGATGACCATTTTATAAGGGGTATTTGATATAGGCAGAGATTTGGGAATAAGTTAAATTGATAACTCAACCTATTGATTCGGAGGAAGACCAGGAAACTATTCGGTAAATACATTAGTGTAATCCTACACGATGGGTATATCTTTGAGTGAGATTCTCTCCTTGGTCACAATCATCTGATCTATACATGCATACTCATAAGGAATTAAAATTCACACTTGAGACAATGATTCTAAAGGATATTCATCTTCCTCTTTACACTTGTATAGAATTGGAGGATGCTTTGGGATGTAAAGAGTGATATCCCTTTCCCGACAGTTGATGTTGGATTTGTATAAATATAGCCAATCCATGCCCAAGATAACATAGAACTACACTAAATGAAGTATGAAAAGATTTTATGGGAGGTTCAGTCCACAAACATTTATCGGGGAGGTGTTATAAACCTTGGATACAATAATTTACCCATTTTCTATTCTCACAGAAAACATATCCTCGAAAATTTGAGGTGGTGTTTGAATAGTTCTACTAAAATTACAAGATATGAAAGAATGCATAGAACTAGAATCAAATAATAAATTCTCTATTCTTGAATGAATAACTAGTGTACCTGTCACCACATCATTTTCCAGATCCACCTCCATAGTAGTGATAGCATAATCCCTTCCTTGTTGCCTTGGAGGTTGTTGTTGTTTTCCCCTGAAAACCCTTGTCTTTGGGCAATTGTTCTCATAGTGCCCATGCTCACAGTTGTAACACTGCAGTACAGGATGAGTCTTGATATGAAACTTACTTTCTTATTCCATATTAAGGGTATTTTTCATATATATTTGGAAATTTTTAGCCAGATGTCCCAACTTTCCACATTTGGAGAAATTCCAGGTTCCCTTTAGACAGTTCCCAAGATACTTATTCCCACAATTTTTACACGTGGGATTATCAAGCTTCTTTCCATCATGGAATTTATTTACGAGACTATCCACATTAGATTCCATTTTCCTCTTCTTTTTGTTTGTCCCACGATACCACTAAGATTCTATGATCTCCATTTCAACCTTAAGGCACAACGGACAATCTCCTCATAACTATCAAAGTCTTGAATCACTAATGCTTTTCATATAATCGACTTTAGTCTGCTAAATAAGTGATCCACCTTACTTTCAGTGTTCATGACAAATCCATAGGAATACCTTGAAATCCTTGTAAAGTTTTCTTCATACGACCCAATTGAATCATCTTCCTTCTTCTTGAGATTGAGGAACTCTCTTTTCATCTTGAGATGGAGGGTTTGGGGAAAATATTTATTGAAAAAAATTCTCTTGTGTTCCTCCCAATCCATGGAATCAATTTCCTCCTAGGGATTCATATTATTGATTAGTGTCCACCACTGATCAACTTCCCCATTAAAATGATAGACCGCCAATATGACTTTATCTTCTTCTAAGCAATGGAGGAAAGATAATATCTTTTTCAATGGAGTTAATAAACTATTATATGAGGATGGGATTAGAAGATCCTCTAAACACGGGAGGCATTTTCTATATAAAGTATTTAATGGAAACTTGCTCCTACCTTAGAGGAGTAGGGTGTTCCATATGATTCAAGTTATTATTCATAACTTGATCCAGCTGAGTAAGTACTATCATGAATATTTGAGCACCCATTCCCATCATACCAGGTATATAATTAGTGAAATCTTCACATTACCTATCACATTTATTGTTGGAACAAGTTCTTCTATTTACCACCATTAACTATGAAAAATAACATACAATTAGAGGTATTTAATACTTAGTTATTGATCATAAAAAGGAAACTCTGAACATAATAGGTTAAACTTGAAAAAGAGAAGTATATCCTAACTTGTGATTCCCTATGTTTCAATCTAGTTTATACTTGATCTATTTATTATCTTATGTTCTTGTGGGTTTTTTTATTTCCTTAATAATAATTTGTACTAAGCTCATGAATTTACTAAAGAATATCCCATGGGAGTTTCAAACCAAGAGTGTAGAAAGGCCCGTTGTCATACATCAAATTTCGTTCGAGTCCAGATCAATGTAGTGTTTTTGGGTTTTACCCCTAGATACATCTGTTTCAGATCCACTTCTACATATTTGTATCTATATTGAGATGTATTTTCTTGATAAACCACTTACCCTATGCTTACCAAAAATTAGGGATGTTTTCTTATATTTAGTCTCATACATAAGGTTCCTACTAAAGTGCTCTATTCCTAATCTCCAAAAATAATTATACCATCCTCTGATACCAATTATAGAGACCCAATCCTTTTACATTTAACATTACAAGATTTTAAGCATAATTATACATCAAAGTACAAGACAAGGATCATAAAGTCTAGTGTCTTGGAAGACTAGGAACATGGAACTAAAAACTTGGAGATAAATATAACACTTATTTATTTAGTCTTCATAAAGAGACCATAACTTCCATTGTGCTCATACATCTTCATAGGATACCCTGGGGATCACATGAATGAAGGTATGAGCTAAAATCCTAGTAAGGAAAAGAAACATAAGAATAAGGCTTTAACACAGGGGTTAGATATCATGAAATAATGATATCAAAAGGCATAGAATATATGGAATCAAAACATGTAAACATGGAATAATAAAAAATTAATTCATATTAATGTGTCAGAAACATAAAACATGAATTTAGCACGAGTCAAGGCTAACCACCAAGACCGTTGCACATGGTAGCACAAGCCAAGGCTAACCGGCAAGATCGCCACACATAACATCTCATGAAACTCAAATTTACCTAATTAATTGGAGTGCTATCTGGGTAAAACCATCTTAACTTTTCATTAATATGTTTACCACATAAAGAATCATACATAATCAATCTTACATAAACATAAGGGTTACCCATGGAAAAAATTGGTTACCACAATCATGTCATAAAGCATAAGAAATGGGTGTATCAGAAAAGTGTCCATGAAATAAAGGAAATAAAATATACATTGACATTAATAAGTGAATATAGGTATGTTTCATGGTTTTTGATGTAAATTATAAGTGAAAAAATGTAATAAATTTATTTAATAAATTTTATCATTAAAACATTTTTGTGTGGTTTTAAGGAAAATACTATAGTATTTAAAATAGAAAAGGGAAAAAATCATTTATATAAAAATAGAATTGAACCAAGAATGTTTTTATAATAAAAAGATTTATTTTATAAAGACAATGGTTTCTTAAAATATAGGATATAGTTCACTTGAAATTGGTTAAGATTCAGGAAGTTCCCTCAAAACAGGTTTCCTTATCGGGTAGTACTGAGGAGGGAATCACTTAAAAGCTTGTATATAACCAAAAGATAATGAGGTATGGATCTTGAAACATGATTTTGGATAATATAAATAGTATTTATAATTTTTACATAAATATTAAAGGCAACTTCATTTAGGTAAAAAGAAAGATAGATCAACCCAAAAGAATAAAGGCGGTTTGGGTAGAATCCCTTACAGATTATCGGCTTGGTATCAGGTGTACTTAAATAAATATTAATGAGATAGAAATGGGTTTATAACCACTTATTCATCATGATGGAAGTATGGGGGAGGTGATAAATCATAATCCATCATTAGGTATTACACATAAAAGGTCATACCATAGAGGATATTATTGAATAAAAGTGAAATAGATAGGATCCATTACCTTAAGTCTGATGGTGTTATCCACTTGATATTAATGACCTGAATAGTAAAATTAGGTTCATTAATTAGTAATTAATGAACATATTCTATATTTAAATGATTTATTATAACCTTTTTATTTTCATTCATAACCTTTTTGATTGGTTATGAGGTTCAATTTCGTTGTTCGGGTCCGTTTTCTTCCTTGGTTTTAATGATTGATTCACATATATTAATGTTCGGAGAATCATGTAAAATGGGGATGGTTTTACAGAATTGGAGCTATATTTTATTATTTAACAAACAAAAGTTTACATGGTTTTAAATTTAATTTGGTTACTTGGAGTGAATTTGAATCATTATATAAAACATTAGTGATAAACACTTGGATTAATTTAACTATTTTTCTCAAAATTAACTTGTTTTGTATTATCATTTTACATCATGTGTGAAAAGGATTCCAGAACAAAAAATAAGGTATAATACATATATTACTATCTATTTTAACCATTAAAATGGTTTCATGTCATGTCTAGAAGATGGTAATTCAAATTGAAAACCCATCGTCCTTGAATGTGATAAATCAACACATCTCGGACGATATTTTCATTTATAGAATAAAAAGAGGGGGAGGGGGAGATTATGATATAATATCCCATTATAAAAATATAATTATAGTAAATTTATGTCACTGGATTTATCCTGCCATTTGGGTGAAGGGAGGTGAGTAAAGAAACAAGATATGAAAATAACATGAAATAAAATAAAATAATCAGAAAGAGGAATTTACCTCTTGAGTTTATCTCCTTTGAGAGCCTCTTAAGGGGAGAGGATTTAGTCTTTTTAGGAGACCAAGGGCTATTGGACGTGGGGGAGGAGATTGGCGAGTGATTTTTGCAGAACATAGGAAAGGAACAAGGTTTTAGATGAGTGAAGAGAAAAGGGGAGTGTGGGTGGTTTTTATAGTGGAGGGGAGGTGGATTTTCTTAATATTATAAACATTAGTTTATTATTTTTTCATAAGACAAACAATAGTAATGATTCTTGTGACCAAAAAAATTAATATCTGCATGTGAATTCTATATAATTTCCATACATCAGCCATACATCAGGTGATTCCATCATAATTCATGTATTTAGCATTTATCGTAAATTATCACATTTTACTATTCACCAAAAATTCAAATATTTCATAAAAAACCCAAAAATTCACCCTAATTATTTTGGGATGTATATAATAAAAAAATGAAATCCATTTAAAAAAAATAATTTTCTAAATATAATTAGTTTAATTTTTAATTAAAATTATAATTTACTTAAAAAATATAGATTTTAATACTATAACTGATTTTATAATGCTTTCAAAAATTACATATGGTCTTATAAAATTATATTAAAACAAGAATAAATAATATTGTTAATTTATGAACACACTTTAGTAAAATAAATTTTCTTTTAAATTAATTAATTAATTGAAAATAATTATTTATTACTTACAAAAATGCCAATACTTTTACTATGGTCATATTATCACTTATAAGATACCTAAATTTTATTTATATAATCTTGGATGAGGTTACTATTTTTTTGGATTATTTAATATTCATAAGGGTCATAGTACTATTTATAAGGGTAGGTCACTATTTATAATGGTAGGTTACTATTAACCAAAGATTAAGTTTGTCTTATCAGACTCCTAAAATCTTACTGATCACAATAGTGTATGTTAGATTTTTGAAATTCAAATCACAGAGGTGACAATTTAATGTTTAAAGTTCATGTAGCCTTTAGTAGTTTATTGTGTTGTAATTTCATGTGATTATATGACATAATTATGAGAAGGGAATTTCCATTGATAAAACATTGGGTCGTTACAAAGAAGTAGGGGTGTCGAGCTAAAATCTCAGTTGGAAGGTTTTTACAGTGTGGATTTTTAGACCATGCTTTAGGGTAGGCCATTATGGAATCAAGATTCCAACTATAGTGTAAGGAGATTGATGGATTATTTTGGAGATACTTCCAATTTTGGAATATCTATTCAGCATAGACTGGTTGGTTGCTATGGCATGGATATTAAGGTTGAAATTTAGAGGTCCAAGGGGTGAGCTTGGGCATTTATTCCAATGTTGGGGTAGCTATAACATGGTGTTTTAGGATGTGCTATAGTTCATATTTACTATTTATAGGATCTGTTCCATGGTTCTTAGATGAATCTTTGATCAGGTAGGCTATGTTGTGATCCCTTATGCAATTCCACAGTCCTTCCTGTGTTATCTATTTCTATAATATGGTCACAGGGGATATGCTATGGTGTTCTGTTTTAAAGACTAGATATAAATACCTACACCCCCTCTAAAACCACTTTTCTTTCACTCTTTTATATTGAACTTTAGTCACCCTAGAGTTCTCTCCATAGGATTTGAAGCCCATTTCCAAATGTATTAATCCTTGACATCCCGAGTTTGATCCACGGTGATCGAAGGTAAGTTCTACCCCATTTTCTTATGTTTTATTCTCTGTTTGATCTAGTTTTCTCTGGTTTCTTATTTCCATGCTATGTTGTTTGATCTCCACCATTATAATAGAGTTTCTTTTATTATTATTGGTGAATTTTTTTATGACATATTTGGATGGATGAAGTTTTATTATGCTAAAGGTGATCAAAGATCTGTGTGTTATTCCATTATCATGTGAAGAATTTTGATTCCTTGAGGAAGGTTATTTTTTTATGGGATCATAAATTGATCATGATTTATCTTCTTTTGGTGGTAGTGGAATTAAACCTAATAAAGGATAAAATAGGTAATGAAATGATTTGGTGTATGGTTAGTGATTGTGTGATATTCCACCATGATAGTGGTCTGCATTGTGTTTATTGGATAGTGTGCTACCTATTATTATTATTGTTTATCATGTTGTTATTCTTAGGTTATCATGTTTAATTTTATGAAATTGGCAAATAATGTAAATTCAGTAATTTGTTTATTGGATATAGAACTTGAAAACGAATGTTACTAGAACCATTATTTAATATAATTTAATAGAGTTAAAATTTATTATTAATGCATGTTTAATTAAATATTTTTTCCATGTGTTGATCGAAATGTATAAAGGAACTTTAATATAGGATAATTTTTGACAGTGATAATTAAATAGGAATGTTAATGAGGTTTTTCACATTGAATTTGTTGAAAATAGAAGCTTATTTAGAGAGAATTTTTAAATAAATTTAATATCTTGTTAGAGATGATTCCATATGTTACCAATGATTTTAACCTAAATAAATCATTTGGTCCATTAAAGAAAGAAAAAAAACTATATGTTTTATTAATATAATTGTTTGGGTGTAAGGGGGCCTATTTACTTATGAAGGATGAATGCCTTGTGTTAGGGCCATGAGAGCCCATATACATGTGAAAGATAAATTCATTGTTTTTAGATCCCAGTTTCCCATATCAATTTTTCTGTAATTATGATTAATTATATATTCTTTGTATGTGATCCTTTATATTCAATGAGATATGATTCTAGGTTAGTTGATAAGGCATGAGTGGGGAGGCCCAAGGTTGTGGTAGCTATTGATGCCTGTGATAATGAGATGCATGGTGATATGCATGATGGTGTTGGGGATGATACCAGGATGATGGAATGGTTTGAATATGGTATTTCCTATTATTGTGATGAAAGATAGGTCACATTATTTTTAATATTCTTCTTAAGTATGGATGGATGGGTTTCTTTTTTATCAACATTCCTTTCCCCACTACTTGAGGTAGCTGGATGTGCTTAATTATGTATCCCATTAATAGTATAATTGGATCTTTCCTATGGAAAGTAAAATAATTTTTAATAAATGACTTAACGCATGGGATTGGATCTTACTGGAATGCAAATGTTAATTTTAATAATGAGAAACCATGAACTTGGTTGGATTATTCCTAGAGGGAATGTACTTCACTTTAAATGGTTAATGACTATAACTTGAAATAATATTGATGGTTAATTAATGGATAAATAATTAGTTAACATAAGTATTAAATGATAAAAAGTAAATAAGTAATTTATTGATGTAATTTCTAAATTTCTTATATGCTTATAGGATATCCAGTCCTTAGCAGTGGTACTCGGGTGTTCGAGTGATGATAGATGAAGCTGATCCTAAGACTAGGTTATTTACCATAACATGCTTATGAGATATATTATATTGTATAAGTTTTATTATTTCATATGCTACCCCACCGATGTTGGTAGGGATAATGACATACAATGGACTCTGAGAGTTTGTTTTCCTAACATCTCAGTGGTGAGGATAGATGGCAGACTACCCCCTCTAGCCTCGCTCCCTTCTCTTGGTAGTATTATGTACTATTATTCATAGTGGTTAGTTTCCCATATACGTGTGTATATATATATAATGGATTATAGTTGTTTCACACACATGTATCTATGGATGTAGTATCCAAAAGATTATTATAGATCTAAAATGTATGGGTTATGATGGATCGAGGTACATTACTTGGTGTATGGGCTCTGATGTCTTGAAGAATAATACCCGATGTATGATACGTGACACATGGGATGTGGTGGATTATCGAAACTAATTGATTAATATATTAAGATATGATATATGAATATGAGATGATGTGATGCATGAGATTATGTTTTGATACTTAGCCCAGGTGTCTTCATGATGTCTTATTTGGAGGAAGATGGATTGGGATGTATGATGTTGGGGTAGAGAAGAAAACTAGTGGGAAAGTTGTATAATGGTACCCTTTTTTGATATTATATCATAAGATATATTGTATGGATTACTTGGTGATTGATAGCCACAATGAGGTTGGGAACTTAGTGTACATGTTTAGGTGATGAGTTAGTTTCACTTGTTGTTCACTGAGATTTAGTATGATTCTTTATATTTTTCATAAGAGGATCTGAATATGATCCTACTAAGTATACTTGTTATGATCACCCAATATATATATGATCTATTTTTTAGGATAAAAGTAGTAGGTAAGAGATCGGGTTGGACATTACTGGCTTCTGGTTTTTCATGAGATGTTTATGATTTGTGGTCGTTACTGTGTTTATCTTTTGGAACATATCATTTCCTTTTTAGCTGTGCCAGATTTTTATGAAATCACATTCATATACATGGGATTTATTTTATCTCAATGAGAAGGAGTGGTGTATATGTATTATCTCTTTCTTTTGGCTTTTATTTTAGAGCATAATTACTCCCATTTTTATGAAAGATATACCCTTGGTTCTTATCGCCAACCCAATGCCTACTGGAGGCCGGACTCAGGTAGTAACCATCTACCTTAACTCAGTTTCGACCTAGGAGGGGTACCATTAGGTGGAAGGGATTGAGAAAGAGTGGAATAAGAGGATTCAGGTTAAGGGATAGGATATAGTTTGAAGTTATGAATAGTTTAAGACTATATAGGTTGGTAGGGAAATAGTGTCGACTATGTTTATTAAGAGACGTAGACAAGGGAAACTGGTAGAGACATGGGTATTTATGGCCCACTTTGATATGATGCATGAACCTTTAAGTTTAATGAGTCTAATAATTGAATTGATATTTGTTGCGAGGTAGAGACAAAGGAAATGATTATGTATCAATATTATTTTCACTTGTTTTTGGAATGGGTAGACCTTGTGATAATTAAAAACTATAAATAAAAAAAATTAATTAATTAATCTGAAATATCACATATTCTAATTTTAGGAGTCTAACTATTTATTCTTTTATAAGTATATCCATAGGTCAAAATCCCCATCATGTTCTTTCTCAATATGTTTAATAGAACATTCCAATATATCATCATATAGTTGAGGTAGATGATGATGAAACTAGGAGGAGGAAACTCTGAGAGTTTCAATTCCAGAGCCTATAGAATTAAATGGTTTCCATTTTAGACTCAATGATGAAATACCGGATGGAAAAGGTTGAGAGATATTTCAGTTCGATCTGTTCTTATAAGGAGTACTTGGTTTTGTATCACATGATTATACTATGTGGAGTATTGAAATAGTTGTGTATCCTATTCCTCATGGATCGTGAGGAGTCATAGATCTCATGGGAGAAGTTTAGGGACTAGTTCCGAGGAGAGTTTCTTTCTTTGACCATGAAGGTGATAGATTCCAGGATATGCTTACCCTTTTTTAAGGGAGTTCCAACATGTGGGAGTTCTGGATCTATTTATAGAACCTTCTATATTATGCATCCAATTTTTTTCCAGATGAGGAGTCTAGTTTGAGGAATTTTGGGGAGGCTTTTCATTTAGTGATGTAGCTCTAGGTCACCCTATTAATGTTGTCAACATATCTCAAGGTGTTAGAGAAGACATATGTTACTGAGAGGATGCTTGACAGAACTAGATTTTCATGAGAGGGGAGTCATCGGGATTCCTCAAAATAAAGAGATGTGGTATGAGGTTCCCTATTTCCTAGATAGAAGTGATTTTAGACAGTTGGGGGTAGTTCATAGACCTCATCATCTCATTTCTTCTGGGGTGGTGGCTCTCATGATTATTCTAATGGATCAAAAATATTTTTTCTTATGGAGGCCTAGGAAATTAGTGGTGAGAATGATTGACCTCTTTGATTAGGTATCATGTACTAGGTGTTCCAATTCAGGTTACTCAATTGTGACAGTTTTATCTATGGTAGTAGTAGGTGGATTCTCCATCTTAGGATCAACAGAGAAGAGATAGGGTAGGAAGAGGTTGCACTGAGATGATCCTCATCAACATAGAGTATAGTATGGCCATGTATGTAGTTTTCATTAGGGTTATAGAGGCCATAGAGTAAGTTGTGGAAAGTTTCAGGCTTTAGAGTTTCCAGCTCCGGGTGATCCATACATTGTTTGAGGTACCCTTTTGTTTTTTTATACTTGGGTGCATTCCTTGTTTGAATCAAGACACACACACTTCTTTATATCACACACCCTAGTCCATTATTTGGGACTTAAGTTGGAGAGAATTACTATGCCCTTGGTGTTTAATATACTAGTTGTAGGATAAGATTATCTGTATAAAGTATTTAGAGACTATGGGCTAGTTAAAGGGAAGAACCGATCTTGGGTAAAATTACTATGTTTATAGATATAACCATATGAAATCATCCTCAGTATGAAATGGTTTTATTTAGTGTAGGATACCATGGAATTCTTCAGGAAGAAGGTTATATTCTATGATGTTGGCAGAGAGTTTGTCATGTTCATTAGAAGTTAATACGCACATATGGGTTGGAGGTGTGTTCTGTCACTATCTTCTATATTGGATGAGTTTATTATGAGTTAATCAAAGGTTTATCCAAAGGTGTTTCCCAGGGTTGTGGAATAGTACCCTGATGTCATTCTTAATGAGGTTTTGAAGATTTCCCCTTGATGGGAGATCGAGTTTGGGATATATCTATAGCCAGAAATTTCTTTGATCTTGATGTATCTGTATAGGATGTCACCTTCTGAGTTACGAGAGATACAAGAATATCTTGATGATCTATTATAGTGAGGTTTTGTTTAGCTGAGTGTGTCACCTTGGGGTGCACTGATTTTTTGTGTGAAGAAGGCTTATGGTAGTTTGAATATTTGTATTGATTGTCATCACTTAAACCAGGGGACAATGAAGAACCACGATCTACTTCCACATATGGATTAATTATTCAATAAACTAAAATGAGAAAGTTAGTTTGTAAAGATCGACCTATAATTGAGATATCCTCAGATGCGAGTGAAAGATGAGGATGTCCTGATGAATTGATTAAAATGTATTTATAGGAATTATGAGTTTATTGTAATGTCATTCGATGTGATAAATTCTCCATCCATGTTCATGGGTTAATGAACACAGTGTTCAGAGATTTTTTAGATTTTTTTTTGTGGTTTTCATCAATGATTTCCTTGTGTACTCCACATTATAGGAGAAGCATGTAGAGAATATGTGTGAGATTTTGGGAGTTCTTAATTATCAATATCTATTTAGGAAATTGTTTAAGTGTGATTCCTAGGATCATGATGTTTTTTTCTTGGGGAATGTAATATCTCAATAAGTAGTATCTATGGATCCTTTGAAGACTAAGGTAGTTTTTCCTGGATATCCCCTAAGATAGTTTCATATGGGAGAAGTTTTATTTGTCTTGTAGGATATTATAAGAGGTTCATAGAAAATTTATCTTGGGTCTCAATTCCTCTAATGTACTTTACCAGGAAGGATCAAGCATTCTTGTTGACTAATCGGTGTTAGGAAGATTTTGAGTAACTGAAGTAGAAGTTGTTCAACACTCCACCTCCAATGGCCAGAAGGCCTTCATTTTTTATTGATTTTGATAATCCACCTTTCAAGGGGTGAGGTGGAACGCTTACAAGGCCCATAGGTGTACATATTACATGGCCCGTAGGCCTTATAGGACTTAATTTACCATAGGCTACAAATATTACATACAACTCAGACTAACTAATTGGAACTTATCCTCCCCAACATCTTTGTTCAACACTCCTATCTTCAGCTGGCAGAAATTGGAGTTCAGTTTGGGGTCTTATATGATGATTGAAATATTTATTTGTGTTGTGTTATGATGTATCAAAGACTAGTTCTTTTTATGGGTCTTGTAAATTGTGAACTCATGAGCATAACTATTCCACCCGTGATCTTTAGTTGGTGGAAGTTGTGTTTTCCTTGAATTTGTGGTGATATTACCTTATCGCCAAGGGTTTTTTGGGTGGACTATGTTAAATCTAGTAGTTTCTTGAGTTTGTATCTCAATGTATTGTCTACCAAAAAGTGAATTTTGAGCACTGTGTTTCCGATGGCTTTCCCTAGCTGTTGGATGTTCCCCAGTGAAAGTGGGAGGACATATCGATGGACCTTTTTATCATTTTAACTTGAAATTTTGGAGGATAAAATTACATATGGATGATAATATAACTTTTTATGAAATTATCCCACTTTATAGTGATCAGGGAGTCAAAATTAGTTGAGGTTTTATCAAGGAAGTATTTCAAGGAAGTGTTGAGACTCCACGGAGTCCCAAAGATGATCATTTTTGATTGTAATGCACATTTTACATCTAGGGTGAGGAGAAGTCTCCAATTTAATTTTTTCTATCTATTTTATTTAGAATTTATTTTCATCTATAGAAAAATGTTTAGATAAAATAGACTATCTAGACTCTTGAATACATGTTGCATTCCTATATCCTAGATTTTAGAAGTTCATGGATGAGTCACCTACCTTTGGTATAGTTTTCTTACAAAAATAGTTTTTGATACACCATTAATATGGAACCATTTGAATCATTGTATGAACAAAATTTCAATTCAATTGTTTTTATAGACTAGGTTCTGAGAGTTAGCAATTATCATGCCAGAGTTAGTGAGGAACATGAAAAATATGTTTCAATTAATTCATGGAAGGATAAAAATAGCATAAGATCATCAATAATCCTATGCTGATCATAGGAGGATACTCACGGAGTTCTATTTTGGAGATCATGTGTATTTTAATGTTACTACTCATCATGGGAAATGATTTTTTTCATGGGAGTAATATTTCACCTCCATTTGTTAGACCTTCAGAAGTGTTAGATCATATTGGATCCATGGTCTATCAGATAAAACATCCCCTATAAATGCACTAGATATATGATGTTTTCCATGTTTTGCATCTACTCCTCTATCTTCATGAATATTATCACCAAAATTAATGGGTCAATATCGATGTTGATGATGATGCGATCTTTTAGGATCAGCTTATAGAGATCCAGGACCTCTGGGAGAAGGTGTTTCATGACCATTCTATTCTGTTGGTTCTTGTTTTGTTTTAGTATAGTAGCATGGAGAAGATAATATGGGAACATGATTCATAGGAACACACTCATTATCCTTAAATATTTGTTATTTAGACTTTTCTTTTTAGCATTTATTATTTTTGGTTGTGGAAATTTTTAAGTTTATGAGTTGGGTTCAACTAAATGTTTTGTTAGTAACCTTGATATCATTTGAGTTGTACCTCTATTAGGAGAGTGTTTAGGAGATGGTTGTTTCTGGTTCTTGGTTTTATGATTTATTCCTCCAAGAGAGGTGTTTTTCCCCTTTGATGGTCAGATTCTTGAGAGGTATCTCGTGGAGTGGTTATTCAAACAACCATTTTCTTCATTTTTTCTTTGGGTTTGGTTTTAGATACTGAAGTATGATAATTGTTTGAGTGGTATCTCATTTAAGGGAACAGATCCTTGAATCCCTTACTGTTGTGTGATGTAGGTGTTAGAGGTTCTGATAGGTGGATTGAGGAGGATGTAAGGGTATTGAGTTGAAATCACATATGGAAGGTTTCTATGGTGTAGAGCTATAGGATATGCTGTAGGGTTGTACACCATGGCAGGGAGAGTCTAGATGCATTGTAAGGAGGATCAAGGGAAAATTCTAGAGCTACTTATAATTTTTTCATAGCTACTACGTGAAGTTATTCTGCAATGTAGGCTGGTTGGTTGCTACAGCGTGGAGAGAAAGACTATGAAATAGGGGTTCAAGGGGTGATCTTGGGTAGTTATACCAATTCTAGGGTAAATGAGGGGTGGTGTTTTAGCTAAGAACATAGTACCTATTCCAATTTTATAGGATTTTATCCTTGGTACTTAGATGATTCTTTGAGTGGGAAGGCTGTGGAATATTCCCTTAAGCTGCACTATAGTCCTTTCCATGTCATCTAGTTAAGAGGTGTGCTCAAGGGGGTTACACTATGGTGTTATATTTTAGAGACTATCTATAAATACCTATATCTACTCCAAAACGAATTTTATTATACTCTTTTCTCTAGAATCCTAGGTTCCCTAGACTTATTTTCAATGGATTTGAATCCCCTTTTGATAAGGTTAATCCCCATCTTCTTAAGTTCAATATATGGTGATCCAAGGAAAGTTCTACCCCATTTTATTATGGTTTCTTTTCCATTTGATCTTGTTTTATCCTATTTATTCTTTCCATGTTATGGAATTTGACATCAATATTTCTAATAGAGTTTATTTTTTTATTGTTTCTATGTTTGTGCCATGGAATCCTTGGAGGGATGTAGTTTTCTTGTGGGAGATGTGATCAAAGATCCGTGTGTTGTTCTATTCTCATGTGAAGAACATGGACACCTTGAGGTATGGGATTTGTTTCTTTTATTTTATTTTACATGAAATTATAATGGAATATGATTTATATTATTTGAGTAGAAGAGGAATTAACCCTAATAAAGGTTAATCTGGATAATAAAATGAATTGGTTTATGGTTAGTGATCATGTGATCTTCCACCATGATAATGGTTTTCCTTTTATTTTACTGGATAACATGATACCTATTCTTATACTTGTTTATCATGTTTTTATTCATGGTTTAACTTGTTCAATTTGATGAAATTGGTAAATAACGTAAATTTGATAATTTTTGGATTGAATAAAGAATTTAAAGAGTCATGATAGTTGAACTATTGTTTATTATAATTTGATCGAGTTCAAATTTATTCTAAATAAATGATTAATCAAATATATTTTCCATGTGTTGATGGAAATGGATAAAATAACTTGAAGTTGGAATGATTGTTGATAATGATAATTAAAGAAGAATGTTAATGATTTTTTTAATACTTGAGTTTTTGAAATAGGTATCATATAATATAGTTCATGTTTAGATAAGTTTAATAGATTTTTAGATTTGATTCCTTAGGTAACCCATTCTTGTTTCTGGAATGAATAAATCAGTTAATTCAAAATGGAATAAAAACAGATGTTTTCTTAAGATAATTGTTTATGACTGAGAGTTCCCATTTTTTTATGAAGGTTGAATGATCTGTGTTGGGGATATGAGATCCCATTTCCATGTAATATAAAAATGCATTATTTTTAGGTAATAGTGGCCTTGATGAATTATTTTTGTGCGGTTGTGATGCCTTATATGTGATTTGGATACGATCCTTGATATGTGTTGAGATATAATCATGGGATGGATGATGAGGCATGTACATAGTGGCCTGAGGTTGTGGAAATAGTTTATGCATGCGATGGAAAGATGCATGGTGATGTACATGATCGTGTTTGGGATGGAACCGAGATGATGAAATAAGTGTAATCTAGTATTACCAATTTTTGTATTGAAAGTTAGGATGGTTTCTTGTTAATTTTATTCTAAATAATAGATAGTCAAGTTTCTTGTTTATCTATATTCATTAACCACCTACTTGAGGTAGCTCGATGTGTTTGATTATTCATTTATTTTATGGTAGCTTAGGATGCTACCAAGAATACCTAGAATTATGTAATGATAAATAATTTTTAATAAAAAAACTTAACCCATGTGATTGGTTATTGATTTAATAAAAATGTTAATGTTAATACTAAGAGACCATGGACTCAGTTGGATTATTCATGGAGGGAAAATAACTCACTCTAAATGGTTAATGGATGTAACTTGGAATAACATTTATGGTTAACTAATGTAAAATGATATAATTAATATAAGGATTAAATGATAAAAAGTAAATAAATAATTTAGTGAAATACATTCAAAATTTATTACATTATTTTGAAATATATAGTATTTAGCATTGGTAGTTGGGTGTCTATGTGATGGTAGTTATATTTGACCCTAGGACTAGGTTATTTCCCATAGGGTGGTTGTGAGCTATAATATATCATGTATATATTTTTTTGATTTCATATGCCACCCACCCATGTTGGTAGGGAAAATGATACCTAGTGGACTTTGAGAGGTTGTTTTCCCCAATGTCCAAGTGGTGAGGATGGATGGTTGACTATCCCCTATATCCACACTTTCTTATCTTGGTAGTATTATGTATTAGTTTTCATGGTAGTTAGTTTTTTATATATTTTTGTAGAAGGATGTAATGGATTGTTGTTATTTCACACACATTCATCTCTAGATATATTATCCAAAGGATTATTATAGGTATGATATGAATGCAGTGTAATGGATCGAGGTACATTTATTAGTGTGTGGGCTATGATTCCTTGAGTAATAATACATGATGTAAGATACATGACATATGGGCTATGGTGGATCCCAAAAACTACTTAGTTACACTATAGATATGTTTCATAGGATGATGATACGATTTGATGCATGAGGTGCATGTTGTGATTCTTAGCCCATGTATCTTTGGGCTAGCTTATTTTGGAGAGAGATGGACCAGGATATATTACATTGGGGAAGAGAAGAATACTAGTGGTTATTTGGTATCGGGATACCCTAGTTTTATATTATATTATAATATCAACAGTATACATTACTTTTGAGAGATATCCATGGTGAGGTTGGGAACATAGTATACTTGTTTAGGTGATGAGTTAGTTATAATTATTGTTCAGTGGGCTTTAGTATGATATATTTATATTTTTCATGGGTGTATTTGAGGAGGATCCTAATGAGTATACCTGTTATGTTCACCCCACATATATATAAACCTTTTTTCATGTCAATAAGAGTTGGTTGGATATCGGGCTGGACATTACTAGCTCGTGGTTGTTCATGAGTTTTTTAGGATTTTTGGTCACTTCTGTGTATATATATTTGGGTAATTGTAGTTTATTATTTATGTTTTATCAGTTTTGTATTAAATTAAATGCATGTAATTCAGATTGATTTTATCTATATGACCATGAGTTTATTGGTGTATCTGTCTTATATCTCTATTTTGATTTCTTTTTTCTTTTAGATGGTAATGCCTCCCATTTATATATATGATATACCCTTGGAATTTGTATCCATCCCACGGCTTATTAGAGGTAGGACTTGGGCAATCACTATCTCCCGTATCTTATTGCTAGTACAAGAGGGGTACCTTTTAGGGGATGGGTTTGTGAAATTAATTTTCATCCTTTTATGTATTTTTTATTCCATTGAATGTTGATTTTAGCGATTCATGTATACAAATTCATCATTTATCATTTAGAATATTGGATAATATATTGGTGAAAAAATTCTAGAAACAGAACCAACTAATGATATTTAATATATGGATTTGTAGAAATAATCCAAGAATATTTGTCCATGTTCTCTATATTGATGGTAAAATAATCAATCAAACTCTATAAAACAATCTTGAAATGAAAATACTTTCCTTTTATAACAAATTTTGATAAATTGATGGTCTCTTCTATCTTTGGAAAAAATATAATTTTTATTTAAAGATTCTTCCTTGAAGAACATATTTTTATTAAAATTATAACATTGTTTAGAATAATTTATATCCATTTTAGTGATAATTTCTCTTCTATTTCCATACTTTTACTAACCATTAATGTTCTTCTTATTTAGGAACTTGATTATGTGTTATTATAGGGGACTTTATTATTTACATTTTACTATTTTAAAAAGGATGTTTTATTATCCCTTTTATGATTTGGGTCATCAATGAAGTATTTGTAAATATTAAAATGGGTTTTTCTTTCATGATCATATATTTTATCTTCCACTCCATGGAATTGATTCTGAAGATGTTTTAAACACAAGATTAAATTTTGAAGACACAATTTATTTAAGGTGGTAGAATGTAAAAACCCAATATTTTAATTTATTTTCCTTTAAATGAATATTATGTTTGATAGAATGTGGTACATGAAACCTAGATCTTAAAAAATTCAAATTATACTATATAAATATTTTTATTTAAATATGAACATCATAACCTAGCTGTTAGTTTTACGAGTTTGAATATGAGTAACCAAATTATGAAATATATGTTGAAAGGTTATTCATATTAAAATATATTTATTAATTATTATGAAATAAGAAAATAATTTTAAATAATAATAATTAAATAAGTTAAGGATAAAAACTATTAAAAATATCAAAGGGTCATTTTTCTATAAAAGTAGGGTTTCCTTATAATTTTTAATTTCATTTAAAAGATAAATTTATGAATTTAATAAATTTTATTTGATAAAATGGACACAATTTTTTATCTAATCATATCAAATATAACCTAGGGTGAATTTTTAGGAGTTTTCTGAAAAGATCGATTTTTGAGTGAATATTGAAAATACCAGTTTTTTTTTAAAAAACTATTATTTATTGAAAAGCATTTTAAAAGTAAAATTTTATTTTGGATTGTTTTTAAATTAAAATTAATTATATTTTAATTAAAAAATATAATTAATTCAATGGGAATCAACATTATACATTATTTTGGTATAAAATCATTTTTATGCTTAAAAATGTATTTTTTTTTTAAATTTACCTTTCAATGTGTTTCATGCACTTATATTAAATTCAATTTTTATAAATTTTGGAAACAAAATATAATAAAATGGGTTACATATTTGGAATCATAATATACATATTATTTAATAATATTAATTTCATTTTTAGTCATAATGAATAATAACCATGATTATAGTTTATCGGCCTCATAAAGGGTAAAATAAGATAAACAGACAAAAAAAATATGGGGAAATATCAAAAAATAAATTCAAAACTTTAATATATTTAAAATTTTGCATTTATTTAAAAAAATCATATATTTTAAGTTATATCATTTTTGTGCTATTTTACTTTGATTATAATATTTATATTATTTTAAGTAAAGGATAATTGCAAAATGTCACTCTCTTTCATTTAATATATATAATATGTTTTCATTTTGACAAAAAGAAGTTATGTATGGTTTTAAATGTTTATTTTTAATATTAATAAATTTATGAAATTACTTTATATTTAATTTTTAGTGATGGTATAATTGCTTTGAATTCGTACGCAACGCTGATGCAACATTTGTACAAGCAGTAGAAAATCATCTAAATAGTTTAAAAAACATTAAAATTAATGTTTTTTGGATAAATTATGATATTACATGAATTTAATAGATAATTAAAAATTATAAGTGATGGTTAAAATTTTTATATTACAATTCCATTATCATATTCATGCCTTTAAAGTCAAGATATGTGAATAGTCATGAAAATGAATTTAAGTGACTTTTAATGATTAAAAATTATTTTTAAATCATTATAAAATCAAAAGAATACTATATTAAATACATTTTATGGTAAATTTTAAGTAATAAAATTCATGTTTAATGTATTTACCACTTTAAAATTTTAAAATTACTTTCATGACCCTGATAGATTGAAAAATTTATCTCTATAATTAAGGTTAAAAAGGTTAATGAGGGGGTTCAAATAAGAGATAAGGTTCAAAATGTCACTTAAACTTATATAAATTTTATTTTTTGAATATATTTCGATCTTATACTCATTATATTATAATAAATGTCACTTTGGAGTCATTTTGAATGAGTTAGATACATATTATTTATTAATATTTCATGTATTTACAAGATTTCCACCCACCTCACTTATAAAAAGGGAACCTCATTCCCTCTATTACTCACACCTCTTGATCCATTTATCATGACCAATATTTGAAAAATTACATTACCAACCTTTATAATCATGTAATATATGTCCTTATTTCTCCAATATACCAATATATATGGTTTAATATGTAATCCAAAGGATGTTTTCCAAGAAGATATAAAACTCTTAATTGAGTGGTTTCATGTTTATTTCTTCTTCCACATCCTTAAAAGCAATTATAAAAATGATTATATGACAACATTAGTATATTAGATATAATAAATTGTTATCATTTTTATATAAAAACCCTTTATTATATCCATTTCTATCTTATGAGAGATGAATACATCTCTCATACGTACGTGTGGACTACCACCTCGATGAGGCGACATCTTTCTTTTTTCATCACCACCTCACAAGTCTAGTTATAAATATGGAACGAATGAATATATAAGAGTTTGATGACATAATTATGATTCTATAAAGATAATATATTACTTGCTTTCTTACCTTTCCATATATTGTAAAATTCCATCGTTGCTCACGCGTACGTGTGGACTACAACCTCCACAAAGAGACATGATTCGTTTTTCCTACCTATATTTCATCGACGGTTTTAAAATTGTATTTCATTTATAAAAAATATAATTATTTTATGATTAATATTATGTATATTATGGAACCATGAACCCTTTGACCATAATCATTCTACTGAAGTTATTTTGGAGATTATGAACCGAAAAACCCCAAAATGTACAGTGTGAACTTATCTAATTTAGTAATAAAATAAGACATGGTAATAAATTAAATAAATGAAATAAAAGAAATAATATTAATGTAATTAAAATTAAAAATATTAATAATAATGTATATAATTAATACGATTTTATTATTCAGGAAAGTAGAGGATGTATGTGGCGAGTTAGGGGATGAGGTTAGGAGATTTCTCATCTCAATTTACATTTGTTGATACTAATGCCATATTCACCTCATGTTTTATTTTTTTGTGGAATATAAACTGAAATATGGATTTATTTTATCACCAATTACTAAAATTAAATTTTTTTACACATATAATTTAATTCTTATCCTTCAATTATATTTTAATTCAAAAGTTACCGAAGTGGTAAGCGATTTTCTTTTAAAAATCTTGTTTTAAAGTTTTCCTCAATTTTTTTTTCCATCTATATAGAGATTATTATAATTATTTAAAGAATGATATTATTTATTATTTAAAGGTTTATAATTTCCATTTTGACTATATTTTAATTTCTTTACAATGGTTTATAGATTAATCATTTTAAATTTTTTTATATGGGTTATTTTTACAATAGAAAAAAAAGTTTTTTTAATATATATGGCTTGAACACATTTTGTTCCCATCATCAAAATTATTCATTATCAAAATTACTATACAATTATAATATTTTTTAAATTATATTTTATTCCCTTTATTCTAGTGTTTTTTTACTTTTGAAGAGTTTTCAAAGAAAAAGGTTATTTCTCTTTATGATTATGTGAAAATGGAAGGTGTTTTTCTTATAGGTTCAAATGAGTTTTTTTAATGGATTTATGGTCCAAAAGTGAAATAATATAATTTTTTTTTGTTTATTCTAAGATACTTGATCAGTATATATAATTACGGCTGATCCCAATATAGCTCATGGAGAGGGGTGTGCCTGATATACCTCCCCAATGCATTGGGTAATGATATAGTCTTTAAAGGCTAAAATGAGGGATAATACTGGGTTTGTTACTCATATGGAATTGAATGGGATTTATTTATTATTATAAGGGTTAAACATGAGTTAATGTTGATTATAAATATAATTCTTTATGATACTTATTTAATGCAATCGAATGGTTTTTATGGAAATATTTCGATTTCATAAGGTGAGGAATGTTTGAGAACTTTTAAAGGTGAAATGTTTGTTTTTTAAAGAAATATTTTTATGGTGATTTTATGGTTTTCCTATTCTTAATAATGGGTTATCAAATATTTTATTTGAGAAAAGGTTTATTTTATTATGTGGAAATTTTATATTTATGTGCTAAAAATTTCATTAGAAAAAAGGTAAATTTTTTCATGAGTTTTCATGTTTTCCACTGATTAATTGGTTTCCATTATTTTTATATCCGTTACTCATATTTTTATACTCAAACTAAGTGTTAGTTTTTTTTCTAAGGGGATAATTTTGAGTAGGATATAATATAAATTATATGACTAAATAAGGAAATTGGACTTGTATGAAGAAAGTGTGTTGTGAATAAAATAATACTGTGGACTTAAGAATCCTTTTTTTTGTAAAAATGGAAAATTAATATCAATATTTTATATGTATTGTAATTGTTTTTTTTCAATCCTATAAAACTCTAAACCTAAATTATCATGGGAATATAAAAATATAAAATCATTTATTTTAACATAATATATTTGGGTTATTAATGGAATAATTTGTTATATAAAAAATGTTACCTTCCCCATGTGTCTTCACTATATGATATTTGTGAAACACCTATGTCTTAGAATCAACCTAAATAGAATAAGGATGAAGTCACTCATATAAAGTGAAGAACTTATAAAAATATCATATGTTGTGATCTCTTTACTACCTATATTTCATGTGGGGTGTTTGTGTTACATAATTCGTATATGATCCATTCATTTTAACATGTGTAGTGGTATGAATTAAGAAATTGAAAAGAATTCAGTAAAACATACACTACACTGATTCACCCCCTCATAGTGTGACTGAACTAGATTACTAAGACTTCAATTTATATCATATAAAGTGTCCTACCATTTAGTTGATCTATTTTTCCATTTTGTTTTTATCTATCAGGTATAAAGTGAAATATTTAAGATGTTTATAAGATGATTAATATATAGAATAAGGAGGTTATCCCTATATATGTCAACATAGAGGTTAATTCTACCAAAACATTGAAATATAGGAATAATAAAGGGGATAAAAATATGAGAATAATATCATATATAAATAAGATAAATATCACTTCCTACCTATTAAAGGTAATAAATGTGGAAATTTATATGTCATATCTATTAATAATTACCCTCTTAAATAATATAGTTCATGTTTTTAGGAGTACATTTTCCTTGAATCACTTAGTGAATTTTACTATAAAATTAATTATTATTTGAAAAAGGTCCCTTTTACAGTTTTCATATACATATTTGGGTTTATAAAGGGTATATATTAAAATAAAGTATAATTAGAGATGGAATAATATGATATAAAAAATAATTGGTTTAGGAGATATAAAAATGTAATACTCTTATCCATTTTTTTCAATAAAAATACAAAAATTCATTGTTTTATAAAGAAAAATTATCCATATATAATGAATAATTTAAAAGGATAAGTGATGAGAAGGAAAAGATTAAAAAAGTTTATGATATGAAGTTATTGGCATTGCAAGTTATCATTTTCATTAAAAATTATCAATTATATATTAAATTTTAAAAAATAATAGAGATTGAAAATTATATGCTATAATAAAATAAGATTCATTAATATCAGATTGAGAAGATGATAAATTAATGTATACATAGAGTGAAATCACTTGAATATCGTAATAACATTATAAATATAAATATCCTCAATATTGAATTAAATTTAAGAAAGATAAAATTATCCCAAGATGGATCTTTACATAAAGTTGAGAAAAGAATAATTGGAATCAAGATTCTTGATGTGATACATTTAAAAAAACCACATACAAGTGGAAATAAAGATTTAAAATCATATTAAGATATATATAAAGAAGGATAAAAAAATGAAATTGTTATTCTATAAAAACATGGTTTCACTAATTCTATTTTCTTAAATAGTATAAGTCATAATTCAAAATATGGATAAATATGGGTAAAGAAAAATATTTAGAGAAAACCACCACCATATAGAGGGTGTATGAGAGCAATATCTGGAGTTTTCCCCCAAAAGTATCTCAAAATATATACTATTCTATATAAGAACAATAAGAAGTTAAAGCTTTAAAAATTATATTAAAAGAAAAAAATCAAGGTTCATTGGTCACTGTTGGCACTGTGAAAGATTTTGAAACAATTTCATTGTTTTTTGGTATAATATTTCAATAATTTTAATATAAATAAGTCATGTATTAAGGGGTAATATATCCATAGTTAATAGCTTCTGTATTGATATTAGAAAAAATTCACAGAAAAAGATGGGAATAAATATATCCACCAATAAAAAATTTAGATGCCAGGAAATTAAATATGGAAATTTAAATTAATAGTGGTCATTATAATGATGAATGTTGGTTTATATGTACTAATAATGGTTTACATTATTTTTAATAAATAATTACATTTTTGATGAGAAGGGAACAAGTGAGAAAGAAAATTAAGTGTTCATTAGGGTATAAGTGAAAGAATCATGCTCAATAAACCACAACCAAGAAGATTTATAAGAATACTACACCAAGGAACAAATTTTTATCTTATAGAATAAAATTACACAACATGAATTAATGAAATAAATCTTTAAACATGAATATTGAAGGAATCATGCTCGAGAAAAAAGAAGAAAATAAATCCCAGAAGACAATAAAAAGATTAGTTTGGTGGAATACATCTATAAAGTATAACATGATAAGGTTTAAATAGAAGGTAACTAAAACACTATTGATAATACACTTGTAATATCCATATAGGATAAAAATATTACCTAATAATTCATTATTATTTGGCCAACCCAATTATAGATGAAAAGGAATATAAATAAAGAACAATGAAATACATCTATCTTTCCAGTTTAAGTGAGACAAAAAATTACACTTGAGAATAAGATTGAGTTATGTAAAAGTAACAATATTAATAATTAAATTAAAGTCTCTAAAATCAAGTGTATATTAATAAAAAATTATCAATATTTTAGAGTGGAAATTAAATGAGTTTTTGGGTTAATAAAAACCTATCAACCTTATTTATCTCACTAAGAAGAAAATGAGAATCCATTTTATTTCTATATATTTGTCTGTTTATATTTTATTTTGAAGATAATTGATGGTTATAAATGTGTGTGTGGGGGGGGGGGGACTTTATTAGTTCTTTTAATGTAGTGAAATATGAAGTGAAATATTTTATGGATTGATATGAAGAGTACAAGCTATTACTTCCTAAAAACTCTTCAATTGATATTAAGTACAAGTAACAAGATTCCTAATTAAATTAAAGTCTCTAAAATCAAGGGCACATTAATAAAGAATAATCAATATTTTATAGTGGAAATTAAATGAGTTTTTGGGTTGAGAAACACATATCAAACTTATTTATCTCACTAAGAAGAAAATGAGAATCCCTTTTATTTCTATATGTTTTTCTGTTTATATTTTATTTTGAAGATAATTGAAGGTTATAAATGTGTGTGTGTGTGGGGAGGGGGGGGACTTGATTAGTTCTTTGAATGTAGTGAAATATGATGTGAAATATTTTATGGATTTATATGAAGATTACAAGCTATTACTTCCTAGAA
This sequence comes from Viscum album, assembly GCA_963277665.1. Classification (NCBI taxonomy): domain Eukaryota; kingdom Viridiplantae; phylum Streptophyta; class Magnoliopsida; order Santalales; family Viscaceae; genus Viscum; species Viscum album. The sequence continues at coordinate 1,739,215,385 of OY728160.1, forward strand.
ACTCTTCAACTGATATCAAATGTAATGAAGAGACTATTTGAATTTACCCATTATGGAAGATTTGAGTTGATAGGTTTTGAGATATCAATATTTAATGTGAAAATATAAAAAAACTAGGCAATGATGAAGTTAAGGCGTGATTATCACAATTTTTCTATCCTTTTTTTTGACTATAATCAATTATAATATTTAGGGTAAGAATTTGATGAGAAGAAAAGTAACCTGAAATAGGGAGAAAAGAAATTTAGTTTGAATCTTTTTAATATATTTATTAAGTTGATAATATGTGGAAATATAAAAATATGCTTGAATAAACCATGGAATAATATTATATATTCTCAGTGACATGTTGAGTTGTTTATGGATAACAATGATGTATAAATTAATTTTCCTTGTTTTCTATACTGATTTATATCATGTATACTTATAGTTTATTAAGTTATTCCACATTTCTTAGAGAAATTTTTATACCTTTCATATCTTAATGAATTTATTATTTATTATCAATAAGTGAAAGATAAAAGGATAAAATACATGAAAATATTTACATGTATTTATTTATGGGTATTAAAAATAATATAAGGGTTTATATTAAAGATTCCAATGGATTTTGGTGATGATTTTTTTTATTTTCAATATTTAAGACTTTCAATATGTTTTGGGTGATTTTGATGAGCCCAATTAATGAAGAAGTTGAGCATTTGGGATACAGTTTGGAGTTCCCATGTTGTTTTCAATTGTACATAATGATGAAGATCTATTTATTTTTGTAATGATGACTGGAAAAGTGAAGAAGTTGATGGAATGAGGGTATATATTTGATTTTAAATAAAAAATTAATCTATGTGTTATTGTCATAAAAAGATATTCATGAAATATAGGTTCCAATAAGGTGAAATTGATGCAATCAGGCTAAGTTGTGCCAAGGAAGGTGTTGTATTTATTAATTAATTAATTATGCACTATTAACGAAGTTATTTTGAGTAGAAAAAAGATTAATTGTTTGAGGTAGTGAATAATATCGATACACTCAAGAAGATTCTTTATATACAACATATGCTTTGAAATTATTCTAAAGTTATTTGTAAATATTTTTATGAATTTTCTAAATTCATTTAAATATTTTTGAGATGATTTAAAGTGGATGGGGATGATTGAGAAGTTTATAAAGTATTTTAGAAGGTTAAAACAACGTTGTAGGATTAATTTATATTTTTTGGTACCTATATAAGAGTAAAAAGGGCCTACCAAATATTAAACTTTAGGTTTGTAAGAGAAATCCAAAAATTCTGACTCTACATAAGAATAAATCCATGAAATAGGCACTAGATTGAAGTAATCCTGAATATTCTAGGCCATGGAAGATTAGATATGTTATATGTAAGAGTAAATTATTTGGAAAATAACTATGTATTATTAACCTTAATTTTTATAAAATAAAATAAAATTTGTTTTAGAATAATAAGAAGATTAGAAATATTGTGTATGAGTAACTATATGGTTCCACATGTTATACTTGATTAACTAGACTCTCTTTTCAAAATAAATGGATTCTACATCAGAATAATATGAGGTGTTTTCTACTCAAATAAAAGTAACCTTGATTCTATTGGAAAATAATTCCAAAGTATTAGAGGTTATGTAGGAATAAAATAATTCTTTTTGAAAAAATAATGTATTTATAAGAATGATACTTTTTAGAGGATTTAAAACTATGATTTTTGGAGAAGGATGAAATTAGATTATGATGAAGTTGTTCTTAAATATATAAACATCAAAATTATTTTATGAGTAAATAATGAATCAAGTTTTGGGTTGAATAAGGGTCTCATGTCATGAATATAAGCACTACACCACATTGAGTGATGGAATGAGATCCGCAAGATGACACTTCGTCACATTGATATTCCATGAAAAATATTGTGTGGTTATGGTTGGTTATGAATGATGAAATTATGATACAATAATAGTGTCACCCAAAATCTAGATGATAAATGTAAAAGAATTATAGTTATCTCATTCCATGTGATGAAGCTTTGTTCCAAAAAGAGTTTTCTGCATGTGAAACTACATGAAAATATATATAAATAGAAATTAAAAATTACAGGTAATCTTAAATAAAAAAGATACTGATATTTAATGAAATTTAAATGATAAATTTTGGATACGTTATTTGTGTCAAAATATATAGATTAAATAATGGTGATTGAATCTGATTTATTAAAGATTAAAAATTGAAATTGGAAGATCAAAATTGGAGGATTTATTAAGAGATTATGTAACTGGTTTTAAATGAGAATATCACATGGAAAAAGATCAAGGATTTTATATATTTTAAAATATGGAAACAATATCCATGTGATGATTATGATTTTATGAAAAGAAAAAAAATAAGAGAAGATAGATTTATTGAGGTAGGCTGATGATATAAAAAAATAATATCCTGAGTATTGAAGAATAATGAAGGGTAATAAAAAAAGAAGAAGAAATAAGAGAGAAAAAGAGAGGAGTGATCGATGTGTATGACCAATTTTAATTAAAATTCATGTTGAGTATATAAAATAGTAATGAGATTATAATTATTGAAGATTATTAGAAGGATAAAAGTAGATTTAGGGGGAAGAAGACAAGGTGGAGGATCTAAATATACTAGTTTATGGATCATTTTAATGTTTATAGGAGAAGGAAAATTTTTATATTTCATTATTGAACATCCATTGGATACCATAGAACTTAATTGTGGAAGAAAATATTTCTTATTGATAACATGGGATCTTGGAGTGAATAGAAGATCTTGTTTATAGACGGTTATAGGAACACCATTGAAAACTAGTGGGATTCAATATAAATAACCAGTTAGGAGATAGTTAGGTTCTTAGTAGATAGTCTTGGGGGTCAAGTATGATACCTTCCCCATGTTTATTAACTTTATAATATTATTAAAGAACTTGTTTCCCATACTTGACTTGAAAACTATAAGGAAATAATTATCCAAATCAAGGGATAACCTTGTAAAAATATCATGTGTTTTGATCTATTTACTTTCTATCTTTTATGAAATGTGTTTGTGTTTCACGATCCATACAAGATCCTTTCATCCTAAAAAATTAATAGGTTCAAATTAGTGAAAATAATTTGGTAAAACATAGATCACACTAATTCTCCCCCACTCCCAGTGTGACTACAATAGATCACCGTGTACTTTAAATCAATTCACTCATACCCATTGGGATAGTATTTAGGGCCGAATCATTCAACATCTTTGATGTTTAATTTTTTTAGAGATTGATCAAATATAAAAGGGTAAAATCACTTTCTAGGAAAGATTGAATCCTATATATAGTATAGTTATCTAACCAAAAAACCTACAAAATTAAATATAATAAACTATTCCTAGTGGATGATCGAATGGAAATATTCATAGAAATTGTAGAATTGTATATGTAGTGTAGAATTTAGGACAAGTATGAGAAACTTAAGATTTATATAAAGGACTGAAGCAATAACTTACCTATGATAAAAATTATAATAATAAAAATGACATTATATATTAACTAAGTGAAGATAAATTTAATACTATTTTTTCTTATGTGATAACCTATGAAATATGTGATAGCTTGGCTATTTACCATGATGGAACTAATATTGTTAAGGAAAAATTCTTAAATACTCATACTAAATGTTATAAAGATTTTAAGATGAATATTAGTGAATCCATTTATGAAATTTATTATAGTTTTAATGAGATAGTTAATACCATGATTTAACTTGGACATATTACAACCTATAAGTAACAAATCTGTAGAATATGGAAGTACATATATGGGAATTAGACATGTACTATTATTTCAACCATGACGTCTTCAAATATTCTCACTATTATGGTGATGGTGCTTATTATATTTATTATGATATTTTATGATGAAATAATGTCAAAGAAGGATAATTATTGTGGACCATAGAAGACATACAATATATTCAAGTCATATTGTAATTAAAGGAAAAATAAAGTAGAGATAAGTAGTTTTGAAATTGATAATGGGGAAAATAATGATGAATTAACCCATCGGGATAGTAGATTCAAGGAATTTTACATGAATAGACTCTTAGAAATTTTAAACCTTAGAGGTAAATGAGATAATAAAGATGTTTATAATAAATATTATCCATTATAAATTGAGATTAAAGAACCATACATAAATCCATGTCCATGTTGATTAAAACCAAGTTCATATCAATAAGTTAAAAAATATAGATCAATTATCAAATCATAATGACACTTGTATGAATCATGCTTGATAAGATATTAGATAAAAAATGGATTATATTACATAGTTGTTTCTATTGGAAGGTCATAATTTATATGAATTTTATCTTTCTATAGGGAAATTATGATGTGTTTCTATATACTACTTTTATTCTATGGGTATAACCTATGACCATATAGAAATATACTTAGAGGGATGAAAACTCAGTGTATTCATAAGATCACCCAATTCAGTCGAACCTTAGTATTAGAATAAAATCAATATCTGTTTAAGGATTAATATATATTCAAGATATTTTAAATGTAATTCAAGAAAATGTTATCCTTGATCAAAATAATAGAGTTTAATTTTAATTTCTCATATATTCTCAAGTGTTCCTAGAGAGGAAAGGGGAATAGTTATTTAATTGTATAACTTGGATGAGTTAATAGTTCATGTTCATTTTTTATTTAGTTGTTTAAATTATTTAATCACATGAGATTTTTTAATGTGTCACCTAAATATTTTTTATTTATAAAGTGACTTCTAAAATAAATATAATTAACATTTTATATATTTTATTAAATATCAAATAATAATAATAATTTATTTAATTATATATTAAATAAAAGGTTAAGGACATAAGGATTTAGTTTTATGTATAAAAAGAAGAGGGGCCTATGTAAAATTTCCTAAAACTAACCATAGAAACATAATTTTATTAACCTTTTGTGAATTAATGTGACACATAAGACCCACACTCCTTGATTTAATGATTAAAGACATACACTTTACATTTTTTATTTGATACCACTTATAAAATACTAGATATAACCATCCAAAATTTCAAAATCAATTATGATTAATGCACCACTTACATCAAGAGGATATCTTTAAGTTTACATATTTATGTAATTAGGATAAGACATAATATAATAAATCACATTTTAATTGTAGAAAATTGAAAAATATACCATTATATATGAAACAAATTATCCCATAATAAACCTTAAACATATCCATGTGTTATCCTTCAAAACATTTCATGCTTATTACTTTTCTTCATAACATGGGGATATTAAAAGATAATAAGGGTTGAGCACAAATTCATAGTAAGGGAAACATATAACTGAATTGATCATAGAATAAACATGGTATAAATATTCTGACAAAAATAAGTAAACAAAAGGAATCCAAAATAATCTTGAAATTAAGGGCATGATATATAATGACAATAAATGAAAACATGGATGTCAATAATACTAATATCAAACGGATGGAATTCATAATGTTGGGCATCAAAAACCTACTTTCAAGGCCATATTCCAAGTTACTTTTATTTTCATCAAGACTGATCTCAAGACATATTTCTAAATTGGGTAGGCATACACCAAATACTAAAACCTGTTTTTATATAATGAGACTTGTTGATGCATTAAGAGGAACCCATCACCTGATTAAGTCCCATTCATTCACTATAAGAGTCGAAAATAATTTTAATACAATTCTCTAAGGAATATCTTACTAAATAAAAACATGGATATCTATATAATAAAGAATAAATGAAATCAATACATGATCAACCTATGTTGGATGTTTATAATCATCAAGAATGAAAATAGTTTTACCATGTTAATAAAAGGAATAACATGATCATAACCCATCTAGAGGAAGAGTGTGGATGATTAAACAATACATAGTCAACTTTCCAATAATTATCTATACTGGAATAAAAATATTTAGAATTCCAATACATTTTACTAAGTAAATATAGTAACATTATTTCTATATAAAATTAATCCAATCTGAATTATGTAAAAAGTGATGTTTTCACTGTATGGAGAAATTGGCATACATCTAAGTCAATACTAGAATAAAATGATCATAAACCATTTATAGGAAGAAAGTGGATGACAGTAAAAGAATATAACCCAAGAAGTGAAGAATATTACCCAAAGGGTTAATGTGTTAGAAATTTATATCCAAAGAGAAAAATTATAGAATACTATATAATAAAAGAAAAGTGAATAATATACCTAAATTATATGAAATAAGCTCAAATAATTATTATAACTCAATAAACAAAAACGAGTCACCAAAAATCCTCACTACTGAGGAAACAACTGAATCAAAAACCACTTGAATAAGGGAATATGATTTGTAAAGTAAATCCAATTAATTATAATGAATATGATAAAAATAAATTTATGTAAAGTAAATACACCATATAAAGGAAACACGGTGCACAAAATGTATTATGTCTCAAAGAATTAGAATCGAGACCAAGAAAACCCTTGTAGCCTAAGTAGCACTATAATTAAACCCAATTCAAATAATGGTCATGTAATTAAACGTAAAATAGAATTATTAGAATATAATTCATGATATTATATCCCAAATAGTTATTATATACACCACAAAAATGAAATTTGGTTTATAATACCAAACATGTCTCAAAGAGAGAAATTTGAGATGAAAAACTGTATCCCTTTTCCCAAATTTCAAGAACATCCTTTAAACTTATATATCAAAAAATAGATATATTAATTACTTAATTCATAACCTTACTCATACCAATTATCATTCACAATTTTCATAAATAGTTATTATCTACATTAATTCTTCTGATTTTCCATATCTGGTGTTTATGGTCTTGATCGTTTGTTTTAGTTTCATAATAGTGGTGTCCGTATTCATTATTTTTCCAAGGTTCATCATTAATATGTCATTAATTTTACTATTAATTATGTTTTATAATTATTTAATATGTTAAAAAAATCCTTTCATGAGTGTTTTAGTTTTTATCCTTGAAGATGAAATTGATAAGAAACATGTTTTATTGATTCTTAACAATTAAAGTGTGTTTTCTTAATTAATGAATTAAATATTGATATAACATCTTAATAACCAAAAAAAATTAAATACTTATTTATATCATATTATAATAGTAATTATGTCCCCATATTCATTCATTTTATAAATTCATAGTATTGTTTAAATAGGTGGTCCGAACGACCTAAACATGACCATACCCTTATTTAATAAATGATTTTTGTGGTGGTTTTGTTATATTATAATAGTAATATAATAATAATTATATTTTTAGAGTTTATTAGTGGTATATATTATAAATATAATGATGTATAATAATAAGCAATGGATTTGAAAATATTATATAAACTGAATAAAATATTATCCTCTAGTACACTTATTTTAAATGATTAGATTTATGATGATTGTTTGCAGATCATATCATTAAAAGGTTCTTGAATTTTTCATACTATAAACTTAATTATATTATATAAATCAAATTTATCTTTTAATACCATCCTTATATCAAACCTCATATGTTTTTGAAGTAAAACAAAACATGTTACGTCATGGAGGCAGTAGTCCACACAATGCACAAACGACAACATTATTTTTCTTAATGTATGGAGTATATGAATAAACTATGATAATAAACTTAATATAATAAATTTAGTTATATAAATTATTCTAATATCATTACATTATTTTGGATAGAATAAATTTTAAATAATATAATTAAGGAGAAAATCTATGTTGTTGATAATACTCCAATGAGGGGATTGAATTTTCCTTGGATGTATCCTTAGAAATGAATACCTTATGATAAATAATGGTGACCAAAACATTTTAAAAGTGGAATAGGGTACTAGGAGGATAAATTTGGAAGATTTTAAAGAGAAAATTTCAAGGGTATGTGAGTCTTCAAGCGATGGATATATTACTTTTTTATAATTGAGGAGAAGGGTAGTGTTGGGAGTAACCCTTATATTTTCAATAATATAAGGTTACCATTCAAGTGAAAAGGATAAAAATGCACAAACTAGGTGAGTAAGATGATTATGGGTCATAACTCACCTCAACCACCCATTTTTAGGAAACTTAAAGTGTTTTATGTCTTTTTATTTTAAATTTTTAACATTTACCCTAATTTACTTTTTATTAGTTTTAAAAATGTTTTCCATAAGTTTCATAAGTTCACAGAATAATTTTCAAATGAATAATATTTATCCTTAAATTAATATTTTATTACTTAAATGGGGTTTTAATCTTATATATCATTCTTATATAATGATAAAGTCATAAAAATAACACATTTTGTGAAAACCATATTTTTCAACTAAAAACCAACATTTTTAGAAAGAGTTAAAAAAATCAGAATAAGTCAATTTTGATACGAGGAGTTATAAAATGAAGTTAATTTTATTAATTTAGAATTAAATTATTAAAAAAATCATTTTTTAACCAAATCATACAATATAATGAAAACCCATTTTTATTGGAAAGTGAAAATTTTAAATATTATTTGTTATTATTCTTATTAAATATAATTTATGAACTAAATTGTTGTAAAACAATTATTAATATAAAAAATAGTTTATCATTAATTATATGTTTCTTAAAATACAAATTGATATCTCATAAAGGGATATTTTATATAAAAATAGTTTTCTAAAAAATAAATGATCATATTAGTTATTTTAATAAATCATTTTGAATTTCATTCATATTAAAATTAGAATTTATTTTCTTCATACTTATATTTCTTAAAGTGGTTACTAATATTCATTCTCTCTAATTAAATGGATAGGTTTTAATTATCTTACATAAATATTTATATTTTATCTAAATATATCATGATTTCATTTAAGTTCAGTGTCGTGTGTGGAGTAAGCTATAGAAAACATTAACTTATTTAAAGGTAATCATATATTGAATTTTTAGGGTTTTACTTCCCCCTCCCCCAAATAAATTATTTCCTCATAATTTTAGTATTAGGATCAGGGTAGTTTTTATAAAGAACTCATAATTAAATATACATTAGTAGATGATCACAGGTTTATTTAGGATGTGTAATGAGATTTATCTATATTTAAAATAATTATAAGAACTTTCAAAAGAGAGATAACCTATTTATAAATTCATAGAAAATTATACCAAGAGATTATGATCTAGATCCATAAGGAATAAATTCCCAACAACCATGAAAATGATTTATATGATAATCATAACACTAGGGGTTTTTATTTATATCTCAATATTTAGTAGTTGGTAAAAGAATACTTGATATGGGACCCTATAAAATTTAGAGTGAAAAATTACTATTTGATTCATTAGCAGTAGTTAGATAATATTTTCCTTTTTGCATGGTTTTTGGTGAATATCTCCCTTATTGGATATTGGATTGGGACATTAAGTCAAATAATACTCGAAACTCTTGTAATTGAAGCAACAAATTTTTGTAGCTTCTCTCTTTCCCTTATGTTTGTGAGTCTGATGACCATCATATCCATAATTATAGAATTTACTACCATGTTTCTTCCCACATTTTTGACATATAGGAAGTTGATTTCTCTTTCCTTCATTATATTCATCACATGATCTCTCATGAGATTCTATATTTATCTTCCTTGATATGTTTGGGAATTCGACTATATTCACATTGGTAATCATATTTCATGGCATCTGTTTTTTCATAATTACAAGGATTTTAACTCCAACTCCTATTCCAATGGGTTGTTCATTGAGGTAATCTCTACATTATCCCTCACACTCATGGTTCCTTCAAGTTCAATATATAACTAGAACCAAAAAGAGTTAACACGATTGATTATCCTTATAAGTGAATTATCAAAAATAACCATCAGAAATTTTTACCTCAATATATATCAGTATATTACACTATCATGTTATACCATGTTTCTTATAATTCAACTCAACTTATATCAAACCTAGTTCAACCTATATCCTTTTTTTAACATATATCATTATTGTTTTAACCTAGGTTAATTGTTTAGTTGGGTTCTCTCAAAATTCCCAACCTAATTATTAAAATAGAGATCCTAAATTACTCAAAACTTTCTTAGAATATTCTAAACCCAACAAACATAGAAATATATAATCTCAAAATAAAACTTAACCTTACCCAAAAAACATTAATCATTGTTATAATCATATATAAAAATATGTATATACCATAATCATATACTCTCAATGAAATACTTTTTCTAGAACATATTTTAATCTTAATACATTAAAATACAATTATATTATATGATCCTAAAAAAATTAACTCTATATTTCACCCTCAAATTGTATTAAAAACTAGTTCATAAGGTCACACACTTAGTCACTATATATCATAATCCAAAAAATGAGATGAGATTGACCAAAAATATCATTAATTATCATAAATACCAAGGATATTTATACCCCATAACCTACATTTTCAAAATCAATCAACTATTTGTTATCTCAATATCAATATTTTTTTAAACCTAAGGGTTATCCATACCTCAATCACGTGTTCTAAAATAGTTATCCACAAAATATAAACTTTTTATAAAAAAACCTTTTCAAGGTTATTAATAGCATTTAATATATGTGTCCATACCTTTAAAGCAGAACTGTTGAAAAAATCCTTAAAAGTTTCACGTAATCCTCAATAACATTTGGAATATAAAAAAATGTCATTGATACGTGTCACTTCAGGAATTAAAATATCTAATAGTATCAAGAATAATTTATATTATTATATCATCCAAACTACAATAGATAATAATAGAAAACTTAAATTTTACACCATAATAGGCATATAATAAAAATCTTAACCATTTACATATGCTACCTTATTCATTTATAAGACATAGTGATTTCTAGATACATACCATTATCATGTTTATCTTCATGATCTAGTTTCAACCAAATACTAAATAAAAAATATTTATTGTAATATCCAAAATATTAATATGAAAACCTAAATCTGAATATTTCTCCCCTTATGATACCTTTTTTTTATATATGATACTTTTGGATCAACTTATGACTCTATTTATTCAACCCGATGTTATATATGGCCATTCTTCTATTAGGTACTCTAATCCAATTAGTTAAAATCATTCTAAAATCATTCATAATAGTTAATTAGTTAAAATGTGAATAAAAAATATCATATCCCACAAGAGTGTCAAACTAGGTGTTCAACTAGGCCTTTTTACTCTACACTAATTTATAATCAAGTTAATACCCATTTCACCCTTTTCAAGCTTATTACCTATAGGTACATCTGTGCTAGAGCCTGCAATAACTTATAATATCTAAATAGGCATGAAATTTCTTGGAAAACCACACAATATATACTTTAACAAAACATTTGGATTTTATCCTATACTTATAATTTTTTTCTTATACTATCCTAAGGGTTTTCAATGAAGTTCTCTTATAAAAATACCTAAATAAAATGTAGATTATTACCTAAACATTGAATTATATACCTATCTCCAAGACCCAACTATGATTCCCTAGACCCACGTTATCGGATCTAGTGCTCGTAGTGACATACTTTATTTGATATCAGTTGTAAAATCCAGGATATAACCATCCATAATTAAAAAATTAATAACAATTAATTCATCACTTACATCTATAGGATATTTTTAGGTGTAGATATTTAGATAATTTGGTAAATACATAAACTAATAAATACCATGTTCATGATATCAAATGGATAACTTTCCCAGTATATATAAAACTACTTAATCTAAAATGAGTATTCAACATCTTCAAAAAATTATTTCACACATGTTACCGTTATAAAAATGTCATATTTAGTAATTATCTTCATAACCTGGGGAAATAGAAACATTATAAGGGGTGAGATCAAATTCTCAATAAGGTAAACATATAACCTAAGTAATCGTGGAATAAATATTATGCCAGGAATAGGTAAACATCATGAAGGCATAATCAAATTGAAAATGAGATAATTATACATCCATGATAATAAATGAAGACATGGATATCAATAATACTCATCTCATATTGATGAAATGAAAAATTATATACATGAAAAACTAGTGGTCAAGTCCTTGTGGCTAGAAACTTTTTTTTTCACGGAGACCATAGTCGATACATCATGATGAATTGGGTAGGTGTACACCAAATTCCTTAACATGTTTTTTCTCATGAGACATTTCATTTCAACGAGGGTATATATAATTTCAGGCCCCACCCATCACCTTATTAAGTCTAATACATTCAATATAAGAGTCAAAAAGTTTTTTTTATATCATTCCAAGAGTCAAAATGATTTTTATATCATTCCTTAAGGAATATATTACTGAATAAAAACATGGATATCCATATAATAAACAAAATTATATATCAATACCTAATCATATTATGTTGGAAGTAAATAATCCTAAATAATTATAATAATTTTCCCAATGTCAATAAAATGGATAACATGATCATAACTCATCCAGTGGAAGAAGGTAAATGGTCAAACCATACATAGTAAACTTTTCAATAATCATTCATATTGGAATAAAAATATACAGAACAACAACATATTTCCCATTTTCAAAAGAATAAAATTATATCTAGATGAAGATTATCTAATGTCAATTATTTTAAATGTAATGTTCACACCATATAGATCAATGCATATATGACTAATTCAATGCTGGAATAACATGATCATAAACCATCCATATGACCTGAATGGTCCGAAGGCCTTCATTTTTATTGATTTTTTGATAACCCCCGTTTCAAGGGATGTGGGGGAACCATTAAATGACCCGTAGGCTCAGAGATTACATGTCCCATAAGCTAAAGATATTACATGACCCAAAGGTCTTTATGAAATTCACCCAGACTATCGACAAGGAACTGCCCCTCCCCAGCATCTGCATCCTAATAGTAGCTCTCCACCTTTGCATAACCGTCTGGCTAGGCTTCCTGTGCAAGCACAGGATGGTACCGATGACATGGCCATACCCTCTCATTCTGAAAATCCATTTGGCTCTACACTAGTGAGTGCACCTGATCTGAATCCTCTTCTGAGGCTGCTCCTTTTCTGTAGTGTGTATGGGGCCTGCATTTATGTGGCCCGAAGACCTTGGGGTGGCCATAAGGCCTTAAGGTGGCCCTAAGGCCTTGAGAATCAACTGGCCTGAAGGCCTTGGGTGGCCCAAAAGCCTTGCAGGACCCGAGGACCAAATCGGTAGCCCGAAGGCCCAAATAGATGAATAGTTCCGGCTGCTACAGTACCGAACAGTGTCTGCTACAGTGCCCTGCTACCAGGGACACAGCTGAATCAATGGACAATTGAATTAGAGAAAAAATTTTGGATAGTAAATACCATAAAATACATGTAATATGATAAAAATAGATACATGGGTATTGAATACACAATAAAAAGGAAACATGGTGCACAAAATGTATTATGTCTCAAAGAATCATAATTAAGATCAAGAAAACCATTACAACTTGATTAAAATTAGAATAAAAAACCATTGAAATAAAGGAATTGTAATTGAACATAAAACAAAATGCCTAAAATATAATTCATGATATTATATCTCAAATAGATAGTATATACACCACATAAATGAAATTAGGTTTATAATACCAAACATGTCTCAAAGAGAAAAATTTGAGATTAAAACCCATACCTCTTTTCTTGACTTTTATGAACATAATTTAACCTCTAGGATAGAAAACATATCTATCTTAAAAATTCTATTTATAAACGTAATCATATACATTTTAATTCATAATTTTCATAAATAGTCATTTTCTACATGGATTCTTCCGATTTTCCACATCAGGTGTTTATTGTCTTGATCATTTCCACTGGTTTCATAATAGCAGTGTTTGTATTCAGTATTATTAAAAATTTAATCATAAATAGGTCATTAATTATAATTAAAGTTATGTTTTATAATTATTTAAGATGTTCCGAAATCCTTTCATCAGTGTTTTAGTCCTTATCCTTAAAGATTAAATTTATAAGAAACATGCTTCGACGATTCTTAACAATCGAAGTGTGTTTTCTTAATTAATGAATTAAATATTTGTATAAAAAATATTTACTAATTTATATCATATTATAAAATTAATTATTTTTACATATACATTTATGATATAATTTTATAGTACTGTACACTTAGGTTGCTAAACTGACCCAAACATGAACACGCCTTAATTTAATGAATGATTATGGGTTTATTTTGTTATAATATAATAATACCAGAATCGTAAAGATTTTATTTAGTTTTTATTAGAGAGTTATATCATAATATCATAGAATTATAATAATAATTATTTTATGTAAAAACATTACAGAATTTGAACAAATATATTATCCTCTTAGTATGATTATTTTAAATGATTAAATTAACGATGATCGTTTGTTTATCATATCATTAACGGGTTCTTACAATTTTCATACCAGAACCTTAATGATAAAATAAAAAATATTTATCCTTTAATTCCATCCTTATATCTAAAATTATAAGGTGGTGAAGGAAATGAAACATGTTAGATCATGGAGGCGGTAGTACTCACAACGCACGAATGACAATTTTTTTATTAATGGATGGTGTATATAAATAAATAAAATGATAATAACATTAATATAGAAAAATTAAAGTATATAAATGATAATAATATAATTAAATTAGTGTGGATGTAATAATTTTTAATAATATAATTTATTAGAAAATCTAAGTAGTTGATATTATTCACGTCTGGGGTAAGAATTTTCCTTAGAGGTCTCTTTAAAAATGAAGGCCTTATGATAAATAATTGGGACCAAAAATATTTTTAAAGTGGAATAGGGTTATAGTAGGAGAAAAATTTCTAATTTTCAAGAGGAAATTATAATTATAATTGAGTCTTGAAGTGATTGATATGTTACCCTTTTATAAGTGAGGAGAAGGGTAGTTTTGGGAGAAAACCTTACATTTTTAAAAATTAAAGGTTACAATTCAAGTGCAAGAAAAAAATAAATGGAAAAAATAGGATAGTAAAATGAGCATGGGTATAAAATCACATCAAAAACTCCATTTTAGATAAATTTTAGTGTTTTAGGTATTTTTTTTATCTTTTTAACTTTTACCCTTATTTATATTTACCTTGGAAATTAATTTCTAATATTAATAATTAATTTTAATAAAAATTATTAAGATTTAAATTTTAAACTAATTTTGTTAATTATAATTAAAAATTTTAAAATAATTTTATGAAATAATGTTTTTAATGGTGTGAAAATATAATTTTAAAATAAATACACTTAATCGTATAAAAACAGTTTTTAGAGAAATAATGTTTTTAAGATTTAAATTAATATATAAGATAAAATTATCTTAGATGCTGATTTTAATGACATAAATTGATTTATTATAAAAATATATAGTGTATAATAATTTTAATTAAATTCAAAACCGAATCTCCCTTGAAAATAATTGATTCAAAGAAAAGATTGAAAAGAATTTTTATACTAAAGTAACATTTTAATTAGTTCTAAAAATGGTTTCCATAGGTTTCTTAGGTTCAAATAATATTTTAAAATTCGTAATATTTTTTCATTAAATTAATATTTTATTACTTAAAGTGTTTTTTAATTTATTGATCATTATTATTTAACGATAAATACATAAGAATAACATGTTTTGGGAAAACTGTATTTTTTTTACTAAAAATCAACATTTTTAGAAAAAACTCCAAAATTAAAACTAAGTTTATTTTGATATGAAGAATTAAAAAATAAATATAATTTTGTTATATTCTAATTCCATAATTTATAAATTAATTTTTTTAATAAAATCATTAAATATAATGAAAATCCATTTTTATCAGGAAATGTTATTTTCAAATATTAACTATTATTATTCTTGTTTCGTATCACATAACAACTTAATTAGTGTTAATAATTTATAAATTTAAAACAAAATTTATCATTAATCATGTTTTTATTGAAATAGAAATTCATATTTTATAAAAGGATTTTTATAGAAAAATATGTTTCTAAACAATAAATAATCTTAGTTGTCATTTAGGTATACTAATTTAATTTAAATAATATTAAAAGTAGTATTTATATTAATTATACATATATATCATATAGAGATTGCTCTTATTAAGTCATGATAATTCAACATCTAGTTTTTATCTATTTGACTTAAACGTTTATATTTTATCTAAATATATCACAGTTTCATTTAAGTTCAGTGTCGCATATAGAGCAAGATATATAACACATTGACTTATTTATAGGTAATAATATATTAATTTTTTTGGGTGTTAAAATTAGGGCAATACAATACATTTATTTTTCACACTTAACAAAAAAAGATAACTCCCAACAATTATTCTCATGATCTAGAGAAAAATAGATGATAAAATCATGTGTGATCAATACCAGATATCAAAATGATCTTTGTTAATCACATCTATCACCCAAAAAATAATGATTGATATTCCAAGATTTATAGAACATGTGGTGATATCACTAGAGGAACTTTAGTTCATGTTCTGGAGGCACCAATAATGAAATTTTTGAGCATGAATTGAATCAAATAACTAGTTCATGATGTGATCATTTTAATTAATATTTATTTATAAACCAAACATAAAAAATACTATTATAAGGATTCAAGTTTAATTCATCAATTTCAGGATATATATATCTTAATAATTAGATGAAATATTTAAATATAGACTCCCTCCATGAATCTTCTATAATATTTTGATCCTACACATGGTATATGAGTGGGTATAATTAATTTATAATTAATATTATGATCTCATTTAGTAAAATATAGTCTATTGATTTTTTATAATTCTTATGGTCTAGACTAGGTGAAGATCCTATTCTATTTCATTTGGAAGGATCAAAATAGATATAAAAAACCCTAACACAGTAGAAATATTTGATACCAAATGAGGGATACCTATAGTTGCACATGGAATGATGGATATACGTGACAAACTTCTAGCTAAAATACCTAAACATACCCAAAAAGAACTCAAGTTCACTCAGGTCATGTTTGACTTGTCCAGTACCATACCCTATAGATTTACTAAGTCACACTCGATATTCCTAGGGAACTTAGCACCCATACGATGTCACACTCGACTTATTTGGGTTGCTTGATGGCCCATAGAAGTCACACATGGCCTTCCCGTCGCACTAGATGACCTACTTGGGTCATGCCCAGCTTTGTTGAGTTGTTCTTTGTATCAAACATGAGCTATTCATCTAGGTTTTTCCTACCCAAGTGACACATGTACTGTCCCAGAATTCCATGGATTTTTTTTCGAGACCGTGAAATTCGACGGCACGTGATTATGAGGTTTGGAGAGCCCAGAATGGAATTTTGATCTTTTTTAAGGTACATTCAATAAACATGAGAACATGATTTTATATCTTTTGAACTGTTGCTCGGATTGAAAATACGAGGACATCGTTGAATTCAAAATGCCGAGATTCGCCTACAAATGACTTAACTTTGTCCAGCAAGGTTCGAGCAGAAAAGTTATTTTTCGGAATTTTCAAGGAAAATAATAAAATAATTTATAAGAATTATTTTAAATTCTTTCTATCTTTTGGGTGGCGGATGGTGACACTGCGGGGCAGCAACATTGAAATGATGATTCACAACAATGAGGCTCATTAATGGCTTGTTAAACTCAAAGCATAATGATGCTATAATGACGCGTAACAAAGACACTGTTTCTTAATTAAAATATTTTAACAACGCGATGTCACATGATAATGGGAATGCTACAACATGCACTTGTTTATAGTTTGATGTGCTGAGGAAATAGGGATTTAAAATTTGGAGGATTCTCTGGAGAACCTCTGACGGACTTCAACCCCAACGAAGAAATATGAATGCTGGCGGGACATCTTAATCTTCGAATCCTTATGAAGATCGGAGCTGGGAAGTGATGTCGACATCATAAATCCCTTGATAATGAACACCACGACATCAGAAATCATAATAGGTAGGGGTTTGTTTGTTAAAGATCTTCCCCGTTCTCGGTTCTTTTTAAAACAATGGATGTGGATCAACAGATGAACATGATTGATCTGCAAGTCACTCATTTATGTGGGAGGGTATCTTTGAGGGTTCAACATCGGGATTGATTTATTTTGGATTGCACTACACTCCCCGAAACCTCCCCGGTTTATATCCTATGACATGAAGGGCGCGGGCCGAAACGAAGAAGGTCTGAGCCCCTCCGAATGTCCATTCCTTGTGATCAGATCTTTGGAATCGACAAAAAGGTGGATTTTCATCCATTGTAGTAAATAGGGAATCCCCTGGAGGCCACATGCGCAAACAGTGTGAAAAATGGTCCACTGGAGTGCGTTCGGTGGCCCGAAGAGACTACGGTTAGTGCGGCGACACTAGTCGTGTGCTCGGAAGAGAAGAGACGGGCCGCCAGCCCGGCCGATGGCCGGAGGAGGAGGCACGCCCCGATAGCATTTTTGGATGGAGGAAGATGCAACCATGATGGTCCGCGATGCTGGAGTCCCACGATGCCAGCGTAGCGCCCCGTGGAGAAGTCAACCTGCCATCCGGGTTGATGTGGGGGACGTAGCCGGTGGGCCTGACTGTGTGAGAAGATGATGAAGGTGGCTATTCCGCATCCAGGGAGAAGGGGTTTGGCCCGCAATGGCGGTCTGGAGTGAGCCTGGAAAGCCACGCTGCGAGGTGGGCCACGCTACTAGGCGGGCCGGGCCAGGCTGGGCAAAACGGTTCGGGTCAAACCGGGTTGGGTCGGTCTGACGGGGTCAGACCAGACCTAGACCCTTTTCGAACCATTTACGCTTAAAGGGCCTTATCACCTAAACCATACTTCCGTCTACATCACTGGAATCCTTGGGATGAGGCGGTCCTTTTGAGATACTTCACTTAAGTTTTGAAGAAAGTTGAAAGTCTGACTAGGTTGGATCAAACACGAATCTAACCAGACCCTCAGTACTAATATGCCTATAACTTACAGAACGAGTGTCCTATTGACTCCCCGTCTGTCGTGTTGGAACTCTTATGACATGGAGGTCCTTAGAGTCACTTCCTTGTGGAAGTTAGTGGTAGTAGAGGTATGAAAGATATCTCGAGGATCATAATTAGGGTGTTTCTTGTGGTGAGAGTTAGGAAGAATACTCCCTTGATTACTCAAGGCGCGATTATCCCTTACTCCTATGATAAGGTAGATATGGGACTCCCCACTTCGTGGGTGTGGGTTCATTTTCCTCTAAGTAGGTTCTTCTATCATTGGAGTCAGCACTCCCCTATTGGACTAGGGTGCGGGTCCTCCATACTTTACTCACATAGAGTCAGGTACTCCCCTATAGGGTAGCGTGCAGGTCCTCTATGTTAGGAGTAGGTACTACCCTATCGACCCAAGGTGCAGGTCCTCCTTAAGCAATGCTATGCCAGATTCAATACTCCCCTGACGTACTAGGGTGCTGGTCCCCCATATAAGATATTATGAATGAGTCGGTTACTCCCCACTTTACTAGGATGCAGGTCCTCTAGTCACTCAATTTTACTCCCCTACCGATTCAGGGTGTGGGTCCTCCTTACACCTTATTACACCAGAGTCATTACTCCCCGGCCATTCCAGGTTTCGGGTGCTCTAGCTTGGGGTCGGTACTCCCCTGATGTACTAGGGCGCAAGTCCCCCCACAGTAAACAAATTACCAGACTGTACTCCGCTACCGGGTAGGGTGTGGGTCCTCACTTACGGAGTAGTACTCACCCATATACGAGTAGTGATAGGCAGTAGGTCCTTTATGGGAGTTGGATCTCCCTCAACTATAGGACAGAATTATAAGGAGCGGGCCCCTCCACTTGATGTAATCGATACCAAGGTAAAAGATTGTGCTCCTTCGATGGACTGAGGTGCGGGCCACTTCTTATAGGAGAACATGAGATATAATGGGTTAGACTAGAGCAGTTCCCCCCCAACTAAACGAATTATTGAGGAGCGTGTATCTTCACTTGTTATCCCTTGTTCTTTCCTCGGGTTCAAGATAGTGATAGCAAGACCTCTAGTGTCGGGAACTAGAGGAATTTATAGTAGAAAGTTCATGATAGAGAACGTCCTTTCAGACGTACCATTAGGAATGGTTGAGTTTTACCTGATGGAGTACATCTCTATGATAGGAGACATTAGGGATGGTCAGCTCATAGAGCATGTACTCTTGATCCTTGAGTTACGCTTTGAGCCTTCTTTAGAAATCCTGGTAATGGATTTGAGGTCAGAGCCTTATGTTTCTTTGTGGCTGAGACAAGTATATCTAGATGTTCTAGGTATATGTATGGTCATGTACTTGAGTAGAGATAAATATGCATAATATTTGTGGTTTAAATCTTGGTTTTGGATTTTTTGTTTACTTTTTGGTTTTGGCTTTGTGGTTTACTATGTGGTTGTGACTTTGTGGTTTACTACATGGTTGTTTAGTGGTGTTTTAATTTGTGGATTTCTGAGAGACGATCAAGGGTCTCGGGGTACCCTACCGAGTACTGAGTTACTCACCCCTGCACGAGCTTCACCCACACGTGATGTATCTGGTGTAGACGTTTGACGTTTCGATAGAGGCGCTCAGGGAGATAGGACTGACGGACGTTATGATGGTGGACTTGGTGACCTAAGACCAGGTGAGGCCCAGTAGTACTAGGCGAACATGACATAATACTTCGACTTCCAGTATCTTCACTACTCTAGAGATCAGTTGGGATTTCTCCATAGATTTCCATTGATGCTCCCTTTGTACCTTGCTATTTACAGTTCTTTTGTTGGGCCTGTATACTGTCCCAGATTTACCACTCAGTGCTTTACATGCAGTTGTACTCTGGCTTTCCAATTACTTAGTATTCAAATTTTAGCTTTGTGGGTTTAGTTTGTGAGTGAATGTGTCTACAGGTATCCAGGAAAATGCCTCCCACTTGCAGGTTGACGCCTTCAGCGCTAGTCTCTAACCCCTGGCCTTCAGGAGGTGGGCTTGGGGTATGTCACGATATGGGACCCAGGGGACAGGTTGTGACAAAGTGGTATCAGAGGTGGTCGGTTCTACCTCAATGAACAAGAGTCTATTGTTTTTTTGTGATAAACAATGGTAAGTGTTTTGAGTTCGTCTTTTAGGCTAGGGCCTCTAGTGTTGGTGTGGTGGCCGACATATCCATACACCAGGATTTTGGACACATGTTACCCAACTTGGAACATGGATACATTGGTTTTGGGGAAATGAATGTATTATGAAACCTGTAGGAATGATTATGATTTACATTTCCTTCTTGATTCAGCACTCCAGATATACTCTTAACTGTGGTTCATCTTGACTCATTTCATTATACCTCCATGATGACAATAGGATAGGATTCCACAGCAGGATCATGATGATGATCTTCCCCGAGTGGAGTCTTCGATGCAGGGCACTGATACAAGGGCATTACCTTTGGGTGGTGCACCAGTTAGTAATGCGAAATGGATGGGGAAGGGTGGGGCGGCCCAAGCCCGCATGAGTTTGATCCCACATAGGTTTTTTTGAAAAAGCCCACATATAATGCGAACAAAAAATTTCAAGCCCACCCCGCACTGCATAAACCAGCAGGTTGCCCGTGGGCTTACCCAACTTTACAAAAAAAATACTATTTATATTCATTTAAATACTATATTTTTTTATCATTCTTAAAGGTATTTGTGGGGATAAGTGTGAATTAACAATAACTAGAGTTTTAAGGAATGCGATGAAACATTTTTTGTGGGTTAATGGTGGCATGCGGTAACGCTGATGTGGTGGAGAACTATTGCGATAGAAAGTATGTGAGTGATCAATGATGGGTGATGAATGACAATGTTGATTGTTTGGTGATGTGAACAACAAAACCTGTGAATGAATGAATTCTCTCCAGGTAACGATCAGTTTTAGAAGAATCTATTAGTGTTTTCATGAGGTTATATCCAATTCTCTTAATAACAAAATAAAATTAAATAATAACAAAATTAAATCAACCTAAAAAATATTATGATTATAATAACTCTTATAGAATTGAAACCATGCGCAGGGGCAATGAGTTCCATTTTTCGAGATATGGGTTGACACACCATGTGAATATGGTTAATAATTACTATATAAATAATATAATATCATATTAAAACAATAAATATAGGCCTATTAACAAATCACATGTAAATAAATGGTGAATTAATATGAACATTGCGGTGAGAAATAATATGTCACCGTTTAACCATGATTTTATTATTAAAAAACTAAAATGTTAAAGAAACATATATTGTAAAAATAATATAGTTTTTTTAAATCAGGCCCAAGGGAAAGCTCGCACCCGTGCGGGCTCAACCTGCATTGGCCCGCGCCCACGCGGGCTCAACCCACATTGGCCTATACTCTAAACGGTCAAAATTTTAGGCCCTCCCCACCCCACATCTACCCCATACCCACAAAGCCCGCGGACCGTGAGCCCACTTTGCATCGCTAGCACCAATGATGCCACCACCCATTGAGAAGCAATTGCCACCAGCAATTCAGGGTGAGGACGGGCGCTGGATAAGCGTGCTACAAGAGTTTTAGAGGCAGAGACCTCTCAGGATTCATGGAGAGATAGATCCTCAAGTAGATGAGGATTGGCTTGAGACAGTTATGTGTGTCTTATGCCTAGTGAGGAAACTACCCGACCAAATGGTAATCTTGGCTGCAAGCCTTCTATAGGGCTTAGCAGAACGATGGTGGAGCTCGATGATCCAGACTCATGATGAGGCGACCCTCACATGGAAAACTTTGAGTGCCTCTTCAGAGAGGAGTTCCTTCCAGAGACTTTGTGCTCTGTACGCATACAGGAGCTACTGCACCTATGAAATGAAATCATGATGGTATAAGAGTACTTAGTGAGATTCACAAATATTTCTTGCTACTTCGCAGATATTGTGTAGGACCCTTACTTCAGTTCTCGGACCTTCGAGCAGGGGTTGTGCTAGGAAATCAGGGCATTAGTGATACCTCTCAGCATTCCGACGCATGTTGGGGTACTGGAACGAACCATAGCGGTTGTGATATTCCTAGAGGAGGAGTAGGTGGATGTGACCTATGACATAGGTCACAGAGTAGAGGTATATAATGGAGATAGCAGATGAGTGGTGACAGGATGGCTGCGTAGAAGGCATACCCATGCCCGGACACATACACGTGGGTCTATGGCATAATAGTAGCGCAAAGGAGTAGATATCCCATAGGAGAGGTGGTGTTATTATTATAATGGATGGGGGAATCTTGCTAGAGATTTCCCAACCCACTATACTGCTGAGAGGGAGACGAAAGACGAACCTCCATGGTAGAGACAGTTCTTGGAGCATGGAGTTCCGCAAGTTAGTATGCGAGGTAGAGGAGATGGATAAGCAGTGGGGAGTGGTCCCTGCTAGGCCCAAAGAGATGGAGGACGTGGGTGAGGACAATTTCACACAGTGATGGCTCATGAACAAGAATCTCCAATAGAAGTTTGAGGTATGACATATGTATTTTCTTTTTCTTCCTTTCTAAATAGACACAGGTGATATATGTTCTTTTTTTCCATGAGTACTGTTTGAGACTTTGAGGTTCCGGTTGGACCATGGACTTGACCCTCCCGTATAGAAACTTCTGATGGAGGAGACCTGCTGATCACACACAGATTCCGATTGTGTAACCTGGCTCTTGGAGGCGATAGTTTCATTTGGGATCTTTTAGTCATGGCATTGATAACTTACAACATCATTCTGGGTATGGACTACTACCATTAATTCCCGTAATGACAATATTAGGCAAGATATGTAGTATATCCGCATGGTGGAGAAAGGATTTTATTTGCCGAAAAAGGGAAGCCTAGGAAGCATGGTTTGTGATCTCGTAAAGAGTACCGCTTGAGTCATTATATGGTGGCAGAGTTAGACCACAAGATGTTTTCACAGTGCATAATGGTTTCTAAACATCCATACTTAGTAGAGATGCCACAAGTGGGAGTGGTCATGTTCTTATTTCGGCTTTTGGTGTGGCCAGTGGAGGTTCTAGGAAGAGGTCCCAGTAAGACCCAAAGTTCACTCGTGGGAATCCATGTTTATTTCATAATTACTCCCACACGTTAGAATCAACCTTGAATGCATAACTCCTGTGGTGGTTTTATCACATTACATCCATGGGCGGATGTGGAATGTGGGGTTCTTTATGTGATCTGTGTTAGGTTAGAGTGGAGGTGATCCTCGGAACACCATGACTGTAGATGTATCACAGTACTTAGTGATTTCCCCTCTTTTCACATCTAATGAAACATGTATCTCTTACAACATGATTTTGACCTAGAAAGAGATGTATGATCGTACCACGATTCACTGTTTTATTCCACCCTTACACTGTAGTTTTAAACCAGTTTTGTAATGAATATTACAAATATAATAATAAATTTCACTTTATGTTTGAATCAATAAATTAATTTTAATCAATATTATAATGGGAAATGTTACTTGTTTATGTTGTTTCAATGTAGGTGGAGGTGATTTGGAGGGCCCTTGATGAAGTGAATGAAAAATGGGCCAAAATTGCATGGATCCATGGATATCTGTTCACTGTTTTGCATAGTAAACGATATCCATGCATCCAAATGGGCTGAACTTTTGTGGCCCTATCCAAAATTTAATAGGATACATTTCATATTAAGGAATCCAATCCTGATTCGGCTTCTATGGGGCCCATCCAAACTGATCTGTCCAAGCCACCTAATTTGGACCAAGTCAAATGCAGTGTTCTATATTTTATGAATATCTTGAGTTGTATTTTTCCAAATGGTGAAAAACATTCGGTGGAGACATTAAAGAGGTAGTTATAAAACTTTTCTATTTTCTCCAATGTGAGATAAGACTGTAAGAAGGCTTAAACACGTTGTGCAAGTGGATTGATGAAATTTGTGTGCCTAAACCACCTTCCAATTTTCCTATAAAAGGGCACCAAGGGAACCTCATTTGGAAGTTCGGTCAAGGAGTGAAGTTCTTCTAATTTGGAGTCCTAGAGGAGTCTCCTAATCACTTTAGAGGTTCTGGAGGCCCCTATCCTCATAGGGGGATAAACAATGAAGAAGGAGTTCAACCCGAGCTTCCTCCTCCTCCTGATGTCGAGCTAAAAGGTGGGTGTTCGTTGAGAGGGAGCTACACAGATGTCAAGGGAGTTACGATGCATAAACTAGCTACTGGTTTGGAGTAATTTGGGTGTTTAAACATTTCATTCCATTTATCTTATTTTATTTCAGATTTTAATGATTGATTTGATACATGCGAGTGTTATGCTCTTAATTTCTAACCGATCGGTGTGAGGTTTTGAGTGCGTGACTTGTGTTGTTCTGATTGGACATCACAAGAATCCTTTTTATACCCAACTTATAGAGATTTAAATATGATTTGGAATCTCTTATTCCATGCATAAGTACTGTACCTTGACAATACGGTTGTTATGTCAAGGTTTGGTCGTTAAAGCATTGAAATAAAAGCTTAGGAATTAATCAGGATTCCAATTAACTCCAAACAAAGAATTACTCTAAACCTAAGATGAATCTCTATGAAAAATGAACTTGATATGTGTGTAGTGAAATCACATCGACCCTTTTATCTCATATTTTTCACAATCCACTAGGCCACTCATCTTTTAAGCTATTTCAACTAAGTCATTGTTTTAAACAATTTTCAAAACCACCCCATCTCTTAGTCATTTTTATTAAAAATACACACTCTAAACCTACCCACGCTCCTTGAGAGACGACCTAGGGTCTTACCTAGACTATAAATCAACCATAAAAATATAATCAATTTGACATGTCACGAATACTCGATCAATGTACATTAGATTGGTTGATCTCATTGTTTCTTTAGGGCGTGTGATTAGAAGCAGTATAAAAACCTTTGTTGATCCAGTTTCCTCCTGTAAGTTTGGGTTTTGTCCTTTTAGGGATAAAAAGTCTAAATGTGGGGAGAATTTAATTTCCTATAATTCTGTGGAATTTTTTTTCAAGACCGAAAAATTCGATGGCACGTGATTCTGAGGTCTGGAGAGCCTGGAATGGAATTTTGAACTTTTTTAAGGTATGTTCAGTAAACATGCAAACATGATTTTATATTTTTTGAACCGTTGCTCAGATAAAAAATATGAGGACACTGTTGAATTTAGAAATTCGGGGTTCACCTAGAAATTACTTAACTTCAGCCGGCAAGGGTTGAGCGGAAAAGATATTTTTTGAAATTTTCAAGAAAAATAATAAAATAATTTATAAGAATTATTTTATTTTATTTCTCTCTTTTTGGTGGCGGACGGCGACGCTGCAGGGCAGTGATAGGGAAAAGACTATGCACATCAATGAGGCTCATCAATGGATCGTTAAACTCAAAGCATAATGATGCTTTAATAACACGTAACAATGAGACTATTTCTTAATTAAAATAGTGTAACAACACGATATCACATCATAAAGGGAAAATTGTGATGTGCTCCTATTTATAGTTCGACGCACTGGGGAAATAGGGATTAAAAATTTGGAGGATTCTCTGACAAACCTCTGAAGGAATTCCACCCAAGCGGAGAACAATGAACGCTAACATGAAATTTTAATCTTCAACTCATTTAGAAGATCGAAGCCAGGAAGCGACATTGACGTCATAAATCCCTTGAGAACAAATATTGCGGCATCAGACGTCATAAGAGGTAGGGTTTTTTTGTTAAAGATCTTCCCCATTCTCTGTTCTTTTTAAAACGATAGATGCAGATCAACCCACGAATAGGATTGATACTCAAGTCATTAGTTTATATGGGAGGGTATATTTGGGGGTTCAATGTTGGGATTGATTTATTTTGGATTGTACTACACTCCCTGAAACCTCCTTGGTTTTTATCCTCTGATGCAGAGGGCACAGGTCGACACAAACAAGGCCCAATCCCCTTCACATGTTTGTTCCTTGTGATCGGATCTTTGGAATTGATGGAGAGGTAGATCTAGATCCATTGTAGTGAAGAGAGCATCCACTAGATTCCGTAGGTGCAAAATATGTGAAAATCGGGCCAATAGAGTGCGTCCGGCGGCCTGGAGAGACTACGACCAGTGTGGCGGCGGCACATGGAAGCACTGGCCGCATGCCTGATAGAGAAGAGAGGGGCCACTGGCCTGGCCAGTGGCCGGTGGAGGAGTAATTCCCTGGTGGAGGAAGTCGCGGCTACGATGGGCCGTGATCCTCGAGTCCCGCGGCGTCAACGTGGCGCCCCGTGGAGAAGTAAATCTGCTATGCGGTTTGACGTGGGGGACGTGACCAGTAGACTCGACCAGGTGAGTAGGTATTGGATGTGGCTATTCTGCGTCTGGGGAGAAGGGGGCAGACCCGCCATGTTGGCTGAGCCGGGCTGAGCCAGGCCTAGTGGCCTGGGTCGAACCCGGGTCGGGCCGACCGAGTCGGACCGGACCCGGACCCTTTTTGACCTAGTTACACTTAAAGGGCCTTATCTCCTAAACTAGACATCCGTTTGATGAACCATCTACAATGATGAAATCCTTGGGATGTGGCGGTCCTTTTGAGATACTTCAATTGAGTTTTGAAGAAAGTTGAATGTATGACCTGGTTGGATCGATCACGAATCCAACTGGGACCTCGATACTAAAATGCCTAAAACTTATAGACCGGGCATCCAATTGAAGCATCGTCTATCATGTTGGAACCCTTATGACATGGTGGTCCTTCGGGTCACTTTATTGTGGATCTTAGTGGTAGTTGATGTATGACCGATAACATGAGGAGAAGATCCAGGGTGTTTCTTGTGGTGAGAGTTAGGACGAATACTCCCTTGATGACTCAAGGTGCGGGTATCCCTTACTCATCTTCTCTAGTAGAGACGGGACTCCCCACGTCAGGGGTGCAGGTTTGTTTTCCTCTGAGTAGGATCTTCTATATTTGGAGTCAATACTCCCCTATCAGACTAGGGCGCGAGTCCTCCATACTTATCTCGCATAGAGTTAGGTACTCCCCTACTGTGTAGGGTGCAAGTCCTCTATGCTAGGAGTAGTTACTCCCATGTCGATACAGGGTGAGGGTCCTCTTTAAAAAATGCTACGACATATTCGGTACTCCCCTAATGTACTAGGGTGTAGGTCCCCCATAGAATATTTTGTGATAGAGTAAGTTACTCCCCTAATTTACCAGGGTGTGGGTCCTCTAGTCACTGAGTTGTACTCCCATGCCGATTCAGGGTGCGGGTCCCCCTTACACCTTGTTCCAGTAGAGTCAGTACGCCCCTACCATGCCAAGGAGTGGGTCCTCTATCTTAGGGTCAGAACTCCCCTGACATACTTGGGTGTGAGTCCCCCTATAGTGAATAAACTAACAGAGTGTACTCCCCTATCAGGTAGGGTTCATGCCCTCACTTATGGAGTAATAATCACCCCATCTCTAAGTATTGATGGGGAGTAGGTCCTTCATGATAGTTGGAGCTCCCTCAACTGAAGGACATAGTTACGAGAATCGGTCCCCTCCACTTGATGTAATAGATACCAAGGTAGAATTTAGTGCTCCCTCGACGGACTAAGGTGTATGCCACTTCTTACTGGAGCGATTAAGATATCGTGGGTTAGAATAGAGTTGTACTTACCTAACTGAATACAGTGTTGAGGAGTGGGCCTCTTCACTTGGTTTCCCTTGGTCTTTCCTTAGGCACAATACTGTGATAGTGAGACCTCTAGTGCCGGGTACTAGAGGCAGTTCTAGCAGAAAGTTCCTAATAGAGAAAATCCTTTTGGATGTACCATTAGGAATGGTTGAGTTACAATTGATGGAGAACATCTCTCAGATAGGTTCCATCAGGGATGGACAGCTCATGGAGCATGTACTCCGGATCCTTGAGTTACACTTTGAGCCTTCTCTATAAATCCTAGTAATGGATTTGAGGTCAAAGCCTTATGTTTCTTCATGGATGAGGTAGGTATATCTGGATGACCTGTGTATATGTATGAGTATGTACCTGAGTAGAGCTGACTATGCATAATCTATATGGTTTACTTTGTGGTTTTGGATTTTTGGTTAACTTTGTGGTTTTGGCTTTTTGGTTTACTTTATGGTTTTGGATTTGTGGTTTAATTCATGGTTGTTTTGTGGTGTCTTTCTTTTAGAATTTCTGAGAGACAATTGAGGGTCCCAGGTTCCCCTACTGAGTCTTGAGTTACTCACCCCTACATGGTCTTTTCCTACATGCGTTATGTCTAGTGTAGACATTCGATGTTTTGATAGAGGTGCTCAGGGATACGGGATCGATATACATTACGATGGTGGAATTGGTGGCCTACGGCTAGACGGGGCCTAGTAGGACCAGGAGGACATGAAATAATTGTTTGGATTCCAGTAGATTCACTACTCTAGTGATCAGGTGGTATTTTTCTACAGATGGCCATCAGTTTTCCCTTTGTACCTTTCCGTTTATAGTTTTTTTGTTGGGCTTGTATACTGGCCTGGTTTTACCACTCAGTGCTTTAATTGATGTTGTACTTTGGATTTACAATTACTTAATGTTCACCTTTCAGCTTTGTGGGTTTAGTTTATGAGTGAACGTGTGTATAGGTATCCAGGAAAAGGACCCCCCACTTTTAGGTTGACACCTTCGATGCAAGTTTCCAACCCCTAGCCTTCGGGAGGCAGGCTTGGGGTATGTCACGATACGGGCCCCAGGGGACGGTTCCTGACAACGCACCTACCCTAACTCATGTGTGGGCCAATATGATTAGACCAAGCTATCCAAAGTAGGTAACACATGTGGGGAATCTGTCCTCTATAGTAAATTCATAATTAGAATCAAGGTTTTACTGTTTACCAGCTATGATGGGCTCAATTTGGGAAATTTCCTTGGATATTGGCATGATGTTTGGAGAACAAAAATAATAGTATAGTATAAGTGGAAGATAAAAATGTTTGAAGTTTAGAGTGAGGTGAAGCACCATTAAAAAATGTGAAGATCATAGAAATGTGCTATTGGCACATACTTTTTTCCTTGTAATCATATTTTTCCTTGATGGGTGACATAAGTGGAGCATGGAACACACTAAGTAGGAAAGACGTATGGAATAAGGTCTTATACCACAGGATGGAAGACTTGGATGATGTAAAAAAGGGAAAGAAACATGGATGGACTTGTTATTGAAGATTATAATTGATAAAAAATCATACAGATAAAAAAATGAAAGGAAATATAAATATTGGACATAAACCTGGTGAAAAAAGTTTTTGTGTGAAGATTGGGAACTAATTTTAGCCTAGTATGGAAAATATTTAGTCCAAAAAATTAATTAGGTTGTTGAATTAGGAGGTAACCTTTTATGTAATTACCTAATATATACTGTATTGTTAGAATATGGTCCTTTAGTGTCACATTATATGGAACCCCATTCGAAATATGTCTATTTATTCCAAAGGAGAGTCTATGTATGATACTTTAGGAACACATGGATTGGGTGCATATGTGTTTTCATTTCTATGTAATCATTTGGAACCTAATAATAGTAACAATAATAAAAATATTAGTAATAATAATGATGATAATTTTAATAATTATAATTTCTATTATTATTTAGGGTTAAAATCAATAAAACAATACACACACCCTACAGGAGCTTATTAGAACAAGATGACTACCCCCAAAGGGTTTACCCACATGTAATTACTATATTTTATTATATCGGGCTAAAAGGTCTTTTATAAAATACAGCTTAAAGTCCCTCATATAGGGTCCAAAGGCCTTATAAATACTTTCCACTTACTATAGTACCCACTAATTTTTTTTGTAGTGTTTCTATAGTGTCTACTACCGTGCTACTATTTGAACTCTATAAATTGGGCTACATCAGGATTTGAGACCTAGTTTCTCAGTCAAAAGTACCAATCCCTTAACAATAATAGTAATAAAAATTAAATATATTTATTTTATAAAATTAATAAAATATAATTATAATAAAATTAAATTGAATAGAGATTCTAATTTAATTTTAAAATTTTATAAGGTGCTTATCAAGGAACATAAGTAGTGCATTGAAATAATTAAAATTTACATATTAATTTTTAATTATTTAATAATATTAGAAAGAAAATTTCAATTATTTTATTATATTTTTTCATATTGAATGACCATGTTATAAATTTAACCATGTGTATTTGGTTTTATTTATCTATTAATTTCATAATTTAAATTATTATAATAATTATTAAATTAAATAATCATGATCTACAAAAAAACCCCTTCGGCTTTTATGGTGCATAGGCCAGTGTGTTTATAATTAAATTTTTAACCCCTTACCCATGCCCCTCTCACTATCATGTGATTAATGTTGTAAAATTTAGAGTTCCCATGTGGAGGTGGTTAAAGTACCACACCAAATTTGAACCACACAACGAAGAATTACTGGGGAATAAAATCTACTACAATTCAAGTCAAGACAAGATTAAAAATTTACTCCCTCTAGGGTCTAGGTTAGTTTATCACCACTCGATAAACCGAATATCAGATTAAATATCTTAATCATTTGAATTTTTTTATACATGTTATTTATTTATTTAAATGGTCAAAAAATTTATAACAATTACAATCATTCTTAGATAAGATTATATTATTACATAAAAGTTTTTTTACTATGTATG
The DNA here is from genome assembly GCA_963277665.1 of Viscum album. NCBI lineage: Eukaryota > Viridiplantae > Streptophyta > Magnoliopsida > Santalales > Viscaceae > Viscum > Viscum album. The sequence continues at coordinate 1,739,247,148 of OY728160.1, forward strand.
TTTAATTATTTATATAATAACTCACATAGAATATTTTATAAGAAAGCCCAAAAAATATGGATTCTTTATGGAAAGATATTAAGATACCTAAAAAAGTATGAATTCATATAACATCCCTCCATTACTTGAATTAGAATGAAACTATAGATCATGGTGCTTATTAGGAAATAGTTTAGGGTACTTCTCTTTTTATGTATTTCTAATAGAGGTAATATACTTAACAAAATTTGCATCAAGAGAAGTGACCATAACCTCCTTGGTATAATTTGGAGACAATTGTTAAGTAAATATAATTCTAGGATTTATAGATCAGGAAATATAATTAATAGATTAAGTAACTATAGGTTAATTTAGTTAGAAAGAGAAAATTCATCCAAAATAAAATTTAGCAGTACCATGGACAAAATATGTACTATAAGAAAGGAGATATAGATCCTTTACCACTAGAATATATGAGTGACTTGATATTCTAAATCTAATAGTGAGGGATTTTGGGATTTAATAAAAAGTTGGGAGATATAAATGATTAATCAACCAATAATTCCTTAAATGGAAATTAAGATAATGTAATAATATTATCTTTTATTCCATTATAGAAGGAAATCAATGCCATAAACACATTATCACTACAAACTATTTTTGAAAAATAAAATATCCTCACCGAATTAAATATCTAGGAGTGTTATAGGAACTTTTACATAGTACTATTACAATAGAAGAATTCATACATGTTAGAATACCCATCACCCAATACACCTTCTTAGGGACAATGTAAGGTAGATAAGGAAGCCTATAAGAGACATATGGAAGATTTATTATATTTCCAATTCATCATGATATCATTGATGCTGAGTGAGATGAAAAATAATTCCATGGATAAATGTGTATACACCATGTTGTCTAAACTCCAAGATCAATATCAAGAGAAAGATTAATAAAAAATATATGTGTTCTACATTGTACTGTTTATGTGAATATTATATGAAAAAGTCCAAGAAATTTCTCATGTACTCAAGATTATTGGGTAAATTTATCTATTAGGGAAACTTGGATTCAATATAGATATGGAATTATACAAAAACTATGTATATTCATACTTACTTCCATGTTTCTCTAGTTCCATTTTTAATTTTAATATAATGGATACAGTTAATAGAATCTCATACATTTTAGATATGGTTCTCCTAGATTATAAAGAAATTAATAAAGGTAAGTCTTCATTCCTTATGGCAAAAAAGAATAAGGGAAAACTGAAAAGGGAAAAAAATTCAAGTTTAAATCCAAAGGTACTTGTACAATGTCCTTCTAAGTATACAATATTTAGAAGGAGAGAAATGAGTAGGAGGTTTTTTACTTTTTCATGTGCTAATAACTACCAGTAGAATAAGAAATGTAATGTGGTAAAAAATAATTAAGGGGATTCTTTAGGTATATTCATCATTAAATTTAATATTTAAATTTCTATATCATGGTTATTAAATATAGTTTATGAATCTCATGTTTGTTTCTAAATATAATAACCAAGTATATTCATGTATATTTTAAAATGAAAATTAGATATTTGAGATACTAATGCTGTAACAATTATTGAATTATCTACAAGAGAGTACCATTATAGATTACCTAATGAAAATTATATAGTATTAGGGAACTATTATAATGTGCCTCGTTTTTCAAAGAACATTATTTCTACACCAAATTTATAAAAAAGCGTATTTCATTTCAATTATAGAAATAATGATTATTTCTTATAAAAAGATAACATATTTTATGGAATTCCATATTTATATAATGGTTTATGTATATTTGAATTATAAAATTATATTTTATAAATAAATAAAAAATATAATTTCCATGACTCAAATTACACCAAATGAATACTTTATCAACTTATTAATATAAACAAGAATTGTTTTTTAATGTTACACCAAGAGAGGCATTTAAAATCTTTTTAGTTAAAACTCTTTTAAACATTTTATGCTTTTTATAAGGGAAAATTACTAAGGTTCATTTTATAGGTATTGGTGAAATAGAAAAATATATTTTAAAATTAGATCACATGGGTGTATATAGAAAATTTAATATAAGGAATAATAAATGGATTATCATTTTTCATCAAATTTACTAAATAAATTAGCTGATATTGATATTTCTACTTGACGTAGAATAAGTTAAATTCTCATAAAAAAATTATGGAATATAAAATTTTAGTATAAAATAAACCTCTATGAAGATAATGAAACTTTAATATAAATGAGTTGGAAAATATCTTAACTAAGTTTCCATTGATCCTATGAAAGAGTGAAAGATAATATCCCAACTAACGCTTCCTTATAAATCACTATTTAATGGATTTGGTGAAATTAAAAATTAAAACTTATTAGATATATATAAATAAGTGATGATTCATAGAATATTCTATGATCATATTATGAAAATTAATTTAAATAATTGATATAAACACTTAATCATGTTCTAACCAAGGCAGAAGAAAGAATATTGTTGGAACCTAAATTAATAGATTGTAGAATTTTGAAATGAAATAGTCGATTGAAAAATCATGGTTTCCATTTGTTTTCTTTGTTTTCAACATATGACTTGATTTTGAGATTTAATTTTACGTGATTTATATCTTAGAGATGAGTGGAGAAGATTTGATTTTTTTAAGAAGTTTTTGTTAAAGGATGATTAAAATAATTGTTATTATGGTAGACCACATAAGGGTTTAATGAACCAAGATAAGTCATTGAGATATAGTTGTGGGGGAATATGTTTTATTAGAGAAAATATATAGAGGTTTTGGGTTATATAAACATATTTTAGTTTATATTGTGGTCCATGGAAACATGAGGAAGTTAATATGGTGTAAGGTGGATATAAGGCCCCAACCTTAAACATTACATATTCTTGAGATAATTCAACAACTAGACTTTAATTCACATCGAGGATATTTTCAGGTTTAGAGATTTAGAGAATTAGGTCATAACTGATACATAAAAACATAAATATCACATAGTATACACTTATACTCACTATCAAATTTTTTTCATAAACCAAAAACTTTTAAAAAGAAACATGGTTTTTTTCACATTTAAACAACATAGCTTTTCCTTGATCCCATACTTGACTCTATTATTAATTAAATCATAAGAAAAACGTTTAAAAACATGGGATGAGTATAAAAATATCAGTAAGGTATACACAAATAAGGAAAACTATTAATCTTGTGAAAACTTGTAAATCATTAATACTTTATCATAAAGTAATACTTTTCACCTTTTAGAAGTAGTAATTACACTTTACTGAATATAAGATCATTACTTACCCTTTTTATAATGAAAATATTACCCTAAATCCCATATAAAGCAACATATGAAATATAAAGGTAACTTGGGACATAATTATACTTAAATGGAATAACCATATGATCGACTTCCAAACAAATCACTCTCACAAATGGAATAACCATATGGCCAACTTCCATACCCAATGAATTTGGAGGTTATAACGTAACCACCCATGCTTGGTTTATCATAGAACCACCCTTCTTTGGTTTATAACGTAACCACTTGTCTTTGGTTTATCACATAACCACCCATCAAATGTCCAAGTACTATTATATAATCATAACACAAAACAAGATTACAATTATCAACATTTCACTCATAAAATTTGTAATCACAAGGAATCATTACAATATATTGATATAATCAAACCATTATTAAAACCATTTTCAATACCAAAATACCTAAAAAGGTAATATGGTATTTATTTTACTTTTAAAAACATTTTGGCTTGTAGAGGAATCCAAATACCAAACAATGGTCACAATGGTAGAAAATTCATTGTCGCCACATACGTTAAATAAATATTACTTATACCATTTATTAAAACAATATATAGAACATGATTTATTTCGAAGAAATTTGAATGAAATTAAATGTTAGAGCAATTAATTATACATCGTATAAAATAAAGTAGTGTATATTATCAAAATATGCCTCAATGAAAGAAGATTGAGATGAAGTCAATTACCTTAAGTTTGATTCATCATGTATGATACTTGTTCTTCATAAATAATAAAATTAGGTTAATTTATAATTTATTGAGAACCTTTTTAAAGTTTATTATTTATTTTATATCACTTATTATTATGTTATAAAAATTACATAATTATTTAAGTTCATATCACACATTTTATCGATATTTGGTACTTGAGTCAAAAATGAACATGGTTTAATGTCACTAGACCATGTGGTAATAAGTCCATCATATCCAGAATAATATTCATGACATCATTATCATTTTTATATGTAAATTATACCTTTAAATCAAAAAATTAAGTGTGGTTATGAGAAATGAACAATTCTATATTCATGGAGATGGTAATCCATATGTACGAATGAGTAACATCTTCATTTTTCATTGATCATTATGAATGTAAGGTAATTATTATTTTATCTTTCCATAATGACAATATCATAATTAATATCATATTACTAATTTAAATATACTTATATATATATATCATACAATTGATATAATGAATAAAAACAAATCACATCGCTTCATGGAGGTGATAGTTCACACGTACGCACAAACAACGTTATCATTTTTATGCACAAGGAAGTAAGAATGTAATTGATATATTATTTTCTTATAATGATTAATATTCCATTATTATCACTTATGAACATAAATTACATTATTATAACCTATCATGAGAGACAATTGTGGAAAACGAATTAGATCGGCTCGTGGAAGTGATAGTTCACATGTACGCAAAAACGATTAATTGCATTCCCATTTAATAGAAGTGGAGATAGATTTAGGTGATTATATTAACAAAAAAACATCTTAGTATATTGAATATAATTGATTTATTATCTAATCATGGTTGGATGATATTTAAATGAAGTTGGATAATAAATAAAATTGAAATACTTAAAGAAAACGATACCTCTTCTTTGGTTGATCACCTTTGAAGAACACATTAACACCTTTAATGAGGGTGTTCTGCCTAAAAAAAGTCTTTAATAATGTGGGGAGGTATTCTAGGAAGGTTTTTAGTTAGATATTGGCAGAAAAAAATGCTTTGGAAGTGTGAGTAATAAAGGGGAATGAGTGCCTTTCTATAGGTGAGGGGAGGGGCACTCATGGAATTATAAAAAGCATTACATTAATATAAAACCAATTTAGATTCCAAATATCCAAAAAATCATTTTTCCAATGATAATATGAGGATAGTTCTAAATCCCATCATCCAATAATTTTTATACATGTATTTATTTTATTTTAGACCTTATCTTTTCGGTTTACCCTTAATTATTCTCTTTTAATTTTAATTGTGGTAACGATATTTTAAATATTAAGAGGCTATATATTTTACTTAAATGGGGTCAATTTCCCATAAATGGATAATTTATAAAATTTTAAACCTTATAATAGTCATGTTTTAATTTTTGAATATTTTTATTATTTTTAAATAAATTAATAAAATATTAGTTTTATAAAATATCAATAGTGTCATTTTTAACACTATTCATTTCATGGAATTTAAATAAAATCAAAATAGAGATATAGATTATAAAAAATCGATTTAATGGACTTTTAATATGTCATATTAATTGGTAATTTTTTTATGACAACCATTAGTTCAAATTATATTTATTTTTATATTATTAGTATCGTTTATTTGATTCGTCCTTTAATAAATCTATTATTGCATCATCATTGTGTCATAATTAAATTTAATTATCTAATGTATAAAAATTATAAATAAAATACCATGATGTAGGTAATATTTTTATATTTATAATGAATATTTATTTTCAAATTGATCACTTATATAACCCCATATTAAAATTGTTTTAGTAAGATGAGACATGTTTATGATATTTTTGCCTTTACATTAAATTAAATGTTATACATGTCTTAATCACACCCAATTGGATTCGAAAGAACAAAAGTTCATCACAAAGATTTTATTGGTTGGAAATAACTCATAAAATAAGTTTAGGATAAGTGTTAGGGTAGTTTTATATTATATAATATTATTTTAACCATTATTTAACTGTTTTACCCTTTAACTGTGGTAAATAAAATAGTAAAGTTACTATTAACTAAAAATTATTTTGGTCATATTAGATCAAAATTTTCATACTGATTATAACCATGTATGTCCATTTTTGAAAATTAAAATCACAAAGGTGAGTAAAATTAATTTAAAGCTAATCCCGTTGACGGATTGAGGAAACTGATTTTTAAAAAGTAAAAACCATCAAAAGATTGACATTTGTTTATATCACAATTTAAATTCAAAATTGCATTCAATGTACAAAATTGGATTAAATTATAAAAATTTCATCTAATTATACCATATAACCATGTTAAATGAGAATCTAACAATTTAAATAAATTAGAAAAAAATGCAGTTTTGAATTAAAATGTAGTATTATTTACTATTCATTAAAAAATGAATATTATCAGAAAAATACCAAATATTTAACCAAATTAAATTTTGATTTCCCTCTTCCAATGAATAAGTTTATTTTGTAAAATGGAACCTATAAAACTTATAAAAACTATATTTATAAATGTTTTTCCATCAAAAGGTGGTAAAACTACCTTTTAAAAAAACATTATAGTATTTATGCTTAAAATTGGATTTATTCTCATTTTAAGCCTCTAAAATTTATTAGAAGAAAGTAAAAATCATTTAATAAACATGTATAAACATAATATAGTTATTTTTTTTGTTCCCTCCAATACAACGACTAGGATATAACTACCATTTAAAATTATAATATTACAATATATTATTTTTTCGGTATAACTCTATCTTGTGTATCATGTAAGATTTTGGAGATACTTATTATTGTGTGTCAGGTACGCTATTGAACATAGTACCCCATTTAAGAAAAACTTACTATATAATTCATAAATATTAATAAATATGAAAAATTATTATTCTATAAATATTTGGGATGGTACATCCTCCCCCCCTTTTGGAAATTGTTTCCCTGTAATATTATTTACCGATCAAATAAGTGGGGGTATTTCTCCCTCATAAAATTTTCAGATTCCCATCTTACCTCTTCAACCATATTTTTTTTCCAGAAAATGTTAACTCGGTGAATCACCTTTTTCTGCAACACTTTCTCTCTATGGTCGAGAATATGGACCAGTTGTTCCTCATAAGAAAGATTCTCTTCCATCTAAACTACTTCTAGGCTCAAAATATGAGATGGATCCAACATATAGTATCTTAACATTGAAACATGAACAAATTGTGTACTTGGGATAAAGTCATAGGTAAAGACAATCTATAGGAAATTGATCCAACTTTCTCTAGGATTTCATAGGGTCCAATGAACCTTGGACTTAACTTCCCCTTATTACTGTAACACATAACACTTTTCCATACAGAAACTTTGAGAAAGACATGATCACACACCTCAAAATAATGATACTTCCTTTGGTTATATTTATAACTTTTCTACTTACTCTGACCTGTCCACATGTGTTTCTGAATCAACTAAAATTTTTATGCCATCTCTTCTACCAATTTTGGTCCCATCAACTTTCTTTCACCCAATTCATCCGAAAAAGACAGAGTTCGATACCACTTTCCATATAATGCCTCAAATAGTGCCATCTATATACTATAATGAAAACTATTATTATAAGAAAACTCAACCAAAGAAATATGTTGATCCCAAATTCCTTGGTAATACATTGAACATGCACGTAGCACATCCTCCAATGTCTGAATAGTTCATTCTGACTTCCCATCTGATTATGAATGAAAAGTTATCTTGAAATTTAGTTCAGTAACCAATGAATTCAAAAGGTCTTTCCAAAAGTTATAAGTTAACCTGGGATCATGATCAGATACAATGAAGAGAGGAAACCCATTTAACATAGATATCTCTTTAATATAAAACTAATAAATTTTATTTAGCGATAGAGTATCTTGGGTAGGAATAAAATAAGCATATTTAGTGAATCGATCAACAATAACCCAGATCACATTGTTACCTCACGAATTATTTGGTAACCCCAATATGAAATCCATGGATATATTTTCCCATTTCCACTATAGCATTGAAAAAGGATGAATCATACCTTTCAGTAACTACTATTCTGCTTTAAATTGTTGACAAATAAATCATCTAAGGGTAAAGTCAGCAATATTTCTTTTCATTCAATCCCACCAGTAATACTCTTGAAGGTCTCTGTACATCTTAGTGCTGCCAAGATGAATTGAAAATGGAGAACTATGAGCTTCACATAAAAAATTTATATTCATATGTGTATCAAAATGCACACATAATCTCTTTCCAAACCTCAAAGAAAAATCTTTATCAATGTTAAATTATAGTTACTTACCCTTCTGAACAAATTCAACATTTTCCTACAACTCACTATCTTCCTTTTGGGCTTTATTAATTCTATTTGATAAAGATGATTTCACTTCCACCTGAAAAAAAATAGAGGAATTTCCTACACCAATAAAATCTAATCCAAAATTCATTAAATCAATAACCAAATGAACTCCTTCCAAACGTAGCATGGTTAATGTAGCATTACTTTTTCAAATCAAATAATCGACTAATTTATTTTCTTTTCCTTGATGGTAATGAATCATGCAATCAAAATCCTTTATTAATTCCATCAATCACCTATATACCAAGTTGAATTATTTTTGAGTGAATATATAATTCAATATCTTGTGATCAATATATATTTTACACTTTACACCATACAAATGATGCCTCTAAATTTTTAATAAAAAAACAACATCAACTAATTTCAAATCATGTGTACGGTAGTTTAACTCATGAGGTTTCAACTGATGTGAAGTATAAGAAATTACCTGATCATTTTGCATTAGGAAAAAACCAAGTCCTTGCATTGAAGCATCATTGTGGATAACAAATTCACCATTCCTGGAAGGTAGGGCCAAAACTAGAGCATTTACCAATCTTTTTTTCATTTTTGGAAAACAATAATCACATAATTTTGTCTAGATGAACTTAACTCCCATATGTGTTAACTTTGTTATTGGGTGAGATAACCCAGAAAAGTTTTCAAAAAAACTTCATTAATAACCCGCTAATCCATGAAAAATGTGAATCTTTGTGATATTGGTAGGTCTTGGCCACTCTTTTACAACTTCTATTTTAGAAGGTTCCATAATTATGCCATCTTTAGAAACAATAAAACCAAGGAAATAAATTTTTTTCAAATAAAATTCACTATTAATAAACATTAAATAATGTTTCATTTCGTTTAAGGTTTGTAAAACAATCCTTAAGTGAATTTCATGTTCCTACTAACTTTTAGAATATACCAAAATATCATCTATAAACACAACCAAAAACCAATCTAAAAACTGATGAAAGACTCCTTTCACGAGATTCATAAAGATAGCAGGAGAATTAGATAAACCAAATTGAATAAACACAAACTCATAATTACCATATCTCATTCAGAACACTATCTTTAGAATGCCATCCTTCTTCACCTTCAGCTGATGGTACCAGAACCTCAAATCAATCTTCAAAAAATACTGAGCTCCCTAGAGATGATCAAACAAATCATCTATATGAGGCAAAGGATACTTGTTTTTAATAGTTATGTTATTAAAGGATCTATAATCAATAAAATGTATCATAGAACCATCTTTATTTTTCAAAAATTAGACATGATAACCCATGGTGAAGTGCTAGGTCAGATGAAACCTTTATCAAGAAATTCTTGCAACTATTTTTTCAATTCCACCAATTATACTTGAACCATTTGATAAGGTGTTTTATAAATAGGCTTAGCATCAGGAACTAAATCAATATTAAATTCAACCTCCCAATTAGGAGTAATACTAGATAATTAATCAGGAAAAACATCTATAAATTCATTCACTACTAGAATGTCACTAAACAAAACTGTTTCTTTCTTTTCAAAAACATGAGCTAGATAACTTTTAATAACATCCTTAATCAATCTCTCAGCTTTTTGGTAAGTTATCAAAGGTATGAAATCATTGAATAAAACATTCTTGTCTTTTCAATCTATTTTATCTTGATAAACTTAAAGCTAATCCATACCCAAAATGATATCAAATTACACTATAGGAAGTTTGACAAGATTTGAAGGAAAGACCATCCCACTAATGATAGTAGGAAGATTACTATAAATCTTGTTTTCTTTAATACTTCCACCTGGAGTTTTTACTAAAAGTTATATATCACATTCATGAGGTGTTATTTCTAATTTACTTTAAAAGCTATCGAAAATGAATGAATGTGAAGATCTATAGTCAAATAGAGTATTGGTATGTTTTGAAAAAAACTATAACATACCTTTCACCACTTCATTTGATGATCCCATATCAACCATAAGAGTAGAAAATGATTTTTCCATTCCCTTCTTATTTCTATCATTCTAGTTTTGACCATGGGTAATCAACTTTGGACACACATTGGCATAATTACCTAACTCATTACAACTAAAACATCTTACCACCAACTTTTCATTACTTTCATAATCATCTCCTTTGCAGTCACGAGAAATATGACCAACGTTACCACATCAGAAGAAATTTATAGACTTTTCAAAACACTCCCTAAGATGATTTTTACCACACTTCTCAAAAGATGTAAATTTAGTTTTCTTAACTCCAAAATTCTTTGATGAATGCTTTCCTAATGTCTAAAAACTAGATTGCTTCTTTTTCTTTCTCTCATAGAACACATGATCCTCAAAAAACTCCATTTCTACCTTCTCAAAACATCAGACAAGTTTCGAATAAAATTTTATCTCATGAGAAGAAAATTCCCTTCAATATTTTAGCTTTAATTCTGAGTAAAACTGATTTATCTTACTATCAATATCCTGAATAAAATTTGGGACGTACCTTGAAAAATGGGTGAAATTTTCTTCATATGAAGCCACAGAATCTTCATACTTTTGTCTCAATTCCAATAATTTCTTTTCCATCCTAATTTTAATATCCTTAGGAAAAAATTTCTCAAAGAATATATACTTAAATTCATCCCATTCCATGGAACTAATATCTTCACTTCCTCTGATATTTTTAATCATTGACCACAAATGATTTCATTAATCTTAAAAATGATAAACAAAAATACTAACCTTTTGATTGTATGAACACCCTATTACATCAAATATATTTTCTAGTGATTTAATCCACCCTTAAGATTTCACAAGGTCAGATGATCCTTTGAATGATTGGGGATGTTGCCTTATGAAATGCTCCACTACCAAAATATTCCGATATGGTTTATCTTGTTGATCTCGTGCATGGAAGCCACCACCATTTTTTTCCTAATTCAACTGATCCATCACTATAAAAAACTGTTTAGTTCTAATTCTAACCATTGTAGGATACTTATTTGGAAGGTTTTTTCCTCTGTATGTCATCCCAACATAGCTTCCCTGTTTCCTTTATAGAAAAACATTCCAAACGAACATATATTAGATGAATCAACATGGTAATATTCAAATTCTATATAATTTTAATTAGACCATAATGTAAAAGATCATTTATGAATATTCTATTAACAATTTTCTAACCCATAAGTTACCAAAACTAACCTTTGATACCAACTATAAGGGCCCAACCTTAAAATTACATAATCTTGAGATAAGTCAATAATTTAAATTTAATTTACATTAATAATATTTTAAGGTTTAGAGATTTATAGAATTAGTTCATAACTCATACATAACAACATAAATATTAAAATGTAGACACTTATACTCACTATCCATTTTTTTCATAAACAAAAAACTTTTAAAAATAAACTTGGATTCATTTCATGGTTAAACAAAATAACTTTTCCTTGATCCCATCCTTGAATCTATTATTATTTAAATCCTCTAAAAAAATTTCAAAAGTTTCTATGAGAATAAAATTCTCATTAAGATATACATTTAGAAGGAAAACTGTTAGTCTTGAGAAAACATGTAAACCTTGAATACTTTATCATAAAGTAATACTTTTCACCTTTAAGAAGTAGTAATTACACTACACTGAATATAAGCTCATTGACTACCTTTTTTAATGAAATATTACCTTAAAACCCATATAAAGTAAAATATAACATATAAAGGTGAATTTGGAAATAATCATACTTAAATGGAATAACCATACGGTTGACTTCCACACATATCACTCTTACAAATGGAATAACCATATGACCAACTACCATACCTGATGCATTGGAGGTTATAACATAACCATACTTACCTTTGTTTATCATGGAACCACACTTATTTGGTTTATCATGTAACCACCAATCATTGGTTTATCACATAACCACCCATCAAATGTCAAAGTACCATTATATAATAATAACACATAAAAGATTGCAATTATCAACTTTTCACTCATAAAATTTGAAATCACAAGGATTTATTAAAAGATATTTATATAATTAAACCATTATGAAAACCATTTCAATACAAAAATAACTAATAATGGAATATGGTATTTATTTTTATTTTAAAAAATTTTTGGATTGTAGTGTAAGCCAAATACCATATAATGGTCACAATGGTGGAAAATTCGTTGTCATCGTGTATGTTAAAAACAACATTACTTTGTAATTTAGTAAAACGATTTGTAGAAAAATATTCCTTTTTAAAAACCTTTGAATACAATTAAATTTCAAAGGGATTAATTATACACGATATAAAAGAAGGTTGTGTATATTATCAAAATATTCCTAAATTAAAGAAGATTGAGACGAAGTCCCTTACCTTAAGTTCAATTCATCACATATGTCCCTTATTATTCTTGAATAATAAAATTAGGTTAATTTAATATTTATTGATATCATTTTTCAAGTTTATTATTTCTTTTATATAACTTATTACCTTGTTGTAAAAATTACATAATTATTTATGTTCATATCATACGTTTTGTCGATATTTGGTACTTGAGTCGAAAATGAACATGGTTTGATGTCACAAGTCCATGTGATCATAATTACATCATCTCCAAAATAAAATTTATGACATTTTTATAATTTTTTTCCTTAAATTATACCTTTAAATTAAACCATGAAGTGTTGTTATGAAAAATGAACGATCTTATATTCATGGAGATGATAAGCCGTACAAACACATGAGTAACGTCTTCATTTTTCACTGATCATTATGGAATTAAGGTAATAAATATTTTAACTTTACATAATGACAAAAATTCATTATTATAATATTAACTATTTAAATATACTTATATATATATATCATACAAGTGATATAATGAATAAAAACAAGCCACATCGCTTCATGGAGGTGATAGTTCACATGTACACACGAACAACATTATCATTTTTATCCGTAAGGAAGTAAGAACATAATTGATATATTATTATCTTATAATGATTAATATTCCATTATTATTACATATTAAAATCAATTCCATTATTATAACCTGTCATGAGATACAGTTTTGGAAAGCGAATTAGATCAGCTTGTGGAGGTGATAGTTCACACATACACACAAATAATTAATTCCTTTCCCATTTAATAGAAGTGGAGATGGATTTAGGTGATGATATTAACATAATAACATCTCAGTATATTGAGGATACTATATTTATTATCTCATCATTTTTGGAGGATATTTGATGGAAGTGGAAGAAGAAATAAAATTGAAATACTTAAATAAAACGATACCTCTTCTTAGGTTGATCACATTTGACGAATACCTTAGCACCTCTAAATATAGAGTTATGCCAAAAATAAAGATTCAATAACGTGGGGAGGGATTATGGGAAAGGTTTTGGTTAGATATTGGCTGATCCAGAAGGCTTTGGAATTATGATTAATAGATAGGAATGGGTTTTTTTATAGGTGAGGGGAGGGGCACCCATGGGATTGTTAAAAGTATTAAATTAATACAAAATCAATTTCGATTCCAAATGAAGAAAAACTAATTAATTTAAAATAAAATATGAGGAAATATCTAAATCCTCTCATCCAATAATTTTTATACACGTATTTATTTTATTTTAGACCTTATATTTTGGGTTTACAGTTAATTATTTTCCTTTAATTTTAATTGTGGTAACAATATTTTAAATATTAAGAGGCTATAAATTTTACTTATATGTGGTCAATTTACCACAAATGGATAATTTATAAAATTATAAACCTTTTAGTAGTCACGTTTTAATTTTTAAATATTTTTATTATTTTTAAATAAATAAATAAAATATTAGTTTTATAAAATATCAATAGTGTCAATTTTAACACTATTCATTTCATGGAATTTAAATAAAATCAAAATAGAGATATAGATTATAAAAAATCCATTTAATGGACTTATAATATGTTATATTCACTGATAACTTTTTTATGACATCCATTAGTTCAAATTATAATTATTTTAATATTATTAGTATCATTTATTTGATTCATCCTTTAATAAATCTACTACTGCATCATCATTAGGTCATAATTAAATTTAATTATTTAATTTCTAAAAATTATAAATAAAATACCATGATGTAGGTAATATTTTTATATCAATAATTAATATTTATATTTGAAGATATAACTTATGTAACCCAATATTAAAATTGTTTGAGTAAGATGAGACATGTTTATGATATTTTTTCCATTACTTTAAATTAAATGTTATAAATCTCTTAATCACACCCAAGTGGCATCAAAAGCCCAAAAATTAATCTAAAGGATTTTATTGGTTGGAAATAACTCATAAAAAAATGTTAGGACAAGTTTTCTGGTAGTTTCATATAATTATGATATTATTTTAACCCTGATTTACCTAATTTACCCTTTAATCGCGGTAAATAAAATAATAAAGTTACTATTCACCAAAAATTATGTTGATACTATTAGATAAAAATTTCCATATTTATTACAACCATGTATTTACATTTTTTAAAATTCAAATAAAAAAAGGGACTAAAAATAATTTAAATTTAATCTCGTTGACGAATTGAGGAAACAAGTTTTTAAAATGTAAAAACCATCAAAAGATTGACATGTTTTTATGTCCTATTTAATGTGAAATTACTTCCAATGGAAATCATTAGATTAATTGATAAAAACTTAATATAGTTATACCATAAAACTATTTTAAAGGATAATCTAACAATATAAATAAATTAGATCAAAAGGCTGTTTTGAATTAAAATGCAGTATTTTTAAATATTCATTGAAAAATGAATATTATCAGAAAAATACCAAAAAATTCAACCAATGTAAATTTTGATTTCCCACTTCAAAATAAGAAGTTTATTTTTTCAAATTTGACATATAAAAGTGACAAAAAATGGATTTAAAAAGGTTTCACAATCAAAAGGCGGTAGAACTACCTTTTTAAAAAATATTATAGTATTTATGCTTAAAATTGGATTTATTCTAATTTTAAGCCTCTAAAGTTTATTATAATAATTTAAAAACATTTAAAAAACATGGGTAAACATAATATATTTATTTATATTTTTTCCCACTAATACAAAATCTACGTGATAACTACCAATAAAATTAATAATATTACAACTTATTTTTTTGGCATAACTCAGTCTTGTGTACAATGTAAGATTTTGGAGAAACTCATTGTTGTGTATCACGTACTCTATCAAACATAGTGCTCTTTTTAAGGAAAAAATAATATATAATTCCTAAATATGAATAAATATGAAAATTATTATTCTATAAATACCTGGGATGTTACAGTGGAAGAGTTAGTCATGATTTCTATGAAAGGTTAGAAAAATAGGGAGTTTTTTTAATATCATAATGGTGGTAATTTTGTATTTATAATATTTCTATAATTCTTCATGAAATGGATAATAATAATTAAAAATATTTTGTAGGTGTTTGTTTTATAAAAAATGGGAAACATGTCATTTTGACAACCACGTTGTAATTTTTTTTCTAGGGAGGAATTTTGGAATAAATAAGGACTTGAATACATCATTTTCAAGTGAACACCATGTCATGAAGTGTAAAGATATAAAAATTATGAAAGATTAAATGGTTGAATATCTCATTAACTTTAAATCAAGAAGCCATGGATTTCAATATTGAGGTGATAGTTGGACCAAATCAATGTTGTGTTGGTGTATGTCCATACTGTGGTTTGCAAATATTTAGAAATATTGAAGATTCAATGCTATTTGAATTCATTATGAGATGTGAATTTTCATACTAACTTTAATTTTTCTATAATAGACTAATTTGAGATCCCATTATATTTTAAGGTGTATAATTTTATGGAGGAAATTTTTAGATTATTATGTTGATGAGATTAAAAGAGGAAGGTTATAGGAATTGAAAGATCACATATATTTTTTAAGATTAAAGAGAATCAGCACACAATAGATGTGTGTTATGTGAGTTTTTCAATATTTTTTTATCATTATTAAAGACCTTTATTTGATTAGTGGTTAGAGAAAATGTATATACACCCTCATTGTTATATTTTATTGAGTATATTTACTATTCATTATGAGTGACGTGTTCATCATCTATTCTATCATTATTTATCTTGTAGAAACCTTTGGATTAGTAGAAGGAGTCATTGGAACTTGGTTTTGTAGTGAGCCTTACCTAAATATTGTAATCACTCACACTCCATAATGGTTTTTGATACATCATCACATCATTACGTGTATGCTTCTTATATGTATCCCTTAGTTGAGAACCAAGTAAAATCATGGTGTAAATATATTAATTTTCTACATTTTTGTGTTTTTTATGTGTGCATGATCTTAATAGGTTTACCGAGTTCTTTAAATACTAGAGAAATATGATTTTAAATGAGGAAGGAAAATTCATACCCTAATTCACCCCCTAAAAGTGTGTTTTTCCACATTGTTATAAAAAGTGTTATTAGTTCCACAAGGTTTTTTCTTAGTGAATCTGTCTTGAAAGGTTTTTTTGATATGGAGAATTCTATGAATGCCATAATATTTCATCTTTTTGATGGGATAAATTATCATATTTTGAAGAAATGAATGAGATCACATCTATGGCCTCTTAGGTTTTATTTTTTATTTTCTGTTATACATATAATTCAAGTAGTAATCCTATAGTTTTTTATATAACTTAAGTGGATATGAATTTTATTAATACGGATAAAAAGGCATGAAATTACCTATAAAGTTATTTTTAAAATAATATATATATATATAATGAGTTTTAGATATTCTAAATCTATTTCAAATAATATAACCAATATTTATGAAGGTGAAATCAAAGTAAAGTATGCTAGGTTTCTAGTGATTCATAATAAATTCAATGATTTAAATATGTAACCAAATTAGAACATTTATGTTTTTTTCAACTTAATGATTGAGGTTTTGGATTTATTGGGGTACTTGGAGATGAAATCAAGTTTGTTGAAATAGTAAATAAAACCCCAAGGGGATTTAGACCTTTATATAATCCAAAGGTGATAGTGATGGAAGAAATAAATCTTTATGATCTTTCACTTAATGGTTTACAAAGTAGTTTGGTTTGGTATGAAAATTTTAAATCTTAAAACCTATATAGAAGAAAGTTTCAATGGAAAATATTGTTTTTTAAAGAGGATAATTATGATACTTTCTTTTAAGAATGTGAAATAGAGGCTAAATTAGATTCAAAACATACTATGATGAAAACATTTTATAAAGATAAATTTAAAAATAAAAAAGAAAATAAAATAGAGGGTGTGTTCAATACCAAAGTTAAACATGAATAAATTACTAGGGAATTGGATAAAAAACAAAAAAATAGGTGGACTATTAAAGAATAATTTAGAGAATATTGATCAAATCAAATCCTAAATTTTTCTATTAGATATGGTTATAGAATATCAAAATTCTATACAAGAAACATCCCATGTAGTTGTTTTTTTAAAGATAAAAATTTATGAGAAATCTATGGTAATAAATGACCATAACTATTTTGTTGAAGTACATGGAATGTGGATTAAATCCCTTGAGGAAGAAGTGATTTTTTGAAGATAAAAATTGAGGCAGAAATAAGAACTAGTGGTTCTGATAATTAGCTATTTTTGGGTAAATTATTGTATGAAGAATTATATGAAAGGGATAAAATAGGAATTTTGAGTGTTTATATGGTTTTGAAAAATCAATAACCTAGAAAAATGGGTAAAACTAGAATTAGTTTTGAAGATGAATAATCAAAATTTTAGACAATAAAGGATAAAGATAAAGAAATTATAAGGTTAGAGATAAATCTAAACCATCGAGTGTTTATCAAGGACTAAAGATCTATTTAGGGTCTAAATAATGAGAGTATATCTTTCACCCCAAATAAGTCTTTCATTTTATGGATATTAATTTTATTTTTCCAACTTAGTCAAAAATCTTTTAATTATAGTAATATGAGGAGTGGAAATAACTTTCATCGGAGTTCACGAAGAATGTATATGAGATCAATGAATATGATTCCATTGGGAATAAAAATTTCCCCATTATAAGATAAGTAGTAATACTATATTTTTAGTTTCAAAAATAAAGAGAGGCCCATAATTTTCTCAAATCAACCTGAAATTTCATGGTAGGAAAAAAAATAAGAAAGAGAAGTATATTCTATCAAATACCAGTCTTAAATTAATTAATAATAGTACTATGTAAACTCTTGACAATGGGTTTTTATCCCACATGACTATGAATATGAATTTATTAAAGTGTTTTAATGTTCATGTTGGTAGAAATTTTTATTTTGGAAATGATGGATCTTTGAAAATAAAGTTATAATTAAGAAATGTCTTGACAAAGATGAATCAAAAAATACAAAAGTGATTTATGTGGATTGAATTTGAAGTTATCTTTTGAGAATAAGTTAATTATGTGTCTTATGACTCAAAGTTTAATTCAAAAAAAGGTATGATTAGTCAAAAGTAGATATGGAAATTTTTTAATAAAAGGATGAAGAAAAAATGGGGACTTGTATTAAGTATATAGAAAGGAGAATACATTCCTTCTTAGGGTGGAAGTGGAGAATTTTTTTTTGGAATTATAAGTTATGACACATACACTAATAAAACCTAGAAAATAATTCCAAGATAATAGATGAGATTAAAATTCCAATTTTGATGTGTGGTAGGGAAAATATGTGATTAATATGTAATACGTAATATAATGTGAGACCGTTATAAGAAAAATAATAATAAGGAATCAAATTTTCTTGATTTGGTTCACCCCAATGTACTTGGTCCAATGAAAAATCTCAAAACTCATGGAGAAAGGTTATTTATCTTCTTCATTATTAATTACAAATAGATTAATTATATTATGTTTTTGAAAATAAGAAATAAAGTTATGGGATTCATTATAATGTTTTTTAGGAGTTATAGAAATGAAGCATGCTAGATGATTAAAATTCTTTGATTAGTCATTGGTATATAGTACACTTTCATCAAGTTACATAACTATTTAGAGAAGCATCATATCAAATACAAGGCTTCATTGGTTAGGACTCTATAAAAAATAGTTTCATTGAAAGGAGACATTGTATTGTGAATAAAATAGTGAAAATGATTCTAACAAATTTTTTTTATTTCACAACATTATTCAAAACAGGAATTGTAAGCAATTGTTCACACTTGAAATTGGGATTTATTAAGTCTCAGTGAGGATAAGATGTCATATGTAATATGACATTGAAGAAATCTGACACTGAAACACTTCAGGGTGTTTATAACCAAATAATACATTCAAAATTAGTAAATCAAGGAAAAATACATTGATGTGGCTGGTGAATAAATTTTGTTAGGATATTCAACCAAATACAAAGAATATAAATGATTCAAAAAGAGGATAAATAAGATAATATAATGAAACTCTATTTAGGTGATTAAATATAAATATGTAGAAAAATCAATAAATTTGAATTTTAATAAATTTCGTGGATAAGAAGTTGAATTTGAAACAAATTATGGAGGTTTTTATAATTCAACACATGATGAGGATTTCAAAGTCAAATAAAAATATTTTATTATTAACGAGAGTTAATAATCTTCTCAAATAATAAGGAGAAGAGATGAGATTAATGAATCCAAAATTATTATAAATAAATATTATCTAATAAAAACATATATAATGATGAGTATTGAATATAATGTTATTTTATTATGAATAGAATTGGAAACTTTTAAAGAAGTGAAAAAAGAACAATCATAGTTTAAATCCATAAAAAAAGTTGGATCAAATAGATAAAACATTAAACATAGGTGCTTGTAAAAAGGAAGAATGATTAAAATGTCATTGGAACAAAGTGGGTGTTTAAAAATAAATATTATGAGCATAGGAATGTGATCCAAAATAAATACAGGTTTCTTTGTATATTCTATGATAAAATATAAGGCATAAATATGGAAGAAACTTTTTTACTAAACTCGAGTCAATTTTACTTTTCATGGTGGGTTATATTCAGAAAGGATTCAAAGTTTAAAAATTGGATATAGAGATGATATCCTTGAATGGAGTTCTCAAATAGTAATTCTACATTGAAAAACCAATGGGATTTAAAATTATAGAGAATTATGTAATGGTTTATCGGTTGATGAAATATTTATATGGCCTGAATTAAGCATCAAAAGCTTTGTATACTCATTTACACTCATAATTGAGGAACATGGAATTAAAAAGAGGATGTTTTGATTAAATAATCTTTTTAAAATCATGAAAGGGAGAGTAGTTATGCTGAAAATATTATTTTTTATAAAATAAATCCATAATCAATCGAAAAATTTACTAAATTTATGTGATTGAAGTTTGAGATGTTAATGATGGTTACAAAAACATATTTTTTTTGTATTTAAGATCCTAAATTGAAGGAGTTCACTTTGTTTTAAGGAAAATTATGTTAGATAGATGCTGAAAAATATTAATATGTAGTATTTCGAGATGGTTTCAACCCCAATCATAGTTTTAACTAATGTTTGGAAATGTAAGAATGAAAATAATTTGGATTAAACTTTATATTAGAGAATAATTATAATTATTTTTTATTTTATAATAATAAGGCCATATATAGTTCGTTTCACTTGTTTTATTATAGTGTTTAAAAGCAACTTGAATAAATAACTTCTCGATATTTTGAAAAGAATCATAAGGTACATTTAAGGTACTCTTGATTATGGATTAATTATTTATGGATGAAAAGATTCTAATTTATCATAATATTTAGATGAGTATTGGGATAGAGAAGTTATGGATTTAAAATCCATAGGTGGAGGATATTTCATTATTAGAAACAAATGAATTGGTTGGATTATTAAGAAATAGGAAAACACATTACTTGATATATATAAAGTTGAATACACTTCAATTATAAAGTCATTAACATAATTGATTGGGATAAAACAAAAATAATTTGTTATTATTGAAGTGATGTAAGCAACCATGTTGATTTATTATGATAGAAAATGTGCCATTGAGTTAACGAAGAACCTAATTCAATAATATAGAATGAATCATATTGAAACCCATTATGATTTTATTAAAGTAAACATGGAGTGAATGATCATGAAATTGAATCATATTGGAACACCTTAACAAGTACCATAAATATTTACTAAACCTTTTTCCACACCAATATTTCATTAGAATTGATTGAATATTGGTGTTAAACCACTACCCCCCAGCTTTAAGAGGTTTGGAATATCCCCTGTCTCTATATTATTTTGTTTTATTACTTATCTATTCAATAATTAGAAGGTATTAAACATTGGGTTTATTATTAAAGGAGGATAAATTAGTTAATTGGAAAAGAGAAATTTTTCAGGTTTGGTAAGCATTAAGTGGAACTAGATCATGATTAGATTAATAAGTACTCTCATATTATGGGGGAGAAACATAATATAGATGGAGAGTGTTTTTATGAGATACATGAGAAGATATAATCCATGGGTAATAACATCATGGAGTGAATTAAGAAAGAATAATTTATATGAATTTAGTATTTTATCTATAGTTGAATTGAGAAGAAATTCAGAGGTATCCATTGAGCTATAAAATTCTCTTTTGATCTATTATTTTATAAATAGATCAATGATCACATAAAAATATATTAAATGTTGAGTAATTATATTGCTATTAGTTTTTGATTCAAGAATAAGGAGTCTTTAATTTCAATATGGTTATTCACAATACTTAGGATTTCCAACAAACCCAAAGGGTAAGAATACTGGAACCGAAGTTAATGGAGTGTATAATATTGGATTGAAAGATCTAGTTAATAAATCAAGGTTTATATGTGATATTTATATTTTAAATCAATAGATATATTCACATATTTAATGTTTAAATTTAAAAAAAATTGGGGTTTGGAGATGAGTGGTAAATATTTGAGAAGATTTGAAGGAGTTGTTATTGAAGAATAATTAAACCACACCATAATTGGGTGGACCACATCGTGGCTTGAAGAACTATAATAAGGAATAAAGGCTATAGTCATGGTGGAATAAATTTTCTTATAGTAAATAACTAGAGAAAACAAGATATGTAAACATGTTATAGATTGTATCATAGTCTTTGGTAACATGGGGAAGTGATCACAGTGCAAGGTGGAAGTGATGGTCATGGTTTCCATACATAATTCGGAAAATAAGGAGTATTTTTTGGATATGTTGTATTGGAAGTCATTTTGAGTAAAAAATATTTAGATATTTTTTCTATAAATAGGAAATAAGGATTAAATAAGTGTTTTAGGTGGATTTTTTTTATAAAAAATAGACAAAAGGAAGTTTTAATAGATGTGGTGTATGATATTTTTCTAGAGTGGATTTCTGGAATGAATAAAGACTTAACTATGCCATTTTCTGGAAAACACCACATCATGGTGGGTTAGGATATAAAAATTATAAAAGAATAAATCATAGGGTATATCTAATATTTTAAATATATAATCCATCGTTTTCAGGATCGATGTGAGATATTGAAAAAAACCTTATCATAGTGGGGTATGGCTACATAATGGCATGTGAAAACTAAAAAATATTAATGATTTAGACCATTTTGAATTCTTTACAATATATAACTATTTATAGTGAATTAATTCATCTATAATAGATGGATTTTAGGTTCAATTGTTTTTTTTAAAATTTTTCATTCAATGGAGGAAATTTCTAGAAGATTAATTTTATAATATTATAAGATTAAGGTTAGTGGAATTTAGAAAGTACACATATTTCTGAATGTTAGAGATCATTAATACACAACAGGATTCCAAGATATAAGTTTTTTAGAGAGTTTTTTAGCACTATTAAAGGTCTAATTTGACCAATGACTAGGGAAAAAGGATATAAATCTTCACTATTATGGTATATTCAATATACTTTATATTCATTGTATGAAACCTTAGTGTTGTTTATTATTTCATTATATATCTTGAAGTAGTGATTGGATAGGTATAA
Organism: Viscum album; assembly: GCA_963277665.1. NCBI lineage: Eukaryota > Viridiplantae > Streptophyta > Magnoliopsida > Santalales > Viscaceae > Viscum > Viscum album. The sequence continues at coordinate 1,739,270,585 of OY728160.1, forward strand.
GAGGAATTTAACCCTTAATTTTTATTGATACTTACCAAAATATTGTAATCACTTATATTTCATAGTGGATTTTGGTACACCAATACATACCCAGGTGTATTATTCTTATAAATATACCTTAATGGTGAATTAAATGTTATCATTATATTGCATCATTCATTTTCTGTATTTTGGATGTTTTGGACGTGTGTTTGATCAATATAGTTTTAGTGAGTTCTTGAAAATACAATAAAAAAATCCATTTTTAGGATAGATAAAAATTAAAACCTTAATTCAACCTCATATTAGGGTGTGTTGGTCCCATGGTCATAACAAGTGGTATCAAATCCATATGTTTGAGTCTTGGTGAATCTATCTTACAAGGATTTCTATCATTAGGAACACTATGAATATCAAAATAGTCTCTATTTTAGATGAGTAAAATTATAAAATCTATAAAAAAGTGTTCACATATCTCATATATTTAAAATTATTTTTTCCCTCTTCTATAGATGGAATTCAAGTGAGCAGTCTTATAGAGATGTCTATGGATGAAGTGAATAAGAAATTATTTAATTCCGATGGAAAGGCACAAGATGATTTTTCTAATTATTTTTCAAATAAAATTAATATTTAAGTGAAAATTTTCACATCCACTAAATATATTTGGGATATACTAGCTTTAATTAATTAATGTGGCAATTTAAAAAAAATAAGTTTCAAGTCTTGTAAAAAAAATTGTTGATTTGAAGATATAGCCAAATAAGAACATTGTAGGTTTCTTCGACTGAATATTTGAGGTTATGTTATTCATTTATGGATTTTGTGATAAAATAAAGGATATTTAAATAGTAAAGAAAATCATAAGGAGATTAAAACCTTTTTATAATCCAAAATTAACAGTATTGGAAGAAAATAATCTCACAGAGAATTCACTCAATGATATAAAATGTAGTTTGATTCTATATGAAATGCATTAGAATCCAAAAGTATTTTTTAGTTTTTTATCTAAAAAGATGTAATTTTATTTTTTAGAGAAACTTGACATAAATTAAGGTAGACATAGAGAAGTGGATGTAAGTGATGAGTTTCTATCAATTTTTGAAATAAAATTCAATTGATGAAAAATAAGGTTTGAAGTTGAGATGCCATTGAAAATTTTTAACTATGGAAATGTTATGAACATTTATAAAAGGTTTATATGGATTGTTTAGTGGTTATTCTAAAGTTAGTTAATCCTAAGATGGAAAGAATTTTTATGTAAATAGTTGAGAAATATCAATTTAAATCTAAATAAGAAAACCAAATAGGTGGATCATTCAATCACAAAGATTCACTTGAAGGTTCTATTGAGGAATCAGATTCCCAAAATAAAAATAAGGAAAAAATAGGTGGATAATTGAAGTAGTTTTTTTTATTATTTTAACTAAATCGAAGCTGAAATTGATCAGTTATATAAGGTTGTTGAAGTTAAAATTTTTCTACATAGGAAATATCTGGTTAGTTTGTTGATTTAAAGTTGAAAATTAAGGATAATGTTATGGTAATCAATGACCTTAACTCTTACATTGAGGATTATAAAAAGTGGATTAAATCCCCTTAGAAATAAGTTTTTTATAACAATAAAATGGTTTAGGATAAAATAATAACTAATAGTTTAATGAATATGTAATAATTTGAAAAATTATTAGATAAATAATCAAAGGAAATGGAAAAGAGTGTATGAGGAGTGTTGGGAAGGTTTAGAAAAACAAAAGATGCAATAACATGGAAAAAACTAGAATTGGTTTTGAATATAAATCATCTAAATTTATGATATAAAAGGATAATGATAAAATAAATAAAATAAGTTTAGAAATAAAACTCAAACATTAAGGTTTTATCAAAGAAAAAGTGTTATTTAGAGGAAATATATATAATAGTAGTGTCAAAATACTCCCCCTAATGAAGCTTCAATTTTGGGGCTACTTAGATTACTCAATGAATTATTATGAGAAGGTGGAAATATATTTGGAGGATGATTCTCCCAGAAGACAACAATGGAGAATAAGAGTAAACCACTAACCCTAAATAAGGAATTAATTTTATGGATAATGATTTTATTATTATAAATCTGGTAACAAGTCCATTTATTATTAGAAGAGGAGGAGTGGAAATTCCCTCGATGGGATTTTAATGAGAATCGATATGATCCCTATGACTATAATTTCATAGGGAAAAAATGCACTATTTGAAGAGGAATAATAATACAATGTTTCTACTATTTAAATGAATAAGGATAGACTCACAATGGCCACAACTCAACCCAAGGTATCATAAAGATAAAATAAAAATAAGTAGAAGGTTATTTTTGCTATGTTTTCTCTTAATGTAATGAAGAATAAAATTATATAGGTTATTTAGTATTAGTGTTTATCCCACATGACTCGTAACATGGGTTTTTTTGAAGAGTGTGGAAGGTCATATTGAGGGAAATTTTTATCTTGGAAATGATGCATCTTTATAAATCAATGGTAGTCATAAGATGATATTTCAAGGAGATGAATTGAAAAATAAAAAAGTTCTTTATGATGATTAAATTTAAGATAATATTTTGAGAATAATTCATTTATTCATCTCATGACTCAAAGTTACATTCTATCAAAAGGGTTACATAATAATAATAAATTCCAAAAATTATCCAATGATAGGATTTATAAAAAATAAGAATTTTTATTAAGTGGAAAGTTAAGAGAACACATGTTTTCTCATAGTGCAAGAGGATAATAGCTTGTGGAATTAGAGGTTAAGACATATAAATATACTACAAAATCATTTAAATCTAAAGGATATGATTCAAATTCATATTTAGAATTATGATAGGGAAAATAAATGTGGTATAATCATAATAGGGAAGATGATGAGAATTTATTATAGTCAAAGTAGAATACGGAATCAAATTTTCATTATTCAGTTCACATTGATGTGTGTGGTCCAATGTTACATCCCAAGAATTTTGGACAAAAGTACTTTATATATTTTTTATGATTATAGCAGGACATGTTAAATTGTGTTTATATAATCCAATAAGGAATTTTTGGAGTCCATCAAAAGTGTTTATATGCTAGTTGAAAATAAAATAGGAGGGTAAATTAAAATTCTTTGATCAAACAATGGTACAAAGTATACTTTCTTCAAGGTATATAATTACTTTAAGAAGAATGGTATCAAATATGAGGTTTTTCTGTTTTTATTAAAAAAATATAATAATTTAATGGATAAATATGATGGTGAATAACATGGAAAAAATGTTACTTATTGAAAGTGGTATTTCATTATAGTATTGGAAAGAGGCTGGGTAAGTAGCTATTTATACTCAAAATAGGGATTTATTAATTCTAAGTGACGATAAGAAACCATATAAAATATGGATTAGAAGAAAGAGTATTTTGAATCACTTTATGGGGTTTTAAAGTAAATGATATATCTAGAATAATGAAAGAAATCAAAGAAAATACAATGGTGAAATTGATGAAGGAATTTTCATAGGTTATTAAACTAAGAGTAAAACCTACAAATGATTTTATAAGAGGATAAATAATATCATGAATGAAACAATGTTAAGGTGATTGAATATAATATTGGGAAAACATTTATAAATTAAGATTTAGATGAAGTTTGTAGAGAAGAAGATAATGTTGACATAAATTTTAGTAGATTACTTTATTCAACACATGATGAATATTTTGATCTTGAATTATAGTAAACATTAGTTAATTAATATATTTAATCATAAAAAAAAGAAAGAAAAAGAATTATTGAGATTTATAAATCCAAAAGTATGAGATAAAAGTCTATTATAATACAACCAGTATAACAAATCATGTTTTTATGGACCAGAAATTTGATATTATGATTTTAGATGACTATAATGTGTAAAATGGAAGTTTTTCTAAAGAAGGTGATCTAGGATAACTTCTATGACCACTCCGCTGGTAACAGAATAGGGTGTTTACCCTAGGATATAAGTTTTATGGAATTTTGAGATGTTAGAATTTTAGAGGAATAAATAATATTTAATATTTAAGAAACTAAATATTAATTTTTTCGCATAGGTTTATTCATTCATTTATTTTTAAGGGAGATTTATATTGATATTCGGTCTAAAATGTTGGGTCTGGAATGTGGAGTTTTTATTAGGAGAGTCATAAACTCATTTTAGGCACCGGGGCCGGCTCAAGCCCCATTTTCTTTTCATTTTTCCATTCCTTTTCCTCCTTTACTTTTTATTTTATTTCTTTTACTCCTAGATTCTTGTATAGGCCATGAAACTTCCCCTTTTCATAGCTGATAAAGAGATGAGGGGGATAAAGAGAAGGGTAAAAAGAAAGGGAGGGATGGAGGTACCTCTATGGATCTTAGGACACGCTAGATCAACGTGCGACAACTGTGGACCGCAAAAACGGGTGAATCTTTAGCGGATTCCACACAAAGGTGGGTCATTTTTAGGTTTTCACCATATATCCCTATATATTTATCATTTTCAAGTTTTAATACCCTTATATTATTTATTGTGGACCCTTGTGGCCAAATATATTGATTTTGGTGTGAAAATGGGGGTTTTAAGGCGATCTAAGGGTCTTTCATTCTGTAAAACCCATCTACATGCCATGTAGTTCAGGGAACACATGTTGTGTGTTCTTCCAGTATGGGGAAGATGAAGTTTTAAAAGTACACGCTATGTAATAGGGTGTTAATTTCTTTTCACTGGGACTCAAACATGTAGCCGAGTACCCAACCAGGATACCTATATAGGGATACATGGCCATATAGAGTACACGACTAGAACCTGTGTGGGTTTCACACTGTGTAAATGTACATAGACATAACTTTTGAGGGACACAGTCAAGTAACCCATGTGGGGTACATTCTTTTTACCCACCTTACAAGCTATGTACTTAGGAGTTTATATTCCTAGTCTGACAGAAGTACATGACCATGTGGGGTTTTTGGGAGAACACACCGTGTACTCAGGGAGACACGCCGTGTACTGCCCCCTTGTAACCCATTTTGGGTTTTTAGTATATTTTCACTTAGGAGTTATAGTTAGACACATGATTAGTCCATTATGAGTATATTTTTGGATATATCATAATGGTAAGACCCATGGTGTGTTTTATGGACTCCTACCTAGAGTTTCAAGATTTTCCTAATGGAGAGGTTCTTGCTCTAGTAATTGAATTCCGTTATCTCCTAAGAGTGATTTGAAGTTAGAATGACCAATTGGGTGTTTGGACCAACCTAGTTTTAGAACCTAATATGAGATGGTCTATGAGTTTTTACTCTTCATTGTTGCCTTTGTAACTTTCCTGTGAAGATTTATCCCTGTGAGATGTACCCTTTTGGCCTAGGAGGCCAGGAGAATTGATGTTTTAAGTGTCCTTTATAGGATTACTCTACTTATGTTTCAACCTATAGGATCCTATGTAGGATGCATCTATCTTCTTCATATTATAAATAATCCCCTATAGTAATCCTTTTCACCTGTGTTGACCTAGGGAATCCCTTGTAGGATCCCTTTACCTATGTGGTCATTCAGAGAATCTTATGTTGGATGGCTCTACCTTCGTACTTGGTTGTTTAAGGTCCCATATAGGATGCCTTTTCCTATGTACTGTTCCGAGTATCCCTTATAGGATTCCTCATAATGTTTTACTTGAGGGATGTATTGGGTGCCTCTATTTTTTACTGACCTTGAGATAGTACATCATGTTTGGGTAGAGATGGTAGCAGGTGTCACCTTAGAATCCATGCTAAATTTTTAAGACCATGGGGATATTGACAGTAGTGTTGGGGTTAGGAATTCATACACCCTTAATATTTTTTTTATGCTTACACAAGTTTATTAATGATATAGTGATGATTACTAGAGGTAATTACTGGTTGGTGGTTATTAATACTAATGTGAGGCATCTTACTTTCTCTTTGGGATTCTTGGACATTCTTCATAGGATACGACTTCTGATCCATGTTAGTTATGATATTTATTTGTATACCCAGAGGTACTACCTGGGATCTATCTGTTAATCTTGTATATTTGATTATTACTTAATTGGGATGTCTAGAGGTGTTTCCTAGTATCCAGGTGTTGGGACTATGACTATGATATATAGGCACGTTTCTCTAGTAATGATACTCGTTCATGATTCCTCTCTCCCAAATGATTAGGATGATTACTTTCTCTTTGGATCATGGGTTAAATAAGGATGATTAAGCTCTCCTAATCCCATGGTTGTCAGTGGATGATTAATATCTCCTTGTATTTTGGTCTATAGAGGATGATTACACTCTCCATGACCAAAGGATTATGGAGGATGACTATTCTCTCCTAAATTATTCATACGATGAGGATCTCTAGATGTGATTTATAGGATCAGGATTATGAGAAATTTATTGTTAAGGTGGTTGAGAATGGAATATCACACCTATGATTGACATAAAGATTTGTATCTTGAGGGGTGGCATGATGTCTCACCAGTGCGATGTCCTACAGTCTGCCTAGGGGTCAGACCCTTAGGGTTCATCTAAGTTGTAATGTCATGACCGCCTACGAAATGGGACCTAAGGCTCAGACATTGGAATTGATTTACATGGAATGAGTAGTATGACAACTATCTCCGAAACCATTTATAGGATGTCTGAATTTAATTCCCTATAATCCTTCTTTAGAGTGATTTGAGTCGTGTATGGGTGAACCTGGGTGTAGGATGAGTATCCCCCTATGGTGATGTAACTTTCTCAAAGATAATTCAGGAATTGGACGAAGTAGGTATATGTCGATTGGGATCAAAAACCCATAAATAAACTTAATGATTCATATCTTGAGTGAAATGACGTCCAAATAAATTCACTTGAATAGGATTTATAGGTTATCAGGAATTCAAACCCAAGGATCGATTTCTATTTGGTTTTATGTTATTTTATTCACTACATCATGAATATTAATATTTATATATATATGTATAGATATGAGACTATACGTGTATAAACATATAGATGTGGAAATACATGATTGAACCTACCCATTTGAACAAGATTATGGACCTGTGGTTTGAATGTGGTTTCACATTTATTGGATTTACTTATCTTTTCACTTGTGTCCCACCTAGGCTGAGCAGTTTTCTTTGGCATGCACTTATAGTTGCACACTTTTATAGGTTCATCAACGGGGTAGCCTACTAAGATTGTTTATAAACCCTACACATGCACCTCATTGTACGTATAGAACTTATATATTATTTTTTAGGTTGAACACAGTTGCATGGTGGATAGGGATGTGGCATAATGTTACATGTTTAAGCAGATCCATTTTTCTGGATTATTTGGTTTGGGTTGGTGCAGTTCGATAGTGTCTAGAGACCAGATACATGGTCTGGCTCAGAGTTATTAGTATTTCCATATAATTTTATTTCATTTTGTTTTTTTAATACCATTTCTTTACGGTGGGCCTAGTGGGTGACCAGTGTTTTATGTATGACATAACTATTCAGGATTTTATAGTTTTTTCTTTTATATTTATAACATATTCTTTTTCAGTTTATTTAATACTTACGCACTCTATTTATTTAGTATTTTTAAGGTAATTAGTTCTTTTTAATATTTTATTACTCTCATATGAGAGAATAGTGTCCCCACTATCCCAACCTAGGCCCTCACTGCTTGTTGGCAGCCTCTGAAATACGGGGAGGTACGATTAAGGAATAGTAACCAACCGGCTTGGGGCACCATTTTAGTGGCATCCAAGTTAGGAAATTACAAAGTGGTATCAAAGGAATCCTTTTCTTGGTCTTTAATATTTGGGATATGGTAGACATGAGTATTAGTAATGTGTCAGAACCTATTATGGACATCAGACTGGTGCTTCGAGAACACTTATTCCAGTAAGAAGTCCCAATTTTCAAGGGTATGTGATTATTGTTCTGATCTACGATGTTATAGTTTTATAAAATTTTCACCTTTATAAACACACATGTTGTGTGGATGTTATGATTTACTATGTATATATATCTCTTGGACATTAGCAAGAGGCCAGTGATGGATTTTGACTCTTGTACGTCAAAGGAAAGAGTCATCTCATGCATCATTTTTGAAAAATAGGATTCACATCATATAGGTCTGCTAGTCTTTAGTTTTACTAACTATTGAGTCCAATTAAATTGGTCCTACTAACATATATATATTTCATTGTAATGGTAGTTTATGTGGATCAACATTGATGCATTTTATGTTGAGGATAATGACTCATTACTCATGCATGGGAGGTGCAGTTACCCTAGTAGGTCGATATGGGACATGATTACCTTCTATTTTACCCCCTGTAGGTTGTTGTTTCTCAGGTCACTATTACATATTTGGATCACTAAGTAAGATGATGAAGTATGAGGACATCTTTCATGAACTAGACCTTGAGGGGGTATTACCATACACATATTCCCAGTGAGTGTCAGTTCAGTTTCTCTTCTGCGTTGGTATTATGACCTCCCAAGAGCGGTTCCTTATGGGGAAACTTGGTGAAGATCACGCCCTTATAGGTTGTGTTTTCAGTTTTGACCCATGTAGGGAATTGAGATCTTTACCTTCATTGGATATGTTTGATCTTTTGGGATAGGTGATTAGGACTTATGACCCATTTGTGAGACTTGTTCTATAGGGATTAGTGGGAGACCTAAAGGGACTTAGTTTTGAATTAGACCCATGTAGTTTGATGTATGTTTTTTTGATGGAAACCTTTGTGAGGGAGGTAGGATCATGTTTGTGAATTCCTTTTTAGGTAGTGATATTGGCTATCAACTTGTTTTGAAACTAAGTCATGCTATGTTCTTGGGTTTTGTGTTGTAGTCATGTTGATACCTTTACCTTATGAAAAACACCTTGGGTGATTTGGTGTCAATGTTTTCTTCGATAGGAAGGATTTTTTAGGTTCTTGAACTCATCAACTAGTGTTTCCACTATTGATAATATAGTTAGAGCATGGGTAAATGATCATGAATGGAATGATGCTGGGTGACAAGCGGTCATGGAAGAAATCATGCAATAAGTGAGGTGCAAGATTTTGAAGTGGAGTTTCTAGGGTGATTCTGGCTTAATGAAACTAACATTCCATGTAGCACAACCATCTTAAACCTATAATGGATTATTTTATGGAGTGTGATTTAGGTTATAATGGTACACACGGGTGGCGCATGGAACTATAAGAGTTTAATGGCTGGTGAACGTGGCTTGGAAAAGTTGTATATTATTTTTGTGTAAGATTAGTGTACTCTTGGTTAGAGATGATCATACTATATCTTGAATTCATACTGCATACACTGAGAGAGAATCATCCCTACGATGAGCTTCTTTTCTTTTAAATATCCTTCACGGAAGAGGAAACCAGTTGAGGTTATACTCAAGGAGTGGTGTAAGGTAAGACATATGAAGGGGAGTGAACCGTTGGCCATTTGAGGGTGATGACTCCCATTTTCTATTTTAATTTAGTGTTTTCAAGGGCTGTTGAGCTTGGTGATTGGTTTTGAGACAATGATAAGGGTATTCCTATGGTGGGGAGTACTAGATCGGTCTTAGTTAAGTGTCTTCCATGTATGAGACAATTGTTACTACTATGAGGATGGTTGTGGGACAATCCAAATAGATTAGTTTTTGTAGATGTTTATTTTTATATCATGACTACTCTTTTACCACTAGGCTTCTCAGGGATAAAAATTTTTATAGTGGGGAGGTTTAAACAACCCCTATTTTCAGGACATGAATTTTGAGTATAAATTTGCAAATTTTCTTCCAGATGCTTGTAAGAGGTAAAATGGTAGTTTTTCTCATAACAGATTATTTCCGATTTTTTATGGCCACTCCTCTAGTCCCAAAATAGGGTGTTTACCCTAGGACACGAGTTCGGTAGAATTTCGATCTATTTAAATGTTAATAGAATAAATAATATTTTAAATTGAATAAATTAAATATTAATTTATTTGAACAAGTTTTTTTGATAATATCTTTTAAATAGTGCATTGGATTGAGATTCTGTTTCTTCCATTAAGTTCAAAACAAAGGTTTTTCCGAGATAGGGCATAATTTTTTGTTGGGCATCAGGGATAGCCTAGACCCCTTTTTCTTTTATTTATCTTTTTTCTTCCTTTTATTTTAATTATTTTCATCATATATTCTTGTGTACTCCCTATATATTCCCCTTCACATGACTCAGATAGAGAGAGGAGAGGGAGGGGGAGAAGGAGAAAGAGAGAGGGAGAGAGGGAGGTACCGCCGCAGGGTTCGGGGTGCGCCAGATCGATGTGCAGCCACCATGGACCTCATAAATGGCTGAAGATTTGTTGAATTACATCCAAAGGTAGGTTTTTTTATTTTTTTACCATATATCCCCATAAATTTATTGTTTTCAAGTTTTAATCCCTCTATATGATTGGTTTGTTCCCCTTGTGTAATGATCTATTGATTTTGGGATGAAAATAGGGGTTTCTGGGAAATATGAAGGTCTTACATTCAATAAAATCCATCTACATGACATGTGATTAAAAGAACACATGTTTTGTGTTTTTAGGGTTTAGGGAAGAAGAAATTTTTGAAGTACAGTCTGCGTACTAGGGTGTACACACCAAATACTAGGACTCGTCCATATATCTGAGTACCTAGCTAGGATAATAGTGTAGGGGTACATGGATATGTAAAGTACATGGCTAGACCCCGTGTTGATAGCACATAGTGTAGAAGTACAAGACCAATCCAAGTACATGGCCAGGCTATTTTAGGGACATGTAAAGGTACTTCTTATAGGGAACATGCCATTTACCCATCTTACACACTGTGTACTTGGGCATTTACATGACCAGTCTAGAGGAAGTACATTCCCATGTAGGGATTTGGGATTACATGTCATGTGCTCAAAGAGACACATCGTGTACTTCCCCTTGTAACACTTTTTGGGTTCATCATATACTTTCACCCAAGAGTCGAAATTGAACCCATGAGTAGTCCAATTTGAGTATATTTTCCTATAGATCATGATGGTAAGACCCCTATGGTGGTGTTTCATTATTTTTCTAATAGAGATGTTATTCCTCTAGTAATTGAATTTTTTCGTCTCTTAAGAGAGATTTGATGTTAGAATAATTGGTTGGGTGTTATAAAGGACTAGTTTGAGACCCTAACATGATATGGGATATGAGTTTTATCTTTTGGATGTTTTCTTCATATATTTCCTTTGAGGATTTCACCCTTGTGATATGTGCCATTCTAGCCCATGAGCCTACGATACTTGATGTTTTGAGGGTCCTTTGTAGGATTCATATAATTACGTTTCAACCTAGAGAATCCCATGTAGGATTCCTCTATATTTTTTACTTTTACCAAGGATACCCTATAGGATGCATTTAGTTATGTGTTGACCTAGGTAATCCCTTATAGGATCCCTTTATATGTGTGGTTGTTCAGAGGATCCAATATAGGATGTCTCTTCCTTTGTACCTGATTGTCAAGGGTCCCCTGTAGGATGCCTTTTCCTATGTACCATATTTAGGATCCCTTGTAGGATTCCTCTTAGTGTTTGAATTGAGGGACCTAATAGGTGGCCCGATGTTTGACATACCCTGAGATACTATGTCAGGTTTGGGTAGAGATTGTAGCAGGTGTCACCTTAGAACCCTTGCTGAACCTGTAAGCCCATACGGCTATTGGAAGTAATGTTGGGTTAGGTTTTCGACCACCCTCACTATTTTTTATGATTTAAAATGTTTATTTCTGATATAGGTGATGATTACTAGTGGTAATTCTTGGTTGGTGGATGTTGAAACTGATGAGAGGTGTCTTCCTTTCTCTTTGGGATGCCTGAACATTCTTCTTGGGATCCAGTTCCAGAGCCATGTTAGTATTGATATTTATTTGTATACCCATAGACAATACCATGGATCTGGAGGTCAAGACTTCATATTTGAATATTAACTTATTTTTATGTCCATAGGTGTTTCTAGGTATCATATTGTTGAGCCTATGACTATGATTTACGGGCATGGTTTTCCTAGTAATGATACTCATGGATGATTCAAGTTTCCCGAATGATGAGGATGATTACACTCTCCTTGGATCATGGGTTTAATAAAGATGATTATAATATCCTCAATACAGGGTTGTTAGTGGATGATTATTCTATCCTTGACTTGTTTTCTATTGAGGTTGATTACGCTCTCCTCGACATGTGGCTTATGGAGGATGAATATACTCTCCTCGATTTTTCACAGGATGAGGATATACATATGTGATTTCTGAGATCAAGCTTATGAGGCCATTTTCTTATCTGGGTGATTGAGAATGGAATCTAAAACCTATTATTGACATTCACATTTCGATCTCGAGGGGTGGGAATGATGTCTCACTGGTGAGATCTCCGAAAAATCCCCTTGGGGTCAGACCCTTAGGGTTAATTCGAGTTGGAATGTCATGACCACCGATGGACCAGGACATAGGGATAAGAAATTGGACTAGATTTAAATTGAATGAGAAGTATAACTACTAGATTAGTGACCATTTATAGGATGTCTAGATGTACTTACATGTAATCCTTCTTTATAGTGATTGGAGGCGAGTACGGGTGAACCTAGGTGTAGGACGAGTATCCCCCTATGGTAACATATCTTGGTCAGAGATATTTCTGGTGTTAGCCAAAGAAGGTATATGTCATTTGGGATTAAAAACCCACAGATTGACTTAATGATAAAATAATTGAGCGACACAACACCCAGCTCAATACCCCTGCACAAGATGTCCCGGATATCAGGATTTCAGACCCAAGGATCAGCTACTATTTAGTTTAATTTTATTTTATTCAGTTACTCATGAATATTAATATATATATATAGGTATGGTACTATAAATAATACACATATATAAAAGGAAATCCATGGTTTCACCTAACCAGTTGAATAATATTACAGACCCAAGGTTTGATTGTGGTTTCATGTTCATTAAATTTACTTATCTTTTCAGTTTTGTCTCAGTTAGGCTGGGCATTTTTCCTTTTTATGAACTTATAGCATAATTTGTTTTTAATTTTATTGTTGGGATGTCCTAATGAGATTATTTATCACATATACATGTGAAACTTGGTGTATGTGTAGACATTATGTCCACTTTTCAGGTTGAGCATAGTTTCATGGTTGATAGGGATGAGGCCCAATTTTTCTTGTTCGAGCAGAGATGCTCATGTGGGTTCTTCTATTTGGGCTAGTGCAGTTTGAAGATATTTAGAGACTTGGTATGTGGTCTGGATAAAATTTAGTATTATATTTCTATACTTTTATTTTAGTTTATTTTTTTACTCCTCTTTTTGTATGGTCGATTCAATGGGTGAAAAATGTTGTATGTATGACATAACTATTCGGGATTTTATAGATTTTTCATTTATTATTATAGAATGTTCTATTTCAGTTTATTTACTACTTACACACTATGTTTATTAACTTATATGTATTATAGTTGGATATTTACATTTTTTTCTTACTTTTATAAGAGGGCATGGTCTCCCCATTATCACACCCTAAGCCCTCACTACTAGTCAGTAGTCTTTGACATATAGGGAGTTGCTCTTGAGGCCTAGTAACAAACCAGATTAGGGCACAATTTTAGTGGAATATAGTTACAGATGTTACGACCACTAAGGTTTTTAGTGTTTAACACACTGCTATATTACCATAAATAAAGTTGGTAAATTTTAAAGAAGTAAAAAAATATGAACCATGGGTCAAAAACTTGAGTGACTAGTTGGATAAAATATAGAAAAATAAAACACGGGGGCTTATGAAAACAATGAATAATCACAATGTAATTAGAACTAAATGTGTAATAAATAATATATATTATGGTCTTGGTAATGTGATACCAAATAAATATAGGTTGGTTTATCAAGGCTACGATCAAATAAAATTCAAATATGTGGAAGACATGTTTTCATTAGTGGTTAAAATCGAGTTTATTTTACTTTTCTTGGTAATTTCTATCCAAATAAGCATCAAATTTTATCAAATGAATATGAAGATATCATTCTTTAATGGAACGATTAAGTAGAAGTCTATATTGAAAAAATGGTGGGATTTCAAATTGAATATTACAAATAAATTATGTATCAATTAAATAAGATTTTATTGGGATTGAAACAAGCACCAAAAAATTAGTTTTCTCTTTTTGAAAATTACTTATGGAAGATATAATTCAAAATAAGAGGTTTTGAACATAATGAAATTGTAAAATAATCAAAAGAAGAGAAATTTTTGGCACTAGAATATATTGATGATGTCATATTTGGTTGTTTAATGCTATAATTTTTATAAAAAATTGCTAAATTGATGTGACTAGAGTCTTAGATGTTAACAATTGGTGATATTACTTATTTTCTTGGGATATTATTTATCCAAATAAAAGGGAACACTTTTATTCGAAGAAATATTATGAAATAAAATTACTAAATAAGTTTTATATGCATTATTCCAATCTTCTTTCAACACCAATCATTTTATAAATAGAGAAAAATTTAGTATAGAAAAGTTTTGGATTAAATTTTATATCATAGAATGATTAGAAGTTGATTTTATTTGATAAAACATGCTTAATATTTTTTATACTTATTTTTTGGATATGAGGTTTCAAATAAACCTAAAATAATAATATCTCATTGCTATGAAAAGAATAATAAGGTATGTTCAAGGAACTGTTAATTATGGGTTGATGTTTAATGTAGGAAATGACTGATATTTATTACAATATTCAGATACAGAGTAGACCAAATATGTTATTGGTAGAAAATACACAAGTTGATGAGATTTATTTATTGGAAACAAATGAAATATCTAGATTAATAAGAAATAGAAAAATACATAACTTAGTGAAATTGAAGTAGAATACATTTCAATTACAAAGAAATGTATATAATTAATTAGGATGAAAATATATTTTGAGGATCTTGATGAAGTGTTGAAAGTGCCTATGGTGATTTCTTTTATAATAAAAGTATCATAGAGTTAATGAAGGGCCCTATGTACCACTCTCAAACATAGTATACTTAAATCCATTATCAATTTATTAATGAAAATGTGGACAATTAATCATCAATGCAGAGAATATCAAACCACATCAACAAGTAACAAACATATTTACTAAATATTTTTCCACACCGACATTTGAAAATAATAAGTTGAATCAAAGTGTTAAACCAGCTCCCTTATCTTGTGAAGGTTTGGAAACCCCCCTCCCCAAATATGGTTTTCTATTTTTCTTGGTTATTAAATTCTTATTATTTCTTACCCTTTATGTTTATTTTCAAATGATGAGAAATTCAAAAAACTGGAAAATTAGTGGTGTTTGAGGTTTGGTAATAACAAGTGTAATCAAAACATGATTGGATTGAAAAGTGGATTATCAATTTCATATAATGGAGGAAAAATATACTCTTCTAGGGGAGTGATTAGAATGGGAGACATGGAGAGGTATAATTAATATGGAATAATATCAAGGTTTTAATAAAGATAGGGGTATTATATGAATTCAGTGGTATATTAATGTTTGATTAGAGTTTAATTTTAATGTTATGCATTGAGGCATAAAATTATATTTTGTTTTATTGTTTTCTAAACCTAAAATTGGTCATATTAACATAGAGAGAAATCTGATTTATTCTATTTCTATTAATTTTTTATTGAAGCATAAAGAATCTTACATTTCATGATGGTTGTTTAGGATATTTGGATTCCAAAAAAAACAAAGGAAAGAGAATATTGGAACTTACATCAATGGAGTAGAGAATTTTAGATCATAAAAATTTATTAATAAATAATGGTCTCCTAGTGGTGTGTTTGATGTCAATATATGGTTATATTTTGAGATTTATGCTTAGATTTTGGAATGATTTATATATATTAGAAATGAGTGTAGAAGAGTTAACAAGATTTTATGAAGTTGTTATTGAAGGAGGATTTAGTCATGCTAGAGATTTGTGTACTTATAGTGGTTTTAAGAACCATGATAAGTAATGAAGGTCATAGTCATGGTGGAAACCATTTTCTTGTAGAAAATATCTAGAGGCTATGTGATATGTAAAAATTTAAGAGTTTAGATCACGGGATATGGTAGCATGAAGATGTGATCATGGAGTAAGGTAGAAGAATTAGTCATGGTTTCTTTTCATGGAAATGAAAATAGTGTATATCTTTTAATATCATAGTGGTGGTAATTTGGGATATAGTAGATTCCTAGAATTGTTATAGAAATGGGAAGCAAGTCTTAAATGGGTGTTTATGTGACCATTTTATAAAAAAAGAAACATTTCATTTTTATAGCAATGGAATAAGCTTTAATTCTTGAGATGATTTTTGGAATGAAGATGAACCTGAATACACCATTTTATAGGGAACATCACAATATAGTAGGTCAAAGTAAGAAATTCTAAAATAGAAAATGTTCAAATATATTTATTGTTTTAAACCTAGAATATACTGTTTTTAGGGTAGAGGTGATAGCTAGACCAAAACCATTTTATAGTGGGGAATACCTATACTGTTCTATGTGAATATTTGGAAATACTAAATATTAAGTATAATTTGAATTCTTAGTGAGATACAACTCTTCAGAGAGACATTAATTTTTATTTAATGAATAAATTTTGGGATTAATGAGGTTTTAATGTGTGGATTTTAATGTAAAACATTTTTAACAAGATGATATTTCAAGTACCATTATAGTTATTTATGGTTTTAATTTGATTTCAATAATGGCTGTGAATCATTAATGTATTTGAGATGTTGATTGCAGTTGTGAAGAATGTTTTTGAGGTGTTTTGAGATAATCTGAGCTCCTGTAAATGTGTTCTATGTGTGTGAATTATGTTTTGGAATTGGTGTTCCTAATGTTGAATATTTAGCTAAGTATAATATCTTATGGGGATCATAGAAAATATTTCGGTAACCGTGTATGGTATTTGATGACCCGTGTAAGAAGATAGACCCATGCATAAGAGATTTTGTCCAATGTATATGATATTTTACCTATTTATAAGAAAATTATATAACATGTAATATATTTATTCCATGTTTGTGATGTTTTCAACACATGAAATTTTGGTACCGCATATATGAAGTTAGATCCATGTAATAATATTGAGCTACGTGTAAGATATTTTGAGTTGCATAAGAAGATTGAGCTACCCATAAAATATTTTTGAGCCAGATATTAAAATTGAGACATATGTAAAATATTTTTTCTATGTGTATGAAGTATTACCATATAATAATTCCCATTTTGAAAAATAACGTATCCAAAAATTTTATATTCTTAAGAATTTAAAACTGGTTGTTTATAGAACCACTCCTCATGGATTCAATCATCACAAACACCTAAAATGGACTATGATTAAATATTTGTTACATAAAAATGATATTTAATTAGTAGATAATAAGATAAACCATGAAATTATTTGTATGATAAATAATATTTTTAAAGATATATTTTTGAATAAATAATCTCTAGATATTAAATATGGGATGTAAGTGTGGTGATGTTAATCTATTATTAAATAAGAATAATAACTTGAAACTATATTAGTAGTAATTCAAGCCATGTTTTCAAGAATATGAACTTTCTAACTACTAATTTAATATTTATTGCATAATGAATCTATTCTTCAATCCACAATAATGTTAAAGATGGGTTGCAAAGATGAGTATGAAGAAGAAGATTATGGGTATTATTTAAATTAATCAAATCATTTTTTTGTGGATTATTTTTTATGTTTCAAGATGATGGGATCTCCCTAAGGATTTTAGTTTTAGTTATTTATAAAGTAAGAAAGAAAGGATAGAGTTAGTATTATACTGTACACATGTAGTTAATTAAATTAGAGACACTATTGGAAATCATATATTTCCCAATCGTTTCGAACCATTGGGAAAGGCTGCAAAACCGTTGGTATATGTTATACCAACGGTTCTGCAAACCGTAGGTAAGTAAGCCGTTGGAAAAGATTTTCCCAATGGTTTACTGTGAACCGTTGGGATAGGGTGGAGAAAAATTACCCTATCCCAACAGTTCTTCCAAACCGTTGGAAAAAACCCAAGTAGTCTCCTCTTTCCCAATAGTTTCTAAACCATTGGGAAAAGTGTTTTACCCATAGTTCCATGAACCGTTGGTAAAAAAACCCAGAGATCCTATGCCAACGGTTCCAACCTGTTGGCATAGCCTTTGCTGTGCAAATTGCACAGCAGCTTGCAATTTGTACAGAAGCTCTGCAATTTGACAGCAGCCCTCGTTTTATACATTCCCTCCCATTTTAAATCCAATTATTGTACCTGCAATAAACTAACACATACATATACAATTATTGTACCTGCAATAACCAACTAACACATACATATAGAGAACAAATTCATAAACATTTAACATATAATGCATCCTGGAACTATACACATCCATAATTAAATTAGAATTCATAACGTAATTATAAACATACATAATTCATTTAGAAATCAATTTAAAACTTAGATGACAATTATACGTGGAATCCGGAATTCAATTCATAATTTGATCGGTTTTTTGTATAGCAAATATTTTTACCTAAAATGATGTCCATTTTAAACAAAATATATATACCTAGAGTGATACCAGCCACACCATGCCTCAGATTGAGGCGAGGTTAACTCGTACATGTCGCAAATGACCCATCGATCGTTGTCCTAAAGTATCAACATATTCCGAAAGTGTTTTCTTGGATTTCTGTATGTCAGTTGATGTTTTTCACTTAAAATGATGTCCTTTTGAAACAAAAGATAGACACTTTGAGTGGTGCCGGCCACACCACGTCTCAGATTGAGGCGGGGTTGATTTGTTCACGTCACATATGACCCATGGATCGTTCTCCTAAAGTTTCAATAGAAACCGAAAGCGTTTGGTCAGTTTTCCATATGTACTTAAAATGTTGTCCATTTTAAACAAAAGAGAAACACTTAGACTGATCCCGGACACATCGCGACTTGGATTGAGCCCGTGTTGGCTTGTACATGTCACATATGACCCATGAATCGTTGTGATAAATTATCAATAGATTCCGAATGCATTTGGTCAGTTTTCCGTATTCCAGTTGTTCTTTTCACTTATAATCCTATCCATTTTAAACAAAAGAGACACATTTAGAGTGGTTTCATCCACACCATGCCTCGGATTGAGGCGTTATTGACTCGTACACGTCACATATGACCCATGGATCATTGTTCTAAAGTATCGACACAATCCTAATGCGTTTGGTCAGTTTTCCGTATGCCTGTTGATGTTTTTCAGTTAAAATGACGTCCTTTTGAAACAAAAGATAGAAATTTTGAGTGGTGTCGGCCACAAAGCATATCATATTGAGGAGAGGTTTATTCGTACACATCATATATGACCCATGGATCATTCTCCTAAAGTTTCAACAGAAACCGAATGCGTTTGGTTGGTTTTCCGTATGTACTTACAATGTTGTCCATTTTAAACAAAAGGGAGCCACTTAGAGTGATCCCGGCCACACTGTGCCTTGAATTGATCCCGGGTTGACTTGTACACGTCACATATGACACAAAGATCGTTGACCTGAAGCATTAATAGAATAATAATGCGTTTGGTCAGTTTTTCATATGCCAGTTGTTCTTTTCACTTATAATCCTCTCCATTTTAAAAAAAAGAGAGACACTGTGAATGGTGTTGGTCACACCGCGCCTCGAATTGAGGTGGGGTTGACTCCTACACGTCACATATGACCCATGGATAATTTTCTTAAAGTATCAACACATTTCGAATGCGTTTCATCAGTTTTTTGTATGCCAGTTGATCTTTTCACTTATAATCCTGTCCATTTTAAACAAAAGAGAGACACTCCGAATGGTGTCGGCCACACTGTGCCTCAGATTGAGGCGGGTTTGACTCGTACACCTCACATATGACCCATGGATCACTGTGCTAATGTATCAACACAATCATAATCCGTTTGGTCAGTTTTCTGTATGTACTTAAAATGTTGTACATTTTAAACAAAAGAGAGACACTTAGAGTGATTTTGGCCACATTGTGCCTCAGATTAAGGAGGGGTTGAGTCGTACATGTCACATATGACCCATGGAACATTTTACTAAAGCATCAACACATTTCGAATGCGTTTGGTCAGTTTTCCGTATGTCAGTTCTTCTTTTCACTTATAATCCTTTCCATTTTAAACAAAATACACAAAAGGAGTTATCCCGCCACACTGTGCCTTAGATTAAGGCGAGGTTAACTCGTACATGTCACAAATGACCCATAGATCATTGTCCTAATGTATCAACATATTCTGAAAGCGTTTTCTCGATTTTCCGTATGCTAGTTGATGTTTTTCAATTAAAATGACGTCCTTTTGAAAGAAAAGATAGACACTTTGAGTGGTGTCGGCCACACCGCGTCTTAGATTGAGGAGGGGTTGACTCGTACACTTCACATATGACCCATTCATCATTCTACTAAAGTTTCAATGGAAACTGAATGCGTTTGGTAAGTTTTCTGTATGTACTTAAAATGGTGTCCATTTTAAACAAAAGAGAGACACTTAGACTGATCCCAGCCAGACCGCGACTCGGATTGAGCCCAGGTTGGCTCGTACAGGTCACATATGACCCATGGATCATTGTGATAAATTATCAACACATTCCGAATGCGTTTGGTCAGCTTTCCATATGCCAGTTGTTCTTTTCACTTACAATCCTGTCCATTTTAAATAAAAGAAACACAGTTAGAGTGGTGTCGGCCACACCGCACCTCGGATTGAGGTGGGGTTGACTCGTACACGTCACATATGACCAATGGATCGTTGTGATAAAGTATCGACACAATCTGAATGCGTTTGGTGGGTTTTATGTATGCCATTTGATGTTTTTCAATTAAAATTACATCCTTTTGAAACAAAAGACATACAATTTGAGTGGTGCTGGCCATACCGCGACTCGGATTGAGCCCAAGTTGGATCGTACATGTCACATATGACCCATGGATCGTTGTGATAAATTATCAACACATTACGAATGCGTTTGGCCAGTTTTCTGTATGCCAGTTGTTCTTTTCACTTATAATCCTGTCCATTTTAAACAAAAGAGACATAGTTAGAGTGGTGTCAGCCACACCTCACCTCCCATTGAGGTGGGGTTTACTCGTACACGTCACATATGACCCATGGATCGTTGTGCTAAAGTATTGACACAATCCGAATGTGTTTGGTCAATTTTCTGTATGCTAGTTGATGTTTTTCAATTAAAATGACGTCCTTTTGAAACAAAAGACATACACTTTGAGTGGTGCCGGCCACACCGCGTCTCAGATTGAGGCAGGGTTGATTCGTACATGTCACATATGACCCATGGATTGTTCTCCTAATGTTTCAACAGAAAATGAATGCGTTTGGTCGGTT
Source organism: Viscum album (assembly GCA_963277665.1). NCBI lineage: Eukaryota > Viridiplantae > Streptophyta > Magnoliopsida > Santalales > Viscaceae > Viscum > Viscum album. The sequence continues at coordinate 1,739,292,051 of OY728160.1, forward strand.
TTCTATATGTACTTAAAATGTGGCCCATTTTAAACAAAATGGAGACACTTAGAGTGATTTAGACCACACCGTGCCTCAGATTAATGCGGGGTTGACTCGTACATGTCACATATGACCCATGGATTGTTTTCCTAAAGCATAAACACATTTCAAATACGTTTGGTCAGTTTTGCGTATGTCAGTAGTTCTTTTCCCTTATAATTCTGTCCATTTTAAACAAAAGAAAGACACTGTGAATGGTGTCGGCCACACCGTGCCTCGGATTGAGCTGGGGTTGACTCGTACACATCACATATGACCCATGGATTGTTGTGCTAAAGTATCGACACAATCCGAATGCGTTTGGTCGGTTTTCTGTATGCTAGTTGATGTTTTTCAATTAAAATGACGTCCTTTTGAAATAAAAGACATCTACTTTGAGTGGTGCCAGCAAAACCACATCTCATATTGAGGTGGGGATAATTCGTACACGTCACATATGACCCATGAATCGTTCTCCTAAAGTTTCAATGGAAACTGAATGCGTTTGGTCAGTTTTACGTATGTACTTAAAATGTTGTCCATTTTAAACAAAAGAGAGCCACTTAGATTGATTTCGGCCACACCGTGCCTCAGATTAAGGCGGGTTTGACTCGTACACATCAAATATTACCCATGGATCGTTTTTCTAAAACATCAACACATTTCGAATGCGTTTGGTCAGTTTTGCGTTTGTCAGTTGTTCTTTTCACTTATAATCCTGTCCGTTTTAAACAAAAGAGAGACACTATGAATGGTATCGTCCACACCACGCCTCGGATTGAGGTGGTATTGACTCTTACACGTCACATATGACCCATGGATCATTTTTCTAAAGTATCGACACAATCCAAATGCGTTTGGTCAGTTTTCCGTATGCCTGTTGATGTTTTTCAGTTAAAATGACGTCCTTTTGAAACAAAAGACAGAAATTTTGAGTGGTGTCGGCCACACCGCATCTCATATTTAGGCGAGCTTTATTCGTACACATCACATATGACCCATGGATCATTATCATAAAGTTTCAATGGAAAACGAATGCGTTTGGTCAGTTTTCCATATGTACTTAAAATAGTGTCCATTTTAAACAAAAGAGAGACACTTAGACTAATCTCGGCCACACCACGACTCAGATTGAGCCAGGGTTGGCTCGTACAGGTCACCTACGACCCATGGATCATTGTGATAAATTATCAACACATTCAGAATTCGTTTGGTCAGTTTTTCATATGCCAGTTGTTCTTTTCACTTATAATCATGTCCATTTTAAACAAAAGAGACACATTTAGAGTGGTGTCGGCCACACCGCTCCTCGGATTGAAGTGGGGTTGACTCGTACACATCGCATATGACCAATGGATCATTTTTATAAAGTATCAGCACAATCTGAATGCGTTTGGTTGGTTTTCCGTATGCCAGTTGATGTTTCTCACTTAAAATGACGTCCTTTTGAAACAAAAGACAGACACTTTGAGTGGTGTCGGTCACACCGCGTCTCAGATTGAGGAGGTGTTGATTCGTACACGTCACATATGACCCATGGATCGTTCTCCTAAAGATTCAATGGAAACCGAATGCGTTTGATTAGTTTTCCGTATTTACTTAAAATGGTGTCCATTCTAAACAAAAAAGAGACACTTAGACTGATCCTGGCCACAACGTGACTCGGATTGAGCCCAGGTTGGCTCGTATAGGTCACATAAGACCCATGGATCATTGTGATAAATTATTAACACATTACAAATTCATTTGGTCGGTTTTTCGTATGCCAGTTTTTCTTTTCACTTATAATCCTGTCCATTTTAAACAAAAGAGACACAGTTAGAGTGATGTTGGCCACTTAGAGTGATTCCAGCCACACCATGCCTCAGATTAAGGTGAGGTTGACTTGTACACATCACATATGACCCATGGATTGTTGTCCTAAAGCATCAACACATTTCAAATATGTTTGGTCAGTTTTGCGTATGTCAGTTGTTCTTTTCACTTATAATCCTTTCCATTTTAAACAAAAGAGAGACACTGTGAATGGTTTCAGCCACACCACGCCTCGGATTGAGGTGAGGTTGACGCGTACATGTCACATATGACCCATGGATAATTGTTCTAATGCCCATATCCGCCATCCGACGATTGTTCTCCGTCATTTTTTTCGTTCGTCACTCTTCAATTGGCTGCATTTCCTGCTTTTGAAAACAAATATGTAATTAATTAGAAAAAGGAAACTAATGTGTAAACAAAAAACTAAATATATGAGGGAATAGGGGGATTCATTGAAAATTTATCTATCAATTGTTTTAGAAGATCTTGAATGAATTTAATAAATCATATAAGTTGTAATGTTAACCAAGTTAGAAATATTGTTTGACTAGGTTTGAATAAAGTGCAATTCCAAATTAGAAAATGCAATTTAAATAAAACAGCAACCAATAAACATTGAAAATTCACATAATAGTCAAGTCAGCTAAAACATATTTGTGATCAATACTTAATCAATTTGAATATTACCAACCTTAAAAACCCAACTCGAGGTAAACCAAAAGAATTCAGAACATGGATGAATGATTCTATATATTTTCAACCACAACTCCAGGTTCACAATCAACTCTGACAATTGAGCTATTGGAGTCATCAAAAGAAATAAATGGATTTGTTCCAATGGAAATAGGGACAATGTCAATTCCATCATCACCATCATAAAAAATATGTCTTGGAATTACTTCAACTATGACACCAAATTCAGGTCGAAGTTGGTTTTTGACATAAAAAACTTGTTTAGCCATTGATGCCAACACATATGGTTCTTCGGTAGCAAGAGTGCGAGTCATATTAATTACTTTAAATCCAAAATCATCAATAAATGTTCCATGTATCGTCATCGAATCAAACCAATGGAATTTCATCATTGTGATTCATCTATGAGGGTAATAATCCAATATTATTATTTTCTCAACAACTCCATAATAACCCACATTTTCAAATCGTAGTCTACTATCTGATGCACTGACATAACAATATGTTGTGGAAGTAACCATAACACCATCATGTTGTGTTCTCATGTTCTTTTCTCGTTCAGTGACAATGAATTTTTACCCATTGATAACAATTGATTTAGAGTCATGAACCACGGTATTAGGACCAAAAGACAAAGCTCTTATTTCCTCAAAGACAGAGTCAGTATACAAACTCAATACCTGTAATATAAATGACTGTTAAACTTAATTAAATATTGAAATAATTAATTTAAATAGTAATATTTTTACCTTCAATTTTAACCAAGCAGAAAACTATTTTCTATGCAAAGTCTCTCTCCTTCTCAAAGATAAAGAACGATGCTTCCTATTTATCATTGTTTTGTGTTCCCTGTAGATAAAAAAATATGAATAGTTTAACAGATATATATGTAAGATATACATAATCAATTTAGTTACCTGATATAGTCATTGAACAAATCACAGTTGAACAAAACTGTGCAATGTGCCATCTCCGTCTCTTCATGTCTTAATGACTTCAATGTATATTGTAAAGACCCGCAAATTTCAAGGAAATTTTTTTCTTAATTTTCTTTGGAATTTTACAAGAGCGCAGCTTCAGACGGCACCAGATTCCGAGGCCCGGTGTGCCCGGAATCAATTTCCGAAGTTTGGCTCGGGTACGTTCAGTGAACGGACGAGCGGGTTTTTCTATCTTTTGAACCGGTGCCCGGAATCAAATTCTGAGGGCACCGATGAAATCGCAGCGCCGGTATTTGCTTAGAAACGCCTCTTCCGGAGTTGCGTTTGCTCAGACGTGGTTTTTAAATTTTGCGGCTTTAAGTCAGAAATAAAATAAAGTTTGTGCGACAACTTTATTTTATTTCACTTAAACTGCTTGGAAGCCACTTAAAGTCACTTAAAGGCGGCTTGAACTGAGTTGAACTGGATAGGATGCTATCCAGAAATATCCTACCCCTTGGTAGGATATTTGTGCGGTGGGACCCGCACGAGCCCCGCCGTTTCTTTCGCTAAGTAACGCACCCGCGAAAACCCGTCAAAGTAACTGAAAAGTCAACCGACGCGTTTTCTTTAATTCTTAACAGACCATTTAATTGGGCGGTTTATTTCGTGAATTAAATGGACTGTTTCTTCGTGAATTAATTGGGTCGTTACTTATGCGTTTTACGTTTGTTGGAAAAATAATAAAATAGACAAACTTGTCTATTTTGGAGGATTGCTATCGTTGTGCAATTCCTCTGAGCCTCCACCCTCTCCGCGAAGAACGCGAAGAACGCGAAGAACGCGAAGAACGCGAAGAACGCCGGAACCGGAATCCGACGACGCACGATCCGCGACGTCAACAGCTTTTCCACGACCTTCTTCTTCTTCTTCTTCGGTGCCTCTTCTTCCGCGGCGAACCTGCGATCGGCGGTTAAAGGTGAGAATCGAAACTTCTAAATTCTCCCTTCTTAATTTCAATAACAACGGATTTAATTAATTAAATCTGTTTGTTCTTGATCCGGAGATTGGCGACGCGACGCCGGATACCGCGACGACGCGACGATCTCCTTCTTCCGCGACGAGCGAATCCGCGACGACCTCTCGTCCGACGACGACTTCGAGGTAGGGATTTATTTTGGAAAAGTTACCCCTTTTAAATTTTCTCGTGAACGTTCTTGAAAATTTAAAAAGTCGGTTTCAAACGAACAATTTTATCTTTAAATAAAATTGTTGGATCATGTGTTGATCATCTTTTTCTTTTCTCCTGTTGATTATGGCTAACGCGGAGGGTGCGGGTCTAACGAACAAGACCCGACAACCCTCCGCCGATCTCTTTTGTTGTGCGGATATGACGGACGACGACAAACCGCGCGGCAGGGGAGATCCGTTGATTCCGCAGTGAAGGTCGGCATCCGGGAGAGGCATCGGCGCAGACGGGAGGCAAAACGGGCCACCGGAGCATCTCCGGCGGCCCGCGGAAGGCAGCGGCGCGGGTCGCCGGCGCGGCGGCGCCGGCGACCGGAGGCGGCGGCGCCCGGCGCGCCGCCGTAGAGGAAGTCTGCCGCGGCTGAAGCCGCGGCGGCGGTGGCGGCCGGTTCCGCGGCCGCGCGGAACCGGGAACGGACGCGGCGGCCCGGCCGCGTCCGCGTGACAGGCAGCCCCCCGCGGGGGCCGCGTTTCTTCAAATGCCGCGGGTCAAACCCGCGGCGGCGGCCTGTTCGGCCGCTCGGCCGAAGCCGAGCCGGCCGGTCCGGTCGGCCGGGCCGCGCCCAGGCCGAACCGGACCCGGCCGAGCCGGTTCGGGCCGGTTCGAGCCGGCCCGGTTCGGGCCGACCCGGTTCGGCCGACCCCAGGGGGGGTTCGGGCCGGGTCGCCCCGGGCCCAGAACCCCCGTTTTCGGGCCCTCTTCGGTCTTTCGCCCATATCTTGGGCCTGGGACCTCCGATTGACGAACCGTCAGCGGCTACGCGATCCTTGGATCAAGACGGTCGTTTCGGTATATTATACTCAAGGTTTCGGAAGACTTTGGGTTCGGCCGGGTTGGTTCGTACACGAAACCAACCGGGCCCTCGGAGCGGAAACGCTCATAACTTGAGCTACGGACGTCCGATCGACGTACCGTCAGCTGTGGTAGTTTCCTCTAAGTGAGACGGAACTTTTGGCATGCTCCGCCCGAGGATCGGATACAGGCGGAGTACGGTCGGGTTGGTTTTGCCCTAAAAACCAACCGGGCCCCTGGGACGAAAATGCCAATAACTCTCAGACCGGGCGTCCGTTTGACGCGCCGTCTGTCGCGTTGAGATCCTGTTGTCGATACGGAACTTTTGGATACATCAACTTCGGACTACGTGTCAGTTGATGTATCAGCCTCTCGGCTCGTGGAGCGGACCCTCCTAAACGAGCTCGCTTTGTGCGGGAACCCTAGCGCTGGCTGTGACTTCGACGACAGAGCAGAGATCCTTCGTGGACTGCGACGACGACAGAGCAGAGATCCTTCGTGGACTGCGACGACGGCAGAGCAGAGATCCTTCGTGGACTGCGGCGACGACTGTGCAGAGATCCTCAGTGGACTGCGTCGACTACTGCACTCAGCGATCCTACGTGGATCAGTGCTACAGGTTCTGTGTGAGCCCGATCCTATGTGGGTCCTTACTACCGGTTCTGTGTGAGCCACTGCCTACAGGTTCTGTGTGAGCCCGATCCTGTGTGGGTCTTCTGCGGGGGTTAGTACCTATCGATCCTTTGTGGGTCCGACGACTTAGATGGATCAGTGATCATCTTTGACGTCATCTGAAAAAGTATACCTGGTTGAGCTGAATCGTATGTTACTCTCCTTTGTGGATTGTGTTGAACTATCCTATGTGGATTTTACTGTTTACTCTCCTTGTGGATTTGAGTCTTGCTTTCCTTTGTGGATTGAGTTGTTCTTGAGCTCGTGAGCAGAGCTAGAATTGGGGACTTAGGTATATGTATGGGCATATACCTAAGTCGAGTCAGATGTTACTTCGTGATTGCATCTTTCTTTTGTGCTATATCCTTTGTGGATTTCGGGAGACCTTCGGGGGTCTCGGGGTCCTTACTGAGTAGCTTGTACTCACCCCTGCACGGGCTATGCCCGCACCTTGTTGTGTTGGTTGCAGACGACGAACAGCGCTGATCACAGTTGGGGCGTGGAGCAGGACGGTACCTGGAGGTGGACCACTGGGCGGGACGTGCTCGGAGCGGACGTGGGACCCGAGGAGCCTGGAGGCTATCTGTACCCACCCTTCAGGTGGGATTGCCAGTGGACGACACGAGGCCACCGTCTTTTCTTCAGTTGCTGTACTTTACTTTTCAGTTGTACTTTACAGTTGGGCTTGTATTTCCGGCCCCTTTACTTTTCTGCACTTTACTTTCCGCTTGCTGACTCTGTGTGGTTGTTACTTATAAAGGCAATGCCTTCCCTGTTTACTGGGATTTTACGCCTTGGTGCTAGTCGCCAGCCCCTGGCCTATGGAAGGCGGGCTTGGGGTAGTCACGGCACGGGCCCCGAGGACGGGTCGTGACAAATTGGTATCAGAGGTGGTCGGTTCTACCGCAGACTCTGATCGTCCTTTCTTTCTATGTGAAGCAATAGTGTTTAGTGTATTGAGTGTGGTTATCAGTTCAGGGAGCCCAGTGTTGGTGCGGCGGCCGACGTATCCGTACACCAGGACCCTGACTCCTGATTTCCGACTTAATGCATGAAAACATTGATTGCGTGTGTGTCTCGAGTTTTCTTTGTGATTACTTGTGTCAGCTCACCGGGTATACTGATCTGCTTTATGAAAGTCTCAAGTTTTCCTTGTGATTACTTGTGCCAGCTCACCAGGTATACTGTTCTGACTGTGGTGCTCTTGTTCTCCTTTTCAGGATGGCCCCGCGACGACAGCCAGCTAGGGTTCCGAGTGTAGGGCGCGACGGCAGCCCACCGAGCGACGAGGCCTCGGTGCAGGGCCCTTTGCCAGCAGTGGCACCGGCGGTAGCTTTACCCGCCGAGCCACCGATGCTGCCAGTACCAGACGCTGACGATGCACGTCGCCTCAGGGCACTGCACGAGTTTCAGGGCCAGCGACCGCCCAGGTTTCGCGGTGAGGCGGACCCCCAGGCCGCCGAGGACTGGCTAGAGGCGGTGGTGCGGACCTTTAGGCTAGTGAGGACACCAGCGGATCTCATGGTGATTCTCGCAGCGAGCCTCCTGCAGGCGGCGGCAGGACGATGGTGGAGCCTGATGCTCCAGGTTCACGATGAGGCATCCCTGCTCTGGGCGGACTTCGAGAGCCTCTTCCGCTCTGAGTTCGTCCCGGCCACCCTCCGAGCGGTGCGCATCCAGGAGCTTCTCCAGCTGCGCCAGGGCAGCATGACGGTCGCTCAGTACACGGCGAGGTTCACGGACCTATCTCGCTACTCGACCGACATGGTACGAGACCCCTTCTTCCGGGCCCGGACCTTCGAGCAGGGCTTGCGACAGGAGATTCGGGCGTCGCTGATCTCCCTCAGCATTCCGACCCAGGCGGGAGTGCTGGAGCGAGCCCTCCTGATCGAGAGCTTCCTGGCAGAGCCTTCTTCAGCGGCGAGACCTAGCGCAGGGCGGCAGGTAGCTGAGTCTTCGGCAGCAGGTAGCCGACGGATGACTCTCGGGTCCAGGCAGACCAGACCCCCACGCAGACGGCCTCAGGACACCGGCTTAGCAGTGCGGGGCACACAGCGGAGTGCCAGCCTTCCGAGAGGCAGGTTGTGCTACTCTTGCGGCGGGCAGGGTCACATGGCTCGTGATTGCCCGACTCGCCGACCAGAGGAGCAGCAGACGGTGGAGGGGCCACCCAGGCAGAGGCAGAGGGTCGACCGTGGCGGTCTGCAGGGAGGAGGCGGACGAGGCAGAGGAGCTGGCCGAGCAGCGGGTGGTGGGCGACGCTTCCAGGCTCTACCCCCACCACCACCAGGAGGGCCACCTCGACCACATGGAGCTGGCGGGCAGGGACAGGCCCAGCTCCAGGCAGTGGAGGCCTACGACCCCGACTTGCCAGAGATGATTCGAGGTACGATCTGTGTCTATTCCACCCTTGCTGCAGTACTTATAGACACAGGAGCGAGTCACTCTTTCATAGCCTCTGCCCTTGTTCGGAGCTCGGAGATTCCGACTGAGCCGTTGGCTCGATCCTTACGGCTAGAGACTCCTACGGGAGCAGACTCGACGATTACGCACTGGTGCCGGCAGTGTGAGCTTACTCTAGGAGGCGAGAGCTTCGGCTGGGATCTCCTTGTAGCGGCGTCGAGGCCTTACGACGTCATCTTGGGCATGGATTGGCTATCCACGGTTCATGCCCAGATCGACTGTTTTAGGCGCAAGGTGCGATGTGTTCGCACCGACGGGAGCAGGTTTACCTTCACCGGCGAGAAGGGAACCTTTGCAGCACAGGATGGACTTCCGCGGAGGAGAGTGCAGCCCATCTCTCATCAGTTGGCTAGCCTCATCCTAGGAGCAGTGGACGTGCGGAGTCCAGCTTTTCTTGCAGTGGTGGACCAGTACGTAGACGTCTTTCCCGACGACGTTCCAGGGCTACCTCCTCGTAGAGAGGTAGACTTTTACATCGACTTGTACCCCGGGACAGCCCTGATATCTACTCCAGCATATCGGATGGCCCCCGCCGAGCTTCGGGAGCTGCGGGTACAGTTGGAGGACTTGCAGAGCAAGGGGTTTATCCGACCCAGTGTTTCACCCTGGGCTTCCCCGATTTTGTTCGCCAAGAAGGCGGACGGGAGCTTGCGACTGTGTGTCGACTATCGTCGCCTGAACCAGGTGACAGTGAGGAACAAGTATCCGCTGCCACGGATTGATGACCTCTTCGATCAGCTCAAGGGAGCGCGGTGGTTCTCAAAGATAGACCTCCGGTCAGGCTATCATCAGCTCAGAGTTCGAGACGAGGACGTGCAGAAGACGGCCTTCAGGTGTCGGTATGGCCATTATGAGTTCTTGGTTATGCCGTTCGGTGTAACCAATGCTCCAGCAGTGTTCATGAGCCTCATGAACAGGATCTTCCAGCCATACCTCGACCGTTTTGTCGTGGTCTTCATTGACGACATTTTGGTATACTCGACGACTGAGGAGGAGCATGCCTACCACCTGCGAGTTGTGCTAGACACGCTCCGAGAGCACCAGCTTTATGGCAAGCTCTCAAAATGCCAGTTCTGGTTACGTGAGGTCCATTTCTTGGGACACGTCATCTCTGAGGCGGGAGTTGCAGTGGATCCCGCGAAGATCGAGGCAGTGCTAGCTTGGGAGCCACCCAAGAGCGTGACAAAGGTGCGGAGCTTCTTGGGCCTAGCCGGATACTATCGGAGATTCGTGCCAGACTTCTCCAGAGTTGCGGCACCACTCTCAGCGTTGACGAAGAAGGGGAAACCCTTCGTGTGGTCAGACAGATGTCAGCAGAGCTTCCAGGAGCTGAGGCAGAGGTTGACCAGCGCACCTATCTTGAGGTTGCCTGAGGAGGGAGTTGGATACGTAGTTTACTGCGATGCGTCAGGGACTGGACTCGGGTGCGTCCTGATGCAGGAGCGGGCCGTGATCGCCTACGGATCACGTCAGTTGAGGCCGCATGAGCAGAACTACGCCACTCATGACCTGGAGTTAGCAGCAGTGGTCTTCGCTCTGAAGACTTGGCGGCACTATCTGATGGGCGAGCGCTTCACAGTCTTTTCTGACCACCAGAGTCTCAGGTATATCTTCTCTCAGAAGGACCTGAACCTGAGACAGCGGAGATGGCTTGAGTTCCTCCAGGACTATGACTTTGAGATAGTCTATACTCCTGGGAAGGGGAACGTGGTAGCCGATGCCCTCAGCAGGAGGACGGGTATTCAGCTGCTTGAGGAGGCGACGGAGCAGCTAGCCTCCTTGCAGATATCCTTCGTGGATAGAGACGGAGCAGCCTTTCTTCAGTCTCTCGCAGTCTCTCCTCCACTTCTACAGCGGGTCAGAGAGGCTCAGCGTGAGGACGCTGACTGTGAGACCCGGCGTGCACTGATATCCTCAGGTCAGGCGCCTGATGGTTTCTCCCTTGGAGCAGAGCACGACATCCTTTTCAGGGGGCGTACCTTCGTACCAGTTGCTTTACGAGAGGAGGTGCTGAGAGAGTTTCACACTTCTCCCTTGGCGGTACATCCCGGAGTGGCGAAAATGTACCAGGATCTCAGACGACAGCACTGGTGGTCGGGCATGAAGAAAGCTGTGGCAGAGTTCGTTTCACGATGCCTCACCTGCCAGCAGGTGAAGGCAGAGCATCAGGTACCAGCAGGTTTGGTACAGCCCTTGGAGGTCCCGGAGTGGAAGTGGGATAGCATATCTATGGAATTCGTGACTGGACTTCCACGTACTTCCAGAGGTCACGACTCCATTTGGGTGATCGTCGACCGACTCACCAAGTCGGCACACTTCTTACCCATCAGAGAGCAGGGCTCAGTGGAGAGCTTGGGACGTCTTTACGTCCAGGAGATCGTACGGCTTCACGGTGTGCCATCATCTATCGTCTCCGATCGAGATGCTCGTTTCACTTCCCGGCTCTGGAAGGGATTGCAGGAGGCGTTCGGGACGCGGCTCCATCTGAGCACAGCCTTCCACCCTCAGACGGATGGTCAGACGGAGAGGACCATACAGACACTCGAGGACATGCTCCGTGCATGTGTCCTCGACTTTGGTCGCAGCTGGGAGGACCACCTACCCTTGGTGGAGTTCGCGTACAACAACAGCTACCACTCCACCATCGGGATGACACCATACGAGGCGTTGTACGGCAGACCCTGCAGATCACCGTTGTGCTGGACAGACCCTGGGGAGTCAGCACTCGTGGGACCAAAGATGGTCCGAGCCACGACAGAGAAGGTCCAGATCATCCAGGAGAGGATGAGGACAGCTCAGAGCCGGCAGAAGTCATATGCTGACAGGAGGCGGAGGCCACTAGAGTTCGAGGATGGCGACCACGTCTTTTTGCGTGTCTCACCTCGACGTGGTTTACGGAGATTTGGCCGAGGCGAAAAGTTGTCTCCACGCTTCATCGGGCCTTTCCAGGTCCTCAGCAGGATAGGAGAGGTGGCTTATCGCCTGGCTCTACCACCTCAGTTGCACCGGGTGCACGACGTCTTCCACGTGTCTCAGCTGAGGAGATACGTGCACGACCCGACGCACATCATCGACTTTGGGGAGCTGGACGTGGACGATGGGGCGACTTTTGCGGAGGTCCCAGTGGAGATCGAGGATCGACAGGAGCGGGTCCTACGTGGGCGGTCGATTCCTCTTGTGCGCGTCAGATGGCAGCACGGGAACCTCCAGGAGAGCACTTGGGAGCGGGAGGCTCAGATGCGTGCTCAGTACCCCCATTTGTTCCCCTAGTTTTTGATGTATCTTTACGGGGACGTAAAGCCCTGAGGTGGGAGTAATGTAAAGACCCGCAAATTTCAAGGAAATTTTTTTCTTAATTTTCTTTGGAATTTTACAAGAGCGCAGCTTCAGACGGCACCTGATTCCGAGGCCCGGTGTGCCCGGAATCAATTTCCGAAGTTTGGCTCGGGTACGTTCAGTGAACGGACGAGCGGGTTTTTCAATCTTTTGAACCGGTGCCCGGAATCAAATTCTGAGGGCACCGATGAAATCGCAGCGCCGGTATTTGCTTAGAAACGCCTCTTCCGGAGTTGCGTTTGCTCAGACGTGGTTTTTAAATTTTGCGGCTTTAAGTCAGAAATAAAATAAAGTTTGTGCGACAACTTTATTTTATTTCACTTAAACTGCTTGGAAGCCACTTAAAGTCACTTAAAGGCGGCTTGAACTGAGTTGAACTGGATAGGATGCTATCCAGAAATATCCTACCCCTTGGTAGGATATTTGTGCGGTGGGACCCGCACGAGCCCCGCCGTTTCTTTCGCTAAGTAACGCACCCGCGAAAACCCGTCAAAGTAACTGAAAAGTCAACCGACGCGTTTTCTTTAATTCTTAACAGACCATTTAATTGGGCGGTTTATTTCGTGAATTAAATGGACTGTTTCTTCGTGAATTAATTGGGTCGTTACTTATGCGTTTTACGTTTGTTGGCAAAATAATAAAATAGACAAACTTGTCTATTTTGGAGGATTGCTATCGTTGTGCAATTCCTCTGAGCCTCCACCCTCTCCGCGAAGAACGCGAAGAACGCGAAGAACGCGAAGAACGCCGGAACCGGAATCCGACGACGCACGATCCGCGACGTCAACAGCTTTTCCGCGACCTTCTTCTTCTTCTTCTTCGGTGCCTCTTCTTCCGCGGCGAACCTGCGATCGGCGGTTAAAGGTGAGAATCGAAACTTCTAAATTCTCCCTTCTTAATTTCAATAACAACGGATTTAATTAATTAAATCTGTTTGTTCTTGATCCGGAGATTGGCGACGCGACGCCGGATACCGCGACGACGCGACGATCTCCTTCTTCCGCGACGAGCGAATCCGCGACGACCTCTCGTCCGACGACGACTTCGAGGTAGGGATTTATTTTGGAAAAGTTACCCCTTTTAAATTTTCTCGTGAACGTTCTTGAAAATTTAAAAAGTCGGTTTCAAACGAACAATTTTATCTTTAAATAAAATTGTTGGATCATGTGTTGATCATCTTTTTCTTTTCTCCCGTTGATTATGGCTAACGCGGAGGGTGCGGGTCTAACGAACAAGACCCGACAACCCTCCGCCGATCTCTTTTGTTGTGCGGATATGACGGACGACGACAAACCGCGCGGCAGGGGCGATCCGTTGATTCCGCAGTGAAGGTCGGCATCCGGGAGAGGCATCGGCGCAGACGGGAGGCAAAACGGGCCACCGGAGCATCTCCGGCGGCCCGCGGAAGGCAGCGGCGGCGCGGGTCGCCGGCGCGGCGGCGCCGGCGACCGGAGGCGGCGGCGCCCGACACGCCGCCGTAGAGGAAGTCCGCCGCGGCTGAAGCCGCGGCGGCGGTGGCGGCCGGTTCCGCGGCCGCGCGGAACCGGGAACGGACGCGGCGGCCCGGCCGCGTCCGCGTGACAGGCGGCCCCCCGCGGGGGCCGCGTTTCTTCAAATGCCGCGGGTCAAACCCGCGGCGGCGGCCTGTTCGGCCGCTCGGCCGAAGCCGAGCCGGCCGGTTCGGTCGGCCGGGCCGCGCCCAGGCCGAACCGGACCCGGCCGAGCCGGTTCGGGCCGGTTCGAGCCGGCCCGGTTCGGGCCGACCCGGTTCGGCCGACCCCAGGGGGGGTTCGGGCCGGGTCGCCCCTGTAAAGACCCGTAAAATTCAAGGAAAATTTTTTCTTAATTTTCTTTAGAATTTTACAAGAGCGCGGTTTCAGACGGCACCTGATTCCGAGGCCCGGAGTGCCCGGAATTAATTTCCGAAGTTTGGCTCGGGTACGTTCAGTGAACGAACGAGCGAGAATTCCTAACTTTTGATCCGGTGCTCGGAATTGAAATCCGAGGGCACCGATGAACTCGCAGCGCCGATATTCGCTTAAAGAGACCCTTTCGGGAGTTGCGTTTGTTGCGGGACGAAAGTTAGTTTTTGGGAGAATTATAAAAAGTTGAATAAAAAAATGTGGATTCTTTTTATTTCACTTTTGTAGGTTAACTCCTCTCAAAAGGAGTTGGGGGTGGGACCCACACCCACTTAACCTACTTTGAGAGGATTAAGTGTGGTGGGACCCACACGAACCTAAACCTCTCAACTTCCCCCTTAAACTCCCCTCTCTCCCTCTTAATTGTTTGTAAACTTAACATCAAATTAATTACACATGACATGTTAATTAATTAAGTGTTATGTTTGAATTTTGAAGTTTTGAATTCCTAGGCTTGGTAAATAAAATAAGGAGAGACCTTATTTTATTTTGTTAGCCAACTTGTGTGGATTTCATTTGAGAGCTCCTCCTCCATCTTCTTCATCTTGACGAAGAACGTTCATCTTGACGAAGAACGCTCAAACTCCGACGAAGAACGACGCCTCTCTTCTTCGTCCTCGGTGTCAACAAGAGGGAACGCCGCATCCTCCTCGGGCCTTCTTCGTCGGCAAACGAAGATCCGCCAACAACGTGTCGCATCGGACGTAACTCTTCGTCAACGGATTTGACGAACGACGACCGCGACGCCCGACTTCCGCGACGCCGTCTTCCGCGGAACGTAGAAGATTCTTTGAATCTCAAACCAGAGGTAGGGGATGTTATTTATTGATTATTTTATTCCATTCTTAAATCATGGATTTTAGCATGACTAAACGTGAGGCTTTTGGATTTTCTTTAGTTATGTTATTATTTAACGTGAGGGGGGTCGGACCGCATGAACACGGCCGAACCCCCCCTCCTTAGTTCTCGTTTTATTCATGCGGGTGGAAGCAAGTGGCGTGGTGCCGTCGCACCACGCGGATGAACATGCTTATATTTTTCCGCAACGCCGCCGCGCTACGCCGAGGAGAGTCTTCAAGAACGCGACGCCGTCGCGCCGTGTTGGAAGGATTCATGGCACGGCGAAAGGGGCGCGGTGCCGTCGCACCGTGCCGGACGACGAACACCGCGGCCGGTTCCGGGCCGCGGCGGGACGAGAAGACCGCGGCCGGTTCCGGGCCGCGGCGGGAGAGGAGACCGGCGGCCGGGCCGCCGGCGTCGGAAGTCGAGGGCGGGACCGGAAATTCCGGTCCCGTTGGTAAAAACCGGCCGGCCAGCTGGCCGGCCGGATATCATAAAAACCGGGGGAATAAATCCCCCGGCCGGTTCAACAAACCCCCCTCTTAATGAGGGGGGGGGGGGGGGTTCAATTAAAGAGGGGGGGGCAACAGCCCCCCGGTTTTATCAAGCCGGCCCCCACTTGCGGGGGCCGTTTTTTTTTGGCAAAGGCACGGCTCAAGGCCGTGCCGCCTTGAAGAAAAACGCGGGGCATAGCCCCGCGTGCCAACCAGCGCGGCCCGCCGCCGCCGCCCCCGCGGCCCGCCGCCGCCGCCGCCGCCCCCGCGGCCCGCCGCCGCCGCCGCCACCGCGGCACGCCGCCGCCGCGCCGCCGCGCCGCCGCCGCCGCGCCGCCGTCGCCGCGCCGCCTCCGCCGCGCCGCCGTCGCCGCCGCCGCCGGCCGCCGCGCCGCCGCCGCGCCGCCCCCGGGGGGGGGGGGGGGGGGGGGGGTCGGGCCGGGTCGGCCCGGACCCGGACCCCCCCGTTTCGAACCAGTTTCGGTTTTTGGCTCATAACTTGAGCCTCGGACCTCCGAATGACAAACCGTCTGCGGTAACGCGATCCTTGGATCGAGACGGTCGTTTCGGTATATCGCACTCAAGGTTTCGGTTTACTTTGAGTTCGGCCGGGTTGGTTCGTTCACGAAACCAACCGGGCCTTCGGAGCGGAAACGCTCATATCTTGAGCTACGGACGTCCGATTGACGCGCCGTCAGTCGCGTTGTGTTCCTCTTAGTGAGACGGATCTTTTGGCATACTCCGCCCGAGGTTTGGACGCAGGTGGAGTACGGTCGGGTTGGTTTTGCCTTAAAAACCAACCGGGCCCCGGAGACGAAAATGCCTATAACTCTCAGACCGGGCGTCCGATCGACGCGCCGTCTGTTGCGTTGAGTTCCTGTTGACGATACGGAACTTTTGGATACATCAACTCTGGTCTTTGTGACAGTTGATGTATCAGCTTCTCGGCTCGTGGAGCGGACCCTCCGTACGAGCTTGCTGTGTGCGGGAACCCTAGTGCTGGCTGCGACTGTTCTACTGCTACGACTGCTACTGTGACTGCGACGACGACAGTACAGAGATCCTGTGTGGATTTGACGACGACAGTACAGAGATCCTGTGTGGATTTGACGACGACAGTACAGAGATCCTGTGTGGATTTGACGACGACAGTACAGAGATCCTGTGTGGATTTGACGACGACAGTACAGAGATCCTCTGTGGATTTGACGACGACAGTACAGAGATCCTGTGTGGATTCGACGACGACGACTACAGCACTCAGCGATCCTACGTGGATCAGTGCTACAGGTTCTGTGTGAGCCCGATCCTGTGTGGGTCCTTGCGCTCAGCGGTTCTGTGTGAGCCAGCGCCTACAGGTTCTGTGTGAGCCCGATCCTGTGTGGGTCTTCTGCGGGGGTTAGTTACCTATCGATCCTTCGTGGGTCCGACGACTTAGATGGATCAGTGATCATCTTTATCGTCCTTGAAGAAGTATACCTGTGTGAGCTGAATCCTGTTGTTTTCCTGTGTGGATTGTGTTGTGCAATCCTGTGTGGATTATATTTTGCTTTCCTATGTGGAATACGTATACTTTCCTGCGTGGACTGAGTTGTACTTGGGCTTGGAGGTTGGAGTGTATTTTAATTGATGACTTAGGTATATGTATGGGCATATACCTAAGCTGTGTCAGTTGTTACTTCGTGTTTGTACTTTTCTTCGTGGTTTATCCTTTGTGGATTTGAGAGACCTTCAGGGGTCTCGGGGTCCCTACTGAGTAGCTTATACTCACCCCTGCACGGGCTTCGCCCGCACTACGTTGTGTTGGTTGCAGACGACAGACAGCGTTGACCTTAGCTGAGGCGTGCACAGCGGGACGGTACCCGGAGGTGGACCACTGGGCGGGACGTGCACGGAGCAGATGGCGGGACCCGTGGAGCAGAGGAGCTATCTGTACCCACCCTTCAGGTGGGATTTCCAGTGGACAGCTCGGAGTAGCGGCCTTTACTTTACAGTTGCTGTTTTTCCCTTTTCGAGTTGTACATTACTTTCAGTTTGGGTTTGTATACTGGCCCATTTACCTTTCCGCACTTTCAGTCGTACTCTGCTTGCTTAGTGTTTACCTTCCGCTTGTTTACTCTGTGGTGTGTGTTTACTTTTCAAAGGCAATGCCTTCCCTTTTTACCGGGATTTACGCCTTGGTGCTAGTCGCCAGCCCCTGGCCTATGGAAGGCGGGCTTGGGGTAGTCACGGCTCGGACCCCGAGGGCGGGTCGTGACAAATTGGTATCAGAGGAGTTCGGTTCTACCGCGAACTCTGATCTTTTCTATGTGAAGCAATAATGTTTAGCGTATTGAGTGTGGTTATCAGTCCAGGGAGTCCAGTGTTGGTGCGGCGGCCGACGTATCCGTACACCAGGACCCTGACTTCTGATTTCCGACTTAATGCACGAAAACATTGATTGTGTGTGTGTTTCAAAGTTTTCTTGTGATTACTTGTGCCAGCTCACCGGGTATACTGATCTGCTTAATGAAAGTCTCAAGTTTTCTTTGTGATTACTTATATCAGCTCACCTGGTATACTGTTCTAACCGTGGCGCACCTGTTTCCTTTTCAGGATGGCCCCACGACGGCAGCCAGCTAGGGTTCCGAGAGTCGAGCGAGACGACAGCCCACCGAGCGACGAGGCCTCGGTGCAGGGACCTTTTTCAGTAGTGGCACCGGCGGTAGCTTTACCCGCCGAGCCACCGATGCTTCTAGCAGCAGCCGCTGACGATGCACGTCGCCTCAGAGCACTGCATGAGTTTCAGCGCCAGCGACCGCCCAGGTTTCGCGGGGAGACGGATCCCCAGGCAGCAGAGGACTGGCTGGAGGCAGTGGTTCGAGTGTTTAGGCTAGTGAGGACACCAGCAGACCTCATGGTGATCCTCACTGCGAGCCTACTACACGCAGCAGCTGGACGATGGTGGAGCTTGATGCTCCAGGTGCACGATGAGGCATCTCTACTTTGGACGGACTTTGAGAGCCTCTTCCGCTCGGAGTTCGTCCCAGCCACCCTTCGTGCGGTGCGTATCCAGGAGCTTCTACAGCTGCGGCAGGGCAGCATGACGGTCGCCCAGTACTCGGCGAGATTTACCGATCTCTCGCGCTACTCGACCGACATGGTACGGGACCCATTCTTCCGGGCCCGGACCTTCGAGCAGGGTTTGAGACACGAGATCAGGGCATCGCTGATCTCCCTCAGCATACCGACTCAGACAGGAGTACTGGAGCGGGCCCTTCTGATCGAGAGCTTCCTTGCTGAGTCTACACCAGCACAGAGACCCACCGCAGGGCGGCACGTGGCAGAGTCATCTGCAGCTGGCAGTCGACGAATGACTCAGGGGTTCAGACAGACCAGACCTCAGGGCACTGGCTCAGCAGTGCAGGGCACACAACGCGGAGCCAGTCTTTCGAGTGGAAGACTGTGCTATGCATGCGGCGGGCAAGGCCACATGGCTCGTGACTGCCCGACCCGCTATGCGGAGGAGCAGCAGACGGTTGAGGAACCACCTAGGCAGAGGCAGAGGTTCGACCGTGGCGGTCCGCAGGGAGGAGGCGGACGAGGCAGGGGAGCTGGACGAGCAGCTGGTGGTGGCCGACGCTTTGAGGCTCTACCACCACCACCACCAGGAGGTCCACCCCGACCGCAGGGGAGAGCTCAGCTTCAGGCAGCCGAGGCCTTCGATCATGGAGCTCTGGGAGCCGATGGACAAGAGCAGAACTAGTGGATACATCCTTTGTACTTCTAGTTCCTTGTTGCTTTTGTGTAGCGTCTTGTATTACGAACTGCAATAATAAAAGACGCTTATCTTGTGATGTTTTCGTTCCTGTCCTCTATCGTAATGTTACTAAGAGGTTCCAGTTTTGGCTGTTGACTTGACCCTCACTTGTGAGACATCTACTGGAGGAGGCCCAGTTACCACACACTGATGCCGACAGTGTGACACAACCCCTGGAGGCGAGAGTAACGGTTGAATCTCTTAGTAGTAGCGTCGAGGCCTTACGACGTCATCCTTATTATGGATTAGTATCATCCATGTTAGGATTGACTGTTTTAGGCAAAGAATGTGGTTAATCCAGGGGATGAGACTAGATTTCTCTTTTCGGCAAAAGAGAAATCTTGCAGCTCTAGTGGGACCTGAGATGGTCCAGGTCATCCAGGGGCGGATGAGTACAGCTCAGAGCCAGCAGAAGCCTTATGCTGACAGGAGGCGGAGGCCACTGGAGTTCGAGGATGGCGACCACGTCTTCTAGCGGGTCTCACCTCGACGTGGTATTCGGAGATTTGGCCAAGGCGGCAAGTTATCTCCGTGCTTCAACGGACCCTTCCAGGTTCTCAGCAGGATTGGTGAGGTGGCTTATCGCCTGGCTCTACCACCTCAGTTGCACCGGGTGCACGACGTCTTCCACGTATCCCAGCTGAGGAGATACGTGCACGACCCGACACACATCATTGACCATGGGGAGCTTGACGTTGACAATGGGGCGACTTTTACGGAGGTCCCGGTGGAGATAGAGGATCGACAGGAGCGGGTCCTGCGTGGGCGATCGATTCCTCTTGTGCGCATCTGATGGCAGCACGAGAATCTCCAGGAGGGCACAAGGGAGCGGGAGGCTCAGATGCGTGCTCAGTACCCTCATTTGTTTCCCTAGTTTTTGTTGTAGCTTTACGGGGACGTAAAGCCCTGAGGTGGGAGTAATGTAAAGACCCGTAAAATTCAAGGAAAATTTTTTCTTAATTTTCTTTAGAATTTTACAAGAGCGCGGTTTCAGACGGCACCTGATTCCGAGGCCCGGAGTGCCCGGAATTAATTTCCGAAGTTTGGCTCGGGTACGTTCAGTGAACGAACGAGCGAGAATTCCTAACTTTTGATCCGGTGCTCGGAATTGAAATCCGAGGGCACCGATGAACTCGCAGCGCCGATATTCTCTTAAAGAGACCCTTTCGGGAGTTGCGTTTGTTGCGGGACGAAAGTTAGTTTTTGGGAGAATTATAAAAAGTTGAATAAAAAAATGTGGATTCTTTTTATTTCACTTTTGTAGGTTAACTCCTCTCAAAAGGAGTTGGGGGTGGGACCCACACCCACTTAACCTAATTTGAGAGGATTAAGTGTGGTGGGACCCACACGAACCTAAACCTCTCAACTTCCCCCTTAAACTCCCCTCTCTCCCTCTTAATTGTTTGTAAACTTAACATCAAATTAATTACACATGACATGTTAATTAATTAAGTGTTATGTTTGAATTTTGAAGTTTTGAATTCCTAGGCTTGGTAAATAAAATAAGGAGAGACCTTATTTTATTTTGTTAGACAACTTGTGTGGATTTCATTTGAGAGCTCCTCCTCCATCTTCTTCATCTTGACGAAGAACGTTCATCTTGACGAAGAACGCTCAAACTCCGACGAAGAACGACGCCTCTCTTCTTCGTCCTCGGTGTCAACAAGAGGGAACGCCGCATCCTCCTCGGGCCTTCTTCGTCGGCAAACGAAGATCCGCCAACAACGTGTCGCATCGGACGTAACTCTTCGTCAACGGATTTGACGAACGACGACCGCGACGCCCGACTTCCGCGACGCCGTCTTCCGCGGAACGTAGAAGATTCTTTGAATCTCAAACCAGAGGTAGGGGATGTTATTTATTGATTATTTTATTCCATTCTTAAATCATGGATTTTAGCATGACTAAACGTGAGGCTTTTGGATTTTCTTTAGTTATGTTATTATTTAACGTGAGGGGGGTCGGACCGCATGAACACGGCCGAACCCCCCCCTCCTTAGTTCTCGTTTTATTCATGCGGGTGGAAGCAAGTGGCGTGGTGCCGTCGCACCACGCGGATGAACATGCTTATATTTTTCCGCAACGCCGCCGCGCTACGCCGAGGAGAGTCTTCAAGAACGCGACGCCGTCGCGCCGTGTTGGAAGGATTCATGGCACGACGAAAGGGGCGCGGTGCCGTCGCACCGCGCCGGACGACGAACACCGCGGCCGGTTCCGGGCCGCGGCGGGACGAGAAGACCGCGGCCGGTTCCTGGCCGCGGCGGGAGAGGAGACTGGCGGCCGGGCCGCCGGCGTCGGAAGTCGAGGGCGGGACCGGAAATTCCGGTCCCGTTGGTAAAAACCGGCCGGCCAGCTGGCCGGCCGGATATCATAAAAACCGGGGGAATAAATCCCCCGGCCGGTTCAACAAACCCCCCTCTTAATGAGGGGGGGGGGGCGGTTCAATTAAAGAGGGGGGGCAACAGCCCCCCGGTTTTATCAAGCCGGCCCCCACTTGCGGGGGCCGTTTTTTTTGGCAAAGGCACGGCTCAAGGCCGTGCCGCCTTGAAGAAAAACGCGGGGCATAGCCCCGCGTGCCAACCAGCGCGGCCCGCCGCCGCCGCCACCGCGGCCCGCCGCCGCCGCGCCGCCGCCGCCGTCGCCGCCGCCGCCGGCCGCCGCGCCGCCGCCGCGCCGCCCCCGGGGGGGGGGGGGGGGGGGGGTCGGGCCGGGTCGGCCCGGACCCGGACCCCCCCGTTTCGAACCAGTTTCGGTTTTTGGCTCATAACTTGAGCCTCAGACCTCCGAATGACGAACCGTCTGCGGTAACGCGATCCTTGGATCGAGACGGTCGTTTCGGTATATCGCACTCAAGGTTTCGGTTTACTTTGAGTTCGGCCGGGTTGGTTCGTTCACGAAACCAACCGGGCCTTCGGAGCGGAAACGCTCATATCTTGAGCTACGGACGTCCGATTGACGCGCCGTCAGTCGCGTTGTGTTCCTCTTAGTGAGACGGATCTTTTGGCATACTCCGCCCGAGGTTTGGACGCAGGTGGAGTACGTTCGGGTTGGTTTTGCCTTAAAAACCAACCGGGCCCCGGAGACGAAAATGCCTATAACTCTCAGACCGGGCGTCCGATCGACGCGCCGTCTGTTGCGTTGAGTTCCTGTTGACGATACGGAACTTTTGGATACATCAACTCTGGTCTTTGTGACAGTTGATGTATCAGCCTCTCGGCTCGTGGAGCGGACCCTCCGTACGAGCTTGCTGTGTGCGGGAACCCTAGTGTTGGCTGCGACTGTTCTACTGCTACGACTGCTACTGTGACTGCGACGACGACAGTACAGAGATCCTGTGTGGATTTGACGACGACAGTACAGAGATCCTGTGTGGATTTGACGACGACAGTACAGAGATCCTGTGTGGATTTGACGACGACAGTACAGAGATCCTGTGTGGATTCGACGACGACGACTACAACACTCAGCGATCCTACGTGGATCAGTGCTACAGGTTCTGTGTGAGCCCGATCCTGTGTGGGTCCTTGCACTCAGCGGTTCTGTGTGAGCCAGCGCCTACAGGTTCTGTGTGAGCCCGATCCTGTGTGGGTCTTCTGCGGGGGTTAGTTACCTATCGATCCTTCGTGGGTCCGACGACTTAGATGGATCAATGATCATCTTTATCGTCCTTGAAGAAGTATACCCGTGTGAGCTGAATCCTGTTGTTTTCCTGTGTGGATTGTGTTGTGCAATCCTGTGTGGATTATATTTTGCTTTCCTATGTGGAATACGTATACTTTCCTGCGTGGACTGAGTTGTACTTGGGCTCGGAGGTTGGAGTGTATTTTAATTGATGACTTAGGTATATGTATGGGCATATACCTAAGCTGTGTCAGTTGTTACTTCGTGTTTGTACTTTTCTTCGTGGTTTATCCTTTGTGGATTTGAGAGACCTTCAGGGGTCTCGGGGTCCCTACTGAGTAGCTTATACTCACCCCTGCACGGGCTTCGCCCGCACTACGTTGTGTTGGTTGCAGACGACGGACAGCGTTGACCTTAGCTGAGGCTTGCACAGCGGGACGGTACCCGGAGGTGGACCACTGGGCGGGACGTGCACGGAGCAGACGGCGGGACCCGTGGAGCAGAGGAGCTATCTGTACCCACCCTTCAGGTGGGATTTCCAGTGGACAGCTCGGAGTAGCGGCCTTTACTTTACAGTTACTGTTTTTCCCTTTTCGAGTTGTACTTTACTTTCAGTTTGGGTTTGTATACTGGCCCATTTACCTTTCCGCACTTTCAGTCGTACTCTGCTTGCTTAGTGTTTACCTTCCGCTTGTTTACTCTGTGGTGTGTGTTTACATTTCAAAGGCAATGCCTTCCCTTTTTACCGGGATTTACGCCTTGGTGCTAGTCGCCAGCCCCTGGCCTATGGAAGGCGGGCTTGGGGTAGTCACGGCTCGGACCCCGAGGGCGGGTCGTGACAGCCCCGGGCCCAGAACCCCCGTTTTCGGGCCCTCTTCGGTCTTTCGCCCATATCTTGGGCCTGGGACCTCCGATTGACGAACCGTCAGCGGCTACGCGATCCTTGGATCAAGACGGTCGTTTCGGTATATTATACTCAAGGTTTCGGAAGACTTTGGGTTCGGCCGGGTTGGTTCGTACACGAAACCAACCGGGCCCTCGGAGCGGAAACGCTCATAACTTGAGCTACGGACGTCCGATCGACGTACCGTCAGCTGTGGTAGTTTCCTCTAAGTGAGACGGAACTTTTGGCATGCTCCGCCCGAGGATCGGATACAGGCGGAGTACGGTCGGGTTGGTTTTGCCCTAAAAACCAACCGGGCCCCTGGGACGAAAATGCCAATAACTCTCAGACCGGGCGTCCGTTTGACGCGCCGTCTGTCGCGTTGAGATCCTGTTGTCGATACGGAACTTTTGGATACATCAACTTCGGACTACGTGTCAGTTGATGTATCATCCTCTCGGCTCGTGGAGCGGACCCTCCTAAACGAACTCGCTTTGTGCGGGAACCCTAGCGCTGGCTGTGACTTCGACGACAGAGCAGAGATCCTTCGTGGACTGCGACGACGACAGAGCAGAGATCCTTCGTGGACTGCGACGACGGCAGAGCAGAGATCCTTCGTGGACTGCGGCGACGACTGTGCAGAGATCCTCAGTGGACTGCGTCGACTACTGCACTCAGCGATCCTACGTGGATCAGTGCTACAGGTTCTGTGTGAGCCCGATCCTATGTGGGTCCTTACTACCGGTTCTGTGTGAGCCACTGCCTACAGGTTCTGTGTGAGCCCGATCCTGTGTGGGTCTTCTGCGGGGGTTAGTACCTATCGATCCTTTGTGGGTCCGACGACTTAGATGGATCAGTGATCATCTTTGACGTCATCTGAAAAAGTATACCTGGTTGAGCTGAATCGTATGTTACTCTCCTTTGTGGATTGTGTTGAACTATCCTATGTGGATTTTACTGTTTACTCTCCTTGTGGATTTGAGTCTTGCTTTCCTTTGTGGATTGAGTTGTTATTGAGCTCGTGAGCAGAGCTAGAATTGGGGACTTAGGTATATGTATGGGCATATACCTAAGTCGAGTCAGATGTTACTTCGTGATTGCATCTTTCTTTTGTGCTATATCCTTTGTGGATTTCGGGAGACCTTCGGGGGTCTCGGGGTCCTTACTGAGTAGCTTGTACTCACCCCTGCACGGGCTATGCCCGCACCTTGTTGTGTTGGTTGCAGACGACGGACAGCGCTGATCACGGTTGGGGCGTGGAGCAGGACGATACCTGGAGGTGGACCACTGGGCGGGACGTGCTCGGAGCGGACGTGGGACCCGAGGAGCCTGGAGGCTATCTGTACCCACCCTTCAGGTGGGATTGCCAGTGGACGACACGAGGCCGCCGTCTTTTCTTCAGTTGTTGTACTTTACTTTTCAGTTGTACTTTACAGTTGGGCTTGTATTTCCGGCCCCTTTACTTTTCTGCACTTTACTTTCCGCTTGCTGACTCTGTGTGGTTGTTACTTATAAAGGCAATGCCTTCCCTGTTTACTGGGATTTTACGCCTTGGTGCTAGTCGCCAGCCCCTGGCCTATGGAAGGCGGGCTTGGGGTAGTCACGGCACGGTCCCCGAGGACGGGTCGTGACATATATGATCTAGGAATTCCTCCTGTTTGAGGAAGTGATGGAAAACTGGGTTCAATTTTCTCATACTATTATTCTTCATTTCTCATTGGTCTATTCAATCTTGTAGTAAGATCAGAAAAATACATCGAGTAGAAATCCATACATTCTTGAGCCAGGTAACCGTTCACAATAGAACCTTCGGGATGATTTCTGTTTTGGACATAAGACTTCAATGTGAACATATTTATTTCAGTTAGATACATACAATGAAAAGAAACAGGTCCTCCGAGAAGTATTTCAGGGGAAATATGGACAGTCAGATGCAACATGCATGTGAAAAATGATGGAGGAAATATTTTCCCCAACTCACACAAAATTAATGGGGTATCTGTCAACGTTTTTTTCAAGAAAGACTTGGAAAACTTATTAGCACAAATATCTCTAAAAAATGGCACAACCAAATAAAATCCACACTTACATTATTGTAAAAAAGATGACAGATTTCTATTAGAAGCAACTCATGCAGCAGAACGTGATAATCATGAGTCTTCAAAGATTTTAGCTTCAACTCTCTTCTATTGACCCATTTAGATATGTTGCTTGAATAGCCATCAGGAACTCTAATAGTCTATAATACTTCCAGAAATTGTTTTTTCCGTAGGTGTCATCACATAAGAAGCACATGGATGTTGCCATTTATTTTCACTGATACACACATGATGCAATTCTGGTCTGATGCCCCAATCCACCAAGTCACGCTGAGATCATAAATCATCTTTTGTCTTCCCCTTGACATTTAGAAGAACCGAAAGCAACATTTCGCATATATTCTTTTCAATATGAATTATGTCTAAGCAATGACGTAACAAATTGGTTGACCAGTAAGGCAAATCAAAAAAGATACTCCTCTTCCTCCAATTGTAACAGGTTTCAGTGGAAACATTCTTTCTCTTTCCAGATTTCATTTGACCCTTCCCGAATGAAAAACTGAAATCTTTCAATTCATTAAGCACATCAGTTCCAGACATATGCTGAGGTGGATCATCAGTCTCTATGGTATTATCAAATCTTCGAAGATTCAATCTATATGGATGATCCTTTGGCAAGAATCGTCGATGTCCCAAAAAACTGAAACTACCGCAATGTTTCATTCTTCTGGATCATGTATTCATCCTAAAAACTGGACAGGACAGTTTTCCCTTCATGCTCCATCCAGACATCATTTCATAAGCTGGAAAATCATTGATCGTCCACATAAGCGCAACATGCAACTGAAATATGTCTTTCAAACATGCATCGTATGTGTGGACACCCACATCCCAAATAAGTTTCAACTCTTTTATTAAAGGTTGCATGTATACATCAATATCAATGCTGGGATCAGAAGGACCAGATATGAGTATACTCATGAAAGTGAAAGGTTTTTTCATACACAACCGTGGGGGAAGATTATAAATGTGTATAAAAAATGTCCATGTGCTGTGAAAAGTAATCATCTGCCCAAACAGATTAAAACCGTCTCATAAAAGACCCAGACTCACATTACGCATGTCAGCTGTAAAATCAAGATGTCGAGCATCAAATCTCTACCATGAAAATCCATCTGCAGGATGAACCAACTCATCATTAGTCTTCTTTCTCTTGGTATCATTCCATCTCATTTTTATTGATATTTCATCAGACATAAATGGATTCTGGAGTCTGGGGATCAATGGAAAGTGCCACATTACTTTCTGTGGAACACGGGATGGTGTTCCATCAGATTTTGACTTCCAGCGGGATGTGCCACATTTTATACAATCATTTCGTTCAGCGGTTTCGTCCCAGAATAAACTGAAATCTTTCGGGCAAGCATGAATTTTGTTTCTTGAAAATCCATGTTCCTCAACTAACTTCCATGCCATATAGTGGTTTGAGAGAATATATGCATCATCTGGAAGTAAATCCTTCAAGAGGGTAAGAATGTAATCAATTTCTGTATTAGAAATCCCATACATAGTTTTTCCATGAAAAAATCGGATTAAAAATTCTAGCTTTTTCATTTTATCGCATTGTCGATATACTAGAGTCGTGGTAGCATCATTCAATTTTTTCACCCTATCAATATCATCATTTTCACTAGATGCATCAGCTGTCCTCATATCGAAGTCTTCTTGAGTCAAAATCCTTTGTTTTTCATGATGACGAATAAATGGAAACCGATCATCTAATAAATTCTCCATTCCAGTCCTTTCATTTCGATCATCACCAATTTGAGATTTCAATTTCTCCCCATTTTGATACCACACAAAGTAGTTTGCTTGAAAACCATTTTTGGTTATGTGGTAGCTGACTTCTTCACAGCTCAACCAAGGTCTACCAACACAATTGGAACATGGGCAGTGTATGTGACCACTATCTGAAGCATTGTGAAATGAAAAATCTATAAAGCTCTCCAAATTGTTTTGAAAATCTCCTGAGATATGATCAGTTTCATACATCCAACTTATGTCCATTCTATAAAAAGAATTTATCTAAGTCATTTTTTCATAAACAATTCAATAAGATTGAACTTTAATAGAAAATACATTTAAGTAAACGATAAAGGAATAAAATAATCAAGGTATCAACTACACATGTGAGAAAAACATACTAATGTGTTATTGAAAAAATATAAAACCCACAAGAACTTAATGTGTTATCACATCACATCATGCCTCATCCCATAACCATATTTGTAGGGTATCATGAACATGAATAACATAAAACTTGTTCCATCCTCCTACCCTACATGACCCCAACCACATGCCACATCTTATTATAGCCTTATCACATCGCACCTCACCTGAAAACACTAGGGAAAACATAGTACACCTCACCTGAAGACACATGGACAATCACATCACATCTTGCCTAAAAACACATGGTCAATCACTTATGAAGGAAGAGTAGGGAAGACAAGGTAGCTATCCAACCATATAACCACCATCATAGATATTAGAAAAAATACCCATAACTTAAAAACTCTGATCATTGGTAATTTTATCCAACTCTGGTTTGGAATGTGTAGAAATAACATAAAATACATGATATATAGATAGCACAAAATAGCCAACCTATGGGTTCACATCAACTAAATAATCACACACTTCACTACTACCATAAAACACATAAACCATCACAACCACTTTCACCACTATATGCAACACACCACACCACCACCACAAAGTCACATAGAATTTCCCACTTTCATTTATAAGCCAATTCATTCACACTTACATTGTCCATTCATTTAATGTTAAATTAATTAAATACATTTACCACACATCCATTTATATTCCATATCATTTATTTACTATCTAGTTTTTTTGTTTTAACAGCATACTTTATTCCATAGATAACCAAGAAACTAATAAAACCACCACACAACAACTCACCATATCACAATAACCATCGTCGCCATGTTACATCGGCCAACCATCTCACCAAAACAACCACATATCAAAACAAAAATATTACACATCACAAACCACCACACAACCAAAACCACCTCACCACATCATACACCACAACCTCATCACACAACACCTACACATGACACAACACCACCACACATCATCACTATCACACAACTTCACATGTCACATCCATGCCCACTAACCATCACATTACAACCCCACATATCACAAATCCCAACTGGTCAGCTCAATCACCATACAACAGCCTACAACATACAATGAAACACAACAAAAAACCTCTCATAGAAGCAACATACCGCAACTTCCACAATTTATTCAAGGTCTTTTATTACATTACCACTTTATTTATCATGGACATTATAACACAAATGATATTCCATGGGAAACTAATTAATTAACAAAAAATTCATTCATTTACCTATTTTTCACGGGGAAATCACATCAAAATCCAAGCTTAAAACTAAAATATTAGATCAATAACAATAAAAAAAAGGTATCATATGTGTATAAAGAATAAAATACCTGATTTGAGATGATTCAGATGGTTTTTCACCTGTTCAGATGTGGGAGTTCGCGAGAGGAGTAGAGCGCCAAATTTATTTTAGGTTTTTGTCATGAATGGGGGAGAGCAGCGGCCCAACTGTATTTGGGGAAAACCTTTACCAACAGTTTTTGAAAACCATTGGTAAAGGGTAGTTGAGTGTAACCTTACCCAATGGTTCAATAGAACCTTTGGCAAAGGGGTACCCTTTCCCAACAGTTTCACACCCCTTTACCAACGGTTCTAGTGAACCGTTGGTAAAGGGTTCCCTAAACCATCTTTACCAACGTTTTAACCAAACCGTTGGTAAAGAACCGTTGGTAAAAATGACATTTCCAATAGTGAGAATATTATGAGATTGTGGTGCATTTTTAAGAACCAAAATGAATGAGTAAATGGGGGTGGATCATGTTATATGATTCTATTGAGTGAAGTTTCAATAATTACATGATAAAATTATTTTCCCCAAATTAATTTAATACTATGAGTTCTAAAAAAGATGAATATGAGGAGCTATCGAATTGAGAGAAGATGTATATGCCTGAATGGCCTGAAGGAATTCATTTTTTATTGATTTTTTGATAACCCCCCTTTCAAGGGATGAGGGGAACCCTTACAAGGCTCGTAGGCTCAGATATTACATGGCCCGTAGGCTTAGGAGATTACATGACCCGAAGGTATTAGAGAATTCAACCAGAATATCTACAAGGAAATTCCCCATCCCCAGCATCTGTATCCTAATATTAGCTCTCCACCCTTTCATGACCATCTGGATAGGCTTCCCATGCAAGCACGGGCTGGTATCGATGGCATAGCCTTACCCTCTCATTCTGAAAATCCATTTGGCTCTGCTCTGGTGAGTGCACCTGCTCTGAATCCTCTTCTAGGGCTGCTCTTTTTTCATAGTGTGTCTGGGGCCAACATTCATGTGGCCCAAAGGCCTTGGGGTGGCCCAAAGGCATTAAGTTGTCCCGAAGGCCTTAAGAATCAACTAGCCCGAAGGTCTTGGGTGTCCCGAAATCCTTGCAGTACCCGAGGACCAAATCGGTGGCCCGAAGGCCCAGATGGATGAATAGTTCTAGCTGCTACAGTACCGAATAGTGCCTACTACAATGCCTGCTACAGTACTGCTACAGTACCCTATAAATATACCTCCACTCGGATTTGATCTCAGGTCTCTTGGATGCACCTAGTGAGTCCTCACCAACTGGGCTGAGGCTCATGTGCATGTATGTGAGAATTGAAGAAAAATAGAGTAATGAAATATTAACAGAAAAAGAACATATTGATGCCCTATGTTTATATGTTGTCATCTACATCTATTTTAGCTTGAGATATCAGTGAATCAAATTTAAGATTTAATATTGGGATGCAGATCAATATTAGTTTCTACATGAAGAGATAAATATATTCTTGAATATTCTTTGAGGCTCATAAAGGAAGACATTCATCTACTGAATCTATAGAAACCAGAACTTTTATGTGATATTTCTCATTATGGTTTTATTATATTTTATCTGCAAAATTAAACCACACAGTCCAATGCAACTTCAGAAAAGGATAGTATGATTCTATGCCTATACCTATAATATAGATTCACTAGTGCTTATAGTGAGGAATATATGGTTGCAAAGATTGAACAACTATGGAAAGGAGTATACCTTTTTGGAAGGAGATGAACCTCAAAAAAATAATAGTGTTCATTGGATTTTTTTCATTTGCAAGTGAGTCTGAGAATTTCACATTTGTGTGAATCAAACAAACAAAAATCACAAGGGTAGATTTAAAATTTTAGAAATAATAAAAATTGATCTATACTGATTTATTCCCCCTTATTTTTTGATTAACTCAATCCCTATAAATTTAATAGGCATTTGATCAAGGCCTCTTTATAAGATTAAATCATGTATTGAGAATAAAAAATCTGAATATTGTGAATAATATGGGAGTTCCTTCATTTGATGGTAATAATTACCATAGTTGGAATAAAAAGATGTATTTATATCTATTATTCATTATTTTGGAAGTTAGAGATGCTGAAGTAGTTAGTTTTCCACTAATTGAGAAAGACATAGTAATGGAATTTATTGATAAAATAAATATGGAGGTTGATAGTAATGCACATAATGTTATTCTTATTTATATTAGAAAATGTCTACAAAAGGTTAAGAGACTTCAATCACCCAAATAATTCTGTTACAAGCTAGAAATTATCTATAAAGTAAATGTGAAATTGAAAGAATCCAAATTAAAAATTTGGTGAAGCATATTTTAATACATCAAGATGGATGAGTTAGAAAATTTTTATGAATAATTCACTCAGTTAAATGAAAATGATAGTAAAATTTATGGGTTTGGTAAAAAATAGATGAATATATAACTTTCAAAAAGCTTATAAGGAATTCTTTATATATGTTTGATATGAAGATATCAATGTTATAAGATAGAGAGGATATTTTATTAGATGAATTTCATAACATTCTCATGTCTTATGAGAAGAGAAAATTTCCTAACTTTAATAATAGGTTAAAGATTATATGTATTTTGAAGCCATGAGAAAATTGAAAATCAAGGAAAATGTTGATAATGAAGATTCAAGTTAATATAAAAAGGAAGAGGATTATTGAGGGTCTTAAATAATCATTGAACTCATTTCAAATAGATTAAGAAAGGAAATAAAATTAAAAAAATGAAATTTCCACTTATTTTATATAAATGAAAAGAAATTGGGTATTTTTCCATAAATTGCCCAATGAAGAAAGAAATAGATTTTGATTCTAAATATAATGAGATACAACCAAGAAATAAGTGGGATAAAATATAAAAATAATTAACCAAACCTGGAAGGAAAAATAATATGTTTATTATAAGAAAAAGGAAAAATATGATGAGCAAGGAGGAAGAAGTTAATCATTCATCTAGTAGTGAATCAAAAAGTGAATCTGGTATTTTTTTTTTCAAATTTCATATATCTTGTTGAAAATAGAATTAATACTTCAAGTAGTGAAGTAGATGACTCAAAACTAATTTATATGAAATAAATATTAAATGATGAACCTGAAATATTTCTTGAGAAAAATACTATTATGAATAAATAGGAGAGGAAAATCATGAAAGAAAATAAAACCTTGACACAAGAGAAGAATGAGTTTGAGATGAAAGAATCAGTTTTTATGCAATAAAAATATTCATGATGAAAATTACTAAACATTATAAAATGATAAAATATCTTGAAGGAATATTTTATTTGAAAGAAGAATAATGAGCTAAAATATAGTCTAATTGTCTTGAAGTGGAGAGTTAGTTGAAAAATTTAAAGGAGTATTTCAAAAATTCTATTGAAGTCAATACTAAATCCTCTAAATCAGTATGGTGATCTGGCATAAAAAGTAAAGTTAAATATTTTCTTGATGAATCTACTTGCAATTACATTTTTACTAATAATGAAAGTTCAAATCCATTTTTTTCTAGTTTAGACAAATACAAATTATAGAAAACATTATCCCATATAAATAGTATAAAGGAGGATTTCAAGAAGCTCTGCAAGTCCCAAACAAAAGAAAATTTAAATCCAAAAAGTAAATCAAGAACAATATTTTGGTCAGTATTTCAAGAATATATTGGAAAAACATTTAAATACCTTGAAATAGGAAAGCATTAAGATGGATTAAATTCAAAGAGATGAAGTTAAATACTAAAAGAAGATAGACTGTAAAGAGAGAATATTTTTAATTTTACTACAAAAAAATATTTGACTTTTTTGAAGAAATTTTTTACATGTGTCAATAATAGGGTAATCATTTTGATAAATGAGTAATAACATGATTCAATGTGAGGAAGGTCAATAAATAGGAATACATTCAAACTTGGGATTATTTGTCATATCATTTGAAGACCTTTTAATAGATGATCCAGGCACACATGTATCTTTTTTTACCTTGAAATTGTTTACGGAGAATGATTCCAACTGGCTTAAACTTTCCTTCAATAACTCTTTAGTTTCTTTTAGTGTTTTGTTTGGTTAAGCTATGTGAGTTCTAACTTTTCCCTTAAAAGTGTTTTGATAATAATAATTTGATTTTCAATCAGTTAAAATAGGGGTTTACACCTTTTTAAATGATTGTTCTTTAAATATCAAAGGTGTTGGATCTACTGAAATTTAATCACAAAATATAAAATCAAATGATGTTTTATATGTGGAAGGAATGGAGTATAATCTATTGATTGTTAGTAAACTCAATAATGATGGGTATGAGGTTATTTTATAATAGGTCTCATATACTATTAAAAGTTTAATGGATGGAAGGATTATACCAAAATAAAAGATAATAAGTGGAAATATATTTTTAATTGGTTATCCAACCAATTCCTATTATTTGGGTTAAAAAATGAGAGTATGTTGCGACATAAAATTCTTAGTCATTTTATAAGAATAAGATTAAGAAAAAATAAAAAACATAAAATTTTCCTAGATCTCCCTAAGATTAAAATAGAAAGTAATACTATGATTGGAACATATCAAAAGGGAAATATAACACAAAAATCACATAATAAGGTGGGTAATATTTTTACTAGACCATTAGAACTCATTCATACTAATTAATGTGGCCATTTTAGGAAAAATTAAATAATATGTGAGTTTTATTTAATGAAATTTATTAATAATTATAATCAAATAAACACTATAGTGTTTATCAATCATAAGTTACAAACTAATAAGATGTTCAAAATATTTAGAAGTTAGGATAAGAAAAAATTTGGGCTTCACATCAAGAAGTTATGATATGATAATAGTAAATAATATACATGAAATTCATTTTAAATATATATTTCTAAGAATGGGTTCATAAATCAATTCAAAAAACCATATACTCTTCCAAAATAATAATTTTATAGAGATAAATAATATAAGCATTGATGATATGGGAAGGAAAATGTTAGCTTAGAATAAATTCTCAAAATATTTTTATGAGAATATATGTGTATTTCTATACACATATAGAACCGATGTCTTATAATACCCAATACATATCTTACTCCTTATTATATGTGGCATAAGAATAATCCAACTATGAATTAATTCAATTTTTTTGAGAGTTCATGTTTAATAAAAGTCAATATAAAAAAGTTGGTGAAGTTTGAAGAGAATGAAGATAAAGGTGTATTTATGGGATAATTATCTAATGGTAGTGGATATAGATACTAGAATAAGAGGCTTAACAAGTTACTGTACTGATATGATGTTAACATTATTGAAAATTAGTTCACAACAGGTCAACTAGATGAAACATATTTGGAATTATCTAAGAGGGAAAACATGAAAAATTCTGATTATCTGGTTGAAAAGGAAGCTTAAATTGAACCAAATTTTATTGATATTGAATTTGGAGACACAAGTGATGATAGTAATATTATTGAAAGTGATAGAAAATATTTTCAAAGGGTGAAAAGTCATGTTAAAATAGAATATGTCATTGGGAGTCAAGGAGAACTTGTGAAAAATAGAAGAATACTTAGAATTTAAAAGAATAGCTCTAATATCAAAAATTGATTCAAGAACTATGGATCAAGCTATTAATAATGAAGAGTCGGTGAAATCTATGAAAAAAAAGTTAAATAAAATTGAGAAGAACTATACATGGGATTAGTTCTAAGGATCAAAGATAAAAATATGATTGGGGAAAAATGGTATTTTTGAAACAAAATCAATGAGAAATATAAAGTGATAAGGAAATAGGATAGGGTAGTATACAAAATAAAGAAACAATTAAAAGGCATAGAATTTTAATAAACCGTTACTCCAATAAAAATACATGAAACAATCTTGATGATTTTAGTATTGATTATACCCAAGCACTATAAATTTTATCAATTTGATATGAAATAAACCTTCTTAATTGGTTATATTAGGCAAGAAATATTCATTGAGAAACCAGAAGGTTTTATTTTGGATGTTGGTGGTAGTATGGTGTGAATAATGAGAAAGCAATTGTATGGATTGAAATAGGCTCATAGATCTTGGTACTCAAAACATAATGGTTTCTTGAGAAAAATTAATTTCACAAAAGGAAAAGTTGACAACAAGTTATATGTCAAGGTGATATCCAAATGTACACTAATTTTCATTATTTATGTTGATGATATATTTTTTGATAGTGACTAAGAGTACTTTAGTGAGAAATCTTATGGTCAAATGAAAACATAGGTTGAGAATTCTATGTTGGGTGAATTGAATTATTTTACCAGATTATAGATTGGGAAGAAACTAGATTTCATATTTTTGTCTCAAGAAAAATATTCCATGGAGTTATTGAAAGAGTTTGGAATGAAATAATCAAAAGAATTTTCAACCCTAATTTTAATTAGAATAAAATTGTGAAAGGATGATAATGGTATCAGGATTGATAAAAAATATTTCACAAGGTACATTGGAAGGCTATTTTATTTGATAGCTTCGACATCTAATATAGCCTATGTAGACATGAATCTTTATTATTTTCTATTAGTGTTTGTTGTGTTCTAGAAATCCCATGTTATATGTTGAATATTTATTTAGAGGAAATATATTATGTAGATCATAGAGGATTTTTTAGTCATAATGTATGATATTTGATGACCTAAATAATAGATTATGGCTAGAGAATTTGATATTTACCTATTAAATATATAATTATCCTAAATATAATATATTTATTCCACATTCATGATGTTTTTTACTTAGGAAATTTTGGATTTTCACATAAGAAGTTTCAGTTTCATAAAAAATTTAGCTATGAATATTTTTTTGCTATATCTATGAAGTTTTTTGGTATGATATTTCCTTTTGTGAAAAATCATATTTCCAGAATTGTAATATTCTAAATAATTTAAAACCTATCATCTCCAAACCATTATTTATGGATCCAATCATCATAAACACCCAAAAGTATTTGTGATTCAAGATATTTTAATTAAAAATTAGATATATTATGAGGAGAATAAGATCAGCCATGAAATGATCTAATGAGAAAGAATATAATTAAAGAAACATATATGATTTAAAAATCATCAAAATATTATATCTGGTATGTATGCATGATGATGCAAAGTTGTTCTTGAATTTGAATAATCACTTGAAACTAGTTTAGTAGTGATTCAAGTCATGTTTTAAAGAATATGATTGTTTTTACTAATGAGTTCATATGAGTTTCACCATGAATCTATTATTCAAGAGAAAAAGGTTAATGATGGGTTTTAAACTTGAGTTAGTAATAATAATATGATGGGTATTCCTAGAATTCAAAAAAATCATTTTTATGAATTATTTTCTGAGTTTTGAGATAAAGTTTTCTTTTTGATCATTTTATTTTCTTTTATTTTTTAAAGTAATAAAGAAAGGTTATATGTTTTATTGTACTGGATACTTAATATTAATTAAATTGTATAATATTATAATATTATGGAACTTGTTTTGTGAGCCTATTTGAATTAGGAAATGGAGAAAGACTGTGTTTTACGATATTTATGAGTGAAGTTTCAAGACTTCAAAGCTAAATTTAATTTTCAAAAATTAATTTAATTCTTAGAGATCCAAAAATGATGAATATGAGGATCTATAAAATTAATAAATAATGGGTGTGAGAATAATAAAAAACAGAGCAAAAATATTGAGATAAAAAGAAAAGCCCGATTCCTA
This sequence comes from Viscum album, assembly GCA_963277665.1. Taxonomy (NCBI): domain Eukaryota; kingdom Viridiplantae; phylum Streptophyta; class Magnoliopsida; order Santalales; family Viscaceae; genus Viscum; species Viscum album. The sequence continues at coordinate 1,739,328,859 of OY728160.1, forward strand.
AAGTTCATCTACAAAAATCTATATATGCTTGTTCCTGACATGTCAGTGAATCAAATATATGATTGAGGATTATGAGTTAGATTCCCATCAATAACTTCACGAAGTGAGAAAGTTGTTCTTGAATATTCTCTAATTCTCATGGATGCAGATCTTTATCTGTTGTTTCTATATTCACTACACCTTCATAATTATCTTTCTTATTTTGGTTTTATTACATTGTATTTATAGTGTACAGCTACATAAAACATTGTACCTCAAGAAACGGATAATGTGATTATATATCCATACATGTAATATGAATTCACTTTTTATTATAGTTAATAATCCATTGTTGGGAAGACTAACCCACCATGGCATGGAGTAGGCCTTATAGGAAGGATCTAAACCTTATAAAAATTATTATTTTCATTGTTATTATTTTACTACATGTTAAAGTGATATTGATAATTTATTATTTTAGTGAATTAGGAATTTACATGTCACATGGATTGATTTAAGTTTCAATAAATTTTAAAAATTGATCTCCACTGATCCCCCCATTCTCAAAGGGGCAACCTAGTCCTAGGATCTTTAAATATTATTTGAGAAATGTCACACTATTAGAATCAATAAAGTGTTGATAATGTATAATATCAATTATTTGAATAGTAGGATAGTTTCTATATTTGGTGGAAAAAATTAAAATAGTTTTATGAAATTGATGTTTCCATATTTATAACCCCTTGGAATGGAATATAGATATGATTAAGTTTTTGGTTTTCCACCTATTGAGAAGGATCAACTAATTACCTTCACTGAAAATATAAATATGGAGGATAATGGTAAGGCCTGCCTGAATAGACTAAATGATTCAAATTTTTATTTATTTTTTATGTAATACCTCTTTTTAAGGGTTAAGGGGAACCCTTACATGGTCCATATAACCAGTGGAATGAGGCCCATTACATGACCCTAAGGTCTAGGGGCACAAGGCCTAAAACACATCATAAAGCCCAAACATTGACCCTTGGAACTTCCCCTCCATAGAATCTACAACATTAAAGGCTTTAACTCTCCACTTCGAATGGCTGGTCGGTTAGCATGTCCCCATGCATAGCTACATAGTCCCCAGTACCAATGACTATTTACTTACCCTCTCACTCTTCCAATCTGGTTAGCTATGCTCTGGTGGATGCTACTTTCTTTGAATCTTATTCTAGGGCCTTCTCTTCTAAGGTCTTCCTGGGAAAGTCTGAGGTCCCTATGTCCCGAAAGACCTATGGTCCATAGGCCTTGGTGGCCCAAAGGTCCTATGGTCTAAAGGCCTTGGTGTCCCAAAGGCCCTAAGACCCATAGGCTCAAATCGGTGGCCCGGAGGTGAAAATTGGATGAATATCTTCAGATGCTACAGTACTGAACAATACCAGCTATAGTACTGCCACAATAACTACTACAACAACCTGAGAATTAAATATCACCCAGATTAAGAACTAGGTCTTTCATATGCCAAGTAGGAGCCATTACCACATGGGTATGGGCTTTTTGGCCTAATGGTAAGGTAAAAGGTGATATTCTAATTCCTTTATAATAAAAAGTCTACAAAAAAGTGATGGAACTTAAATTAGACAATGAACTCTAGGAAAATATGGAAAGTAGCAATGAAGTAAATGTGAAAGTGAAATAATCCAAATTAAAAACTCAGATAAGATAATTTGAACACATAAAGATGGTCGTGGAAGATGATATTGATGAATACGTCATTTGGGTAAATGAAATTTTTAGTAACATTCATGGGTTTGGTAAAAAACTAGATGAATCTATAATTTTTATGAATCTTATAAAGTATTTTTGGATAGTTTTGATCCTATGATCTAAAATCTTGAATATATATTGGATCTTTATTTGAATAAATCATATAACATACTCATATACTATTATCTAAGAAATCACCCCACATTCAAGAATAAGGTTAAATATAAAATGGATTTTGAAGTATGAAAAAGTTGAAAATCATGGAAGATGTTAATTATGAAAATTTAAGGGAATACTAAAATGAAGATAATTATAGAGACTATCAAAGAGTCATAGATCTCATTTAAAATAGGTTTAAGATGGGTATGGGAATGAACAAAGGAAAATTTACACCTAGATGATATATATATAATGGAATTTAGAATTTTTCCATTAAATGAACAAATAAGAAGGGATCATATTTTGTTTCTCAAGATTATGAGAATCCATAAATAAATAATTGGGATAAAAGCTCAAAATAATCATCCAAATTTGGAAATATCAAGAAGATGATTTATAGAATAACTAATAAAAATTTGATTAAAAAATAAGACGAATCTTATTATTCATTTTTCAATGAATTAGGAATTGAATTTGGTGATAATTATTCTTATTTGATTGATCATGTTGAAAAGGGGTTTGACACTTCATGTAATATAGAAGATGATTCATAACCAACTGAGATGGAACACATGTTGAATGATGAACATGAAGTCTATATTGAGAAAAATAATATGCTAAAAAATAGAAGAATCAACTACTGAATGAAAATAAAAATCTAACACAAGATAATATTGTGTTTGGAATGAAATAAGTAGTTTTTGTTTATGAAATAAAAAATTTATCTTGAATGTTGCTGAATATGTAAAGATTAAAAATGATCATGAAGAGAGATTTTATTTTAAATAAGAATAATTATCCAAGACATAATATATTTTTCCTATGTAAAAAACATATATAAATAATTTAAATTAGGATTTTGAAAATTATATGGAAGTCAAGACTAAATCATCTAAATCAATTGTTATTGCTTGCATAAAAAGTCTGGTGAAATCTTTTCCTGATGAATCTTCTTGTAATTTTTTTTACTAATAATAAAGGTTCAAATCCTAATTTTTGAAGTATCGAATAAGAAAAATTATCATAAAAATTATATCTTATCCACATAAGAAAGGATAAATTTAGGGAATAGATTCAACTCCTAAACAACAAAAAAATTATATCCAAATAACACAACATGAAAAAAATTATGGAGTGAATTTCAAGTATAATTTATATAATTCTTGATGATATTGATTCTAATTTCATTTCTAGTACTATAGAGTGTTTTTAAAAAATTATAATACAAATTGGAACAACATTTCTTTACTGAGAAAGAGGTAGAAAACCAAGGGGAGTTGTTGGAAAAAAATCCCTCAAGGTAACATTGCTACATTTTTGAGTTGATTGTGTTTGTTGAAAAAGAAGGTTTCCATGGTGAATTGTCAAGTTCCAGAGATATTTTCGACAATCAATGTTGACAAAGAACCATGAAAAAGGAATGAATGATCTGGAGGCGGTACAAAAGAGTAGTACAAGGTGGTTCTGTTTCCCAGTGTTTTCCAAATTTTTGGGGTCCAAAATTTCGAGTTTGGTAAGAATCACACAAATTGGATTTCCTTAGAGATATAATTTAAATATGGAAAAGGCATGAAATTCGTGAAGATAGGCTTCATGGATTGGATTTATAGAAGACAATAAAAATGTTTACGGTGATGCTTCGCATTGACGATGAGCTTCGCGAATAGAAGTGTTGAAAGGAAACACAAGGGAGCTTCGTGGTGGCGGTGTGAGGTAATTGACGGAACACTCCGCGATTACAAAGAGCTCCGCAATCTGAGAATTTCTGAGGTGCTTCATGATTTTGAGAAAATTCCGGAAGAAATTTCAGAGCTTCGCGATTGGCAATGAAGTGGCGCTGACTTCGTGTAGAAGGGTTGAGGGTCGGTGGAATTGCCTATAAATACAGGTCGACCCCCTTGAGAGAAGTAGAGAGTTTTCAAAGAAAATATTTTTCTCTCGGTTCACGAAGGTGGTATGCAAAGGTGGTTCTCAAAGGTAGTGTTCTTCATGAATGAGAGGTGCTTCACGACGGCTAATCTAGCTCCACGAAATAAGTGCGCTTCACGAGGCCGCGTGATCTAAGGAGTGTGCTTTGAAAAGAGGAAGGATCTTTGCGACAACCTAAGCTTTGTGAAGGATTGAGCTTCGCGAAAAGGAAGAAGCTTCGCGAAGGATTGTTTGAGCTTCGTGAAATTGGGAGCCTCGCGAAGTAGGGTGATTTCTGAAGGTATTTCCAAAATAATTGCTCAGTGTTCAGGGGAAATGGGGTATTCATCATTGGATGAACTTTGAACTTAAATAGAGCATATATCAACAGTTGAGGATTCATTCTTTAATTAAAATTAAGAGACCTACAAGTATATAAACTATGAGTGGATCCCTTCCAAATTCAGTGAGAAAAGGAAGAGGAAGAAGGTTATCCTTTCTACTGGTAGTGAGCCAGAGGGAGAGAATTAGGGAGTGACCCTTGGGAAAGCAGTGAGCTAACCCTAAACATTGTAAAGGCAGTTAGCCTGGGAATAGAAGTGATCTAGCCCAAAAATTATTGGCAGTGAGCTTTAGTGGATTTGGTACAGTGACACATCACCATTTTATGCTCCTTGGATGTAGCCCAATGAGGGTGAACCAAGTAAAAATCTTTCTGTATACCTTTTTTCTTCCCTGCATGTCATTTAAATCACCATCATTAGATAAATAAGGAAAGAAGTGGTAATAATAAACACACAAGTGCAAACAAAGTGACCCTTGTAATAAAGAGATCAAGATCCAGTGGGGCATGAAGAATTTAAAAAATAATATCCATATTTGGATTCACTCCCCCCTCAGGGTATATAGGCCCTTATTGGTCCTAACAGGAGTCAATATGAGGAGATAAAGTCAAATTATGAAAAAATATTTTTTGTAAAGATGAATATTTCTTATAATGAACTAGGCCAGTGTTCTACCTGCATTGACACATGAATTGATACGCCACTAGTCTTGAAGGGAATTTGTGATCTTTTTGGCCAGAAACTAGTGTATAATAATCTAAGAATACCTCATTAGAAACAATTTCACCCTAAAATAATAAACTTACAAATAAAACATTACATGAAAAATTAATTATCCAACTCATTTCATAAAATAAGTGATATAGATTATGTAACAAACTAATAAAAGAAAGATATGGAAGGAATACAAATAAAATAGGCCAAACTAGCCAATAAAAGAATGTTTTAAAATAAAATTATACCCAACACATTCTACATGGAAATATTCACACAACCAAAGTTTTCTCACTACATCCCCACTCACCCTTTAGTGACCAAGAAAGAGTTGTCGAGGATAAAGGAAACCTTGAACCGATATACAATAAATGGACCCACCACACACACACACAAGGTTTTAATGTAGGTTGTGAGATAACATTCCCAAAAAGATCATAGAAAGGAATCTATGAAAATTAATTCAAAATATCAATTCAAAAAAACTTATTTGAAATACAATTATAAAATAGTTTTTTCAAACCTAAGTACATGAAAACCAATATCAATTCCAAATAAATTTTTATAAACTTACATTTTGAATTTTTTTAAATGAAAAAAAAATAAATTTCAAAGTTTTTCCATGACCAATTATATTTTATCCAAATACCCATTTTAAAATAAAATATTAATACTCTAAATGTGAACCTTTAATTTAAAATAGTTTTTTCAAACATCCTTAAAAATTGTCTAAATAAAAATAATACACACACAAAGGGAAATTTCTACCACAATGAAGTCACCACAATACAAAAGGAAAATAATGAATGTATAAAAGATAATGGTTCCAAAAAAATAAAATCAAGGTGGGAAAACACAAATAAGTATAAGAGAATAATCTCATATATAAAACACTAATCACGAAGTATGCATAACAACTTAAGAGTTTGGATCCTTTAAAATACATATTATTTTCTATAACTTGTGTAACAAGCTAAAAAAAACATAAAAAACCACAAAAAATTAAGAAGAAATTAATAATATAGATATAATAAACACTAATATGGTAAATCATCAATATTTTTTACCATTAGAAGTTAAATAATCAATTTGAGTGAATATTGAAAAGGATTTTTCAATAAAAGTTGTTTTCTTTATATTATATATTTTCTTATAAAAATAAAAAATCAAAAAATTTAGAATTTAAATTTTATAAAGTAAAACTTATTTTTGAAATATTTAAAAAAATTATCTTAGGGTGTATTTTTGAAAATTTTCTAAAATAATCAATTTTTAGATAAATAGTGAAAAATATAGTTTTTGCCATAATGGTGACTTTTATTACATTATTAGTATGTTTGAAAGGATTAAAAGTTTATAATTTCATTTAATTGATAAAATATATAATTTAAGGGTACAATTATAAACTCTAAAATATTATTTTGAACTTATAAATTCTATTTTTAATATTTCACGACTTTAGACACATTTTATTAGAATTTAAAAATTGTTTTCATTTGCTTCTTTTAATTAAACATTTTCATGGAGAATTTAGATTTTGGACTTAATTTAAAGAAAAATATATTTTTTTGTTTCATAATAAATCAATTACTATCATGAAAATTAGTAACCATGAAAAATTTATCTTATATATAAGTATAATGTTTAAAAACACTCTATTACTGAAAAATAATTTTTATGTTTTATGTGTGTTTAATTTAAAATCAATTTCTCTCATATTTTTAAAATTAATTAGGTGAAATGGATCCCAAATTCAAAATAATTATGTATAAATTTATTAAAAATTTTCTTCTTATATATTTAATAATAAAACAACTCACATGATTAATATTTAATTTAGAGTAATAAGCATTGAAATTACAAATCAATGGTGGATTGAATTTTACTAAATTAAATTGAATTTTAAATATTCTATAAATATATTTTTTGGTTGTAAATTATTAATTAAATTTATTTAAAACCTTACTGCACCTGACTCATCTAACTTTTATTCAATTTTATCCTTACCCCTTACCTAACATTCTTTTACATGGAAAAGTCCATTCCCTTCAATTATAAAAGGGACCACTTACAACCATTATTTACACAAAAAACATTTAAATTACTTGGTTAATATCTTACCATTTTTTCATAATATAGCCCTATACCATTAAAAATATCATTTGGACACCCTTAATTATCCTAATCACTTCATTTAGAAGGATCATTGCAAGGAAAATCAAATTTCATGATGTCAATATTACTCTCCTCTTAGTATTTATTTTTAAATTTTCCTATTCATAATATTCCACAAACTTGTTAATATAATGAATTCAGTATTATATATATATACTAAAATTTCATTATTTTAATCTAACATAAAATATTCATTCATTCTGTAGAATCCGTCAAGAAAAGAAAATGCATCTATCATGATTAAGTACGGACTAATACCTTCATGACATGATGCAGTTTGTTTTTCATCATAGATTCTTAGGGATGGAATTAAGGATATGTTTTATGAATAATTATGTACTTTATATAATTTATAAAATTATAAAATTATCAAAATTTATATTTACCTTTATTTCATCCTTCTATCAAGGAATGAGATTGTTAATCATGCATATGTGCGATATCCATGAACGACATGTCTTATTTATATTAAAAACCTAACATGGATGGATATAAAAGTGTAATTAATGTAATAATATGGTTTTATATCATTTTTATAATTAATAAATGATAAATTTTTATATACCATCATTACTCCCATCCATTAGAAAATGGGTTCGTTAATTATGCATACATGCAGACTATCGCCTCCAAGAATGAGGGGTTTCATTTATCAACATGAAGCATTATAAATGGTTTTAAGAAAGTATTTGATAAATATACATGATTTAAATTAAATCTATAATATTCTATAAATGTTATATTAACGTTATTTAATAGAACTTTCTTACTCATTCGATCATTACGACAACTTTATGTTTTGGTTTCTTTACAGCCTATTTAAGCGATGTTATAATATTTAAATATTGAATAATTAATAAATATTATATAACTTTAATTAAATTTAATAATAAGGTATTAAATAATTTTAAAGGGTTATATATTTATAATATTAATATCTAAACTTGTTAATAATATATCATCTGTGTTCATTAAGAACTGTGGAGACTAGTTTGTCTCTAGAATCATCTTCAAGAGTCATAATTAAAACACTCATGGGATGAGAGTTGAACATTATAAATAATCTTGATATATATATATTAAATAATCATATGTAATCTAGTAATTATGAACTTGGTATCAAATATCATGGATCAATATTGACAATAAAAATAATGTGCAATATAATTAAAATTGTTAAAACCTGATGCTGAAAATAAGATATATTGAACCACTATATTACTAGTAAATAATTATAAATTAATTATTTAACAAGGTTATAATGATTAATAAAATTTTAAAATAAAATTTTAATATATTTATTTTTTATAACAAGATATAGTGTGATTGAATTAGCAGGGAAATAAGGTAATGATTTTTTGTCTCAAACGTCATTCATTGAGACTTACTTTATAAACCAATTTAACCTTATATGGTGTATATTCTACCCAATTGTTATTTTATCATGAAATATATTCATTAATTTTACTTTATGATTGTTTTAAATCTCCCTATGAATCATTAATTATTTTAATATTTTACTCAAACCAAATTTTTTTTAACCCAAGTTCTTTTTCCATGTGTCATGAATTCTCTTTTTTACTTTGATCATAAAAGGCTTCTTTTTTTTCTTCTAAAATTTCCTTTCAAATAAGTTCTATTCCATTTATATTTGAGGAAATTAATACCTTTAATTAAAATTTTTCTCTATTGGGGATTGCGTTCTCTTTTAAAATGCATCACTGAAAAGAATGATCCCTAACCTAAGCACACAACTCTTTTTCTTGAATATCCATGTTTTACCTAAAAAAATATTTTCTATAATGTTTCAAGATCCCTTCATACTTATATTAACATATTATAAATTAAATGTTTTATCATACTTTTTATGATGCATCTTTCACAAAAAGGTTTTAAAGGACTTTAATTTTTTTCATCAGGATTAGTTTTAAAAAAAAACTTATTATAAAGTAATTTTTTAAAATGTATTATTTTAAAAAAATTAGGTGATTATAATATAAATTGGATTTATTTATTTTTTTTAAAATAAATTATTTTTATTTCTCATCAAATGGTTTTTTATGGAAGTAATCTCTTTTACACAATTCTATGAAAACATATATATTTTCACCATAGTTGTCATTTTCTAGGATACCCCCTTTATACTTTCTCAAGTTTTCAAAAAATAGAAATTCTTCTTCTCATGGTTTAATAAAATCATCCTTCTTAAATGTTTTTAAAGGAAAATAGAAATTATTATTTTGAAATAAATTTTTCTAATGATTGAAATATTGTTCTTCATCTATTTCATAGACTTGATCAAGGGTATTATTCTATTGATTGCATCAACCCTATTTATCATGATGGATTATGAAATTCTATTTTATATCAATGATATGTCCCATCACTACATTTGTATTACATAGAAATCAACTCACATTGGAATCATTTATTTCCAAATCATTTTCACTGTCAATTCACTATGTTGAATTACATTATTGGAGGGTGTTCACCCATATACCAAATAAATCGATTGATTGTGGAAATTATTATCTATTCTATATATCTATTTCTTATACAATGTTAATAATATATTCGTAATAATCTTTATTGAGTGGTGTTTACCTATAATTATTCTTAAATTCATTGGATATCAATTTATTTTCCATGGTTTTATCATTATATTTCAACTGATGGAATTAGTAATTCTTCCTTAGGGAACCACTTGAAAAGGATATAATACACATTTTATTTCATTAGGTGTTTATGATATGTTTGTTGTTACCATGTGAAAAATATATGTATGATTTAAATTATTTTATGGGTGGGTCTTGAATTATATATCCCTCTACTAAATTGGGTAATATTTCTATCCCATGAGATATCATGGTGCGTGGGTAGTGAGCTCAGCCAACTATGGGAGTGGGTAGTCAGCCTAGCCAATTAGGTTATGTTAACAATGTAGGGATCCTTGATTTATGCTTATGATGATATGTTTATGTTTTTTTCACATTCCTATGATAACATGATCTTATGTTATGATTATTTTTTTAAAACATGCCTTTATGATATCATCCCTTTATTCCATGTATCAATATTATGATCATTCTCATTATTATATCATGTTATGCCTCACGTACCTCGTATTATGATTTATAATTTTTTTTACCCTTTCAGAGTGTTTGAGATCACCCCTTTCTTATGTTACCATTTACCTAGTTTATAAAATAAATTATTAATCATGCTAATCCCAAAAGAGTATCTTATATGAAGAATTTATGGGCATTTTTGAAGACTCTTTATGGATTAATTATCTTATAATATTGTGGAAAAATCCATTTTTTGGGATGGTTTTAGATTTATTAGTTTATGATTTTTCCTAACACTATAAAACTATAAATGTAAAGTTCCTTATATTGAAAATGTGATAAAGATATTTCAATCATAGGTGTGTATTAAATAAAGTGTTGTGAGTTATGTGTTTTTGGAACCAGATATGGGAGCGTGGGGTTGGGGGTGTTATAGTTGGTATCAAAGTAGTGTATAGATAACTTTAGTTATTAGGATATTATTATTTTAATATGATTTAAGATTTATAAATGAAATCAATGCTTGGTGAGTTAAGGATGATCTTAGTTTCAGTGGTATATATAAACCTTTAGGTTTTTAATATTGAACATCTTATGTTTTTTAGGGATTTGGATAAGATAATTTTTGTGATAACCCTTCACATGTGTCTAAGTATAGGAGAATCTCCAAAAATTTTGGTAAATTATAGATTTTTTTGTTTTACTAGCAATCAAATCCCTATTTAGATACTAGGAAGTGGGCATGGTTTTGGAACAAATACATCTAAGAGTAACACCACCAAAAGAGTTAGTCGGGTATATGTAATGACACTGATGTTACCATGTTTTTTTTGGAATAGTATATGGAATATTTTTGGAGTTAGGTGTGGAGACGGCATGAGATTCTGAGGCCCGGTGTACCCAAAAATAAATTTCTGAAATATATTAAATATTAAATGTTCATGTACACAATTTTCCTAAAAAAGTAAAATAACATCTAAATAGAGTCTCATATCAGAAATATGATGCCATTATTATGTTCATAGAATTTGTTTTAACCTAGTATTGACACAACCTTAGATAGAATCAAATTTTCGAGTTGGGCATAGTCATGGGAAGACATTTAAATTAATTAATTAATTTTATTTATTTATTTATTTAATTACCTAACCTAATGAATTTTTTATATAAAGGTTTTTGTGGGGGATTTTTATGGTCACCTGCATAACCTTGTAAATAAAGAGAAGCTGTTAGAGAGCATTTTAGAGGCTTCTATTAGAAAGAAATGGATGAATCGTGATTGAGGATCAGTTTTCCAATGGGACATGTGGTTCTATCCAATAACTAAAAAGTTTGGACATTCTTTTCCAGAGATTTATGTAAATCAATGTAGAATGTTGATGTATTTGGATGATTTACCCATTGTTAATTTCTATGAGAAAAATGAATCAATTAACCAACACATTGATTTGAGGATCAGTAATATTGTGGGTATGTGATTTATCTTTGGGGAGATGAGAGAATTTATTATTTTTATTTGGATCTCAGTTTATCATTCTAAAATTAATGGATCAAGTCCAACCAAACACAACTGAGGCTCGTTCCATTTATTATGTTTTTTTGGATTTCTCCCACCATTCTTGTGATTTCATCATTGGTATTCATTTTGATTGAAGGTTAATCAAATACTGGTAAATCATTCATTTCATACCCGTTTTTTGGTGCAACAGATTGATATAATAAATTTGGGCGTAGGTCAATTATGAAATTGAGATATGAAAATAGATTATTGATTGGAAATGGGTTTAGGGATACTGGTCATCGTATCATCAGTGTGCGATGATAGATGATGCATGTCGATATTTTACCGATCAAATTTTAAGTCCAAAAATTGGTGATTGGTGATGGTAAGGGGTATATAACTTTAGATTCACATTTTCTAGTGAGGTGAATGGAAGGATCGATAGCCAGATGAGTGAAAAAAGATGGGTAAACCAGATATGAGATTCTAGAAAATCCCATAGAACATGTTTTGTAATCCAAGATTATGAGGCATGTGAGACCCCTAGCTATGATTCTAGGGTTTCACAGAGATTTATGTATCACAGGGTGTGTGACCCCTATCATATGAAATATGTCCCTTTCTTGGAAGCTCAGTATGTACCTGGTAAGGGACATGGGAAAGGGCATGGGCACAACTATTTGTGCATGGAAATGGCCAGCTAGACATGGAAATGGATCACCAGATACAGACACATCTTGGAGTACGTAGGCTTGGACACATCGGGTACTCATGCATAGAAACTGACACATACATGGTTCATGATACATGGGAAGGACCCAGTGCCAAAGGTACATGCCTTTAACTACATGTACATGTTATGAACCCCTTCAAATAAGGCTTATATCCCTTTTCCTCCTTATCTGGGACAAGTTTTTTTAAGGAGTATTCCCTTGATCAATTCCATGGGGGTTAGTATTGAATATCATTCTACTCACAGGATGGAGATAAATTTAGTGGGAGTTATTGGATAGAGTTGTTGGAATCCTTCCATGAGGCCTAGAGTGAGATCCTATATCATCATGTTTCCCTAAGTGGAGTTCTTAGTATCATAAGGACCAACACTATGCGGGTGCTGATACTTTACTTAGTGGGTTATTCCAGATCGAGTTATTGGTATACCCTATGGCCTTGGGTGTGATCCTAATCTATGTATTTTTTTCATACTTCCAGTGAATACAACTTATGGAAATGCCCGATGAATAGTAAATATCATATAAGCGTCGTCAGTTATATCAGACTCATGGACCATGCTCTTCTTGATGAGTGTTATGTGGAACCTTTGAGTAGGATTCTTAGACCCAAATTGTGGTTGTGATTTTACTTTGAGATAGTGTGACTTTCTTTAGTATATCTAGATATTCCTCTTATATGTCTTGTAGAAATATACCCATGTTGAGATGACTATTATTCTTGTTTTTATATGCTTAGAGATTTCAAGGTGTCCTACTGGGTATTGTTATACTCACCCATAGATGGGGTTTTCTCATAGGTGTCATGTATTATGTAGACAATAAAACTTTTGATATAGTCCTAGAGTGACCATTACTAGTAATATCTTAGTGATCCAGACTGACTGAGGTGTACTCTGGTAGTTATCTTGAAAGTAGTTCCCTTCTATACTTTCAGTTTGGACTTGTTTTCAGACTCTTCATAGTGGGATTTTATTTGTCCATTTTTACTTTTAGTACTTATTTTCATACTATAATAGTGGGATTTAGATACATGCATGCATTTTTTATCAGTTTTTTTTACATATCATCATTGTTTGGGCTTGGAGATGTTTGCATGTGTAGAGGTACCTTAAGAAAAGGCCTCCCATGTGAGTGATATGCCTACTTGGTGGTAGTCTCCAGCCCCTATCCTATTGGAGGCGGGATTGGGTAGTCATGACGTGGGCCCCATGGGTATGTGTCATGATAGAGTAGAATCCGAGGAGTTATTTCTACCATAGGATAAGAGTCCATGATATTGGTTTGGGGTAATATTTTTAAGTGTTTTAATTTTGGATTTTAGGCTAGGGACTCCATTATTGGTGCGGCATCTGATGTATCAATAAAATAGGAATCTAATCATCTATATTTTGACTTTGTACATGTGGACACTAGTTGCAGGGAAAATACTATTACATGCATCATATATGAATGAGTTGCAGTTTCCATTTCATTCTTGAGTCATCTATCAATATACACTCTTTAATCACGACACATCTTGTCTATTTCAGGGTGCCTCCAAAATGTATTCTAGCTGGGATTCTATATTAAGATCACAAGGATGATCCCCTCGGTGATGAGTCATCGATACAGGGACCTGTTCTAGAGGTGTTACCTCCAAGAGGTACCCCATTTATACCATCACCTATCAAGGAGAATATGGTAACCATATTACTAGAAGATGAGGTGCGCAGGATGAGAGCGCTTCACAATTTTCATAAAAAGTGACCCCATAGGTTTTGGGGCAAGCCTGAACCACAGGCAGATGAGTACTGACTTGATGTGATGACATGTGTTTTTCACCTTGTTAGGACACCATTAGATTAGATGGTGGTCCTGGTAGTGAGCCTCCTCCTAATCTATTTAGTAATATGGTGGGGTTAAGTGACACAATCAAATGATGAGAAGAATCAATCATGGGCATAGTTTGAGAAATGTTTCATATAAGATTTATCTCCAGTTATGTTGAGGGATATGAGCATCCAATATCTTTTATAGCTTCAATAGGGAAATGTGACAGTGTTTGAATATTCATGAAGGTTCACCAATCTCTCTAGGTACTCGAAGTATATGGTTCATGATCAGTACTTTTGGGCTCATATATTAGAGTGAGGAATACATAATGACATTTGAGCTAGTGTTATAACTCTATGAATTCCTACCTATGGTGGGGGTGCTAGATCTTGATTTGGTGGTCAATAGTTTCTTGACTGAGCATACACAACCCTTTATTGTCGTAATGGGAACATAAGAGAAAAAGACATCAACTACTAAGAGATGATGCCAAACTCAAGGACCTGGATGTGAAAGACATTTCCGAAGAAGATCCTAGGATAGATGATATGTGGTTCAAAACTCACAAGAGGGATGTAGTTATCCCAATTATATGAGGTTCTAGTCTTGTTATCACAAAGGGCATCTTTCACAAAAATGTTAAAATTTTCGTACTACTGACAAATAAATTGTGGATGGGATTCCTAAGAAGAGTTAATGATTGGAGTAGATAGGTTTGTAAGGTAGAAAACATGGAAGAAGAGCTTAGAGGGAAGCTAGAGTATGTAGACATTTACACTTGTTACCACCACCAACCCTAGGTGCTCCGCTCCAGGCTTAGGGAGCTAGAGGAAAAAAGTGGGGGTAACTGCAAGTGATCGTGGTTTATGACCTAGAGGCTCCATGGATGATATGAGATATGATATGCATCTTTTCAACCATAGCTACAATACTGACTAACATGGGTGTGATCCATTCCATTATTTCCACTAATCTGGTTTGAGACTTAGAGATCCCTATTGAGACCTTAGGTCAACCGTTATGCTTAGAGTCTTATACGGGAGGTGAATCAATCATCATTGATTTATACCAAATACGTAACCTAAATCTTGGAGGTGATATTTTCTGTTGGTATCTATTTGTAGAAGCGATGAGGCCTTATGACTCTATCTTAGGTACAAACTGGTTATCTAAAGCTCATGCCAGCATATAATATTTCATGAGGAGGATGTGGTGTGTTTGCAGGGATGGGACTGATTATTCCTCAGTGGGTGAAAGTGAATCCTAGATATCACATTATGGCCTCATGCATAGGAGTTTGTATATATTTACTCATTAGTTGGATATAATTTCCCTTAGTGTTGTGGATGTTATGAGTTTTTAGTCCCCTGTAGTGATGGTGTAGTGTGAGGATGACTTTCATGAAGAAGTTCAAGGATTACCTCCTCCCATGAGATAGACTTAGGAATCAATCTACACCCCAGAAATAATTAGATATCTATACTAGAATATCATATTTCTCCCACATGTCTTCACTAGCTAAGGATGAAGTTGGAGGAATTATAGAGGAATGGATTTTTAGACCTATTATTTCACCCTGGGAAGACCTGGTTTTTTTCACCAAGTAGGATTATAGCTTGAGATTATGTTTGGACTATCGTTACCTAAAACAAGTGACCATAAAGAACATGTATCCACTACCAAGGATTGATTACCTCTTTGATCATGTTAGAGGGGCACAATGGTTCTCAAAGATTGACCTTAGATCAGGATATCACCAGTTGTGAGTACAATATGGAGATATACACAGATAAAATTAATATGTCACTATGGTTACTATGAGTACTTAGAGATACACCTTGTAATTAATAATACCTTATTAGTGTTCACGAGACTCATGAACTAGATATTTCAGCCCTTCTTAGACCAGTTCATTGTAGTTTTCATCGACGATATCCAAGTGTACTTGATGTCTGATGAGGATCACATGAAACATTTGATTAGGTTCCTAGACACACTCCAAGATAATCATATTTATGGAAATAACTTGAAGTTACAATTAAATATTAAGGAGGTATAGTTTCTGGGAAATGTTATCTCAGCAGATGGTTTAGCAGTGGACCCGGCGAAGGTCGAGGAAGTGTTAGCTTGGGAGCCACCAAAGAGCATGATAGTGGTGTGGATATTCTTTTGGTTAGAAGGATATTATTGAAGATTAATTCTTGAAATATTCAATATAGAAACCCCATTGACATATTTGAGCCAAAATGTGAAGCCTTTCATGTGGAAGAAGAGGATCCATCACGCGTTCTAGTAGTTGAGGCAGAGATTGAAGAGCACTCCCATTTTATGATTTCCAGAGGTGGGTGTTGAGTTTGTAGTGTTTTGAGATTAATTATAAATTGGTCTTTGTTTTTTTCTAATGTATATATAGGAGGTGATTTAATATGGTTCACATCAGTTGAGGCCACATCATAAGAACTACATAACCCAAGATCTTAAGTTAGAAGGGGTAGTCTTCACACTAAATATGTGGAAACACTACCTTAGGGAAGAGTGGTTTATCATCTATTATAACCATAAGAGTATAAAGTATATCTTATCACAAAAGTATATTAACTCAGGACAGAGGTTATGGATAAATTTCCTCTAGGATTATGACTTCAGGATTTTCTATACTCCCGGTAAGGGGAACATGGTAGAAAATGCTCTTAGCAAGAGATATTGTTTGTAGTTTCTGAGTGAGGTGTTAGAATACTTGGACTTGTTTTAGATTTAATTTCTGGATGTGTAGAGAGTATTTACCTCCAACTAATCGTTTTTACCCCTCCATTTTTATAGCATTTCAAGGAGGTACGACTTGGGGATATCGACTGTGAGACCCTATGTACTCAGATTTCCACTAGAAATGATCTTGATGGATTTTTTGATGGTTGGAAGAATGTATTTATTTTTAGAGTATGCACGATGGTAATATTGAAATTGATGGAGGAGGTTCTAAGAGAGTTTCATATATCTCCTTTTGCGGTATATCCAATTGTTGTAAGGATTTACCAGGACCTCCGATGTTAGTTTTGGTGGGCAATAATGAAGAAGGGAGTTGCATGGTTTGTCTCTCGATGACTTACTTGTCAGTATGTGAATGATGAGCCCCAAGTTCATATAGGTTTATCTTGACCCCTTGAGGTGATATAGTAAAATTAGAATGGTATATCCATATAATTCATGATGGGGTTACCATTTATGTCCAGGGACACGATTCCATATCAGTGATTGTTGAATGGATCAATAAGTCAGATCACTTCCTAGATATTTGATAGAAGAGTTTAGTAGAGGGATTAGGATGACTCTAAATTTGGGAGATTTTATAACTCTATGTATCTCCCTTGATGATCATTTTTTATCATGATTATCACTTAACATCTCAGTTATGGAAGGGATTACAAGAGGATTTTGGGAATCAACTGTATATGAGCATGACTTTTCACCCTAGACTGACGACCAGAATGAACATGCCATTTAGGTCTTGGAGTAAATACTGCATGATTGCATGTCAAAATTTGTCCATATTTTGGAGGATCACCTAGAATTGGTGTATTTTTTATGAAATAACAACTACCATTCCACCATCGGTATGGCCCTATTCGAGGCCTAGTTTGGTGACCTTTTAGGTCACCAATATGCTCGACCAACCCAAAGGAGTAAGATATATGGGACTAGAGTAGGTGATATCCACTATTGAGAAGGTTCAGATTATCCAAGAGTGGAAGAGGACTACACATATCAATCATAAGTCATATGATAACTGATGACGGAGGCCTTTGATGCTCAGGGATGGAGACCATGTGTTCTTATGGGTTCACCTTGATGTGAATTATGGAGAGTTGGAAAGGGAATCAAGATATATTTGAGAAACATTATCCCTTTATAAATACTTTATAGAGTTAGTGAGGTGGCATACTGCTTAGCTATACCTCTATAGTTATACTTGGAACACAATGTTTTCCACATGTCACAACTGACGAGGTATGTGCATGATCTGTCACATGTGATCGAATGAGGAAATATAGACATCAAGGATGGAGATACCTTTTATTAGTATCTGATATAGATCAAGGATCATTAGTAGTGGATCCTTTATGGGGGATCGATTCCCCTAGTACATGTCCAGTGGCAGCATGAGAATCTTTAGGAGAGAACCTAGGAGAGGGAGACTCAGATGCGTTCTTAGTACCCACATCTCTTTGTGTAGCCTTTTGTTTTAGATTTTTGGGACATAAACCCCCAAGGTGTGGAGAATTTTATAACATTTATTTTTCCACATAAATTTTTTGAATATTAAATGGATTATCATCGAAGCTACGCGTGGAGACAACATTACATTCGGAGGCCCAGTGTGCTCGAAAATTAATTTTTGAAATATAATATATATTTTAAATGAACACACACATAGTTTTAGAGAATGGGTTTTACTCTAGGAGAAACATAACATTGGAGTGCATTTGACGTTTGGGTTGGGCACGGTCGTGGGCAAACATTTAAATGAATTAATTTAATAAATTTATTAATTTAATTAATTATCACGAACTAATGAATTTTCTATATAAATTCTATTATAGAGGATTTAAAAGTTTTTTTACATAACCCTATAACTTAGGATAATCCATTGGAGAGATTTGGATGAGCTTTTGTTGGAGGGAAATGACTAAAACGTGATTGAGGATCGGTGTGCCAACTAGACGTGTGGATCTCAACAACGATTGTGATGTGAGACTATTATTTGAAAGAAATTTATCAAAATAGAGGTAGGATATTGATTTATTTTTATCCATTCTCCATTTTTTATTTATATGATTAATGCGAATCAATCAACCAATGTATTGATTGATTGATTGATCATATTTAGGGTATGAGATTTATCTATGGGGACTATTGGGAGAGTGGTTTATTTTTGTTTGGATGTTTGTTAATTGTTCTAATGGAAACAAATAGAGACCAACTGAACATGGATGAGTTTTTTTCTTCTTTTCATGTTTCTTGTATTTCTCCTACATTCTTGTGTGCTCATATTTTGTATTTTTTTTGATCAGTGATTTGAAAAATACTTGTAAATCGATCATTGCATACCCATTTCTTATAGAAACTAATTAATATCACATATCAAGGCTTGGGTAAACAATGAAATTGAGAAAAAATTATAGATGAAGGTCATATATGGTATTAGGAATACATTTCTCCATATATTTGGGATGTTGTGAAGGATAATGTTTGTTTATATTTTATCGAACAAATTCGAATTCTAGAACTTGATGATCGATGATGGAAAGGGGTGGCCGGATTTGGATTCACATTTTCCAGTGAGATGCATGTACAGATCAATGGCCAGAGGAGTGGATGAAAATGTTTAAGATAGATATAATATTATGGAAAATCCCAAAAACACAGTGTGTAATCCAAGATTACATAGTGTGTGGGACCCTTGGCTATAAATCATGGGTTTCATGGAGTGTTATGTATCACACAACATGTGAACCCTATCACACGATGTGTGACCCTTTCTAGGAATCTCAATGTGTACCTAGGAAGGTAAATAGGCATGAGCATAGGCATGACTACCCATGCATGGACACGGCCATCTGGATACAAACATAACCATCCAGACACAGACACGACTAGGAGTACATGGGCTCAGACATGTTGTGTACTCAGAAACAGACACAGGCACAGGCATGGTCTGTGATACATAGGCATCACCCGATGATAAAGGGACACACCATGTACTACTAATACATGTCATGTGCCCCTTAAATTAAGTCTTATATCCCTTATCCTATTCATCTTGGACAAGTTTCATTAGGGTATATTCCCATGATCCATTCCCTGGGGGTTAGTGTAGAATTGTGTCATACTCATAGTATAGTAATCCTTTCAGTGGGGCTAATTAGATAATGTTATTGGAATCCTTCCATAAGGCCCAAAGTGATATCCTTTATCATCATATTTCCCTATGTGGAGTTCATTGTATCATCATGACAAACACTATGCATGATTCCATCCTTTACTTATGGATATTCTAGATTGAGTTTATTGTATACCCCATGGCCTTAGGTGTGATCCTTATCTATATATATTTATCTTTAGTCTTCCAGTGTATAAAAATTATGGTGAAAACCGATGAGTAGTAAATCTTGGATGGACACCATCAGTGATATCTAAATCATGGAATGTATTCTCTGAGAAGAGTTCTATATGGAACCTTCGAGCAGGATTCATAGATTGACATTATGATTGTGAATTTACTTTTAGAAATTTTTACTTTCTTGATTATATCTAGATATTCCTCTTATATGTTCTATAGACATATAACTGTCTTGAGATGAAAATTATTCTTGTTTTTATACACTTAGTGTTTTTGGGGTCTCCTACTATATATTGTTATACTCAACCTTGCATGGGATTTTCACACAAGTTTTATGTCTTATATAGATGATTGAACTTTTGATAGAGTCCTAGAGGTTCTAGAAACAAGAAGATCTTATTGATATAGACTAAATGAGGTGCACACTATCAGTTTTCTTGATAGTAGTCCCCTTCTATACATTCACGTTGGACTTGTTTTCAGACTCTTTTTGGTGGGATTGTATTGGTAATTTTTTCTTTCAGTACCTATTTTCATACTCTAATAGTGGGATTTATATGTATGTATGCATGTTTTATTAGTTTTTTACATATTATAATTGTATAGGATTATAGATGTGTGCATGTGTACAGGTACCATAGGCTAATCCATCCCATGTGAGTGAAATTCCTACTTAGTTCTAGTCGCCATCCCTGGCCTATTGGAGGCAGGCTTAGGGTAGTTGTGACACATGTACGATTAGGATGGGTCATGAAAGTATATCTCATTCATCGTTATAGTGTATGGTGAATGGTCCTTAACTATACACCTATCCAGAAACTCTTGGTGGGTATGCTTGGGTTAGTTCATGTTCTCTTTATAAACCATTATGAATGATTTGAATGTATGATTTTATGGATGTTAACTATATTAGAGGACCTAATAGTAAAATGACCACTGATAATCTATATTGAAGATAAAAACTCATAAGTTAGGGTATGAACATAATTTACGAAATATTTATCCTATTCTCATAGTTTTAACTTTTTAAATTTTCCAATTTAAATATTCACATCCCTAAACTTTCTTTTAAAGTAATGGTTGGAGAAAGAAGGAATCAAGATAACAATGGATTCAATGGAAAATATGGTGATTGTCCTGATTGAAAATATATTGGCATAAAAAATAGGGTTATAAATCTTATTATTATTCAAAATTAACTATCATGAAATATGATTGATAATGTGAGCATAGTTGAAGTCTAAAACACACCAATGAAGAGAAGGATGGAGTCTCATGAAAATTCAGGTGATGGAGATGATGAAGAAAAAAAGATATAATTTCTTTAATGTAAAAAATGTGGGAATAGGCACACTAGGGAATGTATCTAAGTAACTATAAAATGTTTTATGTGTGAAAAAGGAGGACATAAAGCATTTAGTTACTCAGGGGAAATGAAACATTCAGTTAACTTGATAGACAAAGTATACTTATCTTCTAGTTTTACTTAAGATATTAATGTAGACATTTCATTTTAAATTTTATCATAATTAATGTTAATATTTTTCACATCCTTATTTAATGTATTTTTAAAAAAATTATGAGGGTGAAATTTATTTATGGGAGTAGAATGCAACGACCTGAGATTTTGGATCCTTTAAAATACATATTAAGTTCTTCACCTTGTGTCACACACTACATCCAACATAATAAAACAACAACATATTAATAAGAAATTGTTAATAAATATATAAAAAATTAATATGGTAAAATGTTAATATTTGTTAACTCTAGAGGGTAAATAATTAATATGTGTAAATATTGAAAAATTTATTTATAATAAATGTTATTTTATTTATATTATTTACCTTCATTAAAATTATAAGTTTAAAAATTTTGGAATTTAAATTTAATAAAATAAAATTCATTTTTTTAACTCCTCACAAAAACTAGATTAGGATGTATTTTTGATATTTTTTTTTAAAATAAACGATTTTTAGGTGAATAGTGAAAAGTATAATTTTTTCCAAAATAGTAACTTTTATCTGATTATCAGTAGATATGAAAGGCCTAAAAGTTTATAAAATCATTTAATTGATAAAATATATATTTAAAGGGTATAATTATGAAATCTAAAATATTTTTTTGATCTTATAAATTCTATTATTAATATTTTAATACTTAAGGAACATTTTATTAGAATTTTAAAATTATTTTTAGTTTTTTTATTTTAATTAAAACTTTTAATGGTGAAATTAGGTTTTAGATTTATTTTAAAGAAAAATAAGTTTTATTATTATATTAGAAATCAATTATTATCATGAAAATTAGTAACCATGAAAAATTTATCTTATACAAAAATTTAATGTCTAAAAATACTCTTTTATTGAAAAATAATTTTTTTTGTGTTATTTGTGTTTAATTTAAAATCAAATTTTCCCATATTTTTGAAATTAATTAGGTTAAATTGAGACCAAATTCTGAATAATCATTCATAAATTTTGTAACAAGGGTATACGTTTATTTTTAATAACAAAATAATTGACCTGATTAATATTTAATTAAGAGTAGTAAGTGTTTAAATGACTAATCTAAGGTGGATCAAATTTTCCTAAATTAACATGAAATTTATACATTATAGAAATAATTTTTTATGTTTTAAAGTATTAAATACATTTATTATAAACCTTGATTTACCTAACTTACCTAAATATCATTCCATTCCATTCATACCCCATACATAACATTTTTTATGTGGAAATGTCCCTTCCCTTCACTTATAAAATGGACCACTGACAAACCTTCGTTAAAACCCAATACATCAAAATTACATGGTGAAAATATGCCCCTTTTTTCATCATATAATCATATAACATGAAATATAGAATTTGGAAAACATTAATTGGCCTAATCTATTCATTTCTAAGGATAATTCCAAGGAAAATCAATGTTACTGATGTGTGTATTACTCTCTTCTTAAAATTTATTTCTAATTTTTATTCCAAATAATATATCATAAATTTTTTAATATAATTAATTTATTATAATTTATTTAATTAAATTTAATTATATTAATTCAATATAAATTAGTCATTCATTCCACAACATTCTCCAAGAAAATCAAATGCGTTGATCATGTGTATGTGAGGACTGCCACCTCTATGATTTGATGTAGTTCAAATTTCATCACTAAATTTTAAGAATGGTATCAAGTATGGGTTTTATGAATAATTATGTTTTTTTATCTCACCTATTCATTTTTTCAACGATCACATTTTACCTTTACCTTTATTCTGACCACCCGTTAAGGAATGATATCATTAATCATTCGTATGTGCAGACTACATCCTCTATGAACGACATGTATTATTTCTATTAAAAAAATAACATGGAAGGACCTAAAAGTGTAATTAATACACTAATATGTTATTTATAATATTGTTATAATTATTAAATAATAAATTTTCATATACCATCACTTTGTCTATCCATTGGGAAATTGGATCATTAATCGTGCGTATATGAAAACTACCACCTCCAAGAATGATGAATTTTATTTAAAAAAACTCCCATAATTAATGGTTATAATAATATATTTGATGAAGATATATGATATATATTAAATTTATAATCTTATATAAATTTTATATAAACATTTTGTAATAGCACTTTCTTACTCATTTGATCATTATGACACTCTTTTATTTTGGTCAATTTACTGCTTACTTAAGATATGTTTTAAAATTTATATAGTGAATTATTATGTAATGTTATATATAATTAATTAACTGTAATAATTTTTTTTTAAATATGTCTTCAAAGTTTTAGTGTTGTAATATTAATATCGAAACATGTTTATAATATATCATCTATGTTCTTCAAAAACTCCCAAAACAAGTTTGTCTTAAGTATCATATTCACTTGTCATAATTTACACTCAAGGGATTACAGTGTAATATTATAAATAATAATGTGATATATTTTATATAACCATATTTAATCTAGTAATTATGCACTTTTTATCAAGGATTTTAAATGAACATTAATTTTACAAAGAATGTGAAAGACAATTAAAAGTGTTAACATTTGATGTAAAAAATAAGCTATAATGAACCACTATATTAATAGTAAATAATTATAAATGAAGTATATAAAATGTTTATAGAGATTAATAATACTCTAAAATATATTATTAATAATTTTATGACTATTTTACATAAATTTAGAGTCTGATCAACTAAACAGGGAAAAAAGGTAAGGGATTTTTGTCTCAAACTCCCTTTGTTTATACACATTTAACTTTATACACCAATTTAATTTATATGGTGTATATGCTTACCAATTGTTATGTTATCATGAATTATATTCTCTAAATGGTATTATAGGTTCATTTTCAATCTATTTTACTTTCAATGACTTGATTAAGGTGTTACTCAAGTTGTAAATATTTTTTCGACTCAAGTTCTTCTTCCACGATTAATGAATTTTCTTCATGAAATTGATTTTAAAACTATACCTTCCACTAAAATTTACTTGTAAATATTTTTATTTCCATTTTATTTGGTGAAATTAATCTCATTAATTAAAATTTTTATCATCAGGGGATCACTTTCTCTTTTAAAATGCATTGCTGAAGGGAATGATACCCAACCTGAGCACAAAACTCTTTTTCCTCCATATCCATATTTTACCTAACAAAATTATTTTATATAAATTTTAAAGTTCCCTTAATACTTATCTTCACATATTAGTAATGAAATGTTTTATCAACCTTCTTTGATATGGGTTTCAAAAAAAAATTTTGAAGGACTATAAACATTTTCTGCATGATTAGTTAAAAAAAGAATTCTTCTAAAGTGAGGTTTTAATATGTATTCTTGCCAAAAAATTTTATGATTATTTTAACTAAATTTGATATATTTGAAAATGTTTTAAAAGAAACTATTTTTATCACTTTTTTTGGTAAAAAATCCCAGAAGGTAACATTGTGGTAATTTTGGGTTGATTATGTTTGTTGACAAAGAAAGTTTCCAAGGTATGTTGTGGAGTTCCAGAGATATTGTAGACACGACATGTTGACAAAGATCCAAGACAAAGGAATTGATACCATGGATGTGGTACATAAAATTATGTGCACAAGGTGACACCATTTCCTAGTGTCTTCCAAATTTTTGGTGTAACACCCCAATCTTCCATGGTACGTTTCCCTTTGAATAATGTAATGGCTTGCATTATACGCAACTTCGAGATTCTAACACACCACAACCAATCAAACTAGCCATTATGAATAGTAATACCTGGTTTTTGAAATTTTATAAATTTTATCTTTCAAAATGGACTTCATTTTGGAATTCATAATATCGAAATTATCTTGGGGTGAAATTTTGGAACTTTTCGGATAACTTTCATATTTTGATGAATAGTGAAAATTACTAAATTTTAATTAAAAACAACTTTTTTAATCGAAATAATTAATAGTGATAAATTATGGATTTGAGTTGTTTTAAAGTATATTTAGAATATATTTTTACCATTTAATACAATGTTGGTCATTGGACATAATTTCACATTTAAACCAGACATAAACAAGTGTCAATCTTTTGATAGTTATTATTTCTTAAAAACACGCTATTTGTTTTGACAACACGAATTAATTTTTAAATTAATTAATGAAACTTATATGTTTTGAATTTGGTAAAATAGACATCATTCTTGAATTCATAATATCAAATATATCTTAGGCTGAAGTTTTGGTATTTTTCTGAAAACTTTCAATTTTTGATGAATAGTGAAAAATACTGAGTTATAGTTTAAAACTAAATTTTTCTTTAAATAATTATTTATTTTAATTAAATTTAATTAAGGTCAAAATAGATACATAATACCTATATAATTTCAATTTAATTCATTGTAGTTAGTTTAGAATAATTTTAGATATATAAAAATTTTATTGAACTTTCCACCGTCTTTTACCCACCTCGTAGGAGAATTTGGGAATTCACATAAAACTTAATGTTACCGCTTATGTGAGTGGAATTTAAAAAATCTGAGAGACACAGTTAATATCAAGGAGTAAAATTTAGTTCAATGAGATGAATTTTTTTTGGTGAATAGTAACTTTTTACTTTTATTTACCACGGTTAAAAGTAAATAGGGTAATTAAGGGTAAAAATAATATTAACATTACCCTAACACATGTCCTAATTCTACTGGACAGGTGTATCTCGACCAAAAACAACCTTATGAATAAAATATTATCATTTAGGTCCACTTGGATTAGATTAGGACATTTATTATTATTTAATTCAAAGAAGAGTTAAAAGAGTTAAAATCAAAGTTTATTTACGAATAAATTTTTAATATAGGGTTATACAAAATATAAATTCTATTGTAAATATTCATTAGAAATATTCAATGATTTAATACATAATGGTAATTTATTTATAATTTTTATACATTAAATAATTTAATTTATTTATGACACAATGGTGATGCAGTAATAACCTAATTAATGAAATATTCAAATAATTGATATTATAAATATCAAAATAAATGTAATTTGAGACTTTTTATGAATTCCACTAATTTTCTAGTTTAATATGACATATTAGGATTGATTATATAATTTGTTTTGGAAGTAATAATGATGTTATAAATTTATCAAAAACAAAATACCCAATAATGTGAAAATTGACATAAAAGAGTTTTTAAAAACAATATTATATTATTCATCGATATTAAATTCCTAAAAATATAAGGTTCGGCCAAGAGACTTATATCATGATAGGTGTATCATTAATTGACCACTTGGGGGTATCTTGGAGGTATATAGTATGTTTATTAACTATATAATATAAAAATACAAAGTGACATGGTAAGTGTCAAACTAATTAACTAAGAGTTAAAACTAAAGGATAAGGTTAATATAATGACCCAAACCTGTCTAAATTCTATTGGTTGAGTGGTTTTATACCCAGAACCACATTAAACTTTAAATAATCCACTTTGTAGCCATTATAAACTGAATATTAATTTTTTATAAAATAATATTTCTTTTTTTTCAAAGGTTCCCCTCACCCCTCTTATAAAAGGGCACTTCCCCTTATCATTAATTCACACCATCAAATCCATTTGGATCGGCCAACCTCTGCCCAAATATCATCCCAACTTCCCTCAATTCAACCTAGAGGCCTTATCTTGATCAAAAATCCGACCTAAGGAGGCATTTTGATCAAATCAAAAGGAAGAACCCGAAGAAGGGGTAATGTTTTCACCACCCTCTTTCAAGTTCCTTTCTTATTCCACTTCTTCTTTCTTTGTTATTTACATTATAAAATAATAACTCCAATATCTTCTATATACTGTGATGTTATTATAAATATTGTACAACCATATTCATTATTCTATCCATCCTTTGAATGACATGTCACCATACGTGCGTACGTACGACTTACAGTATCCACGTCGTGGTGTAATTGTTATTTAATATATTATTATTTGGATGGGTATAATAATGATGTTTAATTCATGTAAATAATAAATATAACATTATAATTAATCTTTCTATATGATATAACATCCAATTATATATTATCTTAATATCAAAATAATGATATTTTCATTCGCACCTACGTACGGACTACCGTCTCCACGAACGCGATGAGATTCATTCCCCATCATATCTATTCATGTCTAATTCTCATTTGATGATTAAAAATATTTTTTAGAGAAATGATATGATTATAGATATTAATAAGATACATCCAATCCATAACAAATACAGCTCTCATAACAAATAATATAAAGGAAAATGAATCCGTTAACACTAAAAAAGATGATAATACTAAGATATTATTGACAAATCAATGTTAAAAGATCATATATGATATAATATTAATGTAAATTATTCTTGTATAACTAAATAACAATTATTTCACCATTATCCACGAGTTTAACAGACCTTCGACCAAGAAAAATTTACAATGTAAGGGGTTTCTTATCTGACTTTTAATTCCGTGAGATTTCCATTGTTCACCACTTATTTATTGCACGTGGTGTGTGTACTGTCCATGATTGTATTCATTGTGTAATATACTTTAATTTATGGATATTTACATCATTATTGTATGATACTTATTTCATGGGTGAATGTTTTGTAAGTTACCAAATTGGTAAGGGAATTTGAAATTTCAATTTCCACTCATTCGACTTTACGCATACTTCATTGATTATTTTACACAAAGATTATGTGTAGAATCACTATTAATTTGATTATGTTATAATTTCCACTCCCCTTTCTGTGGATATAATTTTGATACACATAATCACCCCATTGATAAATTCTCAAGTCGTCGATATGAACTTGATAAGAGTAATTTTAACTCAATATTCATTTATTGAGTTAAATATCCAATTCATTGGTGTTTTTTCTACAAGAATATGTGTGAATGTACTCTGATTGATTTACACTGAATATCCAATCATATTTAGTGTATCTATATTTTTCACACATAATTATGTCTTTGATTTATCCTTAACCTAAGGATACGGTCTTTATAAGAGACTTAATCTCAATTTACATCCCATTGAGACTTCTTTGTTGTTATACACAAAATCACTTTTATGTGGTGTATATAATGTACTTTGACATAGTATATCATGAATTCCTTTATTATCATGATATTACAAAGTTTTGATTACCTCAATTATTTGTATTCAAGTGTCTCTCTTTTGGTTATAAACTCTTACTAAAATATTATTTTAAATGTTTTAAAGATTTATTATTCTAAATATTTCTCATTAATGTCCATGTCTTAAAAATGGTTTTAAGTATTTTTTTATATAGAAATTAAAGTTTTAAAATTAAAATTCATTTTAAAAGTATCAAAGTGGTATGAGACACTTTGATTCAAAAATCTATTTTAAAACGGCTTCTTGACAAATATTTTGACTTTTAAATGTTTTCAAGAAAAGGGGGATATTTCTCTAAAATAGTTTTGATGGTCAATATCATTAATTATTCTCAATTGAGGTTAATCTGTTACAATAAAATCTTCCATATTTTATTGAATGAGTTATGTTTGACTATGGATGTGCTTTTTTATACCATTCATGGTTTGTGGATAAAGTATTGACATTTCGTTTGCTAGTTTTAATACAAATTTTTATGTTATGTTTCAAACTTTTCATATGAGGAATGCATTGGACTTAGTAAGTGACGGGTGGAGCCCGCTATAGCTCCTCGATGCATCGGTAGGTCTAATGAGACAAACTAGTGTCATGGCATGAGGCCTTGAAAAAATCTTAATTGTAGTCTTGGAAGGAGGCCTTGGCTACGTGGTTATGATAGTCCGGCATTATGCATTCCATCTTTATGAAAATGGTTATTGATATTGCATGTGATTATTCGACTAGTAGAATATCCATGTGAATAATTAAATAGAATTATTTCATTTTATCTTTTCCATATTATACTGAAGTTCAAGTTTAAAAGGATCTTGTTTTTGTTATACATTCCCTTAAGTGTTTATGCTTATCTATGAAAGCTTCTGCTATATTTTTATCCTTACTGAGTATCTGATATCACCCCTTTCAATGTTTTATTTTTCCCAGGATGTGAAGAAGTAATTTATGAATGACTTGCAGGGATAGTATGAGAGGATATGAAGACAAGATGTTGTTGTATTCTTTTTACCTTATGATGTAATTTAAGACTTCCTGAATATATCTAGTGTTTCCAAGCTACTAAACTAATATGTCTTTCGAGACTTGATGTTTTGTGATCATGCCAATGATATGTAATAATGCACCGACACTTGGTAACTGGGGTCAGGGGTGTTACAGTTAGTATCAGAGGAAGTTTAGTACAAACCTTGGAAGCTAGATTTATATAAACTCTGATTATAACACATAGACCTAAGATGGACTTTGAGGATTAGTATATAAGAACTTCCTAGAATTTTGGTATTGTGGAGATTTTTTGAGTTTTCTGAGCAATACATCCCTGTCTGGATACGAGCAGGTAGAGGAGGCTCTAGAACAGATATACCTAGGGGTAAAACCCGAAAACACGGCTTTGAGCTAGACTTGAATAGGAACTGGTGCACGACAACGGGCCTTGCTGCACTCTTGGTTACGACACTCCCGGGGGATATTATTTGGATAATTTACATTTTCTTTACAAACCGATTCTAAGTATTATATATAAGATGAGAGTAAATGACCTTGGTTAATCCTAATGTGTTTCAAATTTAGAATATGGTGACATGATGTTCTCTAAATGATTTTATGAGTACTGTTACTCACACAATGATTTCTGGTTTTAGTTAAAGGGTAGATTCCAAGGAAGTCATAGTAACTTTGAGAATGAAGTAAAAGGTGGGATCAGTGGTGGAAATGAGAAACAAAATGGAGTGTTGATTGGCATGAAATATATCGTGTTCATGCCAAATCAGTTTTCCAAAAATATGATAAACAACATATATATTAACCAACTCCCGGACTCAACAAGTAATAGAAAGGTGATGAATGATAAGAGCTCCAGCAATGGAGACCATGGAGAAAAGAATCCTCAATTTCCATCATGTAGGAAATGTGGAAGGAGAAACCCAGGAAAGTGTCTCAATGAGACAAAGAAATGCTTTACGTGTGGGAAGGAAGGACATAAAGTGAAGAATTGCTGAAGAAAAATGAAGAGTACTCTGGAAGAAGATAAAAATAGTCCCAAGAATCCATTTACAGTAATTTTCCATAAATGTAGGGGACCTGAACATTACCCTAGTGAATTCCCTATTCTATAGGATATTTTCTTGGTCAAAGAACAAGCTATGTGAAAATAAATGGTTGGAGAAATGTTTAAAAAGTATTAGTAATCCTTGTTGATGGGTTTACTTTGGAATAATCTTCTCTTGTATTTGTAACCCTTCATTTTTCCATGTGAGAATGATATTTGAGGAAGAATTATCTTTTCTCTTGTGGATATAGTTATAAATAACCATTTGGTTTTATATGATCATTGGGTTTGAGGAAATTACAATTTATTATAATTTGGGATGAAAATGCAAGGTATGAGATAACATTTGTGGTCATATTATGTTATGGTTATTTTGAGGAATTTATCTCATTTTGGTAATGTTATAAAATATAGTTTTTGAAAAAGGACAACAGGAAGACCGTGTGACAACCCTTCGCGTTGGACAATGCTGTGGGAATCGAACCCATAACCAAAGTGCGATTGGGATTTATTGCCTACCACTGGACTACGTGAAGTCCCTCGTTAGTGTGACTATTATTTTAGTTAAATGATTTTATTGATCAATAATAAGTTGATTTGGGATCTTATGTCTTATAAAATGAATACCCTTAGTATAGGAAAATGATTTGGTGATTAAGTGATAAATGTTATTTTGGAAGATGTTTGCTTTGTTGGGAACACTATATGCCCAAGTAAAATAGAATACTATGGGATTTAATTTGAGGAGTAATGGTGGATTTTTTACCTATGTTTTTATTGTGGATTTATAGTGATTTGGGTTATTTATGGAAATGATTAACCTATAATAAAGAATATGTTATTAGATTAATTACTTTTAAGTATGTTACTTTAATAGTAATTGATGTCATTTAGAGATACAATTTAACGTAGAAGACTAAATAACCAAATTATTATAAGTTTTGGGTTTCAATATTAGTTTGGATTATATTGAAGGATTTTAAGGAAAATTGATTATTTAATGGTATTTATTTAACTTTGGGGTATTGTTGGTTTAATTTTAGAAATTAAGATTAGTGTTTTTTTTCTCTAATGGAATATCCATTTTCGGGATCATCAGATCTTATACTAACTGTTTTGGTTTTAATTAATCTCTAAAGACAAGTTAAATATATAGTTTATCCTATGTGTATCATGTTATTCTATAGAAGTTTATTCTAGATCTTCCAGTGTGACCAAGTCTTCTTGAATACTCATTGTTCAAAAAAATGATTTAGTGGTAGAAATTTATTAAAGAATGAAACTCTACTTAAAAAGTAAGTATATATCTTTATGTTCTTAGTCAATATCATAAATGAATTCCTCATCTTTATGTAATGTAACTTAAATAAAATAATAAAAATGTTGTCCGTTTACTTTTCCTACTGGGAAACTAATGACCGTTCGTCCCATAAAAAGTTTGTAGTTTTCTTGTTATTAACATTTTCCTGATCATGATTTATATCCCTCTCCATCAGAACTTGACAATTATTTTATCATCCATACCCATTTCTTTCTATATGGAATCCTAGTATAGGTTATCTCGGGTGACCTTTGTACTTCTCTTTCTTTATTTTAAAGTGATAGTTTTGTTGACTCTTTTTCCAATGTGGGACTTTCCATTAAATTCCCAAGCCCAATTTTAAAAATTGTGAGGATGCAATTTATTGAAGTAGGGGAGAATGTAACACCCCGGGCTTCCACGGTACGTTTCCCTTTGAATAATGCAATGGATTGCATTGTACGCAACTTCGAGATTCTAACACACCACAACCAATCAAACTAGCCATTATGAATAGTAATACCTGCTTTTTGAAATTTTATAAATTTTATCTTTCAAAATGGACTTTATTTTTGGATTTGTAATATCTAAATTAGCTTAGGGTGAAATTTTTGTACTTTTCAAATAACTTTCATATTTTGATGAATAGTGAAAATTACTAAATTTTAATCAGAAACAAATTTTTTAATCAAAATAATTAATAGTGATAAATTATTAATTTTAGTGGTTTTAAAGTATATTTAGAATATATTTTTACCATTTAATACAATGTTGGTCATTGGAGGTAATTTCACATTTAAACCAGACAAAAACAAGTGTCAATCTTTTGATAGTTATTATTTCTTAAAAACATGCTATTTGTTTTGACAACTGGAATTACTTTTTAAATTAATTAATGGAACTTATATGTTTTGAATTTGGTAAAATAGACATCATTTTTGAATTCATAATATCAAATATAGCTTAGGCCTAATTTTTGGTATTTTTCTGAAAACATTTAATTTTTGATGAATAGTGAAACATACTGAGTTATAGTTTAAAACCGAATTTTTATTTAAATAATTATTTATTTTATTTAAATTTAATTAAGGTAAAAATTGATACATAATACCTATATAAGTTCAATGTAATTCATTGGAGTTAGTTTAGAATAATTTTAGATATATAAAAATTTTATTGAACTTTTCACCGTCTTTTACCCACCTCCTAGGAGAATTTAAAATTCACATAAAACTTAATTTTACCGCTTCTGTGAGTGGAATTTCAAAAATTCGAGAGACATAGTTAATATCAAGGAGCAAAATTTGGTTCAATGAGATGAAAATAATTTTTGGTGAATAGTAACTTTTTACTTTTATTTACCGCGGTTAAAAGTAAATAGGGTAATTAAGGGTAAAAATGATATTAATATTACCCTAACACATGTCCTAATTCTATTGGACAATTTTATCTCGACCAAAAACAACCTTAGGAATAAAATATTATCATTTATGTCCACTTGGATTAGATTAGGACATTTATTATTATTTAATTCAAAGAAGAGTTAAAAGAGTTAAAATCAATGTTTATTTACTAAAACATTTTTTATATAGGGTTATACATAATATAAATTCGATTGTAAATATTAATTAGAAATATAAGAATATTTCCTACATAATTTTATTTTATTTATAATTTTTAGACATTAAATAATTTAATTTATTTATGACACAATGGTGATGCAGTAATTACCTAATTAATGAAATATTAAAATAATTGATATTATAAATATCAAAATAAATGTAATTTGAGACTCTTTATTAATTCCACTAATTTTCTAGGTTAATATGACATATTATGATTTATTATATAAATTTTTTCGAAGTAATAATGCTGTTATGAATTTATCAAAAACAAAATACCCAATAATGTCAAAATGGACATAAAAGAGTCTTTAAAACAAATATTATATTATTAATTGATATTAAATTCCTAAAAATCTATGGTTCGGCCAAGAGACTTATATCATGATATTTTTATCATTAATAGACCACTTGGGGGTCTCTTGGAGGTATATATTATGTTTATTAACTACATAATATAAAAATACAAAGTGACATGGTAAGTGTCAAACTAATTAACTAAGAGTTAAAACTAAAAGATAAGGTTAATATAATGACCCAAACCTGTCTAAATTATATTGGTTTAGTGGTTTTCGACCCATCCCCACCTTAAACGTTAAATAATCCACTTTAGATCCATTAGAAACTGAATATGAATTTATTATAAAATAATATTTCTAGTTTTTTCCAAAGGTTCCCCTCACCCCTCTTATAAAAGGGAACTTTCCCTTCTCATTAATTCACACCATAAAAGCCATTTGGATCGGCCAAACTCTGCCCAAATATCATCCCAACTTCCCTCACTTCAAACTATAGGCCTTATCTTGATCATAAAGACAACCTAAGAAGGCCTTTTCATCAAATCAAAAGGAAGAACCCGAAGAAGAGGTAATATTTTCACCACCCTCTTTCAAGTTCCTTTCTTCTTCCACTTCTTCTTTCTTTGTTATTTACATTATAAAATAATAAATCCAATATATTATATATAATGTGATGTTATTATAAATATTTTACAACCATATTCAGTATTCTATCCATCCTTTGAATGACATGTCACCATACGTGCGTACGTACGACCTACCGTCTCCACGTCGTGGTGTAATTTTTATTCAATATATTATTATTTGGATGGGTATAATAATGATTCTTAATTCATGTAAATAATAAATATAACATTATAATGATTCTTTTTATATGATATACCATCCAATTATATATTATTTTAATATCAAAATAATGATATTGTTGCTCGTGCGTACGTACGGACGATAGTCTCCACGAACGCGATGAGATTCATTCCCCATGGTATCCATTAAAGTATAATTCTCATTTGATGATTAAAAACAATTTTTAGGGACATGATATGATTATGTATATGAATAAGATACATCCCATTCATAACATATGTGGCTCGCATAAAAAATAATATAAAGGAAAACGAATCCGTTAACACTCGAAAAGATGATAATACTAAGATATTATTAACAAATAAATGTTAAAAGATCATATATGATATCATATTATTGTAAATGATTCTTGTATAACTCAATAACAATTATTTCACCATTATACGGGAGGTTAACCTACCTTCGACCAAGAAAAAAGTACAAAGTAAGGGGTTTCTTATCTCACTTTTATTTCCGTGAGATTTCCATTGTTCACCACTTATTTATTTAATGTGGTGTGTGTACTTTACATGATTGTATTCATTGTGTAATATACTTTAATTTATGGATATTTACATCATCATTGTATTATACTTCTTTCGTGGGTATATTTTTTGTAAGTTACCAAATTGGTAAGGGAATTTGAAATTTCAATTTCTACTCATTCGGCTTTACGCATACTTCATTGATTATTTTACACCAAGATTATGTGTGGAATCACTTTTAATTTGTTTATGTTATAATTTCCACATCCCTTTCTATGGATATAATTTTGATACACATAATCACCCCATTGATAAATTCTCAATTCGTCGATATGAACTTTATAAGAGTAATTTTAACTCAATCTTCATTTATTGAGTTAAACATCCAATTCATTGGTGTTGTTTGTACAAGAATATGTGTGAATGTCCTATGATTGATTTACAATGAATATCCAATAATATTGAGTGTATTTATATTTTTCACACATAATTAGGTCATTTATTTATCCTTAACCTAAGGATACGGTCTTTATAAGAGACTTAATCTCAATTTACATCCCATTGAGACTTCTTTGTTGTTATACACCAAATCACTTTTATGTGGTGTATATAATGTACTTTTACATAGTATATCCTGAATTCATTTTTTCTCATGATATTACAAAGTTTTATTTACCTCAATTATTTTTATTCATGTGTCTCTTTTTTGGTTAGAAACTCTAACTAAAATATCATTTTAAATGTTTTAAAGATTAATTATTCTAAATCTTTCTCATTAATGTCGATGTTTTAAAAATGGTTTTAAGGATTTTTTTATATGGACATTAATGTTTTAAAATTAAAATTCATTTTAAAAGTTTCAAAGTGGTATGGGACACTTTGATTAAAAAATCTATTTTAAAACATCTTCTTGACAAATAGTGTGACTTTTAAATGTTTTCAAGAAAAGGGGGATATTTCTCTCAAATAGTTTGATGGTCAATATCATTCATTATTCTCGATTGAGGTTAATCTGTTACAATACAATCTTCCATATTGTATTGAATGAGTTATGTTTGACTGTGGATGTGCTGTTTTTATACCATTCATGGTTTGTGGATAAAGTATTGACATTTCATATGCTAGTTTTAATACGAATGTTTATGTTATGTTTCAAACTTTTCATATGAGGAATGCATTGGAATTAGTAAGTGATGGGTGGATCCCGCTATAGCTCCTCGATGCATCGATAGGTCTCATGAGAGAAACTAGTGTCTTGGCATGAGGCCTTGACAAAATCTTAATTGTAGTCTTGGCACGAGGCCTTGGCTACGTGGTTATGATAGTCCGGCATTATGGATTCCATCTTTATGAAAATGGTTATTCATATTGCATGTGATTATTCGATTAGTAGAATATCCATGTGACTAAGTAAATGTAATTATTTCATTTTATCTTTTCCATATTATACTGAAGTTCAAGATTAAAAGGCTCTTGTTTTAGTTATAAATTCCCTCAAGTGTTTATGCTTATCTATGAATGCTTCTGCTATATTTTTATCCTTACTGAGCATCTGAGCTCACCCCTTTCAATGTTTTATTTTTACCAGGATGTGAAGAAGTAATTTATGAATGACCTGCAGGGATATTATGAGAGGCTATGAAGACAATATGTTGTTGAAGTTTTTTTACCTTATTATGTAATGTAAGACATCATGAATATATCTAGTGTTTCCAAGGCTACTAAACTAATCAGTCTTTTGCGACTTGATCTTTTGTGATCATGCCAATGATATGTAATAATGCACTGAATCTAGGTAACTAGGGTCAGGGAATTATAGTTGGTATCATATAAAGTTTAGTACAAACCTTGGAATCTAGATTTAGATAAAGTCTGATTAGAGCACATAGACCTAAGATGGACTTTGAGGATTAGTATATAAGTACTTCCTAGAATTTTGTTATTGTAGAGATTTTGTGAGTTTTTCGAGCAATACATCCATGTTTGGATACGAGCAGGTAGATGTGGCGTTGGCACATATGTACCTAGGGGTAAAACCCAAAAACAATGCTTTGAGCTAGACTCAAATAGGAACTGGTTCACGACAATGGGCCTTGCTGCACTCTTGGTTACGACACTACCGGGGGATATGCTTAGGATAATTTACATTTTCTTTACAAAGCGATTTGAAGTATTATATATAAGATGAGATTAAATGACCTTGGTTAATCCTAATGTGTTTCAAATTGAGAATATGGTGACATGATATTCTCTAAATGATTTTATGATTACTGTTACTCACATAATGCTTTCTGGTTTTAGTCAATGGAAAGATTCCAAGGAAGTCATAGTTACTTTGAGAATGATGTACAAGGTGGGAGTGGTGGTGGAAATGAGCAACAAAATGGAGTGTTGATTGGCATGAAAGATATCATGTTCATTCCAAATAAGTCTTCCAAAAATATGATAAACAACATATATATTAACCAACACCCGGAATCAATAAGGAAGATAAAGTTGATGTATGAT
Organism: Viscum album; assembly: GCA_963277665.1. Lineage (NCBI taxonomy): Eukaryota > Viridiplantae > Streptophyta > Magnoliopsida > Santalales > Viscaceae > Viscum > Viscum album. Next base: position 1,739,366,894 of record OY728160.1, read on the forward strand.
AAGAGCTCCAGCAATGGAGACCATGGAGAAAACAATCCTCAATTTCCATCATGCTAGAAATGTGGAAGGAGACACCCAGGAAAGTGTCTCAATGGGACAAAGAAATGCTTTACATGCGGGAAGGAAGGACATAAATTGAAGAATTACCGAAGAAAAATGAAGAGTACTCTAGAAGAAGATAAAAATGGTGCCAAGAATCCATTTACAGTCATTTGTCGTAAATTTAGGGGACCTGGCCATTACCCGAGTGAATTCCCTATTATATAGGATTTTTTCTTGGTCAAAGAAAAAGATATGTTGAAATAAATGGTCGGAGAAACGTTTAAAAAGTATTAGTGCTCCTTGTTGATGGGTTTACTTTGGAATAATATTCTCTTGTATTTGTAACCCTGTAGTTTGCCATGTGAGAATGATATTTGAGGAAGAATTATCTTTTTTCTTGTGGATATAGTTATAAATAACCATTTGGTTTTATATGATCATTGGGTTTGAGTTAAATGATTTTATTGATCAATAATAAGTTGATTTTAGATCTTATGTCTTATCAAATTAATACCCTTATTATAGGAAAATGATTTGGTTATTAAGTGATAAATGTTATTTTGGAAGATGTTCGCTTTGTTGGGAATACTATATGCCAAGGAAAATAGAATACTATGGGATTTCATTTGAGGAGTAATGGTGGATTTTTTACCTATGTTTTTATTGTGGATTTATTGTGATTTGGGTTATTTATGGAAATGTCTAACCTATAATAAAGAATATGTGATTAGGTTAATTACTTTTAAGTATGTTACTTTAAGAGTAATTGATGTCATTTAGAGATAAAATTTAACGTGGAAGACTTCATAACCAAATTATTATAATTTTTGGGTTTCAATATTAGTTTGGATTATATTGAAGGATTTTAAGGACAATTGATTATTTAATGGTATTTATTTAACTTTGGGGTATTGTTGGTTTAATTTTAGAAATTAAGATTAGTGTTTTTTTCTCTAATGGAATATCCATTTTGGGGATCATCAGATCTTATACTAACCATTTTTGTTTTGATTAATCTCTAAAGACAAGGTAAATATATAGTTTATCCTATGTGGATAATGTTATTCTATAGAAGTTTATTCTAGCTCTTCCAGTGTGACCAAGTCTTCTTGAATACTCATTGTTCATAAAAAATGAGTCAGTGGTAGAAATTTATTAAACAATGAAACTCTAATTAAAAAGTATGTATATCTCTTTATGTTCTTAGTCAATATCATAAATTAATTCCTCGTCTTTATGTAATGTAACTTAAAAAAATAATAAAAATGTTGTCTGTTTACTTTTCCTACTGGGAAACTAATGACCGTTTGTCCCATCACAAGTTTGTGGTTTTCTTGTTGTTAAATTTCTTCTGATCATGTTTTCTATCCCTCTCCATCAGAACTTGATAGTTAGTTTGTCATCCATATCCATTTCTTTCTACATGGAATCCTAGTATAGGTTATCTCGGGTGACCTTTGTACTTCTCTTTCTTTATTTTAAAGTGATAGTTTTATTGACTCTTTTTCCGATGTGGGACTTTCCATTACATTCCCAAGCCCAATTTTAAAAATTACGAGGATGCAATTTATTGAAGGAGGGGAGAATTTAACACCCCAAGCTTCCATGATACGTTTCCCTTTGAATAATGCAATGCCTTGCATTGTAGGAAACTTTGAGATTCTAACACACCATAACCAATTAGACTAGCCATTATGAATAGTAATACCTACTTTTTGAAATTTTATAAATTTTATCTTTCAAAATGGACTTCATTTTTGGATTTTTAATATCGAAATTAGCTTAGGGTAAAATTTTGGTACTTTTCGGATAACTTTCATATTTTGATGAATAGTGAAATTACTAAATTTTAATTAAAAACAACTTTTTTAATCGAAATAATTAATAGTGATAAATTATGAATTTTAGTGGTTTTAAATTATATTTAAAATATACTTTTACCATTTAATACAATGTTGGTCATTGGACTTAATTTCACATTTAAACCAGACATAAACAAGTGTCAATCTTTTGATACTTATTATTTCTTAAAACCATGCTATTTGTTTTGACAACGGGAATTACTTTTTAAATTAATTAATGAAACTTATATGTTTTTAATTTGGTAAAATAGACATCATTTTTGAATTCATATTATCAAATATATCTTAGGCCAAATTTTTGGTATTTTTATGAAAACTTTCAATTTTTGATGAATAGTGAAAAATACTGAGTTATAGTTTAAAACCGAATTTTTATTTAAATAATTATTTATTTTATTTTACTTTAATTAAGGTCAAAATAGATACATAATACCGATATATATTCAATGTAATTCATTGGAGTTAGTTTAGAATAATTTTAGATATATAAAAATTTTATTGAACTTTTTACCGTCTTTTACCCACCTCCTTGGAGAATTTGGAAATTCACATAAAACATAATTTTAGCGCTTTTGTGAGTGTAATTTCTAAAATAAAAGAGACACGGTTAATATCTAGGAGTAAAATGTTGTTCAATGAGATGAAAATAATTTTTGGTGAATAGTAACTTTTTACTTTTAGTTACCATGGTTAAAAGTAAATTGGGTAATTAAGAGTAAAAATGATATTAATATTACCCTAAAACATGTTCTAATTCTATTGGACATGTCTATATTGACCAAAAAAAACCTTAGGAATAAAATATTATCATTTAGGTCCACATGGATTAGATTAGGACATTTATTATTATTTAATTCAAAGAAGAGTTAAAAGAGGTAAAATCGAAGTTTATTTACTAAAACATTTTTAATATAGGGTTATACATAATATAAATTAGATTGTAAATATTAATTAGAAATATAAAAAGATTTCCTAAATAAGGGTATTTTATTTATAATTTTTAGACATTAAATAATTTAATTTATTTATGACACAATGGTGAAGCAGTAATTACCTAATTAATGAAATATTAAAATAATTGATATTATAAATATCATAATAAATGTAATTTGAGCCTTTTTATTAATTCCACTAATTTTATAGGTAAATATTAAATATTAGGATTTATTATATAAATTTTTTCGAATTAATAATGCTGTTATGAATTTATAAAAAACAAAATACCCAATAATGTCAAAATTGACATAAAAGAGTTTTAAAAAAATATATTATATTATTAATTGATATTAAATTCCTAAAAATATAATTCTCGGAAAAAAGACTTATATCATGATAGGTGTATCATTAATTGACCACTTTGGGGTTTCTTGGAGGTATATAGTAAGTTTATTAACTATATAATATAAAAATACAAAGTGACATGGTAAGTGTCAAACTAATTAACTAAGAGTTAAAACTAAAAGATAAGGTTATTATAATGACCAAAACCTATCTAAATTCTATTTTTTGAGTGGTTTTAGACCCCTCACCACATTAGCCTTTAAATAATACACTTTTGATCCATTAGAAACCGAATATGAATTTATTATAAAATAATATTTCTAGTTTTTCCAAAGGTGCCCCTCACCCCTCTTATAAAAGGGCACTTTCCCTTCTCATTAATTCACATCATCAAAGCCATTTGGCTCGTCCAACCTCTGCCAAATATCATCCCAAATTCCCTCACTTCAACCTATAGGCATTATCTTGATCAGAAAGCCAACCTAAGGAGGCCTTTTTATCAAATCAAAAGGAAGAACCCGAAGAAGAGGTAATGTTTTCACCACCCTCTTTCGAGTTCCTTTCTTCTTCCACTTCTTCTTTATTTATTATTTACATTATAAAATAATAACTCCAGTATATTCTATATACAATGATGTTATTATAAATATGGTACAACCATATTCAGTATTATATCCATCCTTTGAATGACATGTCACCATACGTGCGTACGTACGGCCTACCGTCTCCACGTCGTGGTGTAATTGTTATTCAATATATTATTATTTGGATGGGTATAATAATGATATTTAATTCATTTAAATAATAAATATAACATGATAATTATTCTTTATATATGATATACCATCCAATTATATATTATTTTAATATCAAAAGAATGGTATTGTCTCTTGTGCGTTCGTACGGACTACCGTCTCCACGAACGTGATGAGATTCATTCCCCATCATATCCATTCAACTCTAATTCTCATTTGATGATTAAAAATAATTTTTAGAGACATGATATGATTCTGGATATGAATAAGATACATCCCATCCATAACAAATACGTCTCACATAACAAATAATATAAAGGAAAACGAATCTGTTAACACTCAAAAAGATGATAATACTAAGATATTATTAAAAAATCAATGTTAAAAGATCATATATGATATAATATTAATGTAAATGATTCTTTTATAACTCAATAAAAATTATTTCACCATTATACAGGAGTTTAACCTACTATCGACCAAGAAAAAAGTACAAAGTAAGGGGTTTCTTATCTCACTTTTAATTCCGTGAGATTTCCATTATTCACCACTTATTTATTGCATGTGGTGTGTGTACTGCCCATGATTGTATTAATTGTGTAATATAATTTAATTTATGGATATTTACATCATCATTGTATGATACGTCTTTCATGGGTGTATGTTTTGTAAGTTACCAAATTGGTAAGGGAATTTGAAATTTGAATTTCCACTCATTCGGATTTACGCATACTTCATTGATTATTTTACACCAAGATTATGTGTGGAATCAGTATTAATTTGCTTATGTTATAATTTACACTCCCCTTTATATTGATATAATTTTGATACACATAATCACCCCATTGATAAATTCTCAAGTCGTCGATATGAACTTGATAAAAGTAATTTTAACTCAATCTTCATTTATTGAGTTAAACATCCAATTCATTGGTGTTGTTTCTACAAGAATATGTGTGAATGTCCTCTGATTTATTTACACTGAATATCTAATCATATTTAGTGTATTTATATTTTTCACACTTAATTATGTCGTTGATTTATCCTTAACCTAAGGATACGGTCTTTATAAGAGACTTAATCTCAATTTACATCCCATTGAGACTTCTTTGTTGTTATACACCAAATCACTTTTATGTGGTGTATATAATGTACCTTGACATAGTATATCATGAATTCCTTTATTCTCATGATATAAAAAAGTTTTTATTACCTCAATTATTTGTATTCAAGTGTCTCTCTTTTGGTTAGAAACTCTAAGTAAAATATCATTTTAAATGTTTTAAAGATTTATTATTCTAAATCTTTCTCATTAATGTCCATGTTTTAAAAATGGTTTTAAGGATTTTTTTTATATGGACATTAAAGTTTTAAAATTAAAATTCCTTTTAAAAGTTTCAAAGTGGTATGGGATAATTTGATTCAAAAATCTATTTTAAAACGGTTTCCTGACAAATTGTGTGTCTTTTAAATGTTTTCAAGAAAAGGAGGATATTTCTCTCAAATAGTTTTGATGGTCAATATCATTAATTATTCTAGATTGAGGTTAATCTGTTACAATACAATCTTCCATATTTTATTGAATGAGTTATGTTTGACTATGGATGTACTGTTTTTATACCATTCATGGTTTGTGGAAAAAGTATTGAAATTTCGTATGCTAGTTTTAATACGAATGTTTATGTTATGTTTCAAACTTTTCATATGAGGAATGCATTGGACTTAGTAAGTGACGGGTGGAGCCCGCTATAGCTCCTCGATGCATCGGTAGGTCTCATGAGACAAACTAGTGTCTTGGCACAAGGCCTTGACAAAATCTTAATTGTAGTCTTGGCACGAGGCCTTGGCTACGTGGTTATGATAGTCCAACATTATGCATTCCATCTTTATGAAAATGGTTATTGATATTTCATGAGATTATTCGACTAGTAGAATATCCATGTGAATAAGTAAATGGAATTATTTTATTTTATCTTTTCCATATTATACTGAAGTTCAGGTTTAAAAGGCTCTTGTTTTAGTTATACATTCCCTTATGTGTTTATGCTTATCTATGAAATCTTCTGCTATATTGTTATCCTTACTGAGCATCTGAGCTCACCCCTTTCAATTTTTTATTTTTTCCAGGATGTGAAGAATTAATTTATCAATGACCTGCAGGGATAGTATGAGAGGATATGAAGACAATATGTTGTTGTAGTTTTTTTACCTTATGATATAATGTAAGACTTCATGAATATATCTAGTGTTTCCAAGGATACTAAACTAATCGATCTTTCGAGACTTGATCTTTTATGATCATGCCAATTATATGTAACAATTAACTGACTCTAGGTAACTGGGGTCATGGCGTTACATTTTGGGCCAAAAAAATGGAGGATGACTAGAATCATGAAATATGGATTTCCTTGATGTCCTTGTAAAAATATGGAAATGTAATGAGTTTCATGAAGAATGGGTTTCTCTAAGTCTATTTCGTGAAGGTATGGGTCATCACTAATGAGGATCATGAATGTAAGAATATTTGATGGTAATCTCTACGACTATGGGAAGATTCAGAAATGGTAAATTCCCCTAGTGATTTGCAAACAAAGGGAGAATCTTGAATTAAATGGGATAACATCATGAAATGGTGATGATGTGGATATAAGATTCTAGAATCAGAGGAAACACATATAATTAATACTCTATCCACTTTAGAACATTAGCGAGACATAACAAAGATTCAAAGGCTCTCGATTCAAGAAGGTGGTTCATGAAGGTAGTTCTTGTGAAAATGTTCACGAAGAAGGGAATATCGTGAATTCTATAGAAATATGACCAATAGGGGTGATCTTTAAAAAGGATAAGTGAGCTTTGATAATGTTTTTTGAGATTCATGAAATGATTGGGATTTTTGACGGACGGTTGAGCTTCATGAAAGAGGTTAGCTTTATGAAAATTATGGGGTTTACGAAGGTAATATATACTTATAAATAATTGGGTTTTTTTAAAATGCTAAGTGAGCATTATAAATGTAGTGAGCATCATGAAATTGTATAGAAAGTGTTTTCCAGTGAATATATGGTAAAGTGGTATTCATAAATTGGGTGAAAGTTTAACTTCAATAGAGAATCTATCTACAACTGAGGATATATTAATTATTGATAATAAAGGGGAAACATTTCCATAAATTATGTTTTTATCCCTTCCAATTTAATGAGAAAGGTATGAGGAAGAAGGTGGTCCTTTATACTGATAATGATCTAGATAAAGAGACTCAGAGAGTGACCCTTGGGAAAGAAGTGATCTAACCCTAAACCTTCTAAAGGTAGTGATCTTAGGAATAGAATTGATCTAGCATGAACATTATTTGGAATTTATCCTTATTGGATTTGGTACATCAGAACATTTTTTTTATTCTCCTTGGGAATATCCTAGTGAGGGTGAACCAAGTAAATTTTTTTTGTCTCATGCATGATTTAATTTCAGTTCATACTTTTCTACGAGAAAGGGAGAGAAGAGTGTTTTGTTTAATGATGAATCAAGATCTTAAGGGGAAATTATTTTAATTTATAATTCCTTAATTCACCCCCCTCTCTGGGTATTTAATCTATTTTGGTTAAAAACATTCCACATGGGTTATTTTTTATGGAAGGAATCTCTTTTACATGTTTCTATATGAACATATCTTTCAATTGCCTTTGTCATTTTCCATGAAGATTCCTCTCCACACTTTCATGTTTTCAAAAAAAACTAAGTTCTTATTCTCATGGTTTTATAAAATATTCCTTATTAAATGTTTTCAATGAAAAATTGAAATTATTATTTTCTAGAAATATTTCTTGATGATTCTAAGAGTGTTATTCATCTATGTCATATGCATGATCAAGGGTCGTCTTCAAACGGTAAAATCCACCATATTTGTATAAAAAACTTGTAAAATAATATTTTACATCAATGGTATGAACTATCACTTATTTTTAAGGTATTGAGAACATAGGGAAAAAATATGGGTTGAGGAATTAAAATATTTCATCACCTGATCGATGTAACTATATCATCTTTGAATATACGCAGCCTGGTATGGAAGCCGAGGATCCCATGTGAAAATTTCTATACCTGATAAATAAATCAAATATCACATAATTTTATTTGAAAATGTTTTTGAAAAATGTTCTTCAACACTAACTATTTCTCGAAGGAACAAAATTTGGATCCCCTTAGATCATCCACACATTCTTTGAAAGTCCAGGGTAACATTGATCATCAAATTCTAGGCACTAGTGTGGAGATTCGATGGAACATTTGATGTCCCAATGATCAACAACATGTCGATCCTTTAATATGTGAAGACGATATCAGATAAGTTTCTTAGGATACATTATTTACTCTCTAGGAAGTAGAAGATATGAGATATGAGCACTCAAAATTGTAGGACGCATACTACCCAATACATGAGATTCCTCCCACTTTTATAGAGTGGATCAAAATACCCGAAAATGGCTCCATGAACCTCAAATATTTATTTCCCACTAAATAATCCACAAATGAAAAGTTATAACTAAATAAATGTGTCATAAACATCATTTATATTTTTATCACTTTCATGTAATATAATAAATATATTATGTGATAAAATATAGTTTTTAAATCAACACATAATCAACGAAAATATTAATCGAACCTTGAATATTAAAATAATATTTGTTCATTAAATATTTTCCCATGTATTAACTTAATATATTGTTAATATTTTTAATAAACAAATTTAATACCAATTATTCTAAACTTTAATAATATGTATTTATTTATTTCATGGGGATATTATATTCTCAGACATCACTCAAACCCTATGGTGGGGACCACCTTGTAATATACTCATATTCATTTAGAATAGGACATAATTTTACATATGCTAAGTGTGTTTCCCTTTAGGAACTTATCTCAATAGAAGTGAATACTAATCATAGACTAGGATCAGAGTCTAGAAACCCATCATAGTTCCTAAAGAGATAAGGAAAAGTCATTGCAACAATAACCTTTCTGACAAACACACACTGTGTAATATAATATCTTTGTCTTATGATATCTCATAAAGAAAGACACACAATTCATGTCATTTTCCTTGAATTATTTTACATTGAAATTACTAGCCAAACATACCTTATTCTACCATTTTGATGGATTTAGGGAAGGTACCCCCATCATGATCAACTAGGACTGAGATATCTCTTCTTTTCAAAAGAAAACAAATTATATATCAATAATTCAATGAATTTAATACCACTAATGATGAAAACAATGTAAGCTACCTCTCTATGAAATCAATGAAATAATTTCCATCTTGTATCATAATATGAAATCAAATTGTGCATGTCGATAATAATATGAATTTAGGGGACCATTACACATGCTTGTAGATAGGAACTGCCAATGACACTTGAAACATGTTATGTTCCTATTGGAAAATCATCCTCAACATCTCATCTACTCAAGATCACTAAGAACATAATTAATGATATGAAGTATCAATGATTATGAATCCCATCACATAATAGTTAGAAATCATCTATGTACCATCAGTATGATGTATCCAGACCACAGGACACATGTTCAAGATAAATTTCATACTATCAAAATGTTCCCATTATATGAAACTGTTATAAGCTTTTTATATGAAATGTAATCTTTTGAATTGACCATGTAAATAGTGGATGCAGATATATCAAAACTATTATGGTAAGTGTACATCATGTATAACTCATTATATACAAGATATGGTAATAGAAAAGTACTATTTAAGTTGGGTCTAGGGAACAAACTATTACAACACTCCCACCTTCACTAGATCCAACTTAGTAAAAAACCTTGTCAGATTTCACATGATATGATCATGCTTCTTATGAGTTATGGATTTAGTCCTGGTGATTTCCTTGTCTCCATTTTATGGCTATTATGCTACACATGAATTCACATACTTGATTTAGACTCCTCAACAGATGATATCCTTGAGTATATTCTTTTTATACACTTTCAAAACATGACATTTTTATAGTACAAGTAGTAGGATTATAATAATTTATATCATTATAGAACATTACCTACTAGGTGAAATTCAAAAAACTAGAACAAATTGTTGTGTATTTTACATTTCTTCTTTATCTACATCAGAAGCTAAAACACACTCAGTATTTATAGATATAACTATCACTAGATTGAATGATCTAATCTTTCTCAATACCTTATCCTAACTGAGATATTATATCATATTGATCTAAATAAATACAAGTTTGTGTCCCTTAAAAACTATTTTTTCTTTTATCTCTAAGTACCAAGAACATATACCTTGTACTATCTCAATTATAATTATATAGTTCTGACTACTTCTCATCCAGTTCTTCTAGATATTACTGATATTTTCCTAGCATAAAGTATATGTTGGAAATATCATATCTTATACATAGAATTTCATATGAAATAAATATATTGTTGAAGCGTATGGAATTATACATATGACATTAATCTATTATTATATATATACATGTCTTCTTAGAGAGATTTATGCCATGTGACATTGTTAACAATTCTTTCTTGAAATGTTCCAACATGTATTTTTCAATACCTTATAAGCATATATACTTTTACATGGTCTAATAAATACAATTAATATAACTTAGTAGATCTAATTACTTAGAACTTAGGTTTCTAATTTTAGTCAATATCTAGAGATATTCTTTCATTCTGTTATTAACTAACTATAAGTCCAATAACTATTTTCTATATGTTATCAATCATATTTTACTTGGAAAATAATTGAGCTACCACTAACTCCTTATAGAAACATAGATAAAATTAATTCAAAATTAATATTATTTGATCTTGTTTTTTTTAATCCTAAACTGGACTTTTAGTAACTTACACCCTTATTGAAAATCTATGGTGTCAAAAAATATTTCTGTTTGCATCTTATAGAAAATTTCCAAGAAAGGTGATCTTGACATGCAATGTCTAATATAATAATCATAGAAAGAACCTATGACATGTCAAATTGTAATGAATTTAGTCATGATGATGTGGTATAAATAATCAAGTATTATTTTTAATACTCTTATATCATCCATGTAATGTTTCTCTTTAATACCACGGTAGTATTTAAATTTTAAATAGTCAATATACTAAGAACCAATATTTTGATACTAGGAATCCATTATTGAGTTTTAATTGATCTTGTAAATATTATCTTTTTTCCATTTACTACTTACTAATAGGATTTATTATTCTTAATAGATAATGTATCACCATATGTGGTGAATGTAAAACCATTACCATGGTTTTATCCTTCATATGTAATATGTGTCTCTAGAACATTCCTCTTCTATATGATCTTATGGAACTTGTTCATATGCCAACTACATAAGAATCTTGGGTGTTGAATAAACCCAAGTTAATATTTCTCCCACTATCTCAGATAGATATGTTAAAAATTTTATGGAAATATTATCTATCACTTGACTATAATATTTCTATCATAGGGATTTTTGTAATACCCTTAGAAAATTTAAGGACGTTTACTTTAATACCCCCAAATGATAAAGGGTTAAATGATTAAATGATATGAATCATTTCAACAAGGTGCACCTTCTTTTTTGGGAGCCTACCTGATTAGAACTCCACAGTTAAACATTCTTGGCCTAGAGTAGTGATCAGGATGGGTGACCTTTTGGGAAGTTTCCCAGGGTGTGTGTGAGTGAGGACAAAGCACACTGGAAAGAACATGTGTTGGCCTGTGGGAACTGTCATTAGTCATATGACCCGTTCAAGCATGTGGGTGGACTCTAGGGTGGGCCCCACGTGTCTGTGGGGCAACTGGTGGTACCTGGTGGGCAAGGACCCGACGACCATGTTAAAGTGGGGTAGTTATGCTATCATCGGGACCTAGTTGTCACATTTGGTATCAGAGGAGGAACCCAACCTTAAGTGTGGTGCACTGCCTGGGTTGAGATGTAGGACCCACAATAGGGACGTTGTGCTCTAAAGGGGGGGTGATTGTAACACCCCAAAATGATAAAGGGGGGGGGGGTGTAAGAACCCGGATCTTATTTTCAGGTATGTGACCCCTTGGTTGATGTTTTTGTTTGGTTTTAAAGTTAAGGGTGACTCTTGGGAGAGTCAGGGAAACTTGAAATGAAGTTTTGAGGAAAAACGGGGAGCTTCACGGGCGGCGTACGGTTTGTCTAACCGTGCGGCCAGACCGTGTGTAGCTGGCACTCAAGGCAGTGTAGACCGCACAGTTATTTCATGGTTAAGGGAAACCATGTGAAGAGACTGTGCGAGGAGTGTCGGCAAGGCAGTATAGACCGCACGGTTAGCACACTGTTTGTCTAACCGTGCGAGAAAACCACGCGGGCACTTAAATTAGATCCTTAAATTGTGGATCTAATTATTTTTGCCTCTAATTGCCTCGTTTAAGCTCCTACGCAGCCATAACTTGAGATTACTCTCCCTTGAAGGTTGGAAAACTTCTCCCATGCGTTCTAGAGGCGATCTGAAGGCTTCTCTTGGCAAATCGAAGTCGGATTCTTAATGAGAAGTAATCTAAGGCAGGTTCTTGGAGAATCAACTGGAGTTTCTTGTGCATTCTTTGTTTTTGGGGTTTTCATAAAAACCTTCGAGGTAAGTGGTATGATGCCTTATGTTAAATGCCTTTGAGTTTTTGTGAAAAAGTGCTAGAAACCCATGTATCGGGTATCTCAGATTAGAGTTTTGATCCTGTAATATTATCTGCCTTAGATTTTTTGTGTTCCTGAGGCTGTTAGATGAATAATGATTGCTTGTTTGCATGTCTTAGGATCACACCATGGGTGTTTTCCTTGTTTTGGCTGTTTATCGCTTTTTGGCTAAGGTTGCCTGTGAGGCAAACCTTGTTACACTGATTGCCTGCCTTGATATGAATAATTGCATGTGTTGCCTGCAGTTTAAATGTTTTTGATGCATTGTATCTATTATCCAAGTAGTTTGTTGAACATACTTAGGGATGCTATGAATTGGTTATGTACAATTGCTTTACTCAGGGCTGTGGGAACCTTGTGTTGTAAGACAATAAGGGGAATTGACGTTGAGTGCTTCCTCAGAGGGCTTGTTTAATTATTACCTGTAAATACCCGAAGCCTGACGTATAAGGACATTACATTACTTTTTCAGAATACTTATTACATAATAAAAACACACACACAAGTACCGTAATAGTTTAGTGTCTTTGGAAACTCGAAACGTAATCTTATAATCATGGTGAAAGATCTTCAACATCTCCTATACAGATCTTCCCCTTTTTTTCTTACCTAAACCCTTTCTTTATATAATGGGGAAAATAAAACATAAAAGGGTGAGCTCAAATGCTCAGTAAGGGTAAATAAAAGAAAAATCAATCACATCATATTCATAAGAACATAACATTTTGGAAATCTTAACCTGCAAAAGAGATCATAATATCATAACATGGGATAAATCATAATAGTGAAATGTAATCCCAATAATCATAACATAAAACATGAAACTTTGTGGCATACACACATAATCATAGAGAATCATTTATTATTAGTCAAGACTCATTGCCAAGACTATCTTAGTGGACAAAGTCCATTTCTGAACCGAGTTCACTCCTCGTTTCAGTCCTATTTTACTGAACTGGTTTAACCTGCCGTTCCATCCATGTCTATCTCATGAGATATAAAATCTTTACCCAATGCATTGGAGGGAGATATAGGTCCCACCCATATCATAATGATACCATTCTTATGTGTGCCACAAAATCATAAATCATACATCATTGCATAAACCATGTAATAAAAATGGGAATCTTAAACATCGTGACATTATAAAACAATTAATATAAGATAAAGGAATTCATAAAAATATTTCCATCACAACATAATCAAATCAATGTAATAATAGGGATAGAGACAGAACCCTTTATAATCTTAGATGGAAAATAATTTTGATAAAACTCTTGAACTCCATTCTTGAGGAAAATATCCTTTCCACTTCAAAAACAATTTCCTTTCTTAACATGTCATACAATTTTAAACTAAAAGAAGTTGATTAAAAATAAACTTGAAAACTTCTAAAGGAATATTCTTGGAAATAATGTTTTAAAAATCCATTCATTCCGTATAAGTTAAAAAAACATTCTTCTCATACTTTTTTCAGAAAAGTCAAAAAGTACCTCGTACGAAAAACGACAAAAGATTCCTTTCATATATTTTACTAAAAACTCACCGAAGGGTAAAATTGGATTTAAAAAATTGTAGGTGGATGGAAACAATATTAAATATTGATGAAACATGGATGTGGATGATAAAATACACCCCAGTAAATACCAAAGTATAAACAATCTCGGATAAAATGAGATTGTGATATTTTCCCTTACCTTAGGTCTGATTTGCTTCGTAAGTGTCCGAACCTCCTGTATAATGGTTTAAATAATGTCCTTGACTTATTCCAGAATCATAATCATTGTTATTATATCATATATGGTTCACTTATGACTTTATATTACCCATTTTTTTTGTAAATTCCATGTTAAAGAGCGTTTTGGGTAAAATTATTTATTTTGTCGTCCATGTTTTGACTTGTAATTATTCATATGATTACTTAGATCATGATTACATAATTTTAGAATATAAAACATGATTTATATATAATATATATTCAGAATATACATATATATAATAAATCAGTAAATGGAAAGAAATACACCGTTCATGGAGACGGTAGGTCGTACGTACGCATGAACACTGTTTTCGTTTCCTTATTGAGTTGAATGGAATTAAGTAGATGACATACATATATATACACATAAATCAAGTATCATTATTATGTCATATATTTCATGATTACTTATTATATGTACTTTATAATCATTCATGAATGGTTAAAGTGGAGAATGAATCTCATCGCGTCGTGGAGACAGTAGTCTGTATGTACGCACGAGCGATGATATCATTCTCATGATCGTGGGACTGTATTGGAGTGTATGTATACTATTTAAGAATTAATATCACTTTAAAATAATCATATATAGTTATTATTTACACCATTATACCCATGCAAGTAAGGTGGTGGTGGAAAATAGATTTCACCACGGCGTGGAGACGGTATTCTGTACGTACACACGCGCAGTGATTTCATTTTCCGTAGGATGGATAGATGGTGAGATAGGGTTGTTTCATACTTATAATGACATATCAGTATATTAGTGATACTGATGTTATTACTTCATAATGAAACAACCTAAGAAGAAGAATTGGAAGAAGAAATAAAGTTGAAAGAATCGGTAACAGACATTACCTCTTCTTTGAAGCGCCTCTTTGAGATCTCCTTTTAGGGCACTAAAATTGGTCTTTGAGGAAGAACAGAACCTGTAGGATGTTTCTAAGGAAGTGTAGAAGAGAATTTGGCAGGGTTTGGACGAGATTTAAGGCTCAAAGTTGTGTGAGGAAGAGAGGGAGGAGGTTCCCTTTTATAAGGGAGGAGAGGGGCTCCTTTGGAAAACTAAAAATATTATTTTATTATAAAGTCATATTTGGTTTTAAATAGCTCCAAATTGATTTATTTCAAAGCTAAGGTGGGGATGGATCGAAATTATCTCATCCAATAGAATTTAGACAAGTTTAGGTTCCTATTTTAACCTTATCATTTAGATTTAACATTAAGTTAAATAATTTTACTTTTACCGTGTCTTCTTGTGTTCTTACACTATAAGGTTAATAAACATACTATAACAAGCCAAACGAACCACAAGTTGTTTATTATTAATATATATAACCTTATCTAAGTCATTTGGCCGAACCTTAGATTTTTAAGAATAAAATAACAATTAATAATATAATATTTGTTTTAAAAACTATTTTATGTCAATTTGGCACTATTTAGTAATTAATTTTTGTGAAAATCATAACAGAATGATTAGTTCTAAAAAAGTCAATTAAATCAATAATAACATGTCATATTAAGCTATAAAATTAGTTTAATTCATAAAAAGTCTCAAATTATATTTATTTGGGTATTTATAATATCCATTATTATAATTGTTCACTATTATGGTAATTACTGCATCATCATTGTGTCATAAATAAATTAAAATATTTAATGTCTAAAAATTATAAATAAAATATCATTATGTAGGAAATCTTATTATCTTTCTAATTAATATTTACAATCGAATTTATCTTATGTATAACCCTATATTAAAAATGTTTTAGTAAATAAACTTTGATTTTAACTCTTTTAACTCTTCTTTGAATTAAATAATAATAAATGTCCTAATCTAATCCAAGTGGGCCTAAATGGTCATATTTTATTCCTAAGGTTGTTTTTGGTCGAATTACACTTGTACAATAGAATTAGGACATGTGTTAGGGTAATAATAATATCATTTTTACCCTAAATAACCCTATTTACTTTTAACCGTGGTAAATAAAAGTAAAAAGTTACTATTCACCAAAAATTATTTTCATCTCATTGAACCACATTTTACTTACTGAAATCAACAGTGTCTCTCGGATTTTTGAAATTCCACTCACAGAAGCGGTAAAATTAAGTTTTATGAAATATTCAGTTTTTTTAACTACCACTTAGTGGTTTCACTATTCATCAAAAATTGAAAGTTTTAAGAAAAATATCAAAAACTAGGCCTAAGATATATTTGATATTATGAATTCAAAAATGATGTTTATTTTACAAAATTAAAAACATAACAGTTACATTAACTAATTTAAAAATTAATTCCCCTCGTCAAAACAAATAGCGTGTTTTTAAAAGATAATAACTATCAAAAGATTGACACTTGTTTATGTCTGGTTTAAATGTGAAATTACATCCAATGACCAAAATTGTATTAATTTGTAAAAATATATTCTAAATATACTTTAAAACCACTCAAATTAATAATTTATCACTATTAATTATTTCTATTAAAAAAGTTGTTTTTAGTTAAAGTTTAGTAATTTTCACTATTCATCAGAATATGAAAGTTATCCGAAAAGTACCAAAATTTCACCCTAAGCTAATTTCGATATTACGAATCCAAAAATGAAGTCCATTTTGAGAGATAAAATTTCTAAAATTTTAAAAGGTGGTTATTACTATTCATAACGGCTAGTTTTAATAATATTTTAATAGCATATCGTCGTTTAGTGAAACTCGGTATTGCGTACTACACACGCTATCGAGGAAGGTCGCGATTGCGTGTAATGCAAAGAAATTCAAGGATGCGTGTTGAGAAAGCTCCTTTTAGTGTAGAATACAACACAAGACATTAATGAAATTAAAAAGAATATTTTTCATAAAATCTCGGGGTGTTACATTCTACCCCCCTTAAAATGAATTTCGCCCTCGAAATTCATCGGGGTTATAAATGGTTTACTATTCAAAAGTTTCTTTAATAGAAACCCACATTGTAAAAAGGAATACCAAAACCAATCTTTAAAAACAAAAGTTTGAAACGTAACGGTTACCCAAATAAACTAATCACTGGGTTTCCACATAGGTGAAAATATGGATATGGAAGAGAAATCTAACCATAATGTTCTGATGGAGAGTGGTAGAGAACATGGATATAGAAAATCCAGCAATCACAAAGCCATAAATTTGTGACGATCTAAGGTACCATCTGATTCATCAAATATAAGAGCACTAGGACAACATTTTTGGTTTTCAAGATCATTTCCTTAAAGTTGATGAAATTGAAATTAGATGAAATACTTTCTTGATTTCGGTATAGTCTCATCGTTGGACAATTTCCACTTCATCTCTTAAATAAATGAAGTTGAATTTTTCATTAGTGATGTGTTAGCAGATCATGTGATAGAATGATGGTTCAATCCATCTGTCTCAAACAAAAGGTTAGAAATGTTATCAAAAAATACATAAGTCCATCTATAGTGAGATTAATGATATATGGTTCCTAAAATGGACTTATACTTCATATATCATACTGATTAATACAATAAAACTAGTTTCTACTAAATAGGGACTTCTTGTAGGCCAGTGGTAGGCGATAAAGGCCAGTCGCACTTCGGTTGTGGGTTCGATTCCCACGGCCTTGTCCGACACGATGGGTTGTCGCCCGTCCTGCAGGTTGTTCTTTTTCTAAATCTATATTACTATAACATCCCATCAATAATATCGAAAAACTTCTATCCTTAAACAATACTATCTTATATCCAACATAATCCATTCCAATCTTTAGGCTTATCCATAATACTGCAGTCCACTCTCATAATATAGTGAAAATGATTACCAGAGATTTAATACCATCGTTGATCCCCATATATCATAAGATATGTCTTGTTGGTCACATTCCAAACATTAAAAGGCCTTAATAATGTATTCTCTTGAATACCCAATGAACCTTAGGGAAAACATGAATGCAGTTAAAAGTTAACACTTTCCACATACCAAAATCCTAAAAATTCTATATACTCAACCCATGATATCACTTAGTCCTTATATCAATCATGAGCTCATGAATACTATCAAATATTTCATTTTCTCGTTTTCCCTTCATTATGCGCATATCATCTTTTTTCCAAAAATATCTCAATCGCTTTCCATGGTTACCGGTACCATAAAATTATTGAAAACCACAATAGACCAATACATAAATGCTCCAATATTCTACGATACTATATACAACATTATTTTGGAATCCCATTACATAAACACTTAATCATTCCACCACATCGTTATCATATTCAACATCGCAAATGGTAATCGCATGCGACTTCCCTTTGTCCTTTTCCTTAAGTGGTTGCTCATGTCTATCATCACTAACCCTTGGATTAGGGAATTTATTAGCATAATGCCCCATTTCCTTGCACTTGAAGCATTGAAGTGTAGTAGGTTCATTCTGTGTATCCCTTCCTTTGTTGGCATCATTAGACATCTTTTTCCCATCATTGCGGCATTCAAATTCCTGATGACCTTCCTTTCCTCATTTGAAAAATTTACTTTTACCTTTAAGACAATCTCCACCATGCTTATTTCCACACTTTGAGCATAAGGAAACATTCATCTTCTTTTCACCATTATTCTGAGATTTCTCCTTGAACTCCATCTTTCGTTTCTTGTCAAAACTATGAGATGGATAAGTAATACCAACTTCCATTTCTACCTTGATAGCACAATGCACAATTTTTTCATAGCTACTGAAGTCTCTTATAGCTAATGCCCTTCAAAGATTTGGTTTTAAGCCACTGGAGAATCGATAAAATTTACTTTCAGGTTGGATGATAAATCCAGATGCATACCTTGCAAGCCTTGTAAAATTTTCTTCGTATATACCAATAGATTCATCATCCTTTTGCTTTAGTTCAAGAAATTACTTCTCCATCTTTGTTCGAAGAATACGAGGGAAGTACTTATTGAAAAATAAGTTCTTGAACTTGTCCCATTCCATGGACTCAATTTCATCTCTTTGCCTCATATTCTTGATAAGATTCCACCATTGATCAGCTTCACCTTCCAAACGATATACTGCTAAGATGACTTTATCATGTTCAGAACATTGAAGAACTGAAAATATCTTTTCAGTGGTACTGATCCATTTTTCAGCAACAAGTGGATCAGAAGACCCACTGAAAGAAGGTGGACGTTGCCTCATGAAGGACTCAATAGAATATTGTTCCCTGCTCTGCTCATTTGGAAGTCCAGAATGATTCATAGCTTGTGTAAGTATAGCAATAAGATTTTTCACTCCATCTCCCATAACATTTGTTTGTTCAGGAGGACAATCATTGCATTGTCCATTACATTGATCAATACGGTTCCTTCGGGTTCCAGCCATCGTCTAAAACCCAAAAAGAATAGTGTGAGAGGCAAAAATCATGCTAGGGAAAACAGTATAATAAAGGGGGATTACATTCAATAACTAACATATTAGGTTAAATTCTAAGATCGTTAGCGCAATTCTAGGACTATAACCTATATGTATACTTATCCTTAGAGACATACCTAGACAAACCTTAGAAATATCTCTAGGAATCTCACTAAAGTTATCGCATCCTAGTTTCCAAAGGTTGACTAATCCTTTCCTCTAATACCAACTGTAAAGACCCGAAGCCTGAAGTACAAGGACATTACATTAATTTTGGGGAATACTTATTACATAGCAAAAACACACACACAAGGACCGTAATAGTTTAGTGTCTTTGGAAACTCGGAACGTAATCTTATAATCATGGTGAAAGATCTTCAACATCTCCCATAAATATATTCCCTTTTTTTCTTACCTAAAACCTTTCTTTATATCCTGGGGAAAAGAAAACATAAAAGGGTGTGCTCAAATTCTCAGTAAGGGTAAACAAAAGAAAAATCAATCACATCATATTCATAAGAACATAACATTTCAGAAATCTTAACCTGCAAAAGAGATCATAATATCATAACATGGGATAAATCATAGTAGTGAAATGTAATCCCAATAATCATAACATAAAACATGAAACTTTGTGGCATATAGACATAATCATAGAGAATCATTTCTTATTAGTCAAGACTCATTTCCAAGACTATCTTAGTGGACAAAGTCCATTTCTGAACCGAGTTCACTCCTCATTTCAGTCCTGTTTTACTGAACCGGTTTAACTTGCCGTTCCAGCCATTTCTATCTCATGAGATATAAAATCTTTACCAAATGTATTGGAGGGAGATATAGGTTCCACCCATCTCATAATGATACCATTCCTATGTGTGCCACAAAATCATAAATCATACATCATTGCATAACCCATGTAATAAAAATGGGAATCTTAAACATCGTGACATCATAAAACAATTCATATAAGATAAAGGAATTCATAAAAATATTTCCATCACAACATAATCAAATCAATGTAATAATAGGGATAGAGACAGAACCCTTTATTATCTTATATGGAAAATAATTTTGATAAAACTCTTGAACTCCATTCTTGAGGAAAATATCCTTTCCACTTCAAAAACATTTTCCTTTCTTAACATGTCATACAATTTTAAACTAAAAGAAGTTGATTAAAAATAAACTTGAAAACTTGTAAAGTAAGCTTCTTGTAAATAATGTTTTAAAAATTTATTCATGCCGTATAAGTTAAAAAAAACATTCTTCTCGTACTTTTGTCAGAAAAGTCAAAAAGTACCTCGTACGAAAAACGACAAAAGATTCCTTTCATATCTTTTACTAAAAACTCACCGAAGGTAAAATTGGATTTAAAAAATTGTATGTGTATGGAAACAATATTACATATTGAGGAAACATGAATGTGCATGATAAAATACACCCCAGTAAATACCAAAGTATAAACAATCTCGGATAAAATGAGATTGTGATATTTTCCCTTACCTTAGGTCCGATTTTCTTCGTAAGTGTCCGAACCTTCTGTATAATGGTTTAAATAATGTCATTGACTTATTCCAGAATCATAATCATTGTTATGATATCATATATGGTTCAATTATGACTTTATGATACCCGTTTTTTTGTAAATTCCATGTTAAAGAGCGTTTTGGGTAAAATTGTTTCATTTGTCGTCCGTGGTTTGACTTGTAATTATTCATATGATTACTTAGATCATGATTACTTAATTCCAGAATATAAAACATGATTTATATATAATATATATTCAGAATATACATATATATAATAAATCAGTAAATGGAAAGAAATACACCGTTCATGGAGACGGTAGGCCGTACGTACGCATGAACGTTGTTTTAGTTTCCTCATTGAGTTGAATGGAATTAAGTAGATGACATAAATATATATACACATAAATCCAGTATCATTATTATGTCATATATTTCATTATTACTTATTATATGTACTTTATAATCATTCATGAATGGTTAAAGTGGAGAATGAATCTCATCACGTCGTGGAGACGGTAGTCCGTACGTACGCACGAGCGATGATATCATTCTCATGATCATGGGACTGTATTGGAGTGTATGTATACTATTTTAGAATCAATATCACTTTAAAATAACCATATATAGTTATTATTTACACCATTATACCCATCCAAGTAAGGTGGTGGTGGAAAATAGATTTCACCACGGTGTGGAGACGGTATTCCGTACGTACGCACGCGCGGTGATTTCGTTTTCCGTAGGATGGATAGATGGTGAAATAGGGTTGTTTCATAATTATAATAACATATAAATATATGAGTGAAAATGATGTTATTACTTCATAATTAAACAACCTAAGAAGAAGAAGTGGAAGAAGAAATAAAGTTGATAGAATCGGTAACGGACATTACCTCTTCTTTGAAGCACCTCTTTGAGATCTCCTTTTAGGGCACTAAAATTGGTCTTTGAGTAAGACAAGAACCTCTAGGATGTTTCTAGGGAAGTGGAGAAGATAATTTGGCAGGGGTTGGCCGAGCTTGAAGGCTCAAAGTTGTGTGAGGAAGAGAGGGAGGAGGTGCCCTTTTATAAGGGAGGAGAGGGGCTCCTTTGGAAAACTAAAAATATTATTTTATTATAAAGTCATATTCGGTTTTAAATAGATACAAATTGATTTATTTAGAATATAAGGTGGGTATGGATTGAAATACTCTCATACAATAGAATTTAGACAAGTTTAGGTTCCTATTTTAACCTTATCATTTAGATTTAACATTAAGTTAAATAATTTTAATTTTACCGTGTCTTCTTGTGTTCTTACACTATAAGGTTAATAAACTTACTATAACAAGCCAAACGAACCCCAAGTTCTTTATTATTAATATATATAACCTTATATAAGTCATTTGTCCAAACCTTAGATTTTTAGGAATAAAATAACAGTTAATAATATAATATTTGTTTTAAAAACTATTTTATGTCAATTTAGCACTATTTAGTAATTGATGTTTTTAAAATAATAACAGAATGATTAGTTCGAAAAAAGTTGATTAAATCAATACTAACATGTAATATTAACCTATAAAATTAGTTTAATTCATAAAAAGTATCAAATTATATTTATTTGGGTATTTATAATATCAATTATTATAATTTTTCACTATTATGGTAATTACTGCATCATCATTGTGTCATAAATAAATTAATTTATTTAATGGCTAAAAATTATAAATAAAACATGATTATGTATTAAATCTTATTAGCTTTCTAATTAATACTTACAATCTAATTTATCTTATGTATGACCCTATATTAAAAATGTTTTAGTAATTAAACTTTGATTTTAACTCTTTTAACTCTTCTTTGAATTAAATAATAATAAATGTCCTAATGTAATCCAAGTGGGCCTAAATGGTCATATTTTATTCCTAAGGTTGTTTTTGGTCTAATTACATTTGTCCAATAGAATTAGGACATGTGTTAGGGTAATAATAATATCATTTTTACCCTTAATAACCCTATTTACTTTTAACCGTGGTAAATAAAAGTAAAAAGTTACTATTCACCAAAAATTATTTTTATCTCATTGAACCACATTTTACTTACTGACATCAACCGTGTCTCTCGGATTTTTGAAATTCCACTCACAGAAGCGGTAAAATTATGTTTTATGAAAAATTCAGTTTTTTTTAACTACCACATAGTGGTTTCACTATTCATCAAAAAATGAAAGTTTTCAGAAAAATACCAAAAATTAGACCTAAGATATATTTGATATTATGAATTCAAAAATGATGTTTATTTTACAAAATTCAAAACATATCAGTTACATTAACTAATTTAAAAATTAATTCCCCTCGTCAAAACAAATAGCGTGTTTTTAAAAGATAATAACAATCAAAAGATTGACACTTGTTTATGTCTGGTTTAAATGTGAAATAACATCCAATGACCAAAATTGTATTAAATTGTAAAAATATATTATAAATATACTTTAAAACCACTAAAATTAATAATTTATCACTATTAATTATTTCTATTAAAAAAGTTGTTTTTAGTTAAAATTTAGTAATTTTCACTATTCATCAGAATATGAAAGTTATCCGAAAAGTACCAAAATTTCACCCTAAGCTAATTTCGATATTCCGAATCCAAAAATGAAGTCCATTTTGAGAGATAAAATTTCTAAAATTTTAAAAGGTGGTTATTACTATTCATAACGGCTAGTTTTAATAATATTTTAATAGCATATCGTTGTTTAGTGAAACTCAGTATTGCATACTACACACGCTATCGAGGAATGTCGTGATTGCGTGTAATGCAAGGCAAGTCAAGGATGCGTGTTGAGAAAGATCCTTTTGGTGTAACGTACAACACAAGACATTAATGAAATTATAAAGAATATTTTTCATAAAATCTTGGGGTGTTACATTACCACTACGAGACCATAAGGGAGATTGACTTTGTGCTCTCTCAGAGGGTCTGATAATTATCGAATCAAGACTCTAGGGGGAATTAGACGTAAGTGATTCCTCAGAGAGTCTGTAGTATCATTGCAAGACCATAGGGGGAATTGATGATGAGTACTTACTCATAGTGTCTTTACCTTTGTTGAATACTTGACCATAGGGGTCTGCCCGTGTGATCCACCCAGAGGGTTAGCATGATAAACTACTGTTGGTTGGTAGTGATGAGTCCACCAAGACAAAGAACAAGCTTGGGTTATACTGCTTGTTGTTAGGTAGTCTGTTGAGATACCTGTTGTGTTACTTTCTATGCCTATGGATTATAGATCTTTTTGCTAGATTCTTTGGTTAATGATTGAATGATTGAATTAAATTAATGAATAAATGTTAATGGAGACTTGTAGGATTGTTTACTCAGTGTAATCCTATTTCTCTGCTGTATTAATTTCATTTACTTTTGCTATATTGCTCATTGACAGTAGGGCACAGATCTTCTGGTGGTTTCTTAATGGGATTAGTCTCACACCCTGTTTGGGTCCGGCTTTTTGGCCCAAATAGGTTATATGGTTGTAGGTGTGGATATGGATTGTGGCCCTTCTACCTCAGGAGCATGATTGATAGTTAGAGCACGAGAGCATGGGACCGAGCTTAGGCTTGCAATGCTGTTGGAGTTTACTGTTTACTTTTAGTAATTGGGTTTCAGTTGTATTTCTGCATGTTTCTTTGTTTACTGCTTTCCACATATACATATACCATGCTGCATCATTTTTATATTATACATTGCTTCTACTATTTGGTTTCAATTGTTGTATATTTTTTACTGCTTTTGCTATTGTTTATTATTTTCCTTCCGCTGCATACTTTACCAAATGAGGGCATAGTTTCCCCACTGACTCACCAAGGCCCTTGCTGTTAGTTGGAAGCCTCTAGAATTTGAGGAAACGCGCTTGAGGTCATGTGGTGAACCGGGTGTGTGGCACCAGTTGAGTGGCTCCAGATTCGGGTCGTTACATGTACTTTAGATGCACATTGTGTTTTTCTTGTTGCAAGTTTTTTTATATCCTAAAAAACTATTTACATATAGAAATATGTTATTGTGAAATAATGGATTTATATCATAATAAAACTCATATTATAACCATATTTCACTATAGTTGGCATATAGTTATGTGATAACATCACTATTTGTGAAGCTTATCTTGAATATAACTGATGTTTCTATAATTCATACGAGTCTCAACATTGACTATCCTTTTACTCACATCATGACTCTGATGTGTAGAAGGAAATGTGCATTTAGGAATTACTCCACACTACATTTTCTTGATAGATGAATTCTTAGTCAATATATTCTTTTCCACATGGGGCCAAAGTAACTCATATCTTTTAACCAGGAATATTCTATACTTCACATTTACATTCCTTAAAACACTTAACAGAATATTATAAAGTATATATACTATTAGCTTAACCTTGGAATAGTTCACACTCTCAAGATGAACAAAGTATGATAGTTTTGTGTCCCATCTTTATTTATAATGTTTTCTTATCCAGAACTAAATAAGTAAATTTATCAATAATACCTAAGGTATTTAAATCTAAATGGTCTAAAAAGAATACTGGCAAATTACTTGACAACAACTTACTCTTTATAGATTTTTGTACCACCACTAGGTATACATGACAATTAAATTTTATATTCATCAATTATTTCGAATGATTTAAGCATTAATGAACTATTAGTTGAGTATTAAACACCTTAAACAACATTTATTTCCAAAAATGAATAATGTCTCCTTGTGTACAACATACATGTGAGATAAATTTTTTGTTAATACTTAATAAAATTTCAACTAAATCATTAAACTTATAAATTAGAAGTTTCTTACTTCCCATCGTTGACTTTCGAATCACCCTTTCTCATCTCTTGGAGAAATCACCTTACTTATTGTAATGTTTCTCTCCTTACTTGGTTACTGATAGGAATATTGTATTTACTACCCAAGAAATATGACCTAAAAATCACATACAATGATGAATATACCTGAAAAGTCTCTTTGGGAATTCACCTTATTGTAATTTTTCTTTTGTTACTTAGTTATTGATAAGAATATTGTATTTAATACCCAAGAAGTATGACCTAAAAATCACATATAATGATGAATATAGAAAAAAAATAATCGACCACTTGCTCCTTTAATTTAGTTAATTGAATTTTATCTTAAATATACTTATCTTATGTCATTAAAAAAAATATCCTCCTATAGGCTGATCAATATTTATTATTTGAAGGAAATTGAAAAGGTTCCTTTGGAATCAAACATTCCATTAGAATTTTCTCATTGTATTTCAATTTGTTCACCTTAAGAACCAAATATTAAACATTCTTTAAGTTCTTATTTTCTTGGAGAACATTTTCACAAAGGTAATGAAGCATTTTCTACATTTACGATTTGTTTTATAATC
This sequence comes from Viscum album, assembly GCA_963277665.1. Classification (NCBI taxonomy): domain Eukaryota; kingdom Viridiplantae; phylum Streptophyta; class Magnoliopsida; order Santalales; family Viscaceae; genus Viscum; species Viscum album. Next base: position 1,739,393,630 of record OY728160.1, read on the forward strand.
TTAAAATAAACTAGGGAAAGTGTATGATAAAGATATATGAAAGAGATGTATTAAAAGATCTTGATCCATCATTCAATTGACACGTATTCATTTAAATAATCAACTCATTCATATCTTACCTCACTTTCTCCTCAAAGACGATTTAGAGATGAGATAACATGACATACCCATCCATTCCCAAATTATATATTCACAACGTGTTGGGTATTGATGAAAAAATGATAATGTAAACATCAAATGTGATACATATATGTCTCATGTAAAAATAATTCTCACCCTTGCTTCATAAATTGGATCAAAATGTACTGGGGACTCCAGCACATATAATTCTGTCTATCATAGTGTTAGGTCGGATAAGATCACAGTAGATGATCTAGAGGGGTGTGGTGAATAAAGAAGATTAAAAAATTTATTCAAATTAAGTGATTATTAAAATTGATTAATGAAGTTAATTTTTAAAGTTAATTTCCAGTGGAAATAAAATATAGAACATAGATATTTTTATACTAGTTTAGTCCAAAGTGGACTTATCATAGTCTTATACCTCTTTAATCAATGAGTTATACATGTTTACTAAATTTATTTTTGAGGGGGAATCATAACCCGAATACCAGATCCTTTTCTAGTGGAGACCTAACCACATCACACTGACTTTTGTAAGGGGAGTCACAACCCAATTACAGCACTTGGATTTACATATCAAGTGTCACAACTTGAATAGTCCTAACTGTATAATCTAGGAGTCACAAATCAAGGAAGATAGGAAGAAATAATTATTTTGTATATAAAATCATAAATAGAAAAGTGAGAGTACATGAGACAGAGGAAATATTGTTATAGACTAAGAAACCAAACAAAGGAGAAGATAAATAATGAAAGAAAAGGTACTGGTTCTTGAGAATTAGATTCGATCATCTCGGAAAGGCATTACAAGTTGAATTATATGTAATTAATGTAGAGACTCGAAGCTTAACGTAAATGTAAATTACATTACTTTTGTGGAATACTTAGTACATAACAAAACACACACACAAGGATCGTAATAGTTTAGTGTCTTTGGAAACTCGGAATAAAATCTTCTAATCATGGTGAAAGATCTTCAATATCCCCCATAAAGATCTTCCCTTTTTTTACATAAACCTTTCTTTATATCCTGGGGAAAAGAAAACATAAAAGGGTGAGCTCAAATGCTCAGTAAGGGTAAACAAAAGAAATATCAATCACATCATATTCATAAGAACATAACATTTTGGAAATCTTAACCTGCAAAAAGAGATCATAATTTCATAACATGGGATAAATCATAGTAGTGAAATGAAATCCCAATAATCATAACTTAAAACATGAAACTTTTTGGCATACACACATAATCATAGAGAATCATATCTTATTAGTCAAGACTCATTGCCAAGACTATCTAAGTGGACAAAGTCCATTTCTGAACCGAGTCACCCTCGTTTCAGTCCTGTTTCACTGAACCGGTATAACCTACCATTCCAACCATGTCTATCTCATGAGATATAAAATCTTTACCCAATGCATTGGAGGGTGATATAGGTCCCACCCATCTCATAATGATACCATTCTTATGTGTGCCACAAAATCAGAAACCATACATCATAGCATAACCCATGTAATAAAAATGGGAATCTTAAACATCGTGACTTCATAAAACAATTCATTTAAGATAAAGGAATTCATGAAAATATAATTCCATCACAACATAATCAAATCAATGTAATAATAGGAATAGAAACAGAACCCTTTATTATCTTAGATGGAAAATAATTTTGATAAAACACTTGAACTCCATTCTTGAGGAAAATATCCTTTCAAATTCAAAAAAAACATTTTCCTTTTTTTTAAAATGTAATACAATTTTAAACTAAATAAGTTGATTAAAAATAAACTTGAAAACTTTTAAAGGAAGATTCTTGGAAATAATGTTTTAAAAACCCATTCATGCCATATAATTTTAAAAAAACATTCTTCGTACTTTTGTCGGAAAAGTCAAAAAGTTCCTCGTACAAAAAACGACAAAAGATTCCTTTCATATCCTTTAATAAAAACTCACCGAAGGGTACAATTGGATTTAAACAATTGTAGTTGAATGGAAATATAATTACATATTGAGGAAACATGGATGTGGATGATAAAATACACCCCAATAAATACCAAAGTATAAACAATCTCAGATAAAAATGAGATTGTGATATTTCCCTTACCTTTGGCCCGATATGCTTTGTACATGTCCGAAACTCCTGTATAATGATTTAAATAATGTTATTGACTTATTACAGAATCATAATTATTTTTATGATATCATATATGGTCATATTCTTATCTTATTATTAGTAATATTTCATTACTACTTGTTATTCGGGTGTTTATTACTTTTTGTTCTTATGCATTTTTTGTCGAATAAATTCTTATTCTTCTCTTTAGGTTATAGATACCTCATTTCCAGAATGGTATTAGTGTAATATATATCATATTAATTCATTCAATTCATTTATATAATCATTATTAAATGAATATCATGTAGAACGAGTCGCATCACATCATGGAGACGGTATTCTGTACGTACGCACGAGTGATGATATCATTCCTATGATCGTGGAATTGTATTGGAGTGTATGTATACTATTTCAGAATCAATATCACTTTATAATAGTCATATATAGTCATTATTTACACCATTATACCAATACAAGTAAGGTGGTGGTGAAAAATAGATTACACCACGGCGTGGAGACGGTATTCCGTACGTACGCACGCGCGGTGATTTCTTTTTCCATAGGATGGATAGATGGTTAAATAGGGTTGTTTCATACTTATAATAACATATAAGTATATGAGTTATACTGATGTTATTACTTCATAATTTAACAACTAAAGAAGAAGAAGTGGAAGAAGAAATAAAGATGAAAGAATCGGTAATGGACATTACCTCTTCTTTGAAGTGCTTCTTTGAGACCTCCTTTTAGGGCACTAAAATAGGTCTTTGAAGAAGACCAGAACCTCTATAATGTTTATAGGGAAGTGGAGAGAAGAAATTGGTATGGGTTGGACGAGCTTGAAGGCTCAAAGTGGTGTGAGGAAGAGGGGGAGGAGGTTCCCTTTTATAAGGGAGGAGAGGGACACCTTTGGAATAACTAAAAATATTATTTTATTATAAAGTCTTGTTCAGTTTTAAATAGCTCCAAATTGACTTATTTCAAAGATAATGTGGGGATGGGTCAAAATACTCTCATACAATAGAATTTAGACATGTTTAGGTCATTATATTAACCTTATATTTTAGTTTTAACTCTTAGTTAATTAGATTGACATTTACCATGTCAAATTGTATTTTTATATTATATAGTTAATAAACTTACCATATACATCCAAGAGACCCCCAAGTTGTGTTTTATTAATATATATAATCTTATCTAAGTCATTTGGCCGAACCTTAGATTTTTAGGAATAAAATAACAATTAATAATATAATATTTATTTTAAAAACTATTTTATGTCAATTTTGACACTATTCAATAGTTTATTTTTTGAAACTCATAACAGAATGATTACTTAGACAAAAGTTAATTAAATCAATCCTAACATGTCATATTAACCTAGAAAATTAGTTTAGTTCAAAAAAAGTTTCAAATTATATTTATTTGGGTATTTATAACATCAATTATGTCAATATTTCATTAATAAGATAATTACTACATCATTGTTGTGTCATAAATAAATTAAATTATTTAATGTCTAAAAATTACAAATAAAATACCATTATGTAGGAAATATTTTTATATTTCTAATTAATATTTATAGTCGAATTTATCTTATGTATAACCCCATATTAAAAATGATTTACTTATTAAACTTTGATTTTAACTATTTTAACCCTTCTTTAAATAAATTAATAATAAATGTCCTAATCTAATCCAAGTGGGCCTAAATGGTCATATTTTAATACTAAGGTTGTTTGTGGTCGAATTACACTTGTCCAATAGAATTAGGACATGTGTTAGGGTAATAATAATATCATTTTTACCCTTAATTGCCCTATTTACTTTTAACCGTGGTAAAAAAAAGTAAAAAGTTACTATTCACCAAAAATTATTTTCATCTCATTGAACCACATTTTTGCCCTTGATATTAACTGTGTCTCTAGGATTTTTGAAATTCCACTCACAGAAGCGGTAAAATTAAGTTTTATGAAAAATTCAGTTTTTTTAACTACCACTTAGTGGTTTCACTATTCATCAAAAATTGAAAGTTTTCAGAAAAATACCAAAAATTAGATCTAAACTATATTTGATATTATGAATTCAAAAATTATGTCTATTTTAGCAAATTAAAAACATATCAGTTGCATTAATTAATTTAAAAATTAATTCTCGTCGTCAAAACAAGTAGTGTGTTCTTAAGAGATAATAACTATCAAAAGATAGACACTTGTTTATGACTGGTTTAAATGTGAAATTACATCCAATGACCAAAATTGTATTAAATTGTAAAAATATATTCTAAATATACTTTAAAACCACTCAAATTAATAATTTATCACTATTAATTATTTCGATTAAAAAAGTTGTTTTTAATTATAATTTAGTAATTTTCACTATTTATCAGAATATGAAAGTTATCCAAAAAGTACCAAAATTTCACCTTAGGCTAAATTCAATACTCCGAATCCAAAAATGAAGTCCATTTTAAAAAATTAAATTTACAAAATTTCAAAAAGTGGTTTTTACTATTCATAGCGGCTAGTTTTAATAATATTTTATTAGCATATCATTGTTTAGTGAAACTTGGTATTGCGTACTACACAGGCTATCGAGGAAGGTCGCGATTGCGTGTAATGCAAGGCAAGTCAAGGATGCGTGTTGTGAAAGCTCCTTTTGGTGTAGCGTACAACACAAGACATTAATGAAATTAAAAAGAATATTTTTTTTATAAAATCTTGGGCTGTTACATTCTACCCCCCTTAAAATGAATTTCGCCCTCAAAATTCGTCGGGGTTATAAATGCTTTACTACTCGAAAGTTTCATTAATAGAAACCCACATCATAAAAAGGAATACCAAAACTTGGCTTTAAAAACTAAAGCATGAAATGTAACGATTACCCAAATAAACTAATCACTGGGTTTCCACATAGGTGAAAATATGGATATGGAAGAGAAATCTAACCATCATGTTCTGATGGAGAGTGGTAGAGAACATGGCTATGGAAAAGCCAGCAATCACAAAGCCATAAATTTGTGACGATCTAAGGTACCATCTGATTCATAAGATATAAGAGCACTAGGACAACATTTTTGGTTTTCAAGATCATTTCCCTAAAGTTGATGAAATTAGAAGAAATATTTTCGTGATTTTGGTATATTCTCACCGTTTGTCGTTATTTGGACAATTTCCACTTCATCTCTTAAATAAATGAAGGTTAATTTGTCATTCGTGATGTGTTAGAAGATCATGTGATAGAATGATGGGTCATTCCGTCTGTCTCAAACAAAAGGTTAGAAAAGTTATCAAAAAATACATAAGTCCATCTATAGTGAGATTAATCATATATAGTTCCTAAAATGGAATTATACTTCATATATCATACTGGTTAATATAATAAAACTAGTTTCTAATAAACAGGGACTTCCTGTAGGCCAGTGGTAGGCGATAAAGGCCAGTCGCACTTCGGTTGTGGGTTCGATTCCCACAGCCTTGTCCAACGCGATGGGCTGTCACCCGTCCTGCAGGTTGTCCTTTTTCTAAAACTACATTACTATAACATCACATAAATAATATCAAAAAAAAAATCTATCTTTAAACAATACTAACTTATGGTTAACATAATCCATTCCAATATTTAGGCTTATCTAAAATACTTCGGTCCAAGCTCATAGTATAAAGAAAACGATAACTTGAAATGTCGTCAACCAAGCATGTGAATACCATCATTTATCCCCCATATATCTTTTTGGTCACATTCCAATCATGTGAATACCTTAATGATGTATTCTCTTGAAAAATGAATACCCATTAAACCTTAGTGAAAACATGAATGCTGTCAAAAGTTAACTCTTTCCACATACCAAAATCCAAAAATTCTATATACTCAAACCATGATATGACCTTCTCTTTATATCAGTCATGAGCTCATGAATACTATCAAACATTTAATTTTCTCCTTATCCCTTCATTATGCGCATATCATCTACATTCCAAAAATATCTGAATAACCTTTCATGGATACTAGTAATATTAATCATACACTTTCAAAACTCAAGGAAAGACAACAGTGTAACAATCCTTAGATGTCTCTTTATTCCATAGTACCATGAGATTACACATGATAAACATGTAATCATTCCACTATATTCTTAAACCATTGACCAAGCTTCAACAATTCTTTCATATCACATATCATTTGTAGTCTCTTCATCATCATCCACATAAATACTACCCATACGACAATACTGATTCTCTTCATGAGACTTTCCCTTAGGGCATTGGTTTGAATAATGCCTGTACATTCCACATTTAAAACATTTAACCATTGTTGATGTTGTAGCAATACCATTATCCTCATCCCTGGTGTTAACTGAACCTTTTCCTTTGCACTTACTGGATTTGTTTCCTTATTTTCCACTTCCAAAGCATCTTCCAGTTCCTTTGAAACATTCTCCTTGATGCCTCTTCCCACATGATTTACATAGGGGAAATTGAACTTTCTTTCCTCTATGATCATCATGAAACTCCATCTTTCTCTTATTAGGCGAGTCAGGAAACTTACCAAATTTTAATTTATTGATCATATTATGAGATTTCTGATTTGGCATAATAATGATGTTTGGACTTCCAAATCCCATTTAATTTGGTTGCTCATGAAGAATATCATTCCATTGTCCATAATATCATCCATTATCGTGAATCATCTTGTTTCCAGCCATTTTCTAAAACCCAAAAAGAATAGTGTGAGAGGCAAAAATCATAATAAAGGGGGAGTAACTTCAATATCTAACATCTTTGGTTTAATCTAATATCGTTACCATAGTTCTAGGACTATATCCTATAAGTATACTTATCCTTAGGGACATCCCTAGACATACCTTAGAAATATCTCTAGGGATCTTACTAAAGTTCTCGTATCCTAGTTTCCAAAGGTTGACTAAACCTTTCCTCTGATACCAACTGTAGAGACCCAAATCTTAACGTACATGGACATTACATTACTTTTGCGGAATACTTAGTACATAACAAAAACACACACACATTGATCGTAATAGTTTAGTGTCTTTGGAAACTCGGAATAAAATATTCTAATCGTGGTGAAAGATCTTCAACATCTCCCATAAAGATCTTCCCTTTTTTTAACCTAAAACCTTTCTTTATATCCTGGGGAAAATAAAACATAAAAGGGTGAGATCAAATGCTCAGTAAGGGTAAACAAAAGAAATATCAATCACATCATATTCATAAGAACATAACATTTCGAAAATCTTAACCTGCAAAAGAGATCATAATTTCATAACATGGGATAAATCATAGTAGTGAAATGAAATCCCAAAAATCATAACTTAAAACATGAAACTTTGTGGCATACACAAATAATCATAGAGAATCATATATTATTAGTCAATACTCATTTCCAATACTATCTTAGTGGACAAAGTCCATTTCTGAACCGAGTCACCCTCGTTTCAGTCCTGTTTCACTGAACTGGTATAACCTACCATTCCAGACATGTCTATCTCATGAGATATAAAATATTTACCCAATTCATTGGAGGTAGATATAGGTCCCACCCATCTCATAATGATACCATTCTTATGTGTGCCACAAAATCAGAAACCATACATCATAGCATAACCCATGTAATAAAAATGGGAATCTTAAACAACGTGACTTCATAAAACAATTCATATAAGATAAATGAATTCATAAAAATATAATTCCATCACAAACATAATAAAATCAATGTAATAATAGGAATAGAAACAGAACCCTTTATTATCTTAGATGGAAAATAATTTTGATAAAACACTTGAACTCCATTCTTGAGGAAAATATCCTTTCAAATTCAAAAAAACATTTTCCTTTTTTTAACATGTCATACAATTTTAAACTAAAGAAGTTTATTAAAAATAAACTTGAAAACTTGTAAAGGAAGCCTCTTGGAAATAATTTTTTAAAAATCCATTCATGCCGTATAAGTTAAAAAAAAACATTCTTCGTACTTTTGTCAGAAAAGTCAAAAAGTACCTCGTACGAAAAACGACAAAAGATTCCTTTCATATCCTTTACTAAAAACTCACCGAAGGGTAAAATTGGATTTGAACAATTTTAGGCGAATGGAAATAATATTACATATTGAGGAAACACGGATGTGGATGATAAAATACACCCCAGTAAATACCAAAGTATAAACAATCTCGGATAAAAATGAGATTGTGATATTTCCCTTACCTTTGGTCCGATATGCTTTGTACGTGTCCGAACCTCCTGTATAATGATTTAAATAATGTTATTGACTTATTACAGAATCATACATATTTTTATGATATCATATATGGTCATATTCTTAGCTTATTATTAGTAATATTTCATTACTACTTGTTATTTGGGTGTTTATTACTTTTTGTTCTTATGCACGTTTTGTCGAATATATTCTTATTCTTCTCTTTAGTTTATAGATACCTCATTTCCAGAATGGTATTAGTGTAATATATATCATATTAATTCATTCAATTCATTTATATAATCATTATGAAATGAAGATCATGTAGAACGAGTCGCATCACATCGTGGAGACAGTATTCCGTACGTACGCACGAGTGATGATATCGTTCCTATGATCGTGGAATTGTATTGGAGTGTATGTATACTATTTCAGAATCAATATCACTTTATAATAGTCATATATAGTCATTATTTACACCATTATACCCATCCAATTAAGGTGGTGATGAAAAATATATTACACCACGGCGTGGAGACGGTATTCCGTACGTACGCACACGAGGTGATTTCTTTTTCCATAGGATGGATAGATGGTGAAATAGGGTTATTTCGTACTTATAATAACATATCCTTATATTAGTGATACTTATGTTATTACTTCATAATGAAACAACTAAAGAAGAAGAAGTGGAAGAAGAAATAAAGATGAAAGAATCGGTAATGGACATTACCTCTTCTTTGAAGTGCTTCTTTGAGACCTCCTTTTAGGGCACTAAAATAGGTCTTTGAAGAAGACCAGAACCTCTAGGATGTTTCTAGGGAAGTAGATAGAAGAAATTGGCAGGGTTTGGCCGAGCTTGAAGGCTCAAAGTGGTGTGAGGAAGAGGGGGAGGAGGTGCCTTTTTATAAGGGAGGAGAGGGGCGCCTTTAGAATAACTAAAAATATTATTTTATTATAAAGTCCAGTTCGGTTTTAAATAGCTCCAAATTGAGTTATTTCAAATATAATGTGGGTATGGGTCGAAATCCTCTAATCCAATAGAATTTAGACAAGTTTAGGTCATTATATTAACCTTATATTTTAGTTTTAACTCGTAGTTAATTAGATTGACATTTACCATGTTAAATTGTATTTTTATATTATATAGTTAATAAACTTACCATATACATCCAAGCGACCCAAAAGTTGTGTTTTATTAATATATATAACATTATCTAAGTCATTTGGCCGAACCTTAGATTTTTAAGAATAAAATAACAATTAATAATATAATATTGATTTTAAAAACTATTTTATGTCAATTTTGACACTATTCAATAGTTGATTTTTTTGAAACTCATAACAGAATGATTACTTTGACAAAAGTTAATTAAATAAATCCTAACATGTCATATTAACCTATAAAATTATTTTAGTTCATAAAAAGTCTCAAATTACATTTATTTGGGTATTTATAAAATCAATTATGTCAATATTTCATTAATAAGATAATTATTACATCATCGTTGTGTCATAAATAAATTAAATTATTTAATGTCTAAAAATTACAAATAAAATACCATTATATAGGAAATATTTTTATATTTCCAATTAATATTTATAGTCGAATTTATCTTATGTATAACCCCATATTAAAAATGATTTACTTATTAAACATTGATTTTAACTATTTTAACCCTTCTTTAAATAAATTAATAATAAATGTCCTAATCTAATCCAAGTGGGCCTAAATGGTCATATTTTATTCCTAAGGTTGTTTTTGGTCAAATTACACTTGTCCAATAGAATTAGGACATGTTTTAGGGTAATAATAATATCATTTTTACCCTTAATTACCCTATTTACTTTTTACCGTGGTAAAAAAAAGTAAAAAGTTACTATTCAACAAAAATTCTTTTCATCTCATTGAACCACATTTTAGTCCTTGATATTAACCGTGTCTCTTGGGTTTTCGAAATTCCACTCACAGAAGCGGTAAAATTAATTTTTATGAAAAATTCATTTTTTTAACTACCACTTAGTGGTTTCACTATTCATCAAAAATTGAAAGTTTTCAGAAAAATACCAAAAATTAGATCTAAGATATATTTGATATTATGAATTCAAAAATGATGTCTATTTTATCAAATTAAAAACATATCAGTTGCATTAATTAATTTAAAAATTAATTCCCGTCGTCAAAACAAATAGCGTGTTCTTAAGAGATAATAAATATCAAAAGATAGACACTTGTTTATGACTGGTTTAAATGTGCAATTACATCCAATGACCAAAATTGTATTAAATTGTAAAAATATATTCTAAAAATACTTTAAAACCACTCAAATTAATAATTTATCACTATTAATTATTTCGATTAAAAAAGTTGTTTTTAATTATAATTTAGTAATTTTCACTATTCATCAGAATATGAAAGTTATCCGAAAAGTACCAAAATTTCACCTTAGGGTAAATTCGATACTCCGAATCCAAAAATGAAGTCCATTTTAAAAAATAAAATTTACAAAATTTCAAAAAGTGGTTATTACTATTCATAGCGGCTAGTTTTAATAATATTTTATTACCATATCATTGTTTAGTGAAACTCGGTATTGCGTACTACACACGCTATCGAGGAAGGTCGCGATTGCGTGTAATGAAAGGCAAGTCAAGGATGTGTGTTTTGAAATCTCATTTTGGTGTAGCGTACGACACAAGACATTAATGAAATTAAAAAGAATATTTTTTTTATAAAATCTCAGGTTGTTACAATTAAACACTTGAGTAATTGTCTAGATGATAAAATAGAGTATCGAGCATGACTTTGGTTTGTACATCACTTGAGAATTTCACAGATTTTTCTCTTGAAAAATTAGAGAGTTGAAGATGTTATACAGTGTATTTGATTCTATTCAAGGCTACCTAAAAACCATTTAAATAGAGATCTTCATATATTAAAAAACACATTCTATAGGTAAAACAATTCAAAAAAATTCAGGAGAGATGAAGTAAATCTCCATAAAAACCATAACAATAATCAATTTAATTCAAAACATAAATACCAATTAAAACCAATTTAAATAACCTACTAAATTGTTCAAATAGTTTCCATAATAATAGGTCAAAAATAATTTCAAATAAACTATTCAGAGTAAGTCACATACTTCCATGAATATTTTAGTCATAATTGTTAATAAAAAAAGAATACAATCTTTATAAATATAAAGACATTATTTTCATGAATTTAATACATTAAAACATTTTGAAATTATTTAACAATGTTAATAAATATTTTATAATCGATTAAAACAATGAATATAGGCAATAAAAGATATTCTACAAAAATCTTGAAACATTATACGGACAAATAAGTGTAATTTAAAACAATCATTACAACTATTTAAAATATTTTAAAATTATATTTCATGGAGTTCATATATTATATATGAGTTTTATAAATTAATAAAATACTTAAAATAATTATAATAAGTATGCAGTAATTCAAAATGGTAAAAATGATGAAACAAATAATACTGATTTTTTTCTAAACAATAAATTCTTAATCGCGGAAGCATAAATTTATACTTCGAGGTAGAATAAAAAATTTATTCCTGGAAGTATGAATCATCAACTACCATTTTGGATCTACCATTGAGTCACACAATCAAATATTTTCTGGTGCAAATCTACCATCACAGATCTACCATTGTAGATCTATTGTCGTGGACAGAGCATCTACCGTTGAGGCCAAACATCTACATATAGTATATATATTGAGATATACCCTAGAGAATAAAAATACCAAGAATATTCCATTGGGTTTTAAATAATGTTTCATTGGGTTTTAAATCATCATTCGTTCTGTTTTAAATCATATTACGTTGGGTTTTAAATCATCTCTCGTTGGGTTTAAATCATCTACCGTTGGGTTTTAAATCATATACCATTAGTTATAAAACATCCACCATTTAATATAAACTCATATACTATTGGAGATAAACACATCTACAATTGGAACTTAAATGAATAGTGATCCACCATTGATACCCCAAGGATCCACCATTAGTTATAAAATTGATTCACTATTGAGATAAAAAATTGATCCACCATTAGTTATAAACATCCACTATTAGTTATAAACATACACTATTGCTCTTCTTGAAGTGTTTCATCTACCGTTGTAAGAATATTTCATCTAACATTGGATGAAAAAGAGAGATACTACAGTTGGGAAATGAGATGATCTACCAGCAAGCTGCTATCCAAGAGTTGTAAGTATATTTCATCTTTGTGAAAATATGTGTATGCATTATGCTGTGTGTGTGTGTGTTTTATGTATGTGTATATATAGATTTTATATGCTTACAGATGTATGTATGTGTATATATATATGTGCACGTGTACGTGGGATGTACACACACACACACACACACACACACACATATATATAACATATGTACAAGTGTATATGTATGAAATGTACTTCTTTAATTATAAATATATATAATGTTTTAAAAGAATTATTTATAAAATTATAAATAAATATGTATATTTAAATAATTATAAAATTAAAGTAAATATATTTATTATATGGATAATTATATACACTTATATATATATATTTATATAAATATATATAAATATATAAATATATATAACTATATAAATATATACAAATATGTATAAATATATTTATTTATAATCATTTTTATAAATAAATAATATATATATAACTAATTATAAAATTATAGAAAATATATTTAAATAAAAAATATATTCATTATATAAGTTTATATAATTATATAATTATATATATAAATATATATAAATAATTCAAAATATATTTATTTATAATTAGAATTACAAATAAATTAATATATATTTAAATAATTATAAAATTATAAAAAATATATTTAAATAAAAATATATTTAGTTTATTTATAATTATATATACATATATATTAATAAATATATATAATTATATATATATATTCATAAATATAATAATATAGATATATAGTATTATAAATATATATAAATATAATTATATATAAATATATATAAATATAATTATATATAAATATATATATAAATATATATATATTAATATAAATATATTTAAAATTATATACAAATATTTATAATTTTATTTATTTATTATTTTAATTATAAATAAATAAATAAATATTTATATAATTATAAAATTATAATAATTATATTTAAATAATAAATATATTTATTATATATATATTATGTGATTGGGGTACAATTACATTTGAAAACACACACACCACGCACACAGCTCGGAATGGTAGATTATAGCCCATCTAAGGGGATAATCCACCCATGAAACCTTATTTATTTAGTACATGGTCCATAGGCCTAGGGGGCATGAAGCCCATTACATGACCCGAAGGTCTGGTATGCATTAAAACCCATTACATGGCCCTGAAGGCCCATTTTTTTTTTACCCAAAAGCCCTCTGGTGAATAGTGCTACTATAATATTGGGGATGTTACAATACTTTCTATAGTGCTTCCACCACTACAGTTCATGCTATAGTTTCCACCACCGCTGCAATGTCATTGGTGCTACTGTCCCACTGCCCATACAGTCCTGCTATAATACTACAATATTGCCGCTACAGTACCCACACCCTAGGGGTTTTGAACCCCCAACCTCGATGTAGTATTACAGGGTGCTTTACCAAGAATCCATACCCCAAATACAATAAAAATATTTATTATATTTATAATAATAATAATATATATAATTTTATAAATATATTTATAATTATATCTAAATACTTTTTAAATATATTTTTTATAGTATTAAAATTTAAATAAATAAATATATCTATTTCTAGATAATTATAATATTATAATAAATATTTTTACTATTTTTATAATTATATATATATAATTTTTAGGAGATGGGAGAGCCTCTCTCTCTAAGTTCTACAGGAGATCAACCTTAAAATCGCGTAATCCTCATTGAGGATGATCGAAGGTGTTTCGATATTATCGGGCATATGGAGATTTTTTCCCTCTTCTCCTGACAAGAAAGATCCGCCCTATCTGAGGGAGTTTGTGAGAGATATGATGATAATTTTTTTGATCATTCGATGATTTTTGGTGATAAATCAACACAGATGATGGTACCCATGGATTAAAATCATGATGAACCCTGGCAGAGGGTTTCTTGGAAGACTGTAGATCTGTTCCAGGGGGATTCTCCCACTAAAGGGGTTGGCATGCATGCTGGTGAGCCTCGATCTGTGATGTGTGTAGTCAATAGCACGATGCCCAATGATATGAAGAATATGGAGGCGAGGAAGGCACTGAATCAAGATGTCTTTCAGTTGTTGCTCTGAGGGTGTTATGGGGACCAGGTCGGTGACCATGGGATATTTTTTGGCAGTTAGGACTAGTTAGATTTGACATCTCTGGGGGGAATCATCTATGAATCCCAACGGTGTCGGCTGTGACGTCAATGTGGTGCCAGTGAAGTCTCGTAGTCAACCTCGGGTGTTGGATCTTTTGTGATGTGTTGCCTTCTAGTGATGTGGGAGGCATGCCAGTCTGTGTGGGACACTGGGAGAGTGATGATTATGGGTAGGATGGGGACACGGGCTGCTGGTTATGTGGAGCCACGGTGTCTACTACATGATGGTGTGGCCCTTGGTGGACGAGCCTGATGGTGGGTTATTGGGGGATTAGAGGCCGGAAGCTGGCGATGCGGGCTGGGGATGATATGATGGCGACATGAGCAGTACTCAAGAGGCATCAGGGACAAGACGCGTGGGATCTGAGTTCTAGCCGAAGATGAAGGATCGATGCACTGTAGCTAATAGCAATAGATTTCCCATGATCATGGAAACAATCTGAAGAATGGGTTCCAAAGTTGTGAGATGCGGAGGTATGGAGGTGGACAGTGTGAGTGCTTTTTATCGTCTCTGATACCTCCTTCTACAGGATGCTCCAATCATATGGGGGGATCTTGACACATGTTCTTTTTACAGGTGGAACCATCCAGTCTGCTTGAGGTGATAGAGGGAAATTTCATCTCAGAGATAAATGGGGAGCGTGTGAAATGACTAGGCTCAACGCCAGGGATTTGGTCATTCGGGCCTGATGCGTCAAGTTATAGAGTAGGGAGAAATCTTCAGCGTCGCAGAGTCGAGGTCCGCGGTCGAGGACCATGGTCAAGGTCGAGGTCCCTGGTCGTTCTCGAGGTTAGCGTATGGGGGCTATTTGGTGGATTTTTTTTTGGCGTTCGGGCAGGGTGAGACACTGTTTGATGTTTTTTTTCAATGTTATGGTCGAGGTCCATGGGCCTGGTGCACCAAGTTGTGGAGTAGGGTGAAATAGTTGATGTCGCGGTGCTCTGGTCGAGGTCCATGGTCAACGTCGAGGTCCTCGGTCGTTCTTAAGGTCGGCGTGTGAGGGCTCTTTGGGGCATTTTCGTTCGGGGTTCGGGCAGGGCGAGACACTTTTTGATGTTTTTTTGTCAAAATTCTCAATATAATGGATAGCGATGAAGGTATTGTGGGCGGTTTTATTTGAAGTAGTTTTTTCTTATTTTTGTTGTATATCTGTCCAACAATGTTTTCTGAAGTTTGAGGAGGTCTTTTTACAGGATATAATATATAGTTTTGTTTCATGGACCTAGTTTTTTCAGTGAAACTTCCACTTGATGTCTAAGTTCCTCTCGATGTCAACTTGAGGTTCCACTGGAATTTCCCGTTATATATAGTTTTGTTGCATTGCGGCACTTCTAGTGGGTTTTTCCCAGGTTTTTGTAGTGAAACTTCCACTTGGTGTCCAAGTTTGTCTCCATGTCCACTGGAAGTTCCACTGGAAGTTACCGTACAATATAGTTTTTTTGCATTGCGGCACTTCCAATGGGTTTCGCCCTAGTTTTTACAGTGAAACTTCCACTTGATGTTCAAGTTCCTCTCGATGTCCACTGGAAGTTCCACACGAACTTCCACTGGAACATCCACAGGAAGTTCCACCAGATGTTTCCATGATATATAGTTTTGTTGCATTGTGGCATTTCCATTGGATTTTTCCCGGATTTTTGTAGTGAAACTTCCACTTGTTGTCCAAGATTTTCTCCATGTCCACTGGAAGTTCCACTAAAAGTTCCATAGGAAGTTACACTAGATGTTCCACTCGAACTTCCACTCGAACTTTCACTGGAAAATATATTTTATAATATTTTTATTTAAAATTTCATAAAATAATTATATTATATATATATATATATATTTGTAATAATTTTTATTAAGTTACATTTATATTTTTTATATATTTGTAACTTCTAGTGGAACTTCCACTCGGACTTCCACCTGAAGTTCCACTGAAAAATATATTTTATAATTTATTTATTTAAAATTTCAGAAAAATAATTTTTTATTATATATATATATATTTAATAATTTTTATTTAGTTACAGTTCTGTTCATATAGTTTATACATTTTCAAATGGATTAAATCCTATTATAAAGTTAATGTACTTCTCTTGAACTATTGTTTTTTGTTGCAGGGTGATGCAATGTTGTTGATGGTGATGTGGATGTTGTAGCAGCTTCTACTAAACCAATTGTAGGGATGATGTTCAAGTCACTTCATGAGGCAAAATGTTTTTATGTCACGTATGGGGGAGTAAATGGCTTCAGTGTATGCCGAAAATACTCTAATAAAAGGAGAAATAATAAATCAATTGTCACATCAAGCCTTTATGGATGTAGAAAGGAAGGTCATAAGAATATTTACAAATGTGATTACATGGTGAAATTTCCTCGGGCTGAGACATGTACATGTTTCCATGCTAAAATGGGGGTAAGTTTATTGTCTTCAGACCAATATTCATGTACTAGATTTGTTGAATAGAATAATCATCCCTTTCATAGGATTGAATCAATTCATATGACGAGGTCCCAATGAAAAATAACAGAAGCACAATCAACTGAGTTAGATGTGAATGATTTTGCGGGTATTAAACCAAATGATTCTTTCTCGTTGGAGATAACTATTGCAGGGGGGCGAGATGTTATTGGGTACACACATGTTTATCAGTTGAATTTTTTAAGGTCTAAATGGGAAAGATATTTTCTTCAGGGTGATACATGTTTCATGTTAGAATACCTAGAAAGACAAAGTCAAGACAATCCATTATTTTTTATACTATGCAATTTGACATGAATGGTAAAATTAGTAATATTTTCTAGGATGATCCAAAAATAAGAACATATTATGAGTTGTTTGGAGATGTTGTTGTGTTTGACAACACTTTTACCACTAATAAAGAGTACATGCTGATAGGTGTTTTTGTGGGGTTCAATCATCATTGGGAGATTTTTGTTTTTAGGGAAGATTTGTTATATGATGAAATCGTGACTTCATTTTCGTGGTTGTTTCAAAAAAATTTACAGGTGCATCCCATGAAGAGTCCTCAAACTATTTTTACTGATCAGGATGTGGCAATGTGAAAATCCATTTGTGTAGTTTTAGTGGGAACTCGACACTGCCTTTGTTCATGGAATTTGATGAAAAATGGCCTTAATCATTTAGGTAATTGGATGAAATATTGATCTAGTTTTCTAACTAGATTTAAGAAGTGTATGTTCGAATACCATGATGAAAATCAGTTTGATATGAGTGGTCTTCCCTTAGAGCAGAATATAGGGATGGGAAATCATAGTGGCTAGATAATGATTTCTTATTGCGAGAAAAGTGTGCGCATTGATTTTTGAAAGATGCTTTAACATTGGGTATTTGCAACAATCAATTAAGTGAATGTTTTAATGTATTTCTTAAAGATTATATTCATCGAAAGTTAATTGTTGTTGATTTCTTTAAGTAGTTTTAGTGCTTTTTGGAAAAAAATTTGTATCATGAAACAAAGACAAAATTTGAGATGCGGGAGATGTTTCCTCATAATATTTACCCTTACCATGCATTAATGTGCTAGGTTTCTACTGGATATACACCAAAATTATTTTATTTATTTCAACCTGAATATCAATTGAATGGTGCTTGTTTTTTGATATCTTTTTTTGAAATTGGAGTTCAATTCAGTTATGTTATTGGAATGATTTTTTGTGAAGATCAATTTCGTGTATCATATGAAGATTCAAATGAAGTTTTTTAATGTTCTTGTCAAAAGTTTGAGTCTGTTGGGTATCTTTGTTGTCATGTTTTAAACAATTTTGATCAGCTTGATGTGAGATAAATACCTAAAAAATATATTTTGGAGAGATGGACCCGATTGGCTAGAAATATTTTGATGTTCAGAGGATATTCTATTGAATAACTTTATGACAGAAAATAAGTTCTAGAAAAACATTACAAAGATTTATCAAGAATGAGAATGAAGTTAATTACCATTTCTTGTGAGACAGATACAGGTTATGACATTACCTTCTCGAATTTCAGTAATTTTTCAAAAGAGTTGTCTATCATAAATACATCAGTGGATAAAGTTAATGGTTGTGCTAGTTCAGACAAATTTTTTAGAAAGGCGTCTTTTAAAAAGAATCCAGACAGGAAATGGGGAGATAGATTGAAAAGATTTTTAGAAAATGGCTGCTGAAAGGGGAAACCGTTGAATAAAAAAATTAAGCCTACTGCTATGATGACAGTATGATTTCATTTTATGATTCATTTCATTTATAAGAGGAGTTTTTTATTGTTAATATTTTATCTAATATCATTATTCTTTTCACGCATGGAGTCACAAAGTAAGAAAGATCAGATTTTTGTGTTCGAGCTAGAAAAACAGTTTCACATGTAATTTTTTATGAGCATTCTTTTCTATAACCATTTTTAATTATGTAATTTTTCTACTGTATAAAGACTTGTCCACCAATTTGGAACTTCATATTGGGAGGTAGATTGCTGAGATAGCATTGGAAGAGGCTGATCAGTGTAGAAAACATTTGATGAGAGTAGTTTTTTAAAATATAATGACTGAATTGAAAAATGTATAGCCTGTATCCAGTTTCAGTTGTAATGGATTTGTAGTGGGATTCTGATACTTCGTGAAATTGTAAATGTGTTGTATGCATGTGTTCTATATGGAACTATAAATATGTGATAAATACAAGTTCTATAATTCTGTATGCATTTGTTCTTCGAGGATGTGGTAGTTTTTAACAGTCCACTTTTGGTTGTAATGGACTGGGATTGGGATACTTTAATAACCTGTAAATGTGTTGTATGCATTTTTTGTGTATTCAAATATGAAGATGGGATAAATCTAGGTTCAATATTTCTGTGTGCATTTGTTCTTTGAGGATGTGGTAGTATTTGAGAGTCCACTTTTTGTTGTAATGGAATGGTATTGGGATACTTTAATAACTTGTAAATGTGTTGTATGCATTTGTTGTGTATTCAACTATAAAGATGGGATAAATCCAGGTTCTAGATTTCTATATGAATTTGTTCTTTGAGGAAGGGATAAATCAAGGTTCTTGAATTTTGATAAAGAAATCCATAAGATTGAGTAAGAGTTATTGGATCTTTGGGTGAAGTCTTTCCATATATAGACTCTCCATCTTCTGATGAAATCCAAATGTAGGCCAAACATAACACTCTTATAAACGGTAAAGATAATATCCTTAAAGTGTGAACATACCTATTCACCCACTTACCAGTAGAAATTAGAATCATTAAATATAACAACAAAACCAAATAAAATCCCTAAAAAATGGTTACCCTCATAAGGACATAATATTCCCAGTGCAGTGAAAATGCCCACAGAACTATTAATCCATTGTCCCCGACTATTTTACTTGTTATTCATTCTAGCCGTACTGTTTCCACAAGACAACTCCTACTTCTATATGTGGTTTCATTCCAAGTGTATGCAGGGTCTGTAAAGAAATATTTCACCATATACAGGTGCATTTCATCAACTTCTTCTTGTGATAGGGTCTTGTTATACCCTTTATCTGTCGCCATCTTCTCAATTAGATAACAAACAATTACCCCGTAGTCTAATGTTGAATTCCCCTATTGGGGACTATATTCCACTATAAATGAAGGCATTTTAGTATTCATCTCTATGTATATTGTTGGTAACAATAAATTAAAGTAGGACCCATGCGAGGTTGCATGGAGTTATATTAGCTGAAATGTTTTTTTTTCAATATCAAACACAATCAAAGTCCAATGAAGATTTTTTGTGTTGATGAGGATGAAGACTTTTCTATTCAACTTCATTACTTCTTTTATGGGATTTTATACCAAAAAATATTTCAAATTGTTGTTCTTCCCACTTATAATTATCAATAAAAATGATTATAGTGAGAAAAAATATTAATTAATATATTTTAAATATCAAGGACATATATAATATTAGACTTACCAATGCAACACTTGTAATCATTATTGATTTATTATCGAAAATTCCACCCATCTTCCCTATTTGACACTTGTTTATGATAAGATGAGTATATGCATATATAACCTATATATCAATAAAAAACAATGGATGATGTGATACTAATTGAATATTACTTTATAGTAAGCTTGTCTAAATTAGACTCACCCAGATACTTGTCATGCTTTTCGTGAAAAGTTGGAAAATTTCATCTATTTAAACTGAATACAATCCGTTCTCAGCTTCCTATACATATTGAATACATTATAATCATAATAATGTATTAGAAAACAAATAAATTTTAGGTGAATTGAATTGAAATTCTTGAAATGAAGGGCAGAAATACCAGCCCAGTTCTATCTGGAGAATCTTTTGCAACTTCTCGTAGTCTTTTTTTCAGCAGTCGTGTACTCTGACTGACCCATTTAGGTATTTCTGAGAGACCTATAACAACCTTTTTTGGTTATGTTTTCATTGAAACACTGCCTACCTCAATTGGTCTTTTTAACTGACTTGGATGTTCTACTGATTTTTTTCCTATGGTTGTTCTTTTTCTTATGTGTTGGGTTTGATACTGAAAAGTGGAATCCAATTTCTTCTACTTCCTAGCTCTGCTCTTCACATTTCTAATCATTTATCTCGTTTAGAGACTCTCAGTTTCTGTCTATCCATTTTGGATACTTTGATGTACAGGTGTGGTTTGTTCAGCATCTTCTTTTAGTTGATCTACATGCTCCTTAATCCCAGTTTCATGGGCTCCTAGTTGTGGGTTTTCCTTCTGCTGTTCTGCTTCGGAGGGGGGGGGGGTGGATGAGGGTTTTTCAGGAGGATCTTACTACATTCCATCTTCAATTGTACCCTCTGTTCGAGTTTCCTCCTTTATTAAATGACTCATTTCAGTACTACCTTCTCTTATTCTTTTCTCTATTCTAGCATCCTCACTTACTAACTGCTTCAATCTTTTATTTTTTTGGTCTAATTTTTAACAATTGCTTCCATTTTATGAAGTTTTCATTTCAAGACCAAATTTTCTTTTGCAAGAACTTTTAATCCGTCATCCTATAGTTCCCCCTTTTCCTATTGTCCAACAGAAGCTTCCATAAACATTTCTGGCTCATTAATTTCAACTTTTATTCTGTCCTTCTTTGGATTATCCTTTTTCTACCATCCAACAGAAGCTTCCATAACCATTGTTGGCTACTCAATTTCTGTAGATAGAACTTGATGAATCTTTAGTTTCTTTAAAGAAACATCAAAATCAGAGAGACTCCACTTTGTGAAAGGTGGATTGGTTTCTTGTTCATTCCCTTTCACTAGTCCACATTATTCACAATACCAATAATACAATTAAAATAAGCATATGAAGTTTATATTATACATTGAATTGAAAATAAATATTAATCCTTACCCATAAAGTGATAATTTCTCCTGTAATTCTTTCATGATGTGTGTGAAATTATTTAATTGATCTCATCAATTGTTGGTGTTTTTCCCAAGACCAATTTAGGGTTCTCATGTCTCTTGAAGTATTCACATAATTGATAAAACCCTAACTTAGGTAAGAACCTGTAGTAGGGAAAAAACAGTTGCACATGTGTATAAACATAGAAGTGCTACTGTGTCAAGATGACCAGGTTCTTCATCTCCCTTTATTGCTTCTAAAAGGGATGATTTTTTTGCCTTTTGTGCCAACAACTTGACACCATTTTGAAATATACTTAAATATAATGATGCATTTGTTGGATTTAATGAGTAAGAGTCATCCATTTCTATTTGACCTTCGGTTATTGCGAAGATCCTTTGGATATCCGCTTCATAGAAATGCATTTCCCCTCCACTGAATCGAAAAGTAGTTGTTGAAGGGTTGTAGTTATCAAATACATACATAATAGAAATATGGGATTTTTTTCAACCCAATGCTATTACTATACTGGATATGAATGCTTCAAACATATTCCAAAATGGAGTAGTGCGCAAAGCATTTCTATGACTATATTTCAGTTGATCTTTTATTTCTTTTAAAAGTCATTGTAAGGAGGTCATATTTGACCTAAAATGTACACCTGAAAATAAAAATTAAGGAATTATTGGGGTCATCCACAAAATTATAGTATAGAAGGTAGGAAAATTCTATGTTCTATTGGGACTTCAGTGGAAGTTCCACTGGAACTTCAAGTGGGAGTGCCACTGAAAGTTCCACTAGTCCCACTAGAAGTCCCATTGGAAGTGCCACAGGGAGTTCCACTAGAAGTCCCATAGGGAGTGTCACTGAAAGTCCCACAGGGAGTGCCACTGGAATTCCCACTAGAAGTCCCACAGGATGTCTCACTATAATCCCCACAGGGAGTGCCAATGGTAGTCCCACTGGAAATCCCACTAGAACCTCCATTGGATGCCCCACTGGAACTTCTAGTGGAAGTCCCACTTGAAGTCCCATAGCCATTGGAAGTTACATTTGTACCACAGGAAGTGCCACTAGAAGTCCCACTAGAACATCCAGTGTCACTTCGTATGGAAAATTAATGGAAATATTCATTGCAATTGTGACACATATTTATTATAAAAATGATTGAATTTATCATTTGAAAATTCCACTAGAAGTCCCATAGACACTGGAATTTCCAGTAGTCCCACATGAACTTACACTAGAACTACAACTGGATGTGGCACCAAAACTTCTAGAGGATGTTCCAGTGGACGTTCCAGTGGATGTTCTAGTAGATGTTCCAGTGGAACTTCCTGTGGAAAATTAAAATAAATACTCATTGAAATTGGGACACCTATTTATTATAAAAATTATTGAATTTATTATTTGAAAATTCCACTAGAATTACCACTAGGAGGGCCACTGGAAGTCCCATTGGAAGTCACACTAGAAGTCCCACTTGAAGTCCCACAACCACTGGAAGTTCTACTAGTCCCACAGAAAGTGCTACTAGAACTACCACTGGAAGTCCCACTTGAACTGCCACTGGAACTGCCACTGGATGTTGTAGTGGAAGTTCCAGTGGAAAATTAATATAAATAATCATTTTAATTGAGACACATATTTATTGTAAAAATTATTGAATTTATCTTTGAAAATTCCAGTGGAAGTCCCACTGGATGTCCCACTGGAATCCCCCATGGATCTTCCAGTGGAAGTCACACTAGCACTTCCAGTGGAAGTCCCACTGGCACTTCCAGTGGAACATTGAGTATCACTTCCAGTGGAACATCCACAAGAAGTTTTACTGGAACTTCCCGTGGAAATTTAAAAGAAATAGTCACATATAGTCACATATTTATTGTAAAAATGACTCTATTTAGCATTTGAAAATTCCAGTGGGAGTTCCAATGGGAGTTCTACTGGGAGTTCCACACTACCACTGAAATTTATATTTATAAAACTGATTGAATTTTGAATTTGAAAAAGTATAAGTATTTTCATATTGAATTGTTTTTTCAAAACCCCAATGGAATTTCTAGTGGGAGTTCCACCGTGAGTTCCTACAAGAGTTCCACCGTGAGTTCCAATGGGAGTTCCAGTGGGAGTTCCACTAGGAGTTCCATTCGATGTGCAACTGGAACTTCCACACTAAAAAATGATTTCAAGTGGAACCTGTTATGGAAAATTTCTGCATGTTAAAGTGGAACTGGCCGAAACCGCCAGGGGACATTACATTGGAACATCTAGTGAGGAACTATAAACCAAAAAAAATGGAATTCTAAATTAATTTATAGACAGAGAACATTTACCAAAAACAACTCATAACAAAAAAATTCTAAATAATAAATCGTAACAATAGAAATGAAATAAAATTACATATTTTGGAAAATATAATTATGTTACACAACCTTCTTCAGAAATTGATGTTGTTTTTTACAAAACATTATATTGGAAATTGAAACGAAAAAACATCGGAGTCAAGCAGTTGTCGTAGAAAAATCACACGCCTTTGCATTGGTTGAAACATGTGGAAAACGTGATAATGCCTTTCTGTCTTCATTTTTGCCGCTGCTGTAGTCTTCAGATGCCCAGTTTTTGTTCCCGTGGTAGCTTGATTTGTTGTGGTCATCGTACTGCCGAATTTTAGGGTGGGATCTTAGGGTTTTTTCGCCATCGTCGCAGCCGAGGAGCAGTCGACCCGTATCACAAAACGCAAGGGCAAATCCATCTGCGATCTAGTGGGACTTCCAGTGGAGGTTCCAGTGGGACTTCCAGTGGGACTTCCAGTGGAACTCTCTGTGGTACTCCCTGTGGGACTTCCAGTTTGACTTCTAGTGGGACTTCCAGTGGGAATTCCAGTGGGACTTCCAGTGGCACTCCCTATGGGACTTCCAGTGGCACTCCCTGTAAGACTTCCAGTGGCACTCACTATGGCACTTCCAGTGGGACTTCCAGTTGGTCAAGTAGAACTTCTAGTGGCACTCCCACTTGAAGTTCCAATGGAACTTCCACTGATGTCCCAATAGAACTTATACTTTTCCTACCTTATTATACTGTAATTTTGTGGATGACCCCAATAATTCGTTAATTTCTATTTTCAGGTGTGCATTTTATGTCAAATTTGACCTCCTTACAAGGACTTTTACAAGAAATAAAATATCAACTGAAAGACGGTCAAAGAAATGCTTTTCACACTACTCCATTTTGGAATATGTTTGAAGAATTCATATCCAATATTGTAACAACATCATATTGCAAAAAATCCGATATTTTTGTTATGTATGTATTGGATAACTACAATCCTTCAACAACTGCTTTCTGATTCGGTGGAGGGGAAATACATTTATCTGAAGCTGATATCCAAAGGATCATTGCAATAATCGAAGGTAAAATAGAAATGGACAAATCCTACTCATTCAAACCAATGAAGGAATCATTATATTTATGGAGATTTCAAACTGGTGTCAGGTTGTTGACAAGAAAGGCAATAAAATCAGCCCTTTATGAAGCAATAAAGGGAGATTAAGAACCCGATCATCTTGACACAACATCACTTCTATGTTTATACACATGTAAAACTATTTTCCCCCTACTACAGGTTCTTCACTAAGTTCGGGTTTTATCAATTATGTGAATACTTTAAGCGACATTGGAACACTAAAGTTTTCTTGTTCAATACAACAACAATTGATGAGATCAATTAAAGTATTTCAAATGCACCGTGCAAGGATTACAGGGGAAATTATCACTTTATTGGTAAGGATTAATATTTATTTTCAATTCAATGCATAATATACTCTTCATATACTAATTTTTTTGTAGTATTGGTATTGTGAAGCAAGTGGACTAGTGAAAGGTAATGAACAAGAAGCCAATCCACCTTTCACAAAGTGGAGCCTCTATGATTTTGATGATGCTTTAAAGAAACTAAAGATTCATCAATTTACAACTGTAGAAATTGAAGAGATAGCAATGGTTATGGAAGCTTTTGTTGGATGGAAGAAAAAGGATAATCCATAGAAGGACATAATAAAAAGTAGAAATTAATAAGATAGAAATAGTTATGGAAGCTTCTGTTGGACTGCAGGAAAAGGCAGACTATAGGATGATAGAATAAAAGTTCTTGAAAAAGAAAATTCATCCCTGAAATAAAAACTGCATAAAATGGAAGTAATTGTTAAAAAAAGACCGAAAAAATTAAAAGACTGAAGTAGTTAGTAGGTGAGAATGCTAGTATAGAGAAATGAATAAGAGAATGTAGTGCTGAAAAGAGTCATTCAATCAAGGAGGAAACTTGGAAAGATGGTACAATTGAATCTGGAATGCAGCAAGATCCTCCTAAAAAACCTGCATCTCCCCTCGAAGCAGAACGACAGAAGGAAAACCAGCAACTAGGAGCCAATGAAACTGGGATTGAGGAGCCTACAGATCAACTGCAAGAAGATGATGAACAAACCAAACCTGTACATCAAAGCATCCAAACTTGACATACAGAAACCAAGAGTCTCTAAAGGAGATCAATGATTTGAAATGTGAATTCCATAGCTAGGAAGCAGAAGAAATTGGATTTCGCTTTTCAGTATCAAACCTGATATACAAGAAGAAGAACAAAAGTATGACAAAGTAATTAGTAGAACAACCAAGTCAGTTGGAAAAAACAATTGAGGTAGGTAATGTATCAGAAAAAATAGAACAATAAAATGTTTTTATAGGTATATAAAGAATACCTAAATGGGTCGGGAAGAGTACACGACTGGAGAAAAAAGACTATGAGCAATTGTAAAAGATTCTCCAGATGGAACGAGGCTGGTATGTATGACCTTCATTTCAATGATTTCAATTCAATTCCCCTAAAATTTATTTTTTTCTTATACATTATTGTGATTATAATGTATTAAATATGTATGTGAAGCTGAGAATATCTTGTATTCAGTTGGAATAGATGACATTTTCAAACTTTTCACGAAATGCACGACAAGTAGTCGGGTGAGCCTAATTTATACAATCTTACTGTAAAGTAATATTTAATTAGTCTCACATCCTCCATTTTTTTTATTGACATGTAGGTTATATATTCCTATACTCAAATTATCATAAACAAGTGTTAAATAGGAAGACGGTTGGAATTTTCAATAATAAATCAACAATGATTACAAGTGTTTCCTTGGTAAGTCTAATATTATCTACATTCTTGATGTTTTAAATATATTAATTAATATTTGGTCTCACTATACTCATTTTTTTAGAGCATTATATATGGGAAGAACAAAATTTTGAATGAGTTTTTGGTAGAGAATCCCATAAAAGAAGTAATGAAGTTGAATGGAAAAGTCTTCATCCCCATCAACACAGAAAATCTTCATTGGAATTTTCTTGTGTTTGATATTGAAAAATAACATTTCAGCTACTATAAATCCATGAAGCCTCACATGGTTCATAATGCAATTGATTATTACCAAGAATATTCTTTAAAAATTGTAAATTATATCCTCTTAAACATCTAATTCATTTTCATATACACTAACTTACTGAATACAATTTGTACAACACGTGCAGAAAATGTTTATTGAACAGGTCATCAGACAATGGAAACCCGAATACTTAGAGATGACTGCTGCAACGCTTTAATTTATAGTGGAAGATAGTCCCCAAGATGGGGATGCAACATTAGATTGTAGGGTAATAGTTTGTTATCTAATTGAGAAGCTGGCAATAGATCAAGGGTATAACAAGACCCTATCGCAAGAAGAAGTTGATGACATGATCTTGTATATGGTGTACTATTTTCTTATAGACCCAACATACAATTGGAATGAAACCTCATATAGAAGAATGAGCGGTCTATTGGAAATAGTATTTCCAGAATGAAGAACAAGTAAAATAGTCTGGGACAATGGATGAATAGGTCTATTAGCATTTTCACTGCACTGGGAATATTATGTCCACATGAGGGGAACCATTTTATTTTGAGGTATTTTATTTAGTTTTTTTGTTAGATTTAATGTTACTAATTTCTACTGGTAAGTGGATTAATAGGTATGTTCACACTTTAAGGATATTATCTTTACTGTTTTTAAGAGTGTTATGTTTGGACAACATCTGAATTTCCTCAAAATATGGAGAGTCTCCCTAAGGAAAGACTTCGCCCAATGATCCAATAATTATTTCTCAGTCTTCTGGATTTCTTCATAAAAATTCAAGAAACTAGATTTATCCCATCCTTAATGAACAAATTAATACATAAATCTAGAACCTAGATTTATCCCATCTTCATAGTTGAATACACAACAAATGCATACAACACGTTTACAAGTTATTTATGTATCCTAATCCAAATCCATTACAACCAAATGTGGACTCTCAAATACTAACACATCTTCAAATAACAAATGCATACAGAAATCTAGAACCTAGATTTATCCCATACTCATAGTTGAATACACAACAAATGCATACAACACATTTACAAGTTATTGAGTATCCCAATCCCAGTCCATTACAACCAAAAGTGGAGTGTCAAAAACTAGCACATCCTCATAGAACAAATGCATACAGAATTTTAGAACCTGGATTTATCACATCTTTATAGTTACATATACAAAAAATGCATACATCACATTTAAAATTTTGTGAAGTATCCCAATTCCACTTCCAATCCATTAAAACTGAAAATGGATATAGGTTGTACATTTTTCAATTCAGTCAATGCAATTTAAAAAACTACCTTCATCCAATGTTTTCTACACTACTCTGTCTCTTCTAATGCTATCCCAGCAATCTACCACCCAATCTAAAGTTCCAAATTAGTGTAAAATTATTCCTATAATAGAAAACGTACATAATTACAAATGGTTATAGAAAATAATTCTCATAAAAAATTACATGTGAAATTATTTTTCAAGCTCGAACACAAATATCGGATCATTCTTACTTCGTGAATCCCTACATGCAATGGATAATGATATCAGATAACATATTAAAAATAAAACCCCCTCTTATAAATGAAATTCATTATAAAATGAAATCATACCGTAATCATAGTAGTAGGATTAATTTTTTTATTCAATCATTTCCCCTTTTAGTAGCCATTGTCTAAAAATCTTTTCAATCTATATTCCTATTTCTTGTTTGGTATATTTTTAAAAGAAGAATTTCTAAAAGTTTTATCTGAACTATAACAACCATTAACTTTATCCGCTGATGTATTTATGATAGACAAATCTTTTTCGAAATTACTGAAATTAGAGAAGGAAATATCACAACCCACATCTTTCTCACAAGATACGATATTTAACTTCATTCTGATTCATACTAAATCTTTATAATGTTTTGCTACAACTGATTTTCTATCAGCAAGTACATGAACAGAAGATCCTTTAAACATCCCAATATTTCTAGCCAATTGGGTCCATGTCCCCAAAATATATTTTTAGGTATTTCTCTCACATCAATCCAATCAAAATTGTTTAAAACATGACAAAAAAGATACCCAAAAGACTCAAAATTTCGATAAAAACATTCAAAAACTTCATTTTAAGCTTCATATGATACACAAAATTGATCTTCACAACGAATCATTCCAATAACATAACTGAATTGAACTACAATTTCAAAAAAAGATATCAAAAAACATGCACCAATAAATTGATATTTATTTTGAAATAAATTAAATAATTTTGGTGTATATCCAGTAGAAACCTTGCACATCAATTCATGGTAAGGGTAAATATTTTGAGGCAACTTCTCTCGCATCTCAAATTCTGTCTTTGTTTCATGATACTAATTTTTTTTCCAACAAGCGCTCAAACTACTTAAAGAAATCAACAACACTTAAATTTCAATGAACATAATATTTATGCAATCCATTAAAACTTTCACTTAATTGAGTGCTTCAAATACCCAATGTTAAAGATTATTTCAAAAATAAATACGCCCACTTTTCTCGCGATACGAAAACATCATCTAGCCACTACGATTTCCCATCCCCATATTTTTCTCTAAGGGAAGACCACTCCTTATAAAACTTATTTTCATCATGGAATTCAAACATACACATCTTAAATCTAGTTAGAAAACTAGATCCATCTTTCATCCAATTACCTAAATGCTTAATTCCATTTTGCATCAAATTCCACAAACAAATGCAATGTTGAGTTCCCACTAAAACTACAAAAATGGATTTTACCATTGCCACATCCTGATCAGTAAAAATAGTTTGAGGACTCTTCTTGTGATGTACCTATAAATTTTTTTGAAACAACCAAGAAAAAGAAGTCACTGTTTCATCATATAACAAAGATTCCCTAGAAACAATAATCTCCTGATGATGATTGAACCCCACAATAACACCTAACAGTTTGTACTCTTTATTAGTGTTAAAAGTGGTGTCAAACACAACAACATCTCTAAAAAACTCATGATCTATTCACATTTTTGGCTCAGCCTAGAAAATATTACTAATTTTACCATTCATGTCAAAATTCACTGTATAAACAAATGATGGATTGTCCTGACTTTGTATTTCCAGGTATTCTAACATGCAACATGCATAACCATGGAGAAAATGTCTTTCCCATTTAGATCTTAAAAATTCAACTGATCAACACATGTGTACCCAATAACATCTCACCTCCTTGCAATATTTGTCGCCAACGAGAAAGAATCATTTGGTTTAATACCCACATAAGCATTCACATCTAACTCAGCTGCTTGTGCTTCTATTATTTTTCTTTGGGACCTCATCATATGAATTTATTCTGGACTATGAAAGGGTTGATTATTCCATTCAACAAATATAGTACATGCATATTAGCCAGAAGACAATAAACTAACCCCCATTCTAGCAAGGCAACCAGAACTTGTCTCAGCCCGAGGAAATTTCACCATGCTATCATGTTTTTCAATCTTCCTATGACCTTCTTTGCTACATGCATAAAGGCTTGATATGACAGTTGATTTATCCTTTCTCCTTTTATTAGAGTATTTTTGGTGTACAATGAATCTGTTTACTCCCTCATACATGACATAAAAACATTATGCTTCATGAAGTGACTTGAACATCATCCCTAAAACTAGTTTAGTAGAAGCTGATACAACAAACACATCACTATCAACAATATTACAAAACCCTGCAACAAAAAACAATAGTTCAAGAAAAGTACATTAACATTATAATAGGATTTAATCTATTTAAAAATGTATAAACTATATGAAAAGAACTGTAACTAAATAAAAATTATTACAAATATATATATATATATAGTAAAAAATTATTTTTCTAAAACTATAAATAAGAAAATTATAAAATATATTTTTCAGTGGAACTTCAGTTGGAAGTCATAGTGGAAGTTCCACTGGAAGTTACAAATATATATAAAATATAAATGTAATTAAATAAAAATTATTAAATATATATATATATATAATATAGTTATTTTTCTAAAATTTTAAATAAAAAAAAATTTAAAATATATTTTCCAGTAGAAGTTCGAGTTGAAGTTCGATGGATGTTCCAGTGGAACTTCTAGTGGAACTTCCAGTGGAATATTCAGTGGACAAGGAGATGAACTTGGACAAAAAGTGGAAGCTTCACTGCAAAAACCTGGGAAAAAACCACTGGAAATGATGTAATGAAACAAAAATATATATCATGGAAACTTCCAATGGAACTTTCAGTGGATGTTCCAGTAGAAGTTCCGATGGATGTTCGAGTGGAACTTCCAGTGGACATCTAGAGTAACATGGACATCAAGTGGAAGTTTCACTGAAAAAACCGTGTCAAAAACCACTGGAGGTGCCACAATGCAACAAAACTATATAAAACTGGAACTTCCAGTGGAACTTCCAGTGGACATGGAGATGAACAAGGACATCAAGTGGATGTTTCAATGCAAAAACCTGGGAAAAAACCACTAGAAGTACCACAATGCAACAAAACTCTATATCATGGGAACTTCCAGTGGAACCTCCAGTGGACATCAAGAGGAACTTAGAAATCAAGTGGAATTTTCATAGAAAAAACCAGGGCAATGCAACAAAACTATATATTAATTCTATTAAAAAGACCACCTCAAACATTAGAAAACATTGTTGGATAGATTTATAACAAAAATAATAAAAAACTACTTCAAATAAACCTTTCCACAATACCTTCATCTCTATCCATTATAAGGATAATTTTGAAAAAAAACTTCAAACAATGTCTCGCCCTGCCTGAACCCTGAATGAAAATGCGCCAAAGAGCCCTCACACACCGACCTCGAGAATGAACGGGGACCTTGACCTTGACCATGGACCCTGACCTCGACCATGGACCTCGACCAGAGCATCGCGACGCCGACGATTTCTCCCTACTCCACAACTCGGCACACCAGGACTGTATACCGCAACCATAAATTTGACAAAAAACAACAAATAGTGTGTCGCCCTGCCCAAACCCTGAACGAAAATGCTCCAAATAGCCCTTACATTCCGTCCTCGAGAACAACTGGGGACCTCGACCTCGACCATGGTCCTCGAATCCGCAACGCTGATGATTTCGCCCTACTCCACAACTCCGCACACCAGGCCCGAACGACTAAATCCATGGAGTAGAGCCAGGTCATTTCATGCACTCCCCATTCAGCTTTGAGATGAAATTTCCCTCCATCGCCTCAAGAAGACCAGATGGTGCCACCTGTAAAAATGATATGTGTCAAGATCCCCCCATATGACCGGAGCATCCTGTAAAAGGAGGTACTAGAGATGACAAAAAGACGAACATGATGGCGACCTCGATTTACAGAGAGGAGGGCCTCAGGATGCCAGCTGGTCGATTCCTTTGGGATGTGAAAGTTTGAAGCGACATGTACAGATTAGACATCATATGTAGTATATGCTAGAGGTAGTCATTAGGGTTTTAATGGAGGAAAATGTAATTATAGGCTGAATGGTGGGGGTGCTATGATAGTGGGCCATTTCTTAGGCTGATAGAGGGGGGTCTTCAAATACCATTTGTATTTTAGACTTTTATTTGGTTGTTTTCCATGACTGGTGGTGCTCTCCATGCCACATGATGTGTATAATTGCTATGCATTTTTATTTTCATTAATAAATTTTTAGGACATGGCTCGCACGCGACTCCTGAACATTCTGAGTATATAAAAATATATATAACTATATAATTATATAAATATATTTATAATTATATGGAAACATTTTTTTAATATATTTATTTATAATTATAATTATAAATAATTATAAAATTATAATAAATATATTTATTAAATTTATAATTATATATATTTTTTATACATAATTATAAAAATATATATAATTATATATAAATATATATAATTATAAAAATATATATAATTATAAATATATATATATAATTATATATATATATAATTATATATAAATATATATAAATATATAAATATATATAAATATATAAATATATATAATTATATAAATATATTTATAATTATATAATTTATTTTTTAAAAGTTGGGGACATAGCTTGTTTTCTTATTAAAATAATGGGCCATTTTTTGGGTAGAGGAGACCCATTACATGGCATGTAGGGCCAGTGGACATTAAATCCCCATACATGGCCTTGAAGGCCCATAATTTTGGCCCAAAAGCCCTCCAGTGAATAGTACTACTATAGTACCTGATTGCTACAATACTTGCAATATCATTGTCACCGCTATAGTTCCTGGAACAGTGCCCGCCACTGCTACAATATCGTTGATTCTATTGTTCCACTACTGCTACAGTTTGCTACAGTATCACTGTAGTACCTGCGCCCAATGTGTTTTGAACCCCCATCTATGGTGTAGTATTATGGTGGTTCTTACCACTAAGAAAAACCCCAATAACATTATAATCATATACAAATATTTTTAAATATATTTACTTATAATTATAATTTTAAATAATTAAGTTAATGTTTAAGTAATTATAAATTAATAATAAATATATTTAAATAATAAATATGTTTATTTATAATTATTTTTATAAATAAATATTTTTAATTCTTTAAATAATTATTTATAATTATATAAAGTTAAATTTTTTAATTATATTCATTTTATTATTCCTGAATGATCGAAAGCTTTATATTTTTATTAATTTTGATAATCCCATTTTTAAGGGTTGAGGGGTATCCTTTACATAGTCCATAGACCCAATGAAACCGAGCCTTAATATATGGCCATTTCAGGCCCAAGGACTAAACACTCAATAGCAATTCTATCCCAGATGATACAACGTTTTCCTCCAAAGTGACTGATCTACAAAGTACTCAACATGAAATCCCAATGCACGACTGTATGGTCCAGGTACCAATGGAAAACCATACCCCCTCATTCATCCAAATCTGATTTCATTGAAAGCGGGTAGCTTCCATATTTGACCTCATCTGGGATTGAACTTGGGAACCCCTTATGTTATTTTGATCCCTAATTCTATAGAGGAGAAGTCTCCTCCTTCCCTTTATCAGGCATTGTGCACCTCCACTACTGACAAGACTCGTCACCGCTGAGAAGCTCCACCCCATCCAGACTTCCATGCATTCCCATATATTCTTCAAGATCCCCCTTGTCGATCTTTATCCGTTGAAGCTATTAGGATAATGTCGCTATCGCTGAGAAGCCTCCCTCCCGCCCTCCCCACGCTCCATCAAAGCTCGTATGTGCCTCCCCTGCTCTGTCCGTCATAGTTGAAGCCCCCTACCCCACTATAGAAGACACTCCCTCCATGCACACCATCAATTCCGTGTCTGAGTAAACCCCCACACCGTCTGTCACTGGTGAACCCTCCCATTCATCCATCTTCCATCAAATACCACTCACATCAAGGTTTCGGTCTTTCCTACCTTTATGTCGCATGATCAGTCACTGGACCAACGTCCCCATGGAAACTACAGATTACTCAACACAAATTGGTCTATCAGGATTTGATCCTAGTCTAATACAAGTTTTTTATATTACAAAAAGTGGGTCTTTATCCATGATTTTTTAACACTGTTGAAGATTGAGTTTTATCAGTTCCAAATAATAGATGATAAAATATATCTTTATTAGTGCTAGAATGTTATTGTTGATCAAGATATGTTTTATCAACACTGATGAAATGTATCTTTATCAGATCTTTTTTAGAAGAACTTAAAAAATCCTTACTCAGTGATTTAAACAGAACCCTAACAAAGTCCCCCTCCCTCATGCCTTCAATCTTTCGTAGAACCAATCCATCACCACCAATGATCTTCATCAAGCCTTTTAAATGAATTGATCCTTTATATATAAGGCATGAGATTTATTTCTTCTCTCTTTGATCACGATTTTCATTCTAATGCCAGTTTCGGTAGGATACTAGCCAACCACACACACAACCTCCACCGTGAACCATCATAGAAAGACTCCCTTTCATTATTCTCTATATAAATAGGGATTTTTATGGTTTTTTTGTGATTCAATGCTAGTTTATCGAGGTTAGGGTTGATTTCTATTTTTTATCCATCTTCCATCATTTCATGTTGTTACTTCTTCCCCCCTGCTGTGTGCACACTAGCTGATCCCTAAGTGAGGTTTTGGTTCTAAATTTATTTGATATTATAACTGTTTACTTATGTGATAGGTTTTTTCAAGAATTTTTTATTCCATAATTGAGGGTTTCTTCATCATCATTCTTGATTGAGGTAGATTTCCCATTAAAATTATCATTAAATTTAATAACTGTAATAGCTTTTGTTTTAAATTAATGTTTTGGATACCTAATAATATTATTTAATATGTATAAGTAGTATTTGAAATGAAAACAAAATTTTAGTTTATTTCAATTTCTATGAAAAGGATTTCTCAAATTAGAAAGAAGGTAAAAATATGTTTTAAAATAACTTCTCACACCATGCATTTGAAAAATTGTTAGAATGGATATTATTTATGGTTTTCATATTTTAAGATGTGTTTTGTCTTTAATTTTTTATTTTGAAATGTTCCTTTGAATTTTAGGGTGTTCTTGTTCATTTAGAATAGAATTATAAGTCCCATCATGGTCTATTTTTTGGTTCTCCAATGATTGTGGTTCTCATGAAGCTAGTGTTTGGCCTCTTCTTATTTGTTCCTATTTAGTATTTGACAATTATTACATAAGTTCAACCCTTTTTTAGAGATATAGAGGTCATTATTACATATGTTTGGTGGAGTTAAAACTATACGAGCCTTCTCAAAATTTTATTTTTGGGTGATTCAGATGTTCGGCCTATAGATAAGGTGTATATAAAAAATTACAAAAAATTATAAATAATTTTGATTATTGATATTTTTTATTATACATAATGTTTATTATCTTGAATTAATAATTTATATAAATTATTTCATAAATAATTTTGAATTAATAAATATTTTGAATAAATATTTTTGAATTAATATTTATTTTTAATGAATGTAAATTGGATATTAAATTATTAAATTATAATGATATATATATTTTTAAATATATACATCATTTTTACCGTTTACCATATTTTATAATATTTACTGTTCATCGACATATTCAACTATTCTCACATGTAATAGATTTTTTTACCTTAAATGGTGTGCAATCTCTTAATAAATTTTGATATCTTGAGTAAAAATATGGAATTTATTTTTTAAAATCAATCTATAAATATATATAAATGAATTATAAATTTAAAACATATAATGTATTTTTGATTGATGATTTTAGTAAGAAATACTTCTTTATTATAAAATATTTTATTTTAAATTCTCAAACATCCATTATTATTTATGGATTACTAATTATTTTATTTTATGTATATAAATATATAAAATCTATTTTTAAAAAAATAACCATTTAATTATAATAAATTTTATTTTAAAATTAAAATATTAATTTAATAAAAATATGGACTTCCTATAAAATTCATTTTATAAATATTTAAATAAAATCATATTAAATAAACCATTACACATAAATAACTCCCAAAAATTTTAGTTACATAACACCTATACCAATAAGGAATTCCAAGGCCTGAACATGTACAATTTTACCATCATTGAAAAGAGACATGAAAATAACGAAGGTGTGATTATAACTTATCATAAATACAAAATGACTTCTAAATAACCCTTAAACTCCATACGAGATAAATTAAAAAGACATTCCTAAAAAATTTGTTCAATTTTACTTAAATTCACTCAACTCTACCTGGATTGTATCCTATCTCTAAGAAAATACGAGAGGGAAGTGGTGTATGTTTACTAAAAGGATTACATAGAAGCACTTTGGATTCAAAGGAAGAGAATTAAACCACCAATTTAAGCTAATAACAAACCAAGAACAAACATAAAATTAGGGATTTATTTGTTTTTTATATGAAGTATGAAACTTGAAAAGGGAAAAATGTATTGCCTTGATATAATCCAATAAAACCATCTAATTCAGCCAAACCTTAAGAACATTGAAGGATTGAAAAAGATTCAATGCACTAATACCTGTTTAGAATACATCAAGATATTTTAAAAAAGAGAATGTTGAAGAAGAATATTATTGGAGAGCATATATGCTTACCTTTTTTAGGAATGATTCTTATTGATGATTCTAGGTTAGTGGTAATTAATCAATGAGAAGCAGTGATAAATAAGAAATACACCTTTTATTTTATAATTAATCTTTATAAATTAACCCTTGTTATTAAATAAATTCTTGATCCACTCACTTACTAATTTCCTTTTCCTTTTTAAACAGTACTTAAAATAAATTTTAAATTGTTGAGTGATATCTATATTTATAAACGCGACGAGATGAGTGGTATCTAAATTTATTAATTCATATATGTGTAAGGTAAAAGGGTGGTATCCATATTTATATGATCATATTAACTTTCAGAGACCTCCTAGATACATAGAATATCACCTATTATATAATATAAATTGATAATAACACCATGTAAAGTGAATTTCACTAACTCTATCAAACCCATAGGATATCCATCATGACCCCACTCCCGCAACCTTATCCTCACATGAAGCTAAGCGCTACTAAAATTCATTCCTCAAAACAAAACCCTTTTCCTTTTCATGGAGTAATTGAATTATTTCTTTAAATGTTGAAACTATAATGGATATATCAACATGAGTGTTTGTAAGACCATATATTTGATCCTTTTCATGGTCACACTACTCAAGGAGCCCCTTGTAGGAAACAGACTACTGCTATTAAAATTTTAAACTTTAGACAAAAAACTATGAAATATGTTCTGGTGCTTCACCAACTCCCTAGCCTAGGGACATTTATATTTAATGACACAACTATCATCCTTATCAACTTTATATCATGAATATTTATTATTTAATTATTTTTATTTGAATCATCCCCTACATCGTTTGGGCACACACCTATGTTTCTGGAACTATACTGAGCATTTGTCATCACATACCAGGTTCCAATGATCATTGTATATGAATTTAGGGAATAACACCTAACATCAATGGATTAATTATTTTCTTAAATTTAATTACGGATTTCTTTCAAGGCATATTGAAATCATTTGAAACCTTAAAATGTTGGGTTACCCTTATTTCAAAGGCCCCTTTTTGTGTATTTTTTTAAATATTATTATTATTGAATCAAATATGATTGATATGACTTGAAATTTGATGGATGCTAATAATATGACAAAAGAGTATGAAGATGGGGTGAAAGAGTTCATTAATTTTACAAAATACTATTCATATGACCCTTCTCAAATCCTTTTTCCATGTTTATGCTATTTTTATTCTAGATTAATTAGTCAAGAGAAGTTTTAAGAACATTTGATACGTCATAGAATAGATCAAAGTTATAAACGTTGGACTAAAAATGGGGGAATGTCAATGTATCTAGTGACTGGGATAACACTAAATTTTATGGATCATCTGATATGGTTACAAGCGTGGACAATGAAGAAGAGCATATGGAGAATGCGATTATAGGGTAGAATGATGATGAAGATCATATCGATGAAATGCCAATGATAGTTGAATATTGACTTTATGATTGTCTCAAAATTGTTTTAGATGTTAAAGAGTTGTGAAAAGATTCCATTTTATGATGTTTTTCCTAAATAGACAACATTGTTATCCATACAAAAGACATATAATTTAAAATATAGAAATAGATGTAGTGAAACCACTTTTACTAAACTAAATTATCTCTTGAATGATATGATCTCAAAATATAATGAGCATCCAAGACAAACATAGGATGATAAATGAATTCTACGTTCATCGGATATGATCTTTGAAAGAATAAATGCCTATCCAAATAACTATATACTATTTCAAAACGACCAAAAATCACATAAATAATTCCCAATATTTGGTGGTTATTAATACAAAAA
This sequence comes from Viscum album, assembly GCA_963277665.1. Taxonomy (NCBI): domain Eukaryota; kingdom Viridiplantae; phylum Streptophyta; class Magnoliopsida; order Santalales; family Viscaceae; genus Viscum; species Viscum album. The sequence continues at coordinate 1,739,433,249 of OY728160.1, forward strand.
CAAGATTAATTAGTTCCTATGAAAGTTTTATGATACTTCCCAATAGTTCCATGGATTAGGTGCATACATGGAAGTGAATAGACTACAAATTAATTGATGTGGAAATTAGATATAAGAAATAAGGGCGGGACAATTAATCACCAATTATTCTCTCCTTAGTGGAAAATAATCAATAAAAAGTATACTAAATTTGGAAATGAGCTGAGAAACCCTCATCTTGTAGTATCTAAATATAGACTAAATAATTTTGGTTTTCAAAGAAAAAAATAGTACATTAATGGTTATTTTGGTAAGTTATAACTTGAATCATAGTTATGCATGAAATGAAGATACATTATGTTATATTTTCTATTATCAGGACCAAAACAACTAGGTAATGATATTAATGTTTATTTGGATCCATTTATCAATGATTTTAAATTATTGTTGGACTCCGGTGTTATGTTTTATGATTCTTACAGAAATGAATATTTCACATTGAGATCCATTTTGTATGGGATGATAAATGGATTTAATATTTATGGATTTATTTTGAGATAGAATTAAAGGAACTCAAGGAAGTCCCATTTGTGAACAAGGTACATAGTAAATTAGGTTGAAACATTCCTCAAAGAATGTATATCTAGGACATCACAAATTTCTAACTTCACAACATAAGTTTCGATCTTGGAAAACATAATTTTATTTGAGTTCCAAATAACATACATCACCGTCTCCACTAATATGTGATCAACTATTTTATAGTTTCATTGGAACATTACAAAATACAACTGGTAAAATGAAGGATGGAATTGGGTCTAGGTTGTACATGATAGTCATGGGAATACAGGAAGTGTTAGCACTAGTGAAGGGTTAAAAATGGAATTTTAATCATCCAACTGCTTACACTATTTCCAAGTAAGAGGGATATCAGTTTTTAAACTTCTTGAATGATGTAAAGGTTCAAGAGGGGTATTCATAAAATATCAAGAATATTGCGTAATTGACTAATTTAATGTTAAAGTGTCTAAAATCACATGAAATTCATGTTTTGTTGCAGGATCTAATGACTATAGATTTACATTGCATTTTTATAAAGAATTTCCATCATACATTAACCATGATCGATTTATTTTTAAAATCTATATGTAGAAAAGTTATAGACCTGGTGAAATTTACAAATATATAAAAGGAAATTGTTTCCATACAAAGTGAATTGAAAATTTTGTTCCTACTGGAATTATTTGAAATGATGTTTCAATTGATGGTTCACTTGATCAGAGATATTTAAATATGTTTTCCTATAAATTATAGATGGATTTACCCCATTCAATGTAATTTGAATATTTTTAAAGGGTATGTAAAAAATAAAATTCAAACAGAATGTTTTATTGGAGAGAGATATATTGTTTAGGAAGCCATTGAATTATGTATCGACTATTTTCTGGGTGTGGAAATCATTATTCTACTAAAATATCATCACATTGGGAAGCTTTTGGGTTAAGTAATTTCTTGAATAGATTTTGTCAAAAACACTATTATAGATCAAGAGAAGCCCCACATTTACATTTTTCATAATATTTTAGAGGTTTCCTTCAATGTTGAAACCAAAAAAGAAATTCAGAATAATTTGAATCCATAAAGGGATTAAAGATGGATATCAAATACACATAATAAATAGTTTATAGGATTATTTTGAGACTACATTTTTAAGGAGTCAGCTGAAAATTAATATTTTATTTTAGAACAACTTTGATGGATAACTATAGGATCAAGTGTGCATGTATTATCTTACAATGGTTACATAAGTAATGGTTTCATAATTAATGGATATATGTTCTATAAAAATGAACATTATGAATTGAATACCGTGAAAAATAGTATATTTACACTTATGGATGAATATATTAATGTATCTAGTACCAAGGATAAAAATAAAATTTATAAAAATATGTTATACTTTGGAATCATCAAACAAATATGGGAGATGGATTATAAAACATTCCATGTGATGATTTTTCAATGAAACATGGTTAATAATAATAGTTTTGTTAAAATAAATTAATTGGGATTTGTGAGAGTAGATTTTAGTAAGGAAGGGTACAAAAAAGAACCATCTATAATGAAATCATATGTAGTATAAGTATTTTATGTTATAGATTCTGAAAACCAAAAGTGGTCAATTGTTATTTTATCAACCAAAACCATTGAAGGGTCAGATGAAAATTAAATTGTGGATGCCCCTTTCATTAGGGAATCTCAATAATTCTGTAGTGGTCCCAATTTATATGGGGTCATTTATGTTATATGAGACTATAATGAAGGGATTTGAAAATTGTATAGAAGGGTGAAATTCCATAAACCTTCAAAAAAGAGAGTTTTATAATAAGGTTTTTTTTTGTAATATACATTGTGTTACCTCATATTATTACCTATTAAACACTTTATTTATGTAATCTAAATTAAATATTATACCACTTCTATAGATAATGACTACTGTATGTACACGTTCTCCCATTCCTGAAGAACAACATGTTTCTCAACCTATTGCTTCTCCCAATGCAGGGAACAGAAACCTTACGCACATGCTGATGATACCAATCCATAGAAACAAAATATTGATGATTTTAAACCTATGAAAATGGTAGATGGTGTAAAACTAATGCCCTAGAAAATAAATGAGCACCATATCATGATAGTTTTAGAAAAAAATATTATGTTCAGAAACAAAGGTATCAAATTCAAGGTTTTATAGAATGAATGTGGCCAATATGTTAACCCCAACATGACCATGTTTAGTAGTTTCATTTGGATCACCACTCAATAGCACATTTAGATTGAAATAGAATCATGGAAAAATTTTGTTCCCACACTTAATACACTGATTTGGGAAGTTATTAGGGTAAAATTATGATATACTTTCTTTATTTTAATGAAAATAAAATTGAAACATAGACTTACACTTTATTATCCCTTGAAAAATTCATTTATAGTAGATGAATCCATAATGATGTCAGTATTAATGATTTCTAGAAAGTATCAATAGGATTTCACACAATTATTATGAAGTTTCATCTCAAATATACTAAAGAGAAAATAAAATCACACCCACCACATATGTATGAACACTTGATAAGCCAAGAAGCGTGGGATGAGTTTACTGGATAACTTAAGGAGACATATTTTTAGGTACACTGTGACTTGTAATACAATGCTTAACAATACATTTACTAATCACTTTGATTAATAATAATTAATTTTTGAAATAGAAAATGAGTACTGAAAATAACCAATGGGTATAAAAACCAATACACCCTTACCATAAAGCAAGCATGGGGGTATGCTTAATTAAAACAATTGGTATGTATTTTGAATCAACAATAATACTTTTATGTGATCTGAAACATAATCATATTCCTTTGTTTGTATGAATATTGAAGAATTCAAATAAAATCCAATTTCATCCCACATTATGTTCAATGGAAGGAGTTATGTGTAAATAAATATGGGATAATAATATATGAAAACACACAAGAAGTGTGGGAATTATCTGTAAGTATGAAATAATAATTTTTTTCTTTAAATTCGCATTATATAACAATGATTAATTATTTTCCTATATTTTTTATTTGACCTAGACACACGAATCATTATCAAATATACTGGATAAAAAACTACTATTAGTGTCCATGAAGTGGCTAGAAAGTATGCCCATTTCAGAGGGTGGGTTTTGGGGTGAAACCAAGAACATATTTTGAGAAAATTAATAAATATGGGGGTAAAGATAAAAAATAAAAGAATTGCAGGCATGATTAGCTGATCTTGAAGAAAAATTTAATTTTCAGTCATAGTCCCTAGAAAATGTTATGGTAAGGAAGAAAAGTGAATAAATAACTCAAGAACAAAAACTGTGAGAAGATCCCCCCACCCACACTAGCTTTGAGGAAATACATTCCCCTTAAAGAGATATCTTAGATAAGGTAATTAATATTCTCATAATTATTTCTATGAAATTTAAATTAGGAAGACACTGATAAATTTTCTGTAGTTATATTCTATAGGGTGAAAATGATTGTAATTTATATCTATCAACACCCACCCATCACCTTTTTTCAAGTGCTACCATGTTCAGTATCCAAGAAGATATTCTACAAAATAAAAAAATTATAGGAGGTAATTTGAGAGTGGAGATTAATGTAGGTCATGAATTGAGCACCGAGCTACTTGATCCAATTGATAAAAAAAATATTCATACATTCAAGTAAGCTATTGGAACATTTAATGAATGACCATTAGATCTTGTAGAAGAATATTTCTATAAGTAGGTATTCATTTTCAATTTATTTTTTATGAAAAACATTTTATAATTAATGAAAAAGGTCAGAACCTATGAATGTTATAATAGAAAAACGAAGGTAAGGGGTAAAAAAAGGTCGAATAAAAATGATCTAAAGGATCAACTGAACAATCTAAAAGATCTTCACAAAGAACATTTACCCCACCTGTTCAGTATCTACATTTACTAACATTGAAGGTTCATGAAGATACAATGTTACAAAGTGGTAGTAATGTCATAGTTGTTTTTAAGAAACAATTTATGGAGAAACCATTATAAACTAAATTTCTCTTTATAATTTAAATGAAATCATATATTATAAATGGCTTAGATTCTTAGTTGTAAATTTATACATGAGGCGTGTTTTCATGAATTTTTTCCAACAGTTGATCAGCTATGTTAATTATGAATAAATACAATTCAAATTTTCTACAGGTGTATATATCAAACCTATTTGAAGAAAGACCTTGTGAACATAAATATGGAATCATTAGTCCTTACATCACTTGTAAAAAAAACCACATTGGATAAAAAATGAAAATTGACGAAATAGTGGAAAAAATAGCCATGATGTTTGAAAGAAAACAAATCGATGATATACAATTTTTATTTTCAATGATGAAGGGTTAAAAATATAAAATTTAATCATATCAAATATATTTACATTTATTTCATTACAAATTAATTTTTAGATAGTATTAGATACTCATTGCAGTCAATTTGGATACTCCAAAGATTTATTTTTTGGATTCACTACATGGATAACCAATAAATCGACCACATGTGATGCCATTTTTAAATTTTTAATACACTAAATGAAACATTTTATAACTAAAAATCATGTTATATATTTTATATTATGTTTTAGTGAGAATTATTTTATGATAGGGAGGTGTTTAAATATCATATGAATCATGGCATTAAAAGATTCCATGCATACAAGGAGCCTATTGAATTCTACAAGTTGATTAGTATTATGGTATATATAATAATATTTAACTATAAAATCATATATAAAAACAAAGTACCAATTTTTTTCAATGTTTCTATACTGTTTAAAATAAACTAATAGAAAATATGTTGGTTATTTTATTTTTGAATTTATGAAAGATATCATATAACATAAAATCTAGCAACCACGAAGGGGTATTTTCAAAGATAATTATAATTTCATTTAAAATATTTATTAATCCTTTGTGTATTTTTATTTTTGTAGTACTACTCGAACTGTCAAAAGAAATGATCTTCACATGAAAAAATGATTTTTTTTATAAATGACTGGGAAACAGACTTTGTGTTAGAATGTAGAAATATATCATAAATATGTGACTTTGTACTACTTATTTAGATGGTTCTCTTGTCATTTTATCCAATTTTTTTTTGTTAATTTACTTATCATTTTTATCTGATAAATATTTTTCTAATTTTTGAAGAGATAATGAAGAAGTGAATTCATTAACAGGGATGATTCAATCATGTATTATGATCATGCAATCAACATGGATGATGCACTCTTGATGATGCAATTTTATTTTTATTCTTCAATTCATTCAAAATTTCAGGTTATCAAACAAAAATATTGTTAGATAACCCAGAATGTTGAATGAATTTTAGGATAAAAAAAACATGGTGGAATCAACCATACCTCAATCTGACACACGGTGTACCCAACATGACTCAGATTATGTTGTATCATTTTTAAAATTGAAATTCTATTAATTTTTTTTGTATTTATGTTTAATTTATTTCTTTATAGTATTACTAACATAAGAAATGTTTTATTATATAGGTAGATTATTTTTCTAAAGTTGGGGTGGTTTGTTCGATGATTCCCATGCTCATAAGAGATTAGACATTAAGGGTGCAACTGAGATAATGGGAATAAGTAAATGGGTTAATAATTTATTTTTCTATTAAGAAAATTCCAATTTCTACTACTTATTTAGTCAATTTTGTCATCACTTTATCTACTATTTTAATATTAATTTCCTTATAATTTTTATCTATTTCTTACTTAGTTTTTTTCTGATCTTTTTGGAATTCATATTTTACTTTTATCTATCTTCAACAAGCTAGAAAAGAGAGAACATGTTCCTTCGGGATGGAAGAGGATGCCCCATGATGTTGTAAATGTGAAGTGTTTCATGAAGCATGGGGTTTCCTCTTCAATCCAAATATAACATGTTATCTATCTTTTGTATTTTTGTAGATTTTTGAAAGAAAAACACACATCAAAAACTCAATTAGATGCACCTTAATCCAATACCCAGTGTTCTTGGTATGAATTTAACTATAGGTTTTTAGTTTATAATTTTAATTTTAGTTAAAAAAACACATCACATAATAAAAAATTGATTTAAAACATTTGGATTAATATTTTTTACTTTAGGAAAATGAAGCACAAGTCATTTTTGATGTGTAGTATTCATTGGTACCTCAACCAAACACACAGTGTGACTAATATGACTCTAAGTGTGTATTTTTATTTATAATGGACATAAATTTTACTAAAAAGTATAAGTGATGTACACAAAACCGAGAAAATTTTTTTTAATTGTTTCAATACTTTAGTAAAATGATCCATAAGTCATTTTTGATGTATAAAAGTCATCCTCACCTCAATCATATTCACTGCGTGCCTTGTATGATTCAAAATATCTATTATCAGTTAAAAATTTACATTTTAGTTTAATAAAATGTGTCACTCACTGAAAAATAATAAAACACACTTTGAGTGTCTTTATAATATATAAAAAGAATACGTAAGTAATTTTTTATGTGTAGGAATCAGTCTCACATCAAACTGACACAAGATGAGGCCAATATGACTCAAAGTGAGTGTTTCCTGTTTAAAATGACATTTTAGTAAAAAAAAGTGACATACTAAAACAAATAAAATCATTCAAATTGTTTTCATACCTTACGAAAATGATCCATAAGTCATTTTTGACGTTTTGGAATTAGATGTACCTTAATTCGACAAATAATATGACCGGTATGACTCAAATTGTGTATTTTTCTTTCTATTTAACATTAAATTTAGTAACAAGGACAAGTGGAATACTCAAAACTAAGAGCCCACATTCATATTATATTTATACTTTAGTAAAATGATCCATAAGTAATTTGTGACGTGTAGGAATCAACTACTCATCAATATGATACACTGTGTTCCCAATACGACTCAAAGTGTCCATTGTTAGTTTAAAATTGATATTTTAGTTGAATAAATGTGTCACTCACTGAAAACCAAGAAAACAAACTCTGATTATCTTGATAATTTATTACAATGACTCATAATTCATTTGTGATGTGTATGAATTAATATCTTGTCAAACCGACACACGATGTGACTATTGTGGCACAAAGTGTGTGTTTCTAGTTTAAAATGACATTTTAGTAAAAAACAAAAGTGGGACACTCAAAACTATGAAAAAAATATTCATATTATTTTGATAATTTAGGAAAATTATCCATAATCCATTTTTGATGTTTAGGAATCAGCTTCACCTCAATCTAACACATAGTGTGACTGGTATGATCCCATATTTTGTTTTTTATTTAAATGTGACATTAATTTTCTAAAAAAGGAAAAGTGAGACACTCAAAACTGGGAAATCACATTCATATTATTTTTATAATTTAGTAATACAATCCACAAGAAATTTGTGGAATGTATGAATTAGCCACACCTCAATCCGATATACCATGTGCTCGGTTTGACTCAAAGTGTTCATTATTATTTTAAAATTGAAAATTTAGCTCAAAATTTGTTTAACTCACTAAAATACAATAAAAAACTCTCTAACTATCTTGATAATATAGAAAAAAGATTCAAATGTCATTTTTTATGTGTAAGAATCAGTCTCATGTCAAACCAGCACATGAGGTGACATGTATGACTCAAAGTGTGTGTTTCAAATATAAAATGACATTTTAGAAAAAAAAACACAAGTGACATACTCAAAAGCAATAAACACTTTCAAATTGTCTTGATAATTTAGGAAAATGATCCATAAGTCATTTGTGATGTGTAAGAATCATCATCACCTCAATATAACACATGACGTAACTGGTATGAGTCAAAGTGCTTCTTTTAAAAAAAATAAAATTGACATTAATTTTAATAAAAAGGACAGGTGACATACTCAAAACGGAGAAAATTAATTCTGATTGTTTTAAATCTTCATAAAATTATCCATAAGTCATTTTTTATGTGTAGTAATTATCCACACCTCAATATGATAAACCATGTGCTCAGTATGACTCAAAGTGTACATTATAAGCTTAAAATTGAAATTTTAGTTAAAAACATGTGGAAATCACTGGAAACAAATAAAAAAATGATATAATTGTCTTGATATTTTAGGAAATATCTTCAGAAGTTATTTTTTATCTGTAGGAATCTATCTCATGTCAAATTGACACATGATGTGACCAATATGACTAAAAGTGTTTTTTTTTCAGTTTAAAATTCCATTTTAGTAAAAAACACAATTGGCATACTCAAAAATGATAAAACAAATTCTAATTGTATTAATACATTATTAAAATGATCCATACATCTTTTTTGAGTTTTAGGAATCAACCTCACCTTAATCTGACACACAATGTGACCAGTATGACTTTGTGTGCATCTTTTTATTTAAAATTGATATTTTAGTAAAAAAGACAAGTGACATACTCAAAACTGTGGAAAAATATTTAGATTGTTTTTATACTTTAGATAAATAATCCACAATTCATTTATGATGTTTAAGAATCAACCAAACCTTAATTTGACACACAATGTTTTCTGTCTGACTAAAAGTTTCCGTATTAGTCTCAAATTGACATTTTAGTTAAAAATTTGAATCACTCACTAAAATATAAGAAAACACACTAATATTTTCATGATAATTTAGGAAAAAGATTCATAATTCCTTTTTAAAATGTAAAAAATTAGTCTCAAGTAAAACTGACACACGATGTGACTGGTATGACTCAAAGTTTGTGTCTGTATTTTAAAATGACATTTTTGTAAAAAAAAATAAGTGTCACACACCAAACTAAGAAAAAATATTTGTATTGTTTTGATACTTTAATAAAATGATCTATACGTCATTTGGGACATGTAAGAATCAAATGTACTAGAATATGACACATTGTGTGACCCATAAGACTATAAGTGTGTCCTTTTATTTAAAATTAACATTTTATTAATGTATTGTTTCATATTATGTTTAATTTATTTCTTTATAGTATTAATAACATAATAATAGGTTTATTATAAAGGGGGGTGTTTTTTCTAGAGTTGGGGTAGTTTTTTGGGAAATTGATACCATGATTGTACTTTTTTGAGAGAGGGTTGGGTGATAAAGATAATGAAACCTTGATGTTTTTTATTTTTTGTGATATAACTTTCTAATGTAATTGTATAAAAAATTATTTGAAAATTTTATAATATAGTTTTTTTAAATTTTAAAAGTTATTTTTATTTAAATTAAATTATTATGAAATTTTCATGTACAGGTTTCTTTTGTAGTGTATTGTAATCCATATAACACACTATAAAAATAGGGCCATTATTAGTGCTAAAAATAGTGCTCATAAAGGAGGTCTTTTATTAGTTCTAAACTTGAGTGGAAAAAATAACACCTTTATGAGTTCTTTTTTAGCATTTATAAAGGTCCCCCATTATCAGTTCTTTTTGGTGCTGATAAAGGTGTCCCCATTTTATTGGCACTTAGGCCAACATTGCTTTTTTAATGCTGTTAAATCCTATTTTTCACATTTTTAAAGGGACTATTTATGGTAGTGAATACTATAAAGGATTTTTAGAAATATAAATGATATAGTATTATCATAAAAAATATGAAATTTATTAAGCTAAATATCAAAACCACATAAAGTTTTCTTAATCCATAAGCTTTGAGCATAATTAATGGAAACCGAGATATACTTTTCTTCTACAGTAGATAGAGAAACAGATAATTACTTCTTAAAAGACCAAGAAATTAAACATTTTCCAAGAAAATGACACATACCTAATCTGGTTTTTGTTCAATTCTATAGCCTCCAAAATTAGTGTCAAAATAGATATTAAATCAAAATAATTATATTTTGGATGAAATAAATCATAGTCAATACCTCATTTAACATATATAATTATTCATTTAACAATTTAATATGACTTTTTTTAGGGTCATATTGAAATCATGCACACAAATAAATAGTAAACATGATATTTGGTCTAGATGAAGTTAAATATATAAAGCTACGTATAATTCCTCTATAAACCTTAATATCGACATATTTACTAGATGCATCAACATCTAATTTATAACTAGTACCCATTTGGTTTTTCATATATTGAGAGGAATCATGACCAAACCTTTTAACCAAATACTTATCATACTTATATCTATTAATAAATATTGCATATTTCCTTTTAGAAATTTAAAGTCTAATAAAGAACTATAATTCTCCCATTAAGATCATATCAAACTCATAAGACATCAAAGTTGAAAAATCATTAAAAATAATTTAACTCGATGAAACAAAAACTATATAATCAACCTAAATTTTTACAATTAAAATATCAATTTAAATTATTTTAATAAAAGGGGTTGGAAAAAGATTTCCTTTATCAAAAGCATTATTCCAAAAAAAATCATTTCATACCAAGAATGAGGATCTGGTTTGATACTATACAAAGCTTTAAATAATTTAAAAACGTGATTAGGAAATATTTCATTTTCAAAACCAAGTGGTTGAGAAACATAAAATTATTAAATTATAGTACCATTTAAGAAATAATTTTTTTATATCCAATTGATATAATTTAAAACCTTGAAAACAAGAAAAAGAGAAAATGATTCTAATAGACTCTAACATAAAAACCAGTGAAAATGAATATTCCAAGACTATATCTTCTTCCTGAGAGTATTTGTGAGAAAAAAAGATTGGATTTTTTACGAAATTTTTTCTAGATTCATCCATCTTATTTCTAAATATCCATTAAGTTCCAATTACTTGGTTATCCTCAAGAAATTCTAAAAAATTCCAAACATTATTTCTAAAAAAATTAATTAATTCATCTTGCATATAAATAATCCATTTTGAATAATTTAGGGAATCATTTATATTATTAGGAACAAAATCATAAATAAAAGTAGAATTAGAATAAAAATTTAAAATAGAATTTCTATGTTTTAACACCAGAATCAACATATCCAATTATATTTCTAACAGGACGATCTTTATGAATTTACATGATCTTGTATTGTGTCTAAAATTAGTATGATCCCCATTAACTGATTCACCCTTATCCTGATATTTTTTTCACCAAAACTAAAATATATAAACTCATCAAAAAAAACAATAGAATCAGAATTTATTTTAACAGTATTTTGATCATAAATAATGAAAATATCCATTATTTTCACAATTATTTTTTATATTTTAAATTATTAAATTATCCTCCTTTATCACTACAAATGGAAATAATCATACAAAATTTTCACTTTGAACTAAATAATAAAAATTAGTAAATCTATATAATGAATCATTTTTAAAATAAAGAAAGTGTACCCATGTAAATATATTATAATCATCAACAATAAATAAAGTATATTTCTTTCCACTTAGGCTAGAAATTTGAGTGGGACCAAATAAACCAAGATATAGTAAGTGTAAAATTCTATTAGAACCTATCTGATTGATATGTTTAAATTAAATTTCACATTTTTTCCCTTTCATGAAAGTTTAAAAAACCTGGAGCTTTTATTTATTCAAGGAAGGTAACTGTAACAAATTATAATGTTTAGAGAGATTATGTAACATTATGAAATTAACATGACATAAATATCAATACCAAAGGATGCTATCACTTTGCAAAACATTCAAACACTTAACATGTTGAATAGTTCATTCCAAAAATCAATAGTATAAATATTTTATTTTTTATTAATAGAAAATAATAAAGAATAATTTTAAAAACTGAACACTTATCATCTTGAAATTTATCTTCCATTATATCATCACATAATTGAGATATACTAATAAAATTATGTCTTAATCCTTCAATATATAAAACTTTAGATACAGAAGCGATTTTGAAATACCAACTATACCAAAACCTTTTACTTTACCTTTGGAATTATCTTCATATTTAATAGTTCCTCCATCAAATGTATTGTATGTTGTAAAGTTTGATGGGTCTCTGGTCATATACCTAGATAATCCACTATCCATGTACCATATGTTATTCTAGAGACATTTAAGGTTTTTTCCGGAAAAAATAAATTACTTGAATTTTTTTGTACCTGACTACTTTGGGTCTAATATGATTAGTAATATATTTTGTAGACACATATAAAAAATTAAAATAGGTATTGTTTGGTTGCCAAGATAATAATGATTTAGAAATATTAGTTTTTTAAACTGTTTCTTTAATCCTTTCTTTTTCATTCCTTTGTAATCCACAATAATAATCTGACACATATCTTCTTTTTGACCATCTTGTAGATCAGAATTAGAAGAGTTTGTCACGACTCGTCCTCGGGGCCCATGCCGTGACTACCCCAAGCTTGCCTTCCATAGGCCAGGGGTTGGCGACTAGAACCAAGGCGTAATTCTCGGTAAAAAGGGAAGGCATTTCCATTTTAAAATAAACAAACACCACAGAGCAAGCAAGTAGAAGTAAACACTAAGTAAAAACTGGGTACAACAGTCAGTGCGGAAAAGTAAGTGGGCCAGTATACAAACCCAAACTGAAAGTAAAGTACAACTAGAACGGGAAAACATCAACTGAAAGTAAATCTGCAGCCTTGAGCCATCCACTAGAAGTCCCACCGGAAGGGTGAGTACAGATAGCCTCCACAGCTCCTCGGGTCCAGCTATCCGCTCCGAGTACGTCCCGCCCAGTGGTCCACCTCCGGGTACCGACCAGCTCCTCAAGCCTCAATCATTATCAGCGCTGTCCGTCGTCTGCAACCAACACAACGTAGTGGGGGCATAGCCCGTGCAGGGGTGAGTATACGCTACTTAGTAGGGACCCTGAGACCCCCGATGGTCTCACAGAATCCACAAAGGATAAACCACAAAGGAAAGATACAATCACGAAGTAACATCCGAAACTGCTTAGGTATATGCCCATACATATACCTAAGTCATCAATTCAAGTTCAGCTCTAACATCCGAGCCCAAGTACAACCCAGTCCACACAGGAAAACGTAACCCGTTCCACATAGGAAATCACAACCCAATCCACACAGGGAAACCATAACGTAATCCAAACAGAATATCAATTAAATCTTATCGAAGATAAAGATTGAAAGTCAAGATTCAGCTCACACAGGTAAACTTCTTTGCATGACAGTAGAGATGATCAGATATTTCCACTAATTCATCTAAGCCGTCGGACCCACACAGTATCGATAGGTACTAACCCCCGCAATGACCCACAAAGGATCGATAGGTAACTAACCCCCGCAATGACCCACATAAGATCAGACCCACACATGATCTGTAGGCACTGGCCCACACAGGAACGCTGAGCGCTGAATCACACAAGATCAGACCCACACAGGATCGGTAGCACTGATCCACGTAGGATCTCTGAGTGCTGTAGTCGTCGTCGTCGAATCCACGGAGGATTCCTGCACAGTCATCATCGTCGTCGTAGTCGTAGCAAGCTCTAGGGTTCCCGCACACAGCAAGCTCATTCGGGAGGTTCCGCTCCACGAGCCAAGGGGCTGATACATCAACTGACACATAGTTTGAAGTTGATGTATCCAAAAGTTCTGTATCGTCAACAGGAACTCAATGTCACAGACGGCGCGTCAATCGGACGCCCGGTCTGAGAGTTATTGGCTTTTTCGTCCCAGGGGTCCGGTTGGTTTTTAAGTCAAAACCAACCCGACCGTACTCTAACTGCGTCCAAACCTCGAGTAGAGTAAGCCAAAAGGTCAGTCTAACTCAGAGGAATCCAACAAAGTCGATGGCACGTCAATCGGACGTTCGGAACTCAAGTTATAAGCGTTTCCACTCCGAGGGCCTGATTGGTTTCGTGTACGAACCAAGACGGCCGAACCCAAAGTACTCCGAAAACATGAGTGTAATATACCTAAATGACCGTCTCGATCCAAGGATCTCATTGTAGTAGACTTTGCATCAATCGGAGGTTCGTAGCTCAAGTTATAGGCAACAGACCGGAAGAGGTTTGGTATTAGGGGGTTCGGGCCCGGTCCGACCCGACCCGATACCCTCTGGGTCGGCCCGAACCGGGTCAACCCATCCTGGGTCCGGGTCCGCCCCACTTGGGTGTAGCCCAGCCCGGCTGGCACTGCCCGGCCCTGCCCGGCCTGGGCGCGGCCCGGCCTGATTGCCCGGTCTGGCGGACCGGCCGGGGCAGCCGGCCCGGCGTGCTGGCGCACTGGCCAGGGGCTCGGCCGTTTGGCCGGACAGATGAGGGGGGGGGGGGCATGATGCCCCCCTGTTTTGTAACCGCGGCCCCATTATGGGGCCGCTCAGCTAGCCATCCGGGGGTTTTGAACCCCCGATTCTTCCCTGGACGGTCGGCCCGCTCCGACCGGCCAGCTTCTGCCGCCACGAGACCGGCAAGGCCGGTCCCCCCTGTTCCGACGCCGGCGGCCCGATTCCGGCCACCGGTTCCCTTGCTCCGCCGTGGCCCCGCTCCGGCCACAGTGTTTTCGTGATCCTCCGGCGAGGCAGAAGAGCACTGCGACCTTAATCAACATCATCGGTGCGGCGCGATGGCGTCACGCATCCTTGCCGCACGATCCGCGCGGTGCGTCGGCACCGCATCATTTTCCTTTGAACCACAACAATACAAGAATAAGGGTGGAGGGTCGGTCGTGTTTGTGCGGTCCGACCCCATCCCGTTATATGATAGCAAGTGGTCCAAAATTTCACGGAGAATGGCAATAGACATAATCAGGAACAACAATTTAAAAATAAAACCCTACCTCAACGTTGTCTTCGAACGAGAGTTCGTCGCGGAAGAAGAGGATCGTCACGGAAGAATGCGTCACGGAAGGAATGTCGTTGGCGTTAGTTTATCTCTGAAGAAGGCGTCTCTCGTCGTCGTCCGCCGTCGGAGGTCGGTATTCTTCGTCGAAGAACGAAGAAGAAGTTCCTCAACTTTTCTCCCAAGACTCACACAACAAGGTTCCAACCCAAATAAAATAAGTTCATCACTTATTTTATTAACATAACCTAACATTTGAATTTCAAACATTTACATTTAACTCTCTTAATTAATTAACATAAGTTGTCAACAATTAATGGTGAGTTGAGGGGGGTTAGAGAATATGAAGGGGTGGGGTTCGTGTGGGCCCCACCGGCTTCATAACCTCTCATGGGAAGTTGGGTGGTTACCCAACTTCCACCCAAAGGTTAAACAGTTAGGAAAATAAAAAATGTTGTTAAATTTTTATTTTAATTTCCACAATTTTTATCAACTTCTCTCGTGACAACGAAACTCCCGAAAAGGTGTTCCTAAGCAATTACCGGCGCTGCGGTTCCATCGGTGCCCTCAGAATTCGATTCCGAGCAATGGTTCAAAAGTTAGGAATTCCCGCTCGTTTGTTCACTGAACGTACCAGAGCTAAACTTCGGATGGAAATTCTGGACACACCGGGCCTCGGAATCAAGTGCTGTCAGAAACCGCGCTCTTGTAAAATCCCAAGGAAAATTTAGAAAAAAAATTCCCTTGAATTTTATGGGTATTTACATTACTCCCACCTCGGGGATTTACGTCCCTATAAAGATACATCAAAAACTAGGGGAACAAATGTGGGTACTGTGCACGCATATGATCCTCCCACTCCCAAGTGCTCTGCTGAAGGTTTCCATGCTGCCATCTGATGCCCACTAGAGGAATCGACCGTCCATGTAGGACCCACTCTTGTCGATCCTCAATCTCAACCGGAACCTCTACAAAATTCACCCCATCATTAATGTCCAGCTCCCCATGGTCTATGATATGCGTCGGGTCGTGCACGTATCTCTTCAGCTAGGATACGTGGAAGACATCGTGCACCCGGTGCAACTGATGTGGTAGAGCCAGGCGAAAATCCACCTCGCCAATCCTGTTGAGGACCTGGAATGGTCCGATGAAGCGTGGAGACAACTTGCCACGTCGGCCAAATCTCCATATACCACGTCGAGGTGAGACTCGCAAGAAGACGTGGTATTCATCCTCTAACTCCAGTGGCCTCCGCCTATTGTCAGAATAAGACTTATGTTAGCTCTGAGCTGTCCTCATCCGCTCCTGGATGACCTGGACCTTCTCTGTCATGGCCTGGACCATCTCCGGTCCCACAAGTGCTGACTCCCCAGGGTCTTTCCAGCCCAAAGGAGATATGAAAGGTCGGCCGTACAATGCCTCGTATGGTGCCATCTCGATGGTGGATTGGTACCTGTTGTTGTACGCGAACTCCACTAAGGTTAAGTGGTCCTCCCAGCTGCGACGAAAGTCGAGGACACATGCGCAGAGCATGTCCTCGAGAGTCTGAATATTCCTCTCCGTCTGACCATTCGTCTATGGGTGAAAGGCGGTGCTCAGACGTAGCTGTGTCCCGAATGCCTCCTACAACCCCTTCCAAAGCCGGGAAGTAAAGCGAGCATCTCGATTGGAGACGATAGAAGATGGTACACCATAAAGCCATAAAATCTCCTGAACGTAGAGATGTCCCAAGCTCTCCACTGAGCCCTACTCTCTGATGGGTAAGAAGTGAGCCAACTTGGTGAGTCGGTCGACAATCACCCAAATGGAGTCGTGACCTCTGGAAGTGCGTGGAAGTCCAGTCACGAAGACCATATATATCTTGTACCACTTCCACTCTGGGACCTCCAAGGGATGTACCAAGCCTGTTGGTACCTAGTGCTCTGCCTTCACCTACTGGCAGGTGAGGCATCGAGAAAGGAACTCTGCCACAAACTTCTTCATGCCCGACCACCAGTGCTATCGTCTGAGATCCCGGTACATCTTCGCCACTCCAGGATGTACCACCAAAGGAGAAGAGTGAAAATCTCTCAACACCTCCTCCCTTAAAGCAACTGGTACCAAAGTACGTCCTCTGAAAAGGACATCATGCTCTCCTCCCATGGAGAATCCATCAGGTTCCTGTCCTGAGGATATATGTGCTTGCCGCGTCTCATAGTCGGCATCCCCACGCTGTGTCACGCTGACCCACTACAGTAGTGGAGGAGTGATTGTGAGTGACTAAAGGAAGGCTGCTCCATCTCTATCCACGAAGGATATCTACAAAATGGCTAGCTGCTCTGTCGCCTCCCCAAGTAGCTGGAAGCCAGTTATTCTGCTAAGAGCATCGGCTACTACGTTCCCCTTCCCAGGAGTATAGACTATCAAAAATTCATAGTATTTGAGGAACATGAGCCATAGCCGCTATCTCAGGTTCATGTCCTTCTACGAGAAGATGTACCTGAGATTCTGATGGTCAGAATAGACTGTAAAGCACTCGCTCATCAGATAATGTCGCCACATCTTCAGAGCGAAGACCACTGATGCTAAATCCAGGTCATGGGTAGCATAGTTCTTCTCATGATGCCTCAAATGACGTGATACATAAGTGATCACGGCCCGCTCCTGCATCAGGACACATCCGAGTCTGGTCCCTGATGCATCGCAGTAAACTACGTACCCTACTCCCTCCTCTAGCAACATCAAGATAGGCGCGCTGGTCAATCTCTGTCTCAGCTCCTGGAAGCTCTGCTGACATCTGTCTGACCACACAAAGGGTTTCCCCTTCTTCATCAAAGCTGAGAGTGGTGCCGCAACTCTGGATAAGTCTGGCACAAATCTCCGATAGTACCCAGTTTGTCCCAAGAAACTATGCACCTCCGTCACGCTCCTGGGTGGCTCCCAAGCTAGCACTGCCTCAATATTTGCAGGATCCACCGCAACTCCCGCCTCAGAGATGACGTTTCCCAAGAAGTGGACCTCACGTATCTAGAACTGACACTTCAAGAGCTTTCCATAAAGCTGGTGCTCTCGGAGTATGTCTAGTACAACCCGCAAGTGGTAGGCGTGCTCCTCCTCAATCATCGAGTATATCAAACTGTCGTCGATGAAGACCACGACAAATTGATCGAGGTATGGCTGAAATATCCTGTTCAAGAGGGCCATGAACACTACTGGAGAATTGGTTACACCAAATGGCATAACCAAGAACTCATAGTGGCCATACCGACATCTGAAGGCCGTCTTCTGCACGTCCTCGTCCTGAACTCTGAGTTGATGATAGCCTGACCTGAGGTCTATCTTCGAGAACCACCATGCTCCCTTGAGCTGATCGAAGAGGTAGTAAATCCGTGGTAGTGGATACTTATTCCTCACTATCACCTAGTTCAGGCGACGATAGTCGACACAATGTCGCAAGCTCCCGTCCGCCTTCTTGGCGAACAATATCGGGGAAGCCCAGGGTGAAACACTGGGTCAGATGAATCCCTTGCCCTGCAAGTCCTCCAACTGTACCCGTAGCTCTCTAACCTCAGAAGGGGCCATCCGATATGATGGAGTGAATATCGGGGTTTTCCCGAGGTACAGATCAATATAAAATTCTACCTCTCTGCAAGGAGGTAGTCCCGGAATGTCTTTGGGAAAAACGTCTCCATACTGATCCACCACTGCAGGAAAACTAGGACACCGCACGTCAACTGCTCCTAGGATGAGCCTAGCCAACTTATGAGTGATGGGCTGTCCTCTCCTCTGCGAGAGTCCATCCTGTGTTGCGAAGGCTCCCTTCTCACCAGTGTAGGTGAACCCGCTCCCGTTGGTGCGTACACACCGCACCTTGCGCCTAATACAATCAATCTAAGTATGGACTGTAGATAACCAATACATGCCCAAGATGACATCGTAAGGCCTCGAAGCCGCTACAAGAAGATCCCAGCCGAAGATCTCGCCTCCTAGAGTAAGCTCACACTGCCGGAACCAGTGCGTAATCGTTGAGTCTACTCCAGTAGGAGTCTCTAGCCGTAAGGATCGAGCCAACGGCTCAGTCGGAATCTCCGATCTCTGAACAAGGGCAGCGACTATGAAAGAATGAATCACTCCTGTGTCTATAAGAACTGTAGTAAGGGTTGAATAGACACAGATAGTACCTCGAATCATCTCGGGCGCGCCGTGGTTATCGGCCTCCGTTGCCTGAAGCTATGCCTGTCTCTGCCCTCCAGCTCCCTGTGGTCGGGGTGGACCTCCTGGTGGTGGTGGTGGTAGAGCCTCAAAGCGTCTCCCACCACCTGCTACTCGTCCAGCTCCTCTGCTTCGTCCGCCTGCTCCCTAAGGACCACCACGGTCGACCCTCTTCCTCTGCCTGGGTGGTCCCTCAACCGTCTGTTGCTCCTATGCATGGCAGGTCGGGCAGTCAAGAGCCATGTGAACCTGCCTGCCGTATGCGTAGCACTGTCTGCCTCTCGGAAGACTGGATCCGCGTTGTGTGTCCCACACTGCTGAGCCAGTGTCCTGAGGTCGTCTGCCTGAGGGTCTGGTCTGCCTGGACCCATGAGTCATCCGTCGACTGTCTGCCATAGAAGACTCTGCTACGTGCCACCCTGCGGTATGTCTCGCTGCTGATGAAGGCTCAGCAAGGAAGCTCTCGATCAAAAGGGCTCGCTCCAGTACTCTTGCCTAAGTCGGAATGCTGAGGGAGATCTGCGATGCCCTGATCTCCTACCTCAAACCCTGCTCGAAGGTCCGGGCCTAGAAGAATGGGACTCGTACCATGTCTGTCGAGTAGCGCGAGAGATCGGTAAATCTCAACAAGTACTGGGTGACCGTCAAGCTGCCCTGCCGCAGCTGAAGAAGCTCCTGGATGCGCACCACATGGAGGGTGGCTGGGACAAACTCTGAGAGAAAGAGGATCTCAAAGTTCGTCTAGAGGATATATGACTCATCGTGCACCTGGAGCATCAAGATCCACCATCTTCCTGCTGCCGCGTGTAGTAGGATCGTTGAGAGGATCACCATGAGGTCCGCTAGTGTCCTCACCAACCTAAAAACCCGTACAACTGCCTCCAGAAAATCCTCGGATGCCTGAGGGTCTGTCTCCCCACGGAACCTGGGCGGTCGTTGACGCTGAAACTCGTGCAGTGCACTAAGGCGACATGCATCGTCATCGGCTGGGGTTGGAAGCATCGGTGGCTCGGCGGGTAGAGGTACCGCCGGTTCCTCAGCTGTCAAAGGGCCCTGTACCGAGGCCTCATCGGTCGGTGGGCTATCGTCACACACAACTCTCAGAACCCTAGCTGGATGCCATCGTGGGGCCATCCTTAAAAGAGATAGGTATGCCACGGTCAGAACAGTATACCTGGTGAGATGACACAATGTAATCAAAAAGAAAACTTGAAACACACATGCAATCAATGTTTTCGTGCATTAAGTCGGAAATCAGAAGTCAGGGTCCTGGTGTACGGATACGTCGGCCGTCGTACCAGCACTGGACTCCCTGGACTGATAACCACACCCAATACGCTTAACACTATTTCTTCACATAGAAAAAGATCAGAGTCCAAAGTTCCGGGGTAGAACCGAACTCCTCTGATACCAATTTGTCACGACCCGTCCTCGGGTCCCGTGCCGTGACTACCACAAGCCCGCCTTCCATAGGCCAGGGGCTGGCGACTAGAACCAAGGCGTAATTCTCGGTAAAAAGGCAAGGCCTTGACTTTGTAAAATAAACAAACACCACAGAGAAAGCAAGCAGAAGTAAACACTAAGTAAAAACTGGGTACAACAGTCAGTGCGGAAAAGTAAGTGGGCCAGTATACAAACCCAAACTGAAAGTAAAGTACAACTGGAAAGGGAAAACAACAACTGAAAGTAAAGCCACAGCCTCGAGCCATCCACTAGAAGTCCCACCAGAAGGGTGAGTACAGATAGCCTCCACATCTCCTCGGGTCCAGTCGTCCGCTCTGATTATGTCCCGCCCAGTGGTCCACCTCCGGGTACCGACCTTCTCCGCAAGACTCAACCATGATCAGTGCTGTCCATCGTTTACAACCAACACAACATAGTGCAGGCATAGCCCGTGCAGGGGTGAGTATAAGCTACTCAGTAGGGACCCCGAGACCCCCGATGGTCTCACAGAATCCACAAACGATAAACCACAAAGGAAAGATACAATCACGAAGTAACATCTGACACTGCTTAGGTATATGCCCATACATATACCGAAGTCATCAATTGAAGTTCGGCTCTAACATCCGAGCCCAAGTACAACCCAATCCACACAGGAAAACGTAACCCGTTCCATATAGGAAAACACAACCCAATCCACACAGGGAAAGCATAACGTAATCCACACAGAATATCAAGTCAACCTTATCGAAGATAAAGATTGAAAGTCAAGATTCAGCTCACATAGGTAAACTTCTTCGCATGACAGTAGATATGATCAGATATTTCCACTGATTCATCTAAGACATCGGACCCACACATGATCGATACGTACTAACCCCCGCAATGAACCACAAAGGATCGATAGGTAACTAACCCCTGCAATGACCCACACAGGATCGGACCCACACAGGATCTGTAGGCGCTGGCCCACACAGGACCACTGACCACTGACCCACACAGGATCGGACCCACACAGGATCGGTAGCACTGATCCACGTAGGATCGCTGAGTGCTGTAGTCGTCGCCGTCGAATCCACGGAGGATTCCTGCACAGTCGTTATTGTCGTCGTAGTCGCAGCCATCTCTAGGGTTCCCGCACATAGCAAGCTCGTTCGGGAGGGTCCGATCCACAAGCCGAGGGTATGATACATCAACTGACACATAGTCCGAAGTTTATGTATCCAAAAGTTCTGTATCGTCAACAGGAACTCAATGTCACAGACGACGCGTCAATCGGATGCCCGGTCTGAGAGTTATTGGCTTTTTCGTCCTAGGGGTCTGGTTGATTTTTATGTCAAAACCAACCCTACCATACTCCAAATGCGTCCAAACCTCAAGTGGAGTAATCAAAAAGGTCCATATCACATAGAGGAATCCAACAAAGTTGACGACACGTCAATCGGACGTCCGGAACTCAAGTTATAAGCCTTTCCGCTCCGAGGGCCCGGTTGATTTCGTGTACGAACCAACCCGGCCGAACCCAAAGTACTCTGAAACCTTGAGTGTAATATAAAAAAATGACCACCTCGATCCAAGGATCGCATCGAAGCTGATGGTGCATCAATTGGAGGTACTTAGCTCAAGTTATGGGCAACAGACCGGAAGAGGTTCGATATTAGGTGGTTCGGGCCTGGTCCGACCCGGCCCGATACCCTCTGGGTCAGCGCGTACTGGGTCGACCCATCCCGGGTCCGGGTCCAGCCCGCTTGGGCGTGGCCCCGCCCGGCTGGCGCAGCCCGGCCTGGCCTCGGAGTGGCCTAGCCCGGCTGGCGCGGCCCGGCCTGGCGGCCCGGTCTGGCGGACCGGCCGGGGCAACCGGCCCGGCGTGCTGGTGCACTGGCTAGGGGCTCAACCGTTTGGCTGAGTGGATGAGGGGGGGGGGGGGCATGCTGCCCCCCTGTTTTGTAACCACGACCCCATTATGGGGTCGCTCAGCTGGCCAACCAGGGGTTTTGAACCCCCGGTTCTTCCCTGTCCGGCCGGCCCGCTCCGGCCGGCCGGCTTCTGCCGCCACGGGACTGGCAAGGCCGGTCCCCCCTGTTCCGATGTCGGAGGCCCGATTCCGGCCGCCGGTTCCCTTGCTCCGCCGTGGCCTTTGTCCACCCAGCGCGGCACGGCGGCGCTGCGCCCCTCCACTGCGGCCCCGCTCCGGCCGCAGTGTTTTCGTGATCCTCCGGCAAGGCAGAACGGCGTTGCGACCTTAATCAACATCATCGGTGCGGCGCGACGGCACCGCACATCCTTGCCGCACGATCCGCGCGATGCGTCGGCACCACATCATTTTCCTTCGAACCACAACAATACAAGAACAAGGGTGGAGGGTCGGCCGTGTTTGTGCGGTCCGACCCCCTCCTGTTATATGATAGCAAGTGGTCCAAAATTTCACAGAGAATGGCAATAGATGTAATCAGGTACAACAATTTAAAAATAAACCCCTACCTCAACGTTGTCGTCAAATGAGATTTTGTCGCGGAATTAACCGTCGCGAAAGAAGAGGATCGTCGTGGAAGAATGCATCATGGAAGGAACGTTATTGGTGTTAGTTGATCTCTGAGGAAGGCATCTCTCGTCGTCATCCGCCGTCGGATGTCAGCATTCTTCATCGAAGAACGAAGAAGAAGTTCCTCAAATTTTCTCCCATGACTCACACAAAAAGGTTCCAACCCAAATAAAATAAGTTCATCACTTATTTTATTAACATTTCATAACATTTGAATTTCAAACATTTACATTTAACTCACTTAATTAATTAACATAAGTTGTCAAAAATTAATGGTGAGTTGAGGGGGGTTATAGAATATGAAGGGGTGGGGTTTGTGTGGGCCCCACTGACTTCATAACCTCTCATGGGAAGTTGGGTGGTTACCCAACTTCCACCCAAAGGTTAAAAAGTTAGGAAAATAAAAATTGTAGTTAAAATTTTATTTTATCTTCCACAAATTTTATCAACTTCTCTCGTGAAAACGCAACTCTGGAAAAGGTGTCCCTAAGCAATTACCGGTGCTGCGGTTCCATCGGTGCACTCAGAATTCGATTCCGAGCACCGGTTCAAAAGTAATGAATTCCCTCTCATTCGTTCACTGAACGTACCTGAGCTAAACTTCGTATAGAAATTCCGGACACACCGGGCCTCAGAATCAAGTTCCGTCAGAAACCGCGTTCTTGTAAAATCCCAAAGAAAATTTAGAAAAAAAAATCCCCTTGAATTTTATGGGTCTTTACAGAGTTGTTAGAAACAAAATTCATAGATTTAAAATATACACCTCATTTTCCACCTCATGAAATATGTTTTTTAGTTCCAGATCATACTAAATTGGTGGTCCAATAAATTCACTTGAAGTATATGCTTTGAGGATCATACTTTTATTAATAACAACATTATTTTCATTAAATTTATTTACTAATGCTTATAATAATCATTCAACAAGTACATGGTTTTCTAGAGATTCTCTTAGTTAATTAATTCCATTAAAAATTCTTTTGAATCAGTGGAACATTTGGTTTATAGTTTCATCTTCACCTACCTAGAAGTCATGGTAGTCTACACGAAGAATTCCAATCTTGGTTAAAATTAACCTATCATAGCCAATTTTAGTGACTTGTAGATTATTCCAAATCCCATGAAATATCTTACGAGTGGACACATGTATGAAAATAGTTTTTTTAATAATACAATATAAAATATTAACAACTTTGTAATTTAAAACAAATCGAGTTTCATCATTTCTAGTAAGTGTATCTAGTTCAGCTTCTGGTAGAGTTTATTTGTTTGACAAGATGGACTGGTGTTCTGTACTTAATTTTTTGAGGTATGCCTCCATTCAGGATCTCTAGTATCTATAATCATTTACATCAAAGTGTGGTGGCTTCTGAGGAATCCAATCATCATTTGGGTTTAATCCTACCATATTAAAGATCTTGTCCTTAGACTATGAAGTTTAGGAATAATTTAACAAAATTAAATATAAACAATATACTCTATAGAAGGATTGAATAATTCCAAAAGGAAAAAAATTGGATACTAATTTTTAGGTCAAATAGGGTAATGAAAGATGGTCTAGAGGGGGGAGGGGTAAATAGACTAGATTAAAAATTTTAATCAAATAAATTGATTATTAAAATTAATTAATGCTTTTAATTTTTATAGTTAATTTGACAGAGAAATAAAATAAAGAAAAAAAAGTTTTTTATACTGGTTTAGTGTAATTTATAGACCCGAGATCCACTTAACCTGTGCATTAAGATAATGGATCACATGGCCATAATCATGCCACCCCATATGCCAGAGGTTACCTACTAGTAGTGAGGGTGTAAGGATGGTATGGTGGGTTGACTATACCCTATTTTCGGAGTGTTATAGTCGATACAACCATAAACATACATCATTTTAAGATATTAAAAATATGTAGAATAAGTAAGGAGTGGAAGAATAAATACTAAACAAATGAATAATAATAAAAATCCACTAGGTAGTTCCATATATAAGGATTCATGTCATGATGATATAAAAAAGTAAAACATGGGTTAGGTAAATACAACCATCCTATACAAAAACTAAAAAAAGAAAAAGAAACTTCACCACTAGACTCTCAAGACTATGCTCTATCCTATGCTCCAATGCTCTATTTATAAATTAATAATATCAATGGACAGTTTTGGGATACTTTCCCATATCAGTGCATGTAGGAAGATCATCTTCTTGGGTACCAAAGGTAGCCTGAGTAGTATGTGTGATAAAATCTTAGTAGTCCACCACCAAAGGTGTCCAAAGGTAATACAAGTTGTGCTCGTAACTAACTGGTGTGATGATATAAATGAAATAAAAGACAAGTGATGAAATAAATAACTGACCTACTTAGGTTCCTAGAGGAGACCTGGAGGCTCTACCCACTTCAGTTCAAGTCTGGAAGGAATGTATGATCAGTCACTATATATATAGTAATATATATAATAATATATATAATATAGTTATATATTTCATACACCTATATGAACTAAGTATGTATAGATATAAGGGGACATATTCCTAGAATACTAGGTGCTGGCAAGACCAAGGAAAAACTGATACATCCACGACCAGTCTAATGATCTCATAAGCTTAATAATTTGGGTACATGCCCTGTGTATCATAATGATTAGGAAACATCATTCTTTTCACTCGAGATGGTGATTGTTCCATCATGTCAACAGTTGAACAAGGGATGTGGCGCATCACACCCACTATCCAACTAGTGTCAGTGATGTGAGACATCATGCTCAACACCTGATGTAAGGGAATATGATACCGCCATTCTCAACAGATCTCTTACCATTGTAACGCAACCTATATAAAGGCATATTCATATTTATAATATAGTACATTAGGTATCACCTCTCATGTATCTCAATAATCAAGTCCAATTTTCATTAAGGCATTATAATTCATAATAAGAATTTAATTAGGTATATATTAGTCAGTGTGGCCATGACACCTATTATAATCCATTTTATTTAAAATGTTAAATTCATTTAATTAAAATAAAATCATCATGAGTGATCCATCATATATAATCAAATTTATTTAATCCTCAAAAACATTTAATTTAATTAACCAATGCATGAAAATTCAATTCTTATGGTTCAAGAATAATTTAGAAGCTTCCAACATAAATGAACCATTAAATACAAGTAAAATACCATTTATAGGGAAATAAAAACACTTAGGAGGTTATTGGGTTCGTTGAACATTTATATAATTAATGGAAAATACTTTCTACCCCAATATAAACACTCAGGAGGTGCTCTGACTATTAAAACAATTAACCAAAGAGGAAAAAACTACTTGGAACACCCAAGGGGTGTCCATAACTGAATTTATAATTCTTTAGTATACTAAACAAGGATAAATAGGTGTATATCAAGGTATGAGGATCAATTCAATATGAAGAACTCAATCGAAATGTGACATGTGATAATGGATGACATGTGGAACCAAAGAATAGCTACAAAACAACAAAAAACATGGAGAAAATGAAGATACCACCTAACTTAGGGTCATTTATTAATCCTTGTCTAATGGAGGCCTCATATTTGAAGTGTGTTTAATGAAATCAACAAAATAGTCCAAATACATAAAAATAGGGAAAATGGGAATACACCAAAATAGAAGAATGAATTCAAATATGAACTTAAATAGGAATAAATAGGACTCATAAGATCACCTTAAGCTATCAAACACATTCTAAGGATCTGGATTTAGGTAATAGACAAAGAAGTTACCTCAATTCCCAGATTGAGAGGTTTGGAAAGCTACAAAAAAATAAGACCATTAACATCCACTAACTAAGGGAAGGAGGAAATGAAATTATGGTTAAAATTTAAATGAGGTGAAAAATATAATTTCACCTCAAAATATAAGGGTGCGTTGTTAAGGTGCATGGTTTTATGAAATGTATGTAAATTTTTTTAAATATTTTCCCTGCATGGTTAAGGCACATAGTTTCCCTAACCACATTCAAACCTAGAGAAATACCACTATCTAATATCTATAGTTTCTCACAATGTATTGTTCCTTGAAAAGTATGGTTTCAAAAAACATTGAGAATCTTTCTGCACCTCTATTTCACTCCCCATGGTTAGAAGTAACCATGTAGTCTAGCCAGAACTATTTCTACTAAC
Source organism: Viscum album (assembly GCA_963277665.1). Lineage (NCBI taxonomy): Eukaryota > Viridiplantae > Streptophyta > Magnoliopsida > Santalales > Viscaceae > Viscum > Viscum album. Next base: position 1,739,460,869 of record OY728160.1, read on the forward strand.
CCTGCGGCCCTGTTATTTTTCACATTTCAAAAACTTCGAGCTCCAAAAAAGACCCAAATGCTTCAAGGATCTTTCTTAGGACATATCACATATTTACCAAGACTAAACCAAGGATTTAAATAAAAAAATGACTCTTAACTTCCAAAAAAGACTGTTCATTACAACCTCCCCTCTTTAAACAGCTTGCCCTTAAGTTTTCCTTCTAAGGGTAAAGAGGTACTATCAAAAAATTGTTCTAGAAACTGAGATCTTATACCAGCTTCCCATTCCTAGGTCTTTTCCTGTACTTGGCCACAATTCCATAGCACTCGTACCAAATGAAATGACCTACCTTAAATTGTCTTCATGCTTCGAAACATGATACAAACTAAATATTCCTTGAAGGTAACATCCATATCCAGATCAACCACATCTGAATGAAAGATGTGTGATGGGTCTGGACGATATCTTTGAATTTGAGACACATAAAAGACATCATGAATTTACTGGTATCTCTGAGGAAGTTACAACAAGAAATCCACTAGTATGATCCATTTCACAACCAATAAGGGTCCAAAGAACTTCGATTAGAGCTTACCCTGCCTTTGATACATCTATGTCCCAACATGGGCGAGACTTGCAAGAAAATATGGTCTCTGACTTCGAACTCAAGAGGTCATCAGTGTCTATTGAAATAAAACTGATGCATAGTTTGAGTTATCATCATGTGATTTTTGATCAATTGGACCAACTATATATTCTACTTCATGAGACGTGGTCCCAGAATAGTTTCCTCACATGCCTCTAACCAGCACAAAGGTGAATGGAGAGGCCTACCATATACAGCTTCATAAGGAACCGTCTGGATGGTAGCCTAACAGATGTTATTATAAGTAAACTAGATGATGGGAATTTTTTTCTCCTGGTAAAACCAAAAGTCAAGGAAAAATGGGAAGATCACGTTCTCAAGAACCCGAATAGTACCATTTTTCTGTCTATCAGTCTGTGGGTGATAGGTTGTGCTCAAAAGTACATGTGTACCAAGGGCTTTCTACAACCCCTGCCAGAACCGAGATGTAAAATGAGAATCTATATCAGAAATGATAGGGTGATAATATCCATGAATATTTACAACCTCCCTTACATAAAACCTTCCTAGATCATCTATCATGAAGGTCTCTCACACCGATGCGAAGTGTGTGACCTTCGTTAAACAATCAATGACTACCCACACTATATCATAACAATGATGTGATCTGGGTAAACCTATCATGAAATCCATTGAAACTTTATCTAATTTTCACTCATGAATGGAGAATGGATGTAAAATCCATTCCATATACTAATGTTTCTCTTTCACCTGTTGATAGGTGGAACACCGAGTGATGAAGCCTACAATATTTGTTTTTTCATTATAGGCCACCAATATTGGAACTGTAGATCCTGATACATTTTTGTGAAACTAGGGTGAACCACCCATGAAGAGGCATGGAATTACTACATAATATCCTCTCTGATTTATTCTGGGACCCATACACACCAATGGAATAGTAGAGTATCATTCTCATCCACAGTCTAACCAGAATATGTATCATCATCTGAGAAGATTTCAATGACAACCTATAACATCTTGTTAGATTTCTAAAAGGTATTCCTTAAACCTTGTCTTAGTTTTTCCATTTCATTGATGGGGTAGGTTGAAGTTTGAATTGGTAGGATACCTATAATGGTGAATTTATATATTTTTTGGATTCTCACCTTCAAATTGACTTTTCATGCATATTGCTAGAGGGTTACATGCCATGTAACATGCTTACACATCCTATAATGGTCGGAAAAACCTGTCATGATCAGATTCACACAGTTATATGTACAAAATGTGATTTATCACTATATGTATTGATATAATTAATGATCAGTATTTAACATGGAGAATCATTTTTTAATGAAAAAAAACACACATTTCGATGGTTACAAAACAGAAGTATTACACATCATGTACTGGTATTAAACATTGTGTAATACCACAACTGTGTTTTTTAAAAAGGTAGTGCAACTGGTTAATTATTTTTGGATCCTCTCTAGTTCCTTCTCCCTTGACCAAAGGATTTCATAATCAATTTAGAATCTATACAACCCTGTTGGATCCATTACTTTGGCATTCAATCTTCGTTTCTCTTATGGTGTGATTCATGGGTAAGTGTTTTCTATTGTTCTTTAGGTTTATCTCTTTCTCCTCTCTTGGGTTTTTAATGTATCATCTTTTAATTGATGGATCTATTCCCTGTGGTTTTGGATCTTTCTTCTTTGTTGAGTTTCGAGTTCTTGTACACCTTCTTTCTCGTTGACGGGTTCCGTTGGGAGTTTTGAGTTTTTGGAAGAGGCATGTGGTTCCTTCCCGATTAGCCAAATTTATTATTCATAAATTACATGATTTAATTAAATTGATGATTTAAATTAAAATTTTCACATTTTTTCAATTAAATTGATAAAACATTATTCCAGTGAATGAGGAGATTTGTAATGGTTTTGGCACAAAATTTTTGAAAACTCCCAATTCCATTGAATTGGGGTGTGTTTATGGAAGTTGGTTGATTTAAATTGTTGAATTTAAATTGTGGAATTGATGGAAATTATTTCCATTTAATTTTTTTATTTAATTGTGGAAAATTAATTTTAAAATTGATGGAATTGGTTTTTAATGGATTTCAAATTTTTGAAAATTGATTAAAATGATTTGACATAAACCCAAGGGTTTTATCTTGTGAAAAAGACATGTTTTTTTATTAAAACCCATTTTGGTTTTAAATGGAAAATTATAATTTTGTAATGGAATAATGGGATTTAATTTTATTTTAAGAATTCTTAAATTAAATTTCCTATCATTTAAGAGCACATGAAAGAATTAGGTAGTTGGTGAGTTATTTGGATACACTCTACACTATTACAATGTTCTAAAACATAACTACAATGGGTCAAATCCCCAATGGGAGGGTGATGAGTCATCTCTGGATAGTGTCAGGGGGATGTGAGTATATTCATTTTGATGAGATCACTTAGAGAGTGTGGAATCCTATAGCTGGTTAATACTATTATACCTACTTGGCAGATGACCATGTTGTTTCATTGTTTATTTATATATGAGATTTAAATGTATGCCAATGTTTTAAAACATCTCTACATGATTTTTATGGATTTAATTAAACTTTTTTATGTAAATATTTTATTTAATCCATTTTTTAGAAATATTCTATCTCTTGAAAAGTAAATCCAATGCTTTAAAATTATTTTTCTATCAGTTTGAAACTGTATAACCTGTTTTTTTAAAAATATTTTAAATTTAAAAACCTTTTTATTTGAAAATTTGAATGATTTTCCTTTTGATAATCTATATGTGTAATATCTTATGGAATCTTTGGTGGTATCCTACTAGGTTTAGGCTCACACCCTACTTTTCCCTTTGGGTGTTTCTATATTTTCTTATTCTAGGTTCAAGCAAGGGGAAAAGGACATCATGGAGGTGGATCCATCTGTTGATTCTTGGTCATGGTGATTTTTTTCCTTAGTTAATTAGGATATTTTTTTTTCAATTTGGTACTTTGGTTGTAGTACTTTGGGATTTTTATGCTTCGTTGTATTCTAGTACTTTAATCCTAGTGGATTTTCTTCTATATGAATATTGACTTTCTTATCGTACTTCCACTATGTCTTGTGGAAAAATATTTCCCAGATTAACATTTCATGATTCCAGGTTCTTTTTGTCCACCCTTGGGGATCGGGAATTCTCTTCAAGCTGTGTCAGGGCCATCTCAGTTATCAGGTTACCTGGGTACCCGGGCTTGTTCATGACAAATTGGTATCAAAGTGTGGTTTTTGATCTTTTTTCATGAAGTTAGTATGAATTTTTTAAATCTTATAAATACAAAATAGGTATTTGAGATTGAGTGCCTGGATAGCTCTCATAAAAAATTAACCTTATGTCTTTAGTCGTGGTTAGGGAAGGACATATTATATATTAGTTCTTTTCATTTCTCTATTCTAATTTGGATAGAGTGGAAACCAAATCTGGTTATTCCATCAGTTGGTCATAATTTTCCTTGTTGATCTGTTGATTTTAAATCTATATCTTCCTTATATATGTGGATGTTATTTATGATCATGCCTCTAATAATATGCGTAAATCAGATCCAAGAAGAACATACTGCTGAACCAAAGTGAAAAAATCCTCCAGTGGACCCATATCTAGTTAAGGTGATTTTTCACACTGTCTATACTCTAGGATGGGCATAAAATATGGTTCCTTATTAGGATCCAGCTATGGAACCCCAAGGAGATGATATTATAAATCATTCTCAAGAGATACTTTTCCAGAAGCCACCAGTTTTGAAAGGCTCAACTGAGCCTCAACATGATGATGAATGGTTTAGCAGGATAGAATTTCTATTTGAGTTATTGGAAACACCAGATGTGATCAAGGTGAAGTGTGCCACCATCGTGCTAGAAGGACCAAGAAGGATATGGTGGGACACAATGGTGAAGATAGGGAAGAATGAGGGCTTAAAGTGGAAATAATTCAAGGTTATTTTCACCAACCAAATCTATCTAGATTCAATGGTGTTGGCCAAGACTGTAGAGTTTTTGAAGCTTGAGCAAGCCAACAAAACCATGACTGAGTATTCAAATCTCTTTTCTAAGATATTGTAGTTTTCTCCTAATATTTTATCTAATGAGACGATGAAGGCCTAATTGTTCAAGTTGGGGCTTTGATCAGATATCCATTCTTAGGTTTTCTTACTGAAGCTACCCACTTATGCTGATGTGGTGGGTAGAGCGATGATGGTTGTGATGGACCTGAATGGAAAGTTAGGGTTGACATGAGTTCCTTTTTATCCCAGTGGAAACATTGGTTCATTCAAAGGAATACAAAAGCATGATGATTCTCACAGAATTTCTTGATGGAAGAGTCATTCCAGACCTCCTAAAGTGACATAAGGAAGTTCTTTGACTTGATATCTATGTGGAATGTCTATAAATTCTAAGAGTCTTTGCACTGAGGCACCCAAGAACTAAGATTCTATAGACGTTTAGGGAACTTATAGAGATTATTTCATCATTTATATACTCCGCGTAGTGGAACATGATCATTACCTCCACCTAAAATTATGGGGAAACCTGATGCTTCATGTACAAAAGGGTTCCAACAACAAGAATTTGGAACGAATATTCTTCATTAAGTGGAAGATACTTTTGAAGAAGTAGACATGGGTCCAAAAACTGTGAGAGGTACCATTACTATAACATCGTCATTAGTGGCTGCTCTATTTGATACCGTTGCATCTCACACCTTTATTTCAACCCGTATTGTTAATATTCTTAATCTTCTTATGGAGATTTTAAATTGTACAATGGACATTTATACACCCCTTAGTACAAAGAGAGAGAAAGGTCTTTGTATCATTGATTATATATTCTCTCAGTTATATGCATATTTATCTTGGAGTTTTCTGGTTCTTGATATGAAATCTCTTGATGTTATATTGGGGGTGGATTGGATCATTTCCAGTAATGCCTAGATTGATTATTATCTTTGAAAAGTCTACATTACTACACCCAATGGTGCATCTCTTGTATTTTAAGGAGATTGAGACCCATGGTCAAGTAGATCCGAACCTTCTTGTCCAAAATTGGGGAAAGTGATATCGTTGTTTTCTTTTGATTTGGAGTGGGAATATTTGAGCAGTGATCTCCCTCTATTACTTGTCGACTTTCTTGGCGTTTTGCCTTTGTATTTATCTAGTCAACCACTAGTAAGGAATGTTCATTTCTCCGTTGACTTAATTCATGGTGCTAAACTAGTTTTAATTCCCTCATACTGCATGGGACCAACTATAATAAAAGTTCTGAAGTCTCAGTTTGATGATCTTCTTGAAAAAGGATTTATATGACCTAGTGTTTCACCTTGGGCAGTGAAAGTAATATTTTCTAAGAAGGCTGATGTATCTCTTCAGTTATGTGTTGATTAGAGAAAACTCAATCGATTTGAGATAAAGAAAAAGTATAATTTTCCATTGATTAATGATATGTTTGATCATTTGAAAGTGAGAAGTGGTTTTCAAAGATTGAACTTCAGTCTGGTCACCATCAGTTGATGATAAAAGAACTAGACATTCAGAAAATTGTCCTCCAGAGCATGTAAGACCATTATGAGTACCTTTTTATGACATTTGGACTGAAAAATTCTACTACATTTTTCATGGATTTGATGAAAAAGATCTTCCATGAGTATCTAGATACTTTCATAGGGGTCTTTATAGATTACATCCTTGTTTACTCTAAATATGAGTAGAAACATGTGCATCATCTGAGAACAATTTGGTGTCTATTGAGAAGTCACCGAATCTATTACAAGATCCAAAAATGTGACATATAGATTCTTTAAGTGAAATTCTTGGGACACATTTTGTATGAACATGGTATATTAGTTGATCCTGAGAAGGTGAATGTTGTTATCATTTGGGAGAGACCCCAAAATTTCTTCTAGATCCATAGCTTCTTGGGCTTACCCGAATATTACCACAGGTTCATGAAGGACGTCTCTAAGTTGGATTCTCCAATTACTTATCTAACTCCGTAGGGGGTGATGTTTTTTTGGATGATAAATGAAAAAGTTATTTTGTGGATATGAAACATCTTTTGAATACTACACCAGTGTTGACTCTTCCAGAATATAGGAATGGATATGTGGTCTTTTGTGATGCATCAGGTTCAGTCTTGGGATGTGTTATTGAAACGCACAGCCGATTGTCGCCTATCGACCGTTCAAAGTTCCGGTGCTCTGCTAATGTGTATAGCAGCACTCAGGTCGAATCCTCGGCGATGGTACTTCGTAGTAGTTGTTTGTTTTTAGTTGATTGTATTTTGATTAGGGGGGTTTGTTTGCAGAGCTTAATTTAAATGTTTAATGAATGATGTTTGATTTACCAAATTTATAAATATTGGGGTGAGTTCATTATTGTGGAGTTAAGCATGTGATATCCTTGAGCCTTACTTTGTATTGCATTAAATTAACACCCATGTCATAAGTTGACGTTGATTGGAATTCCTAAGTGTGAAGGCTTTAATCCAAGCCTTAACTTAACTTAGGGTTCTAATCTAAATCAAAACTTATTTATGGTAGTGTATTTATGGTTCCAATAATCCATGGAAACCACTCGTTAAACAAAACATATCATTAATCCATGACATATTAAGTTTAACATACACAATATTAATTTAAAGAATACTCATCAAGCAAAAGCTCTCAATCGCTTAACATACCTAAATTAAAACTCACCCCAATGAGAAATTTACTCAGCCATTTGGATGTTTAATATTCTGGTTAAAATAATTATGATGATAAATTAAGAATAGAAGAAAAAGAAAGGGATTAGAAAAGAGTGGTATGTTGACACACACACACGAACGATGATGATAATTAAAAACGGATTTTCGATTAAATGAGGAAGCAAAAGAAGGGAAGGGGATTCAACTGAATTTAAAATATTCTAAGAACATAAATATTAAACTACAGAAGGTGGATGAGAATAAGATATATTGAAGATGTAACTTTCATTAAAATAGAATTACAAAGAAACAGAATTACAAGATTACAAAAATGAAGAACACAAAAGTAAGTGAAAACAAAGAGAGGAGGAAAGGTCTCTCAATTGAAAACTTGAGTATGGCAGGTCCTCCCAAGCCTTTGGAAAAGCTTTGTTCATGCCAATATTATCTCCTCTCTTCTTAAATGCCAACCCCTCTCAAGGAGAGAAGGGGAGAGTATTTATAGCCCAAGGAGTAGACTGTTTGCATTCCCAATCTGTCCCTCCACTGGCATCGCCAATTTGGATATTCAGACATCCGAATCTTCAAATATCTCCTTTTTCAAAGTTGTAGACAATACAGTTCTCCGAATACTGTCAAAATATGGAGGCATTTGGATAAGTGGATCCAAAGTTATGGCGGTTTTTTTAAACAAAGGTAAACTGTCCATTTCTATCCATGCTTTTTCAATGGCCAAAATGTGAATGGATTTTTGAATAGGAAGATGCCTTCAAATACGAATGACTTCTTCAGAAAAGTCTGTCTCCTATATCTCCTCTTTCACACTGCAAAATCACAGCTCTATTTGATGCTTACATCATGAGATATGTCATGCATACTATACTGATTTTAATTCTCGGTCAGAATGGTGGGCTGGACTTCAAAGCATATGTTGGGCCCCTTGTTTTTGGATTTGGGCCTTGAAAGTTTTATCCACGATTACATGTAATGTCCCCCGAATTATGGTGGAGTGTTAAGGTTTTTGGACTTCTGGATTGAGCCCAGTAAATCAATCTTCATGAATAGTCCAGTTTCTTCACAGATTCTTTGGTCTTGTTTGTGAGGACCATATGACCCCTCAAATGGTAGAATTGGCTCATGGTACCTTCTAATGAAATGTTGTAAATTGAAATGAGAATCCTAAAAAATAATAACCACACAATTTGGATCAGTATAGTGACAGTTATTATTAAAACATTAAACTGACTCAATTGGACTACTTCTAAAAATGCTCAAATATTATACTTAATATTAAAACATTAATATTTCACACAAATTATGCACATTTCATATAAAATAAGTAAAGGGGGAATATAATAATTCAGGAAAATATTAATAACATCAACTTCCCCACACTTATATTTGTGCGTGTCCTCATGTGCAACAAATATAAAAACATGGCAAAATCATTTTCACTCACCAACAAATATTAAAATTTTGTTTTCTCTAATCAGGGAAGGTTTAGACTATTTCACTCATCCATATTGAATTCCATCACAAATTTGGTTCACAATAATGCATCAGAAACAATTCATTTTTTCATGTTCAAGGTTTGAATTAGAAAATGTAGGCACTCAAAACTTACTCCTCTCAAGATGATAAAAATGTATTTTAGGAGGTTCACTCATTCACCAACAAAAAGTGAAAATCAAGAGTTTGTAAGAGCTCTCAGCTTCCATTCCCAAATCTAATGTGTACAAGAATCAAGAGGTCTTTTAAGGGGTTTTTCAGTGGCTATGGGACGGTAGGTATATAATGTCCAAAGGAAAAGAGGGGTTAAAAACACCAACATGGAAAAATCAATGCACATTTTTTGAAATTTGATTTGAAAAGAAATAGAAACACATATTTACAAGGGCATGAATGTGTGATGAATGAAAAGTGAGAGATATAGAAAATGGAATAGGGTGAGATGATGGAATATGTACAACATGGAAGACTTCCAATAATGACACAATACAAGATGATTCAAGTGTTCTTTTTTTTCTCTTTTTGCTCTTTTTTTTTCCGAAAGTTGTGCTTGAAGCAAGTCTCACAGTCATCTCCCAACCCATGCTTGATCTTCTCATGGAACTAATTTTAGTAGTTATAACACAATCAAAGGTTGATGATGAATGATTTTTGACCCACCCAAGACACAACCCATTCCTTTTTTTTCATTTTTTTTAATATAATTATTTTCATTTTTTTTGAACACTTTTCAATGACTTTTGTACAAATGACAATTACACATATACACCCCAAAGCTCACAGAATTACAACCTCTCCCCCACACTTGAATGGATGCTTGCCCTCAAGCATATGATGACACATTGGAAATCAAAGAAAGTACGCCCAAAAATGAAGTCAATTCCCCCCACACTTAAATTTCAATAAACTGTACAATGAAAATCCATGAAGATGTTGGGTGGGACAAGGTATTAGGATTGTTATGGATGATGTTTGATTTACCAAATTGATAAAGATTGGGGTGAGTTAATTATTGGGGAGTTAAGCATGTGATTGAGAGTTTTTCTCGATGAGTATTCGTTGAATTAACATTGTGTATGTTGGACTTAGCATGTCATGGATTAATGACTTGATTTGTTTAACGTGTGGTTTCCATGGATTATTGGAACCATAAATACACTACCATAAACAATATTTGATCAAGATTAGAACCCTAAGTTAATTTAAGGCTTGGATTAAAGCCTTAACACTTAGGATTTCTAATCAACATCATCTTGTGACATGGGTGTTAATTTAAATGCAATATAAAGCAAAGCTCAAGGATATCACAAGCTTAACTAACCTAATGATGAACTCACCCCAATCTTTATCAACTTGTTAAATAAAACATCATTCATTAAACATTTCAATTAAGCTCTGCAAACCCCCCCCCCCCCCCAATCAAAATACAATCAACTAAAAACAAGCGACTATTACGAAGTACCATCACCGAGGATTCGACCCGAGTGCTGCTATTAAGTATAATATTTGAGCATTTTTAGAAGTAGTCAAATTGAGTCAGTTTAATGTTTTAATTATAACTATCACTATAATGATCCAAATTGTTTGGTTCTTTTTTTTAGGATTCTCCTTTCAATATACAAAATTTCATTAGAAGGAACCATGATCCAATTCTGCCATTTGAAGGGTCATATGGTCCTCACAAAAAAGACAAAAGAATCTGTGGACAAACTGGACCAGCCTTGAAGATTGATTTACTGGGATCAATACAGAAGTCCAAAAACATTAACTCTCCACCATAATTCGGGGGACACTACATTTCATCTTGGATAAAAATTTCAAGGCCCAAATCCAAGTACAAGGGGCCCAAATAAATCTTTGAAGTCCATCCCACCATTCTGGACGAGAATTAAATTTAGTATAGTATGCCTGACATATATACTGATGTAAGAATCCCAGAGATCTGAGATTTTGCAGTGTGAAAGAGGAGATATAGGCGGCCGACTTTGTTGAAGAAGTCATTCGGATTTGAAGGCATCTTCCTGTTCAAAAGTCCATTAAAATTTTGGACATTGAAAAAGAATGGATAGAAATGGACAGTTTACCTTTGTTTAATAAAACCGCCATACCTTTGGGTCCACTTGTCCAAATCCCTCCATATTTTGACAGTAGTCGGAAAACTTTATTATCTACAACTTTGAAGAAGGAGATATTTGAATATTCGGCTGTCTGAATTGCCAAATTGGCGATGAAAATGGAGGGACAGATTGGGAATGCAAACAGTCCACTCCTTGGGCTATAAATACCATCTCCTTCTCTTCTTGAGAGGGGTTGGCATTTCAGAAGAGAGGAGATCATATTGGCACGACCAAAGCTTTACCAAAGGCTTGGGAGGACCTGCCATACTCAAGTTTTCACTTGAGAGAATTTCCTCCTCTCTTTGTTTTCACTTACTTTTGTGTTCTTCATTTTTGTAATCTTGTAATTCTCTTTCTTTGTAATTCTGTTTTAATGCAAGTTACTTCTTCAATATCTTTTATTCTCATCCACCTTCTGTAGTTTAATATTAATTTTCCTAAAATAGTTTAAATTCAGTTGAATCCCCTTCCCTTCTTTTGCTTCCTCATTCAATCGAAAATCTGTTTTTAATTATCATCATCGTTCGTGTGTGTGTGTCAACGTACCACTCTTTTCTAATCCCTTTCTTTTTCTTCTATTCTTAATTTATCATCATAATTATTTTAACCAGAATATTAAACATCCAAATGGATGAGTAAATCTCTCATTGGGGTGAGTTATAATTCGGGGATGTTAAGTGATTGAGAGTTTTGCTCGATGAGTATTCTTTAAATTAATATTGTGTATGTTAAACTTAATATGTCATGGATTAATGATATGTTTTGTTTAACGAGTGGTTTCTATAGGTTATTGAAACCATAAATACACTACCACAAATAAGTTTTTATTTAGATTAGAACCCTAAGTTAAGTTAAGGCTTGGATTAAAGCCTTCACACTTAGTAATTCCAATCAACGTCAACTTATGACATGGGTGTTAATTTAATGCAATACAAAGTAAGGCTCAAGGATATCACATGATTAACTCCCCAATAAAGAACTCACCCCAGTCTTTATCAATTTGGAAAATCAGACATCATCCATAAATCATTTCAATTAAGCTCTGCAAACAAACCCCCCTAATCAAAATACAATCAACTAAAAACAAACAACTACTACAAAGTATCATCGCCGAGGATTCGACCTGAGTGCTGATATACACATTAGCAGAGCACCGGAACTTTGACCGGTTGATAGGCGACAATCGGCCGTGCGTTTCAAATGGCTCCATTGCCGGGGATGGTGCTTTAAGTAGTCATTAGTTTCTGGTTATTGTAAAAAAAACAAAAAAAATCAAAATTTTTGAAAAAAATTGAAAAAAAAAACACAAAGAAAAACCCGTCTTCCTCTTAAAAATAATAAAATGAAAAAATACAAAGGAAAACCCATCTTCCTCATCCTTTCTAAATCTATCTGAATGCCCCGTAGCCTCCCAAAAAATCCCTCATATTTTTTTGACCCTGAAATTGATAGAACTCTTCATCGACTTAGGAGGACCATTAGGGATAACCAAATCACCCAAGAACCAATCATTGCCCTACCAATTGAATTAGATATGGCCAATCCTAGGGAACAAACATTGAAAGAACTTGCTGCCCCTGATATGAATTACCAACCTCTTGGTATTCAATATCCAAACATTGAAGCTGACTTCAAACTCAAATTGGGTTTGATTCATCTTCTCCCTCATTTTCACGGGCTAGCCGGTGAGGATCCACATCTTCACCTTAAAGAGTTCCAAGTAGTATGCTCTACCATGAATCCTCAAGGGGTTTCTGAAGAAAAAATAAAGCTTAGAGCTTTCCCCTTTTCCCTAGTGGATTCTGCCAAGTCTTGGCTCTACTAACTCCCACCTAGTTCCATAAACTCATGGGTTTACATGAAGAGACTTTTCCTTGAAAAGTTCTTTCCCGCTTCCCGAACAGCTTCTATCCGAAAGGAAATAAGTGGTATCCGTCAATTCCCAAATGAATCACTCCATGAGTACTGGGAGAGGTTAAAAAATCTTGTTGCAACCTGCCCACATCATCAAATCCCTGACCAACTATTGATCCAATACTTCTATGAGGGGTTATTGGCTATGGAGATAACCCTCATTGATGCCGCAAGTGGCGGTGCTCTTGTTGAAAAAACTCCCGCAGCTGCAAGAGATCTCATAAGTAACATGGCTGAAAACACACAACAATTCCATACTCGAGCACATGCTCAAGTCAAACAAGCCCAAGATAATCAATCCATAGAGACTAACAAGATGACTGAGTGGATGAGTGAACTTACAGGTCTTGTGCGTCAACTAGTGGTGGCTACCAAATCCCCAACCTCGTCTTCTCCGCAATCAATGTTTCCTGGACCTATCAAAAACTATGGAATCTGCAACTCTTCATCTCATCCAACTGACACATGTCCACAACTTCAAGAGGATCAATCCGATTCATCTAGTCCAATGGAGCTCAATGCGGCATATGCTCAGCGAAACTTCAACCCTCAACAATCAGGTCAGTTTTTTAGAAACTTCAACCAACCCCACTCTGAGCCCTTCTCTTCTACCTTTAACCCACCTCTGAGGTATGGTAATCCAATTTCTCATCCTCCTCAGTTCCCTCATCAAAATCCAAACCAGTTCCAATATGGTCAAAGTGGTGGTAACATCCATCAACCTTATCCTTTTGTTCCTCAACCCCAAAGGAACAATCCTCCTCCTGGATTCCATTATCCTAACGAGCCTTCCCAATTCCCCACCCAATACAATCGCTTTCCCAAGAACCAAAATCAAGGCCAACCCAATTTGGGACAAGCCTCTTCTTCTAAACAACAATGGGAAAGTGCTGTAGAGGATCTTACTTACTTCACCCATTCTAGCCTCAAGAAAATTGAAACCCAAATAGGTCAACTTGCATCCCACCTTAGCCAGCAACAACCATCCAATTCTTCCCAACTCCCATCTCAACCATTACCCAACCCTAAGGGTAATGTAAGTGCAATTTCACTTAGATCGGGAAAGCAAATTTCTGTGCCCCATGCTGATTTCTCTACCTCCCCTTTCGATGTTCATCTAGAAAATGAAAAGAACAAAAAGCTGGAAAAGGAACTTGAATCCACTCCTTCACCTCCTTCCATTCCTTTAAGGAACCCAATTCCTTTTCCTCAAGCCATCTCCAAGCCTAAGAAGTCCTTTGAACCTGATCCTGAAATGCTTGACATGTTTAGACGTGTTGAAGTGAACATCCCCCTCTTAGATTCCATCAAACAAATCCCTAAGTATGCCAAGTTTCTTAAGGAATTGTTCACCCATAAGAGGCAACTTAGGAACATTGAAAATGTTTCAACCCAACAGTCCATTCCCATGAAGTGCAATGATCTAGGGACCATCACGGTTCCATGTCAAATAGGGAGTTCCAACTTTGATGATGCACTCATAGACCTTGGAGCCTCAATAAATGTCATGCCCAAATCCATTTTCTCCAACCTTGGTCTAGGTCCCTTGCACCCAATGGGTGTTGTCATTCAATTAGCCAATCGAAGCACTGCCAGTCCTGGGGGCATAATTGAGGATGTTCTTGTTCGGGTCAATAATCTTATCTTCCCAGTTGATTTCTATGTCCTTGACATGGAAGGTGAGACGACCTCTTCTCGATCTCCCCTAATTCTAGGAAGACCATTCCTCATGACTGCGAGAACCAAGATTGATGTCCATTCAGGCATCTTATCCATGGAATTCAGTGACCAACTGGTCAAGTTCAACATTTTCCAAGCCATGCGATACCCATCTGAGGATCACTCTGCATTCTCAATCCATGCTTTTGAGGACACTTCTAAGATTCAATAAAACCCCAATCCACCATGTTCTTCATGTTCTAATGATAAAGGATCTTGTGAAATCTGCACCATGATTAACAAAGTCATAAATGGTGAAGTTGATGTGGACCTCTCATTCATAGACTCCATCAATCTAGAGGAACTTGAAAACTCTCTTGAATCCCACATCAACTCTGATCTCTACTGTTCCACCTTGGACAGTGTTGAGGAAAATGATCCAAACCCATCTGGAATCCCTTCTCCTGCTCCTAACTTGTCTAGCTCTCAAATCAAGGCTGAAACGGATCTAAAACCACTTCCTTCACACCTCAAGTATGCATTCCTTTTCCATGATCCCTCCTACCCTGTCATTATCTCTGCTTCACTTTCTGAAACTGAGGAGTCCCAACTTGTTCAAGTGTTAGAGGAAAACAAAAATTCATTAGGTTGGACCCTAGAGGATATTCCAGGAATCAACCCTTCCATTTTCATGCATCACATCCATCTAGAGGAATCATCCAAACCAATTAGGAAACCTCAAAGAAGACTCAATCCACTCATACTTGAGGTAGTTCGGGAAGAGATTACCAAGCTTCTTCAAGATGGTATTATCTACCCAATTTCTGATAGGGAATGGGTTAGTCCAATTCAAGTCGTTCCTAAGAAGGGCAGGATAACAATTGTCACAAATGAACATGGAGAAGTGGTCACAACTCGAGTGAAAACCAAATGGCGTGTGTGCATCGATTATCACAAATTGAATGCTGAAACACGAAAAGATCACTACCCACTTCTTTTCCTTGACCAAATTATTGAGAGATTGGCCGGAAAGTCCCACTATTGCTTTCTTGATGGTTACACCGGCTACTTCCAAATTCCAATCGCGCCTCAAGACCAAGAAAAGACCACATTCACTTGCCCCTTTGGAACCTATGCCTATAGCCGAATGCCTTTTGGCCTTTGTAATGCTCCTGCAACATTCCAGCGGTGTATGATGAGTATCTTTTCTGAATTCATTGAGAATTTCATGGAGGTCTTCATGGATGACATTACCATTTATGGAGAGTCATTTGAATCTTGCTTATATTCACTCTCTTTGGTCCTTCAAAAGTGTGTCAAGTGCAACCTTGTGCTGAAGTTTGAAAAATGTCACTTCATGGTTTCAAATGGGATTGTTCTAGGGCACATAATTTCTCAAGAGGGTATCCAAGTTGATCCAACCAAAATTGAGGTGATCCTATCACTTCCTGAACCCAAATCAGTTCGAGACATTCGGTCCTTCCTTGGTCATTCCGGTTTCTATCGGCGATTCATTCAGAACTTCAGCAAGATTTCCCTCCCACTCAATTGTTTACTTCAAAATGATGTCACATTCAATTTTGATGAGGCTTGCAAGAGAGCCTTCATTGAACTCAAATTTGCCCTCACATCTGCTCCAATAATCCAACCCCCAGATTGGTCCTTACCATTTGAATTGATGTGTGATGCTTCTGATAGGGCCATTGGGGCTGTTCTTGGTCAATGAAGAGAAAACATTCATCATTTCATCTTTTATGCCTCAAAAACATTGGATGAAACTCAATCACACTACACTGTGACTGAAAAAGAACTTTTAGCTGTGGTTTTTTCCTTGGATAAATTCCGGCCCTATCTCTTAGGTGCCAAAATCATCATCTTCACGGACCACTCAGTATTAAAGTTCTTACTTAAGAAAAGTGATTCCAAACCAAGGCTAATAAGATTGATTTTAATGCTCCAAGAGTTTGACCATGTGATAAAAGATAAACCTGGAAAAGAAAACCCTATGGCTGACCACCTGAGTAGAATTTCTAATTATTCTCATTCTGAAATAATTGATCCTGAATTTCCAACTGAACACCTCTCCTCTCTCACTCCAAAGTTACCATGGTATGCCCCAATTGTCAATTACTTGGTTTCCGGTGTTTTCCCTGAATATTTTTCAAAAGAACAAAAAGAAAAGATGAAAAGTGATTCAAAGCATTATTTTTGGGAAGATAATAAACTTTGGAAAACCGGGGCTGACATGGTAATTAGGAGATGTGTTGATGAAACTGAATAATCCTCCATCTTGGAATTCTGCCACTCAATGCCTAGAGGTGGCCACTTTGGACCACAAAGGACTTCTCGAAAGGTCCTAGATTCTGGATTCTGTTGGCCTTCACTCTTCAAGGACTCACACGAGTTCTGTCAATCATGTCCCACTTGCCAAAAGTTTGGCACAATTTCCAAAAGAAACGAAATGCCTCAAAATCCATTAATCTTCTGTGAGCTTTTCGATGTTTGGGGCATCGATTTCATGAGACCTTTTCCCCCTTCCAATGGATTATCCTACATTCTCCTTGCTGTTGACTATGTTTCTAGGTGGGTTGAGGCCAAACCCACTGGGAAAGATGATGCTCAAACTTTGAGTGAGTTCCTCAAAACCCATATCTTCCATCGATTCGGAACACCATGTTCTTTGATAAGTGACTTAGGAAATCATTTCTGTAATAGAACCATGGAGTCACTTTTGAAAAATAATGGGGTTGTACATAAAACATCCACTGCATATCACCCTCAAACAAATGGAATGGCTGAACTTTCTAATAGAGAAGTGAAAAGAGTGCTTGAAAGAATTGTTAATCCCACGAGAAAAGACTGGCCCGATAGACTTGGTGAAGCACTTTGGGATTATCTAACTGCCTATAAAACACCCATTGGGATGTCTCCTTTTCGGCTTGTTTTTGGTAAAGCATGTCACTTACCAGTTGAAATGAAACATAAGTCATTTTGGGCAGTGAAAACATGTAATTTTGATCTTGAAAAATCTGGTGAAGAAAGATTGTTGCAATTGGATGAACTGGAGGAGCTTCGACTTGAATCCTATGAGAATTCCAATATGTAAAAAGAGAAGGCTAAGGTACTCCATGACAAACACATCCTGAGAAAGGTATTTCATGAAGGTGAAAAGGTAATTCTCTTCAATTCTCAATTTCGGCTTCACCCAGGAAAGCTTAATTCTCATTGGGAAGGTCCTTTTGTTATTACTAACGTTTACCCATTTGGTGCAGTGCAAGTCCAAGACCCTTCTTCAAAAAGAACATTCACGGAAAATGGACACCGGTTAAAGCATCACCATGAGAGGCCATTCACTTCAGGTTCCACATCGACTTCCATTGACCCACCACTAGATGGAAATGGCAACCCACCAAATCCAAACAGGGGCCACCTCTTTCCCTTTAACTCTCTCTCTCCTCAATCTCTCTTCCCTCTCTTCTTCTCTCTATTTCTTCTTCTTCCTCTCTCCCTCTCATTTTTTACAACATTCTTCCACAACCTTTTTTCTATTTTCTCTTTTGTGTCGATGTGTCATTAAAAATAAAAAAATTTAAAAAAATTAATTACAAAAAATGAGAATTAAAAAAAAGGGGTGTCATAATTACTAATCATCCAATATTGAAATTTTGTCCA
Source organism: Viscum album (assembly GCA_963277665.1). NCBI lineage: Eukaryota > Viridiplantae > Streptophyta > Magnoliopsida > Santalales > Viscaceae > Viscum > Viscum album. The sequence goes on from OY728160.1 coordinate 1,739,479,042, forward strand.
ACCATTTTGGGGAGTCAAAAGGCTTGTTTTAAACTCAAATATATTGAATTTTTATCTCAAACTTGGGTAAACAATTTTGTGTCAATAACAAACATTTTGAATGAACAATTTTTGGTGGAAAATGATTCTCCCCTACCGTGCGGAATAACATTAGCCTTCATGCCAAGGTCATATATGGCCATATTTTTCATTGTGTGTCTTCACCACTGATTGTGAGTCTTGAGTTTGTGGACCTTCGAGCTGAATTTCCATCTTTTGTGTGCATTAATATGATAGAGGCATTTTCTAAGGCATATGAGAATCAGAATAGCCAAATAGCCTCCCATTACCCTTACATTGATCCTACTTTTGAAAGCCCCTTTGAGCCTATGAAAACCTTTCTTTTGATATCCACATTACAAGCCTAATACCTTGTCCCACCCAACATCTTCATGGATTTTCATTGTACAATTTATTGAAATTTAAGTGTGGGGGGAATGGACTTAATTTTTGGGCGTACTTTCATTGATTTCCAATGTGTCATCCTATGCTTGAGGGCAAGCATCCATTCAAGTGTGGGGGAGAGGTTGTAATTCTGTGAGCTTTGGGGTGTATATGTGTAATTGTCATTTGTACAAAAGTCATTGAAAAGTGTTCAAAAAAATGAAAAAAAATTATTATATAAAAAAAATGAAAAAATAAAAAAAAGGAATGGGTTGTGTCTTGGGTGGGTCAAAAATCATTCATCATCAACCTTTGTTCGTGTTATAAATTAGTTCCATGTGGAGATCAAGCATGGGTTGGGAGATGACTGTGAGACTTGTTTCAAGCACAACTTTCGAAAAAAAAGCAAAAAAAGAAAAAAAAGAACACTTGAATCATCTTGTATTGTGTCATTATTGGAAGTCTTCCATGTTGTACATATTCCATCATCTCACCCTATTCCATTTTCTATCTCCCTCACTTTTCATTCATCACACATTCATGCCCTTGTAAATATGTGTTTCTATTTCCTTTCAAATAAAATTTCAAAAAATGTGCATTGATTTTTCCATGTTGGTGTTTTTAACCCCTCTTTTCCTTTGGAAATTATATACCTACCGTCCCATAGCCACTGAAAAACCCCTTAAAAGACCTCTTGATACTTTTACACATTAGATTTGGGAATGGATGCTGAGAGCTCTTACAAACTCTTGATTTTCACTTTTTGTTGGTGAATGAGTGAACCTCCTAAAATACATTTCTATCATCTTGAGAGGAGTAAGTTTTGAGTGACTACATTTTCCAATTCAAACCTTGAACATGAAAAAATGAATTGTTTCTGATGCATTATTGTGAACCAAATTTGTGATGGAATTCAATATGGATGAGTGAAATATGCATAATTTGTGTGAAATATTAATGTTTTAATATTAAGTATAATATTTGAGCATTTTTTGAAGTAGTCAAATTGAGTCAGTTTAATGTTTTAATTATAACTATCACTATACTGATCCAAATTGTGTGGTTCTTGTTTTTTAGGATTCTCCTTTCAATATAAAACATTTCATTAGAAGGAACCATGATCCAATTCTGCCATTTGCAGGGTCATATGGTCCGCACAAACAAGAGAAAAGAATCTGTGAACAAACTGGAACAGTCTTGAAGATTGATTTACTGGGATCAATACAGAAGTCCAAAAACATTAAATCTCCGCCATAATTCGGGGGACACTACATTTCATCTTGGATAAAAATTTCAAGGCCCAAATCCAAGTACAAGGGGCCCAAATAAATCTTTGATGTCCAGGCCACCATTTTGGCCGAGAATTATATTCAGTATAGTATTCATGACATATCTCCTGATGTAAGCATCAGAGAGAGCTGACATTTTGCAGTGTGAAAGAGGTGATATAGACGGCCGACTTTGTTGAAGAAGTCATTCGGATTTGAAGGCATATTCCTGTTCAAAAATCCATTCACATTTTGGACATTGAAAAAGAATGGATTGAAATGGACAGTTTACCTTTGTTTAATAAAACTGCCATAACTTTGGATACACATGTAAAAATGCCTCCATATTTTTACAGTAGTCGGAAAAATTAATTATCTACAACTTTGAAGAAGGAGATATTTGAATATTAGGCTGTCTGAATTGCTAAATTGGCGATGCAAGTGGAGGGACAGATTGGGAATGCAAACAGTCCACTCCTTGGGCTATAAATACTCTCTCCTTCTCTCCTTGAGAGGGGTTGGCATTTCAGAAGAGAGGAGATCATATTGGAACGACCAAAGATTTTCCAAAGTCTTGGGAGGACCTGACATACTCAAGTTTTCACTTTAGAGACTTTCCTCCTCTCCTTGTTTTCACTTACTTTTGTGTTCTTCATTTTTGTAATCTTGTAATTCTCTTTCTTTGTAATTCTGTTTTAATGAAAGTTACTTCTTCAATATCTTTTATTCTCATCCACCTTCTGTAGTTTAATATTTATGTTCCTAAAATAGTTTAAATTCAGTTGAATACCCTTCCCTTCTTTTGCTTCCTCATTCAATCGAAAATCTGTTTTTAATTATCATCATCGTTCGTGTGTGTGTGTCAACGTACCACTCTTTTCTAATCCCTTTCTTTTTATTCTATTCTTAATTTATCATCATAATTATTTTAACCAGAATATTAAACATCCAAATGGATGAGTAAATCTCTCATTGGGGTGAGTTATAATTCGGGGATGTTAAGTGATTGAGAGTTTTGCTCGAGGAGTATTCTTTAAATTAATATTGTGTATGTTAAACTTAATATGTCATGGATTAAAGATATGTTTTGTTTAACGAGTGGTTTCCATAGGTTATTGGAACCATAAATACACTACCATAAATAAGTTTTGATTTAGATTAGAACCCTAAGTTAAGTTAATGCTTGGATTAAATCCTTCACACTTAGTAATTCCAATCAACGTCAACTTATGACATGGGTGTTAATTTAATGCAATACAAAGTAAGGCTCAAGGATATCAGATGCTTAACTCCTCAATAATGAACCCACCCCAATATTTATCAATTTGGTAAATCAGACATCATCCATAAATAATTTCAATTAAGCTCTGCAAACAAACCCCCCTAATCAAAATACAATCAACTAAAAACAAACAACTACTACAAAGTATCATCGCCGAGGATTCGACCCGAGTGCTGCTATACACATTAGCAGAGCACCAGAACTTTGACCGGTCGATAGGCGACAATCGGCCGTGCATTTCAAATGGCGCCGTTGCCGGGGATGGTTCTTTAAGTAATCATTAGTTTCTGGTTATTGTAAAAAAACAAAAAAAATCAAAATTTTTGAAAAAAATTGAAAAAAAAACACAAAGAAAAACCCGTCTTCCTCTTAAAAATAATAAACTGAAAAAATACAAAGGAAAACCCATATTCCTCATCCTTTCTAAATCTCTCTGAATGCCCCGTAGCCTCCCAAAAAATCCCTCAGATTTTTTTGACCCTGAAATTGATAGAACTCTTCATCGACTTAGGAGGACCATTAGGGATAACCAAATCACCCAAGAACCCATCATTTCCCTACCAATTGAATTAGATATGTCCAATCCTAGGGAACAAACATTGAAAGAACTTACTGCCCCTGATATGAATTACCAACCTCTTGGTATTCAATATCCAAACATTGAAGCTGACTTCGAACTCAAATCGGGTTTGATTCATCTTCTCCCTCATTTTCATAGGCTAGCCGGTGAGGATCCACATCTTCACCTTAAAGAGTTCCAAGTAGTATGCTCTACCATGAAGCCTCAAGGGGTTTCTGAGGAACAAATCAAGCTTAGAGATTTCCCCTTTTCCCTAGTGGATTCTGCCAAGTCTTGGCTCTACTACCTCCCACATAGTTCCATAAACTCATGGGTTGACATGAAGAGACTTTTCCTTGAAAAGTTCTTTCCCGCTTCCCGAACAGCTTCTATCCGAAAGGAAATAAGTGGTATCCGTCAATTCCCAAATGAATCACTCCATGAGTACTGGGATAGGTTCAAAAATCTTGTTGCAACCTTCCCACATCATCAAATCCCTGACCAAATCTTGATCCAATACTTCTATGAGGGGTTATTGGCTATGGAGATAACCCTCATTGATGCCGCAAGTGGCGGTGCTCTTGTTGACAAAACTCCCGCAGCTGCAAGAGATCTCATAAGTAACATGGCTGAAAACACACAACAATTCAATACTTGAGCACATGCTCAAGTCAAACAAGCCCAAGATAATCAATCCATAGAGCCTAACAAGATGACTGAGTGGATGAGTGAACTTACAGGTCTTGTGCGTCAACTAGTGGTGGCTACCAAATCCCCAACCTCGTCTTCTCCGAAATCAATGTTTCCTGGACCTGTCAAAAACTATGGAATCTGCAACTCTTCATCTCATCCAACTGACACATGTCCACAACTTCAAAAGGATCAATCTGATTCATCTAGTCCAATGGAGCTCAATGCGGCATATGCTCAGCGAAACTTCAACCCTCAACAATCAGGTCAGTTTTTTAGAAACTTCAACCAACCCCACTCTGATCCCTTCTCTTCTACCTTTAACCCACCTCTGAGGTATGGTAATCCCATTTCTCATCCTCCTCAGTTCCCTCATCAAAATCCAAACCAGTTCCAATATGATCAAAGTGGTGGTAACATCCATCAACCTTATCCTTTTGTTCCTCAACCCCAAAGGAACAATCCTCCCCCTGGATTCCACTATCCTAACGAGCCTTCCCAATTCCCCACCCAATACAATCGCTTTCCCAAGAATCAAAATCAAGGCCAACCCAATTTGGGACAAGCCTCTTCTTCTAAACAACCATGGGAAAGTGCTGTAGAGGATCTTGCTTCCTTCACCCATTCTAGCCTCAAGAAAACTGAAACCCAAATAGGTCAACTTGCATCCCACCTTAGCCAGCAACAACCATCCAATTCATCCCAACTCCCATCTCAACCATTACCCAACCCTAAGGGTAATGTAAGTGCAATTGCACTTAGATCGGGAAAGCAAATTTCTATGCCCCATGCTAATTACTCTACCTCCCCTTTCGATGTTGATCAAGAAAATGAAAAGAACAAAAAGATGGAAAAGGAACTTGAATCCACTCCTTCACCTCCTTCCATTCCTCTACGGAACCCAATTCCTTTTCCTCAAGCCATCTCCAAGACTAAGAAGTCCTTTGAACCTGATCCTGAAATGATTGACATGTTTAGACATGTTGAAGTGAACATCCCCCTCTTAGATTCCATCAAACAAATCCCTAAGTATGGCAAGTTTCTTAAGGAATTGTGCACCCATAAGAGGAAACTTAGGAACATTGAAAATGTTTCAACCCAACAGTCCATTCCCATGAAGTGAAAAGATCTAGGGACCTTCACGGTTCCATGTCAAATAGGGAGTTCCAACATTGATGATGCACTCATAGACCTTGGAGCCTCAAAAATGTCATTCCCAAATCCATTTTCTCCAACCTTGGTCTAGGTCCCTTGCACCCAACGGGTGTTTTCATTCAATTAGCCAATCGAAGCACTGCCAGTCCTGAAGGGATAATTGAGGATGTTCTTGTTCGGGTCAATAATCTTATCTTCCCAGCTGATTTCTATGTCCTTGACATGGAAGGTGAGACAACCTCTTCTCGATCTCCCCTAATTCTAGGAAGACCATTCCTCATGACTACGAGAACCAAGATTGATGTCCATTCAGGCATCTTATCCATGGAATTCGGTGACCAACTGGTCAAGTTCAACATTTTCCAAGCCATGCGATACCCATCTGAGGATCACTCTGCATTCTCAATCCATGCTTTTGAGGAAACTTCTAAGATTCAATCAAACCCCAATACACCATGTTCTTCATGTTCTAATGATAAAGGATCTTGTGAAATCTGCACCATGATTAACAAAGTCATAAATGGTGAAGTTGATGTGGACCTCTCATTCATAGACTCCATCAATCTAGAGGAACTTGAAAACTCTCTTAAATCCCACATCAACTCTGATCTCTACTGCTCCACCTTGGACAGTGTTGAGGAAAATGATCCAAACCCATCTGGAATCCCTCCTACCCTGTCATTATCTCTGCTTCACTTTCTGAAACTAAGGAGTCCCAACTTGTTCAAGTGTTAGAGGAAAACAAAAATGCCTTAGGTTGGACCCTAGAGGATATTCCAGGAATCAACCCTGCCCTTTGCATGCATCACATCCATCTAGAGGAATCATCCAAACCAATTAGGCAACGTCAAAGAAGACTCAATCCACTCATACTTGAGGTAGTTAGGGAAGAGATTACCAAGCTTCTTCAAGCTGGTATTATCTACCCAATATCTGATAAGGAATGGGTTAGTCCAATTCAAGTCGTTCCTAAGAAGGGCGGGATAACAATTGTCACAAATGAACATGGAGAAGTGGTCACAACTCGAGTGAAAAACAAATGGCGTGTGTGCATCGATTATCACAAATTGAATGCTGAAACACGAAAAGATCACTACCCACTTCCTTTCCTTGACCAAATTCTTGAGAGATTGGCCGGAAAGTCACACTATTGATTTCTTGATGGTTACACCGGCTACTTCCAAATTCCAATCGCACCTCAAGAACAAGAAAAGACCACATTCACTTGCCCCTTTGGAACCTATACCTATAGGCGAATGCCTTTTGGCCTTTGTAATGCTCCTGCAACATTCCAGCGGTGTATGATGAGTATCTTTTCTGAATTCATTGAGAATTTCATGGAGGTCTTCATGGATGACTTTACCATTTATGGCGAGTCATTTGAATCTTGCTTACATTCACTCTCTTTGGTCCTTCAAAAGTGTGTCAAGTGCAACCTTGTGCTGAATTATGAAAAATGTCACTTCATGGTTTCAAATGGGATTGTTCTAGGGCACATAATTTCTCAAGAGGGTATCCAAGTTGATCCAGCCAAAATTGAGGTGATCCAATCACTTCCTGAACCCAAATCAGTTCGAGACATTCGGTCCTTCCTTGGTCATTCCGGTTTCTATCGGCGATTCATTCAGAACTTCAGCAAGATTTCCCTCCCACTCACTCATTTACTTCAAAATGATGTCACATTCAATTTTGATGAGGCTTGCAAGAGAGCCTTCATTGAACTCAAATCTGCTCTCACATCTGCTCCAATAATCCAACCCCCAGATTGGTCCTTTCCATTTGAATTGATGTGTGATGCTTCTGATAGGGCCATTGGGGCTGTTCTTGGTCAATGAAGAGAAAACATTCATCATGTCATCTTTTATGCCTCAAAAACATTGGATGAAACTCAATAACACTACACTGTGACTGAAAAAGAACTTTTAGCTGTGGTTTTTGCCTTGGATAAATTCCGGCCCTATCTCTTAGGTTCCAAAATCATCATCTTCATGGACCACTCAACATTAAAGTTCTTACTTAAGAAAAGTGATTCCAAACCAAGGCTAATAAGATAGATTTTAATGCTCCAAGAGTTTAACCTTGTGATAAAAGATAAACCTGGAAAAGAAAACCCTCTGGCTGACCACCTGAGTAGAATTTCTAATTCTTCTCATTCTGAAATAATTGATCCTGAATTTCCAACTGAACACCTCTCCTCTCTCACTCCAAAGTTACCATGGTATGCCCCAATTGTCAATTACTTGGTTTCCGGTGTTTTCCCTGAATATTTTTCAAAAGAACAAAAAGAAAAGATGAAAAGTGATTCAAAGAATTATTTTTGGGAAGATAATAAACTTTGGAAAACCGGGGCTGACATGGTAATTAGGAGATGTGTTGATGAAACTGAACAATCCTCCATCTTGGAATTCTTCCACTCAATGCCTGGAGGTGGCCACTTTGGACCACAAAGGACTTCTCGAAAGGTCCTAGATTCTGGATTCTTTTGGCCTTCACTCTTCAAGGACTCACACGAGTTCTGTCAATCATGTCCCACTTGCCAAAAGTTTGGCACAATTTCCAAAAGAAACGAAATGCCTCAAAATCCATTACTCTTCTGTGAGCTTTTCGATGTTTGGGGCATCGATTTCATGAGACCTTTTCCCCCTTCCAATGGATTATCCTACATTCTCCTTGCTTTTGACTATGTTTCTAGGTGGGTTGAGGCCAAACCCACTAGGAAAGATGATTCTCAAACTGTGAGTGGGTTCCTCAAAACCCATATCTTCCATCGATTCGGAACACCACGTGCTTTGATAAGTGACTTAGGAACTCATTTCTGTAATAGAACCATGGAGTCACTTTTGAAAAATAATGGGGTTGTACATAAAACATCCACTGCATATCACCCTCAAACAAATGTAATGGCTGAACTTTCTAACAGAGAAGTGAAAAGAGTGCTTGAAAGAATTGTTAAGCCCACGAGAAAAGACTGGCCCGATAGACTTGGTGAAGCACTTTGGGATTATCTAACTGCTTATAAAACACCCATTGGGATGTCTCATTTTCGGCTTGTTTTTGGTAAAGCATGTCACTTACCAGTTGAAAAAAAACATAAGTCATTTTGGGAAGTGAAAACATGTAATTTTCATCTTGAAAAATCTGGTGAAGAAAGATTGTTGCAATTGGATGAACTGGAGGATCTTCGACTTGAATCCTATGAGAATTCCAATATGTACAAAGAGAAGGCTAAGGTACTCCATGACAAACACATCCTGAGAAAGGTATTTCATGAAGGTGAAAAGGTAATTCTCTTCAATTCTCAATTTCGGCTTCACCCAGGTAAGCTTAATTCTCGTTGGGAAGGTCCTTTTGTTATTACTAACGTTTACCCATTTGGTGCAGTGCAAGTCCAAGACCCTTCTTCAAAAAGAACATTCACGGTAAATGGACACCGGTTAAAGCATCACCATGAGAGGCCATTCACTTCAGGTTCCACATCGACTTCCATTGACCCACCACTAGATGGAAATGGCGACCCACCAAATCCAAACCAGGGGCCACTTCTTTCCCTTTAACTCTCTCTCTCCTCAATCTCTCTTCCCTCTCTTCTTCTCTCTATTTCTTCTTCTTCCTCTCTCCCTCTAATTTTTTTTACAACATTCTTCCACAACCTATTTTCTATTTTCTCTTTTGTGTGGATGTGTCATTAAAAATAAAAAAATTTAAAAAAATTAATTATAAAAAATGAAAATTAAAAAAAAGGGTGTCATAATTACTAATCATCCAATATTGAAATTTTGTCCAACCATTTTGGGGAGTCAAAAGGCTTGTTTTAAACTCAAATATATTGAATTTTTATCTCAAACTTGGTTAAACAATTTTTTGTCAATAAAAAACATTTTGAATGAACAATTTTTGGTGGAAAATGATTCTCCCCTACCGTGCGGAATAACATTAGCCTTCATGCCAAGGTCATATATGGCCATCTTTTTCATTGTGTGTCTTCACCACTGATTGTCAGTCTTGATTTTGTGGACCTTCGAGCTGAATTTCCATCTTTTGTGTGCATTAATATGATAGAGGCATTTTCTAAGCCACGTGAGAATTAGAATATCCAAATAGCCTCCCATTACCCTTACATTGATCATACTTTTGAAAGCCCCATTTAGCCTATGAAAACCTTTCTTCTGGTAGCCACATTACAAGCCTAATACCTTGTCCCACCCAACATCTTCATGGATTTTCATTGTACAATTTATTTAAATTTAAGTGTGGGGGGAATGGACTTCATTTTTGGGCGTACTTTCATTGATTTCCAATGTGTCATCCTATGCTTGAGGGAAAGCATCCATTCAAGTGTGGGGGAGAGGTTGTAATTCTGTGAGCTTTGGGGTGTATATGTGTAGTTGTCATTTATACAAAAGTCATTGAAAAGTGTTCAAAAAAATGAAAAAAATTATTATATAAAAAAATGAAAAAAATAAAAAAAGGAATGGGTTGTGTCTTGGGTGGGTCAAAAATCATTCATCATCAACCTTTGTTCGTGTTATAAATTAGTTCCATGTGGGGATCAAGCATGGGTTGGGAGATGACTGTGAGACTTGTTTCAAGCACAACTTTTGAAAAAAAAGAAAAAAAAGAAAAAAAAGAACACTTGAATCATCTTGTATTGTGTCATTATTGGAAGTCTTCCATGTTGTACATATTCCATCATCTAACCCTATTCCATTTTCTATCTCCCTCACTTTTCATTCATCACACATTCATGCCCTTGTAAATATGTGTTTCTATTTCCTTTCAAATCAAATTTCAAAAAATGTGCATTGATTTTTCCTTGTTGGTGTTTTTAACCCCTCTTTTCCTTTGGAAATTATATACCTACTGTCCCATAGCCACTGAAAAACCCCTTAAAAGACCTCTTGATTCTGGTACACATTAGATTTGGGAATGGAAGCTGAGGTCTCTTACAAACTCTTGATTTTCACTTTTTGTTGGTGAATGAGTGAACCTCCTAAAATACATTTTTATCATCTTGAGAGGAGTAAGTTTTGAGTGCCTACATTTTCCAATTCAAACCTTGAACATGAAAAAATGAATTGTTTCTGATGCATTATTGTGAACCAAATTTGTGTTGGAATTCAATATGGATGAGTGAAATAGTCTAAACCTCCCCTGATTGGAGAAAACAAAATTTTAATATTTGTTGGTGAGTGAAAATGATTTTGTCATGTTTTTATATTTGTTGCACATGAGGACACGCACAAATATAAGTGTGGGGGAGTTGATGTTATTAATATTTTCATGAATTATTATATTCCCACTTTACTTATTTAATATGAAATGTGCATAATTTGTGTGAAATATTAATGTTTTAATATTAAGTATAATATTTGAGCATTTTTAGAAGTAGTCAAATTGAGTCAGTTTAATGTTTTAATTATAACTATCACTATACCGATCCAAATTGTATGGTTCTTGTTTTTTAGGATTCTCCTTTCAATATACAACATTTCATTAGAAGGAACCATGATCCAATTCTGCCATTTGAAGGGCCATATGGTCCTCACAAACAAGACCAATGAATCTGTGAACAAACTGGACCAGCCTTGAAGATTGATTTACTGGGCTCAATACAGAAGTCCAAAAACATTAAATCTCCACCATAATTCGGGGGACACTACATTTAATCTTTGATAAAAATTTCAAGGCCCAAATCCAAGTACAATGGGCACAAATAAATCTTTGAAGTCCAGCCCACCATTCTGGCCGAGAATAAAATTCAGTATAGTATGCATGACATATCTCCTGATGTAAGAATCAAAGAGAGCTGAGATTTTTCAGTGTGAAAGAGGAGATATAGGCTGCCGACATTTTTGAAGAAGTCATTCAGATTTGAAGGCATCTTCATGTTCAAAAATCCATTCACATTTTAAACATTGAAAAAGCATGGATAGGAATGGGCAGTTTACCTTTGTTTAATAAAACCGCCATAACTTCGTATCCACTTGTCCAAATGCCTCCATATTTTGACAGTAGTCGGAAAACTTTATTATCTACAACTTTGAAGAAGGATATATTTGAAGAGTCGGCTGTCGGAATTGCCAAATTGGCGATGAAAGTGGAGGGACAGATTGGAAATGCAAACAGTCCACTCCTTGGGCTATAAATACTCTCTCCTTCTCTCCTTGAGAGGGGTCGGCATTTCAGAAGAGAGGAGATCATATTGGCACGACCAAAGCTTTTCCAAAGGCTTGGGAGGACCTTCCATACTCATGTTTTCACTTGAGGGACCTTTCCTCCTCTCTTTGTTTTCACTTACTTTTGTGTTCTTCATTTTTTTAATCTTGTAATTCTCTTTCTTTGTAATTCTGTTTTAATGCAAGTTACTTCTTCAATATCTTTTATTCTCATCCACCTTCTGTAGTTTAATATTTATGTTCCTAAAATAGTTTAAATTCAGTTGAATCCCCTTCCCTTCTTTTGCTTCCTCATTCAATCGAAAATCTGTTTTTAATTATCATCATCGTTCGTGTGTGTGTGTCAACGTACCACTCTTTTCTAATCCCTTTCTTTTTCTTCTATTCTTAATTTATCATCATAATTATTTTAACCAGAATATTAAACATCCAAATGGCTGAGTAAATCTCTCATTGGGGTGAGTTATAATTCGGGGATGTTAAGTGATTGAGAGTTTTGCTCGATGAGTATTCTTTAAATTAATATTGTGTATGTTAAACTTAATATGTCATGGATTAATGATATGTTTTGTTTAAAGAGTGGTTTCCATGGGTTATTGGAACCATAAATACACTACCATAAATAAGTTTTTAATTAGATTAGAACCCTAAGTTAAGTTAATGCTTGGATTAAAGCCTTCACACTTAGTAATTCCAATTAACGTCAACTTATGACATGGGTGTTAATTTAATGCAATACAAAGTAAGGCTCATGGATATCACATGCTTAACTCCCCAATAATGAACTCACCCCAATATTTATCAATTTGGTAAATAAAATATCATCCATAAATCATTTCAATTAAGCTCTGCAAACAAACCCCCCTAATAAAAATACAATCAACTAAAAACAAACAACTACTACAAAGTATCAACGCCGAGGATTCGACCCGAGTGCTGCTATACACATTAGCAGAGCACCGGAACTTTGACCGGTCGATAGGCGACAATCGGCCGTGCGTTTCAAATGGCGCCGTTGCCGGGGATGGTGCTTTAAGTAGTCATTAGTTTCTGGTTATTGTAAAAAAAACCAAAAAAAATCAAAAATTTTGAAAAAAAATTGAAAAAAAAAACACAAAGAAAAACTCGTCTTCCTCTTAAAAATCATTAACTGAAAAAATACAAAGAAAAACCCATCTTCCTCTTTCTTCCAAAATCTCTCTGAATTCCCCGTAGCCTTCCAAACAATCCCTCAGATTTGTTTGACCCTGAAATTGATAGAACTCTTCGTCGACTTAGGAGGACCATTAGGGATAACCAAATCACCCAAGAACCAATCATTGCCCTACCAATTGAATTAGATATGGCCAATCCTAGGGAACAAACATTGAAAGAACTTTCTGCCCCTAATATGAATTACCAACCTCTTGGTATTCAATATCCAAACATTGAAGCTGACTTCGAACTCAAATCTGGTTTGATTCATCTTCTCCCTCATTTTCACGGGCTAGCCGGTGAGGATCCACATCTTCACCTTAAAGAGTTCCAAGTAGTATGCTCTACCATGAAGCCTCAAGGGGTTTCTAAAGAACAAATCAAGCTTAGAGATTTACCCTTTTCCCTAGTGGATTATGCCAAGTCTTGGCTCTACTACCTCCCACCTGGTTCCATAAACTCATGGGTTGACATGAAGAGACTTTTCCTTGAGAAGTTCTTTCCCGCTTCCCGAACAGCTTCTATCCGAAAGGAAATAAGCGGCATCTGTCAATTCCCTAATGAATCACTCCATGAGTATTGGGAGAGGTTCAAAAAGCTTGTGGCAACTTGTCCACACCATCAAATCCCTGACCAACTCCTGATCCAATACTTCTATGAGGGGTTATTGTCTATGGAGCGAACTCTCATTGATGCCGCAAGTGGCGGTGCTCTTGTTGACAAAACTCCTACAGCTGCAAGAGATCTCATAAGTAACATGGCTGTAAACACGCAGCAATTCCATACTCGAGCACATGCTCAAGTGAAACAAGCCCAAGAGAATCAATCCATAGAGCCCAACAAGATGACTGAGTGGATGAGTGAACTTACAGGTCTTGTGTGTCAACTAGCGGTGGCTACCAAAGCCCCAACCTCATCTTCTCCACAGTCACTATTCCCTGGACCTATCAAGAATTGTGGAATCTGTAACTCTCCATCTCATCCGACTAACACATGTCCACAAATTCAAGATGATCCATCTGATTCATCTAGTCCAATGGAGCTCAATGCGGCATATGCTCAGCGAAACTTCAACCCTCAACAATCAGGTCAGTTTGTTAGAAACTTCAACCAACCCCACTCTGAGCCCTTCTCTTCTACCTTTAACCCACCTCTGAGGTATGGTAATCCCATTTCTCATCCTCCTCAGTTCCCTCATCAAAATCCAAACCGGTTCCAATATGGTCAAAGTGGTGGTAACATCCATCAACCTTATCCTTTTGTTCCTCAACCCCAAAGGAACAATCCTCCTCCTGGATTCCACTATCCCAACGAGCCTTCCCAATTCCTCAACCAATACAACCGCTTTCCTAAGAACCAAAATCAAGGCCAACCCAATTTGGGACAAGCCTCTTCTTCTAAACAACCATGGGAAAGTGCTGTAGAGGATCTTGCTTCCTTCACCCGTTCTAGCCTCAAGAACATTGAAACCCAAATAGGTCAACTTGCATCCCACCTGAGCCAGCAACAACCATCTAATTCATCCCAACTCCCAGCTCAACCAGTACCCAACCCTAAGGGTAATGTAAGTGCGATTGCACTTAGATCAGGAAAGCAAATTGCTATGCCCCATGCTGATTCCTCTACCTCCCCTTTCGATGTTGATCTAGAAAATGAAAAGAACAAAAAGCTGGAAAAGGAACTTGAATCCACTACTTCACCTCCTCCCATTCCTCTAAGGAACCCAATTCCTTTTCCTCAAGCCATCTCCAAGCCTAAGAAGTCCTTTGAACCTGATCCTGAAATGCTTGACATGTTTAGACGTGTTGAAGTGAACATCCCCCTCTTAGATGCCATCAAAAAAATCCCTAAGTATGCCAAGTTTCTTAAGGAATTGTGCACCCATAAGAGGCAACTTAGGAACATTGAAAATGTTTCAACCCAACAGTCCATTCCCTTGAAGTGTAAAGATCTAGGGACTTTCACGGTTCAATACCAAATTGGAAGTTCCAACTTTGATGATGCACTCATAGACCTAGGAGCCTCAATTAATGTAATGCCCAAATCCATATTCTCCAACCTTGGTCTAGGTCCCTTGCACCCAACGGGTATTTTCATTCAATTAGCCAATCGAAGCACTGCCAGTCCTGAGGGGATAATTCAGGATGTTCTTGTTCGGGTCAATGATCTTATCTTCCCAGCTGATTTCTATGTCCTTGACATGGAAGGTGAGACGACCTCTTCTCGATCTCCCCTAATTCTAGGAAGACCATTCCTCATGACTGCGATAAACAAGATTGATGTCCACTCAGGCATCTTATCCATGGAATTCGGTGACCAACTGGTCAAGTTCAACATTTTCCAAGCCATGCGATACCCATCTGAGGATCAATCTGTATTGTCAATCCATGCTTTTGAGGACACTTCTAAGATTCAATCGAACCCCAATCCACCATGTTCTTCATGTTCTAATGATAAAGGATCTTGTGAAATCTGCACCATGATTAACAAAGTCATAAATGGTGAAGTTGATGTGGACCTCTCATTCATAGACTCCATCAATCTAGAGGAACTTGAAAACTCTCTTGAATCCCACATTAACTCTGATCTCTACTGCTCCACCTTGGACAGTGTTGAGGAAAATGATCTAAACCCATCTGGAATCCCTTCTCCTGCTCCTAACTTGTCTAGCTCTCAAATCAAGGCTGGAAATGATCTAAAACCACTTCCTTCACACCTCAAGTATGCATTCCTTTTCCATGATCCCTCCTACCCTGTCATTATCTCTGCTTCACTTTCTGAAACTGAAGAGTCCCAACTTGTTCAAGTGTTAGAGGAAAACAAAAATGCCTTAGGTTGGACCCTAGAGGATATTCCAGGAATCAAGCTTTCCCTTTGCATGCATCACATCCATCTAGAGGAATCATCAAAACCAATTAGGCAACCTCAAAGAAGACTCAATACACTCATACTTGAGGTAGTTAGGGAAGAGATTACCAAGCTTCTTCAAGCTGGTATTATCTACCCAATTTCTGATAGTGAATGAGTTAGTCCAATTCAAGTCGTTCCTAAGAAGGGCGGGATAACAGTTGTCACAAATGAACATGGAGAAGTGGTCACAACTCGAGTGAAAAACAAATGGCCTGTGTGCATCGATTATCACAAATTGAATGCTGAAACATGAAAATATCACTACCCACTTCCTTTCCTTGACCAAATGCTTGAGAGATTGGCCGGAAAGTCACACTATTGCTTTCTTGATGGTTACACCGGCTACTTACAAATTCCAATCGCACCTCAAGACCAAGAAAAGACCACATTCATTTGCCCCTTTGGAACCTATGCCTATAGGCGAATGCCTTTTGGCCTTTGTAATGCTCCTGCAACATTCCAGTGGTGTATGATGAGTATCTTTTCTGAATTCATTGAGAATTGCATGGAGGTCTTCATGGATGACTTTACCATTTATGGCGAGTCATTTGAATCTTGCTTACATTCACTCTCTTTGGTCCTTCAAAAGTGTGTCAAGTTCAACCATGTGCTGAATTTTGAAAAATGTCACTTCATGGTTTCAAATGGGATTGTTCTAGGTCACATAATTTCTCAAGAGGGTATCCAAGTTGATCCAGCCAAAATTGAGGTGATCCAATCACTTCCTGAACACAAATCAGTTCGAGACATTCGGTCCTTCCTTGGTCATGCCGGTTTCTATCGACGATTCATTAAGAACTTCAGCAATATTTCCCTCCCACTCACTCGTTTACTTCAAAATGATGTCACATTCAATTTTGATGAGGCTTGAAAGAGAGCCTTCATTGAACTCAAATCTGCTCTCACATCTGCTCCAATAATCCAACCCCCAGATTGGGCCTTACCATTTGAATTGATGTGTGATGCTTTTGATAGGGCCATTGGGGATGTTCTTGGTCAAAGAAGAGAAAACATTCCTCATGTCATCTTTTATGCCTCAAAAACATTGGATGAAACTCAATCACACTACACTGTGACTGAAAAAGAACTTTTAGCTATGGTTTTTTCCTTGGATAAATTCCGGCCTTATCTCTTAGGTGCCAAAATCATCATCTTCACGGACCACTCAGCATTAAAGTTCTTACTTAAGAAAAGTGATTCCAAACCAAGGCTAATAAGATGGATTTTAATGCTCCAAGAGTATGACCTTGTGATAAAAGATAAACCTGGAAAAGAAAACCCTGTAGCTGATCACCTGAGTAGAATTTCTAATTCTTCTCATTCTGAAATAATTGATCCTGAATTTCCAACTGAACACCTCTCATCTGTCCCTCCAAAGTTACCATGGTATGCCCCAATTGTCAATTACTTGGTTTCTGGTGTTTTCCCTGAATATTTTTCAAAAGAACAAAAAGAAAAGATGATAAGTGATTCAAAGCATTATTTTTGGGAAGATAATAAACTTTGGAAAACTAGGGCTGACATGGTAATTAGGAGATGTGTTGATCAAACTGAACAATCCTCCATCTTGGAATTCTGCCACTCAATGCCTGGAGGTGGCCACTTTGGACCACAAAGGACTTCTCGAAAGGTCCTAGATTCTGGATTCTTTGGCCTTCACTCTTCAAGGACTCACACGAGTTCTGTAAATCATGTCCCACTTTCCAAAAGTTTGGCACAATTTCCAAGAGAAACGAAATGCCTCAAAATCCATTAATCTTCTGTGAGCTTTTCGATGTTTGGGACATCGATTTCATGGGACCTTTTCCCCCTTCCAATGGATTATCCTACATTATCCTTGCTGTTGACTATGTTTCTAGGTGGGTCGAGGCCAAACCCACTAGGAAAGATGATGCTCAAATTGTGAGTGAGTTCCTCAAAACCCATATCTTCCATCGATTCGGAACACCACGTGCTTTGATAAGTGACTTAGGAACTCATTTCTGTAATAGAACCATGGAGTCATTTTTGAAAAAGAATGGGGTTGTACATAAAACATCCACTTCATATCACCCTCAAACAAATGGAATGGCTGAACTTTCTAATAAAGAAGTGAAAAGAGTGCTTGAAAGAATTGTTAAGCCCACAAGAAAAGACTGGCCCGATAGACTTGGGGAAGCACTTTGGGCCTATTGAACAGCCTATAAGACACCCATTGGGATGTCTCCATTTAGGCTAGTCTTTGGTAAAGCCTGTCATTTACCAGTTGAAATCCAACATAAGTCATTTTGGGCTGTCAAAACATGTAATTTTGATTGTGAAAAATCTGGTGAAGAAAGATTGTTTCTGTTGACTGAATTGGAGGACCTTTGACTCGATTCGTATGAGAACTCCATTCTCTACAAAGAAAAGTCAAAGTCACTCCATGACAAGAACATTCTTCGAAAGGTATTTCTGGAAGGTGAAAAGGTAATTCTCTTTAATTCTCGATTTCGACTTCACCCAGGTAAGCTTAATTCTCGTTGGGAAGGTCCTTTTGTTATTACTAATGTTTACCCATTTGGTGCAGTGCAAGTCCAAGACCCTTCTTCAAAAAGAACATTCACGGTAAATGGACACCGGTTAAAGCATCACCATGAGAGGTCTCACAATCCAGGAACCACGTCGACTTCCATAGAAACCCCAACCACTTCAATAGAACCACCACTGGATGGAGACCCGCCAAATCCAAACCAGGGGGCACCTCTTTCCCTTTAACTCTCTCTCTCTCCTCAATCTCTCTTCCCTCTATTATTCTCTCTATTTCTTCTTCTTCCTCTCTCCCTCTCATTTTTTTACAACATTCTTCCACAACTTTTTTTTTTCTATTTTCTCTTTTGTGTGGATGCGTCATTAAAAATAAAAAAACAAATTTAAAAAAAATTAATTAAAAAAAAATGAAAATTAACAAAAAAAGGGGTGTCATAATTACTCATCATCCAATATTGAAATTCTGTCCAACCATTTTGGGGAGTCAAAAGGCTTGTTTTAAACTCAAATATATTGAATTTTTATCTCAAACTTGGGTAAAAAATTTTGTGTCAATAACAAACATTTTGAATGAACAATTTTTGGTGGAAAATGATTCTCCCCTACCATGCGGAATAACATTAGCCTTCATGCCAAGGTCATATATGGCCATCTTTTTCATTGTGTGTCTTCACCACTGATTGTGAGTCTTGAGTTTGTGGACCTTCGAGCTGAATTTCCATCTTTTGTGTGCATTAATATGATAGAGGCATTTTCTAAGCCACATGAGAATTAGAATAGCCAAATAGCCTCCCGTTACCCTTACATTGATCCTACTTTTGAAAGCCCCATTGAGCCTATGAAAACCTTTCTTTTGATATCCACATTACAAGCCTAATACCTTGTCCCACCCAACATATTCATGGATTTTCATTGTACAATTTATTTAAATTTAAGTGTGGGGGGAATGGACTTCATTTTTGGGCGTACTTTCATTGATTTCCAATGTGTCATCCTATGCTTGAGGGCAAGCATCCATTCAAGTGTGTGGGAGAGGTTGTAATTCTGTGAGCTTTGGGGTGTATATGTGTAATTGTCATTTTTACCAAAGTCATTGAAAAGTGTTCAAAAAAATGAAAAAAAATTATTATATAAAAAAAATGAAAAAAATAAAAAAAAGGAATGGGTTGTGTCTTGGGTGGGTCAAAAATCATTCATCATCAACCTTTGTTCGTGTTATAAATTAGTTCCATGTGGAGATCAAGCATGGGTTGGGAGATGACTGTGAGACTTGTTTCAAGCACAACTTTCAAAAAAAAGCAAAAAAAGAAAAAAAAAGAACACTTGAATCATATTTATTGTGTCATTATTGGAAGTCTTCCATGTTGTACATATTCCATCATCTCACCCTATTACATTTTCTATCTCCCTCACTTTTCATTCATCACACATTCATGCCCTTGTAAATATGTGTTTCTATTTCCTTTCAAATCAAATTTCAAAAAATGTGCATTGATTTTTCCATGTTGGTGTTTTTAACCCCTCTTTTCCTTTGGAAATTATATACCTACCGTCCCATAGCCACTGAAAAACCCCTTAAAAGACCTCTTGATTCTGGTACACATTACATTTGGGAATGGAAGCTGAGAGCTCTTACAAACTCTTGATTTTCACTTTTTGTTGGTGAATGAGTGAACCTCCTAAAATACATTTTTATCATCTTGAGAGGAGTAAGTTTTGAGTGCCTACATTTTCCAATTCAAACCTTGAACATGAAAAAATGAATTGTTTCTGATGCATTATTGTGAACCAAATTTGTGATGGAATTCAATATGGATGAGTGAAATAGTCTAAACCTCCCCTGATTGGAGAAAACAAAATTTTAATATTTGTTGGTGAGTGAAAATGATTTTGTCATGTTTTTATATTTGTTGCACACGAGGACACGCACAAATATAAGTGTGAGGGAGTTGATGTTATTAATATTTTCATGAATTATTATATTCCCACTTTACTTATTTTATATGAAATGTGCATAATTTGTGTGAAATATTAATGTTTTAATATTAAGTATAATATTTGAGCATTTTTAGAAGTAGTCAAATTGAGTCAGTTTAATGTTTTAATTATAACTATCACTATACGGATCCAAATTGTGTGGTTTATGTTTTTTAGGATTCTCCTTTCAATATACAACATTTCATTAGAAGGAACCATGATCCAATTATGCCATTTGAAGGGTCATATGGTCCTCACAAACAAGACCAAAGAATCTGTGAACAAACTGTCCCAGCCGTGAATATTGATTTACTGGGGTCAATACAGAAGTTCAAAAACATTAACTCTCCACCATAATTTGGGGGACACTACATTTCATCGTGGATAAAAATTTCAAGACCCAAATCCAATTACAAGGGGTACAAATAAATCTTTGAAGTCCAGCCCACCATTCTGGCCGAGAATTATTTTCAGTATAGTATGCATGACATATCTCCTGATGTAAGCATCCAAGCGAGCTGATATTTTTCAGTTTGAAAGAGGAGATATAGGTGGCCGACTTTTTTGAAGAAGTCATTCGGATTTGAAGGCATCTTCCTGTTCAAAAATCCATTCACATTCTGGACATTGAAAAATCATGGATAGAAATGGACAGTTTACCTTTGTTTAATAAAACCGCCATAACTTTGGATCCACTTGTCCAAATGCCTCCATATTTTGACAGTATTCGGAAAACTGTATTATCTACAACTTTGAAGAAGGAGATATTTGAATATTCGGCTGTCTGTATTGCCAAATTGGCGATGAAAGTTGAGGGACAGATTGGGAATGCAAACAGTCCACTCCTTGGGCTATAAATACTCTCTCCTTCTCTCCTTGAGAGGGGTTGGCATTTCAGAAGAGAAAAGATCATATTGGCACGACCAAATCTTTTACAAAGGCTTGGGAGGACCTGCCATACTCAAGTTTTCACTTGAGAGACCTTTCCTACTCTCTTTGTTTTCACTTACTTTTGTGTTCTTCATTTTTGTAATCTTGTAATTTTCTTTCTTTATAATTCTGTTTTAATGCAAGTTACTTCTTCAATATCTTTTATTCTCATCCACCTTCTGTAGTTTAATATTTATGTTCCTAAAATAGTTTAAATTCAGTTGAATCCCCTTCCCTTCTTTTGCTTCCTCATTCAATCGAAAATCTGTTTTTAATTATCATCATCGTTCGTGTGTGTGTGTCAACGTACCACTCTTTTCTAATCCCTTTCTTTTTCTTCTATTATTAATTTATCATCATAATTATTTTAACCAGAATATTAAACATCCAAATGGCTGAGTAAATCTCTTATTGGGGTGAGTTATAATTCAGGGATGTTAAGTGATTGAGAGTTTTGCTCGATGAGTATTCTTTAAATTAATATTGTGTATGTTAAACTTAATATGTCATGGATTAATGATATGTTTTGTTTAACGAGTGGTTTCCATGGGTTATTGGAACCATAAATACACTACCATAAATAAGTTTTGATTTATATTAGAACCCTAAGTTAAGTTAAGGCTTGGATTATAGCCTTCACACTTAGTAATTCCAATCAACGTCAACTTATGACCTGAGGAATGTTTTCTCTTCTTTGACCAAGAACAGCCCCAATGGCCCTATCAGAAGCGTCACACATCAATTCAAATGGAAAGGACCAATCTAGGGGTTGGATTATTGGAGCAGATGTGAGAGCAGATTTGAGTTCAATGAAGGATCTCTTGCAAGCCTCATCAAAATTGAATGTGACATCATTTTTAAGTAAACGAGTGAGTGGGAGGGAAATCTTGCTGAAGTTCTGAATGAATCGCCGATAGAAACCGGCATGACCAAGGAAGGACCAAATGTCTCGAACTGATTTGGGTTCAGGAAGTGATTGGATCACCTCAATTTTGGCTGGATCAACTTGGATACCCTCTTGAGAAATTATGTGCCCTAGAACAATCCCATTTGAAACCATGAAGTGACATTTTTCAAAATTCAGCACAAGGTTGCACTTGACACACTTTTGAAGGACCAAAGAGAGTGAATGTAAGCAATATTCAAATGAATCGCCATAAATGGTAAAGTCATCCATGAAGACCTCCATGCAATTCTCAATGAATTCAGAAAAGATACTCATCATACACCGCTGGAATGTTGCAGGAGCATTACAAAGGCCAAAAGGAATTCACCTATAGGCATAGGTTCCAAAGGGGCAAGTGAATGTGGTCTTTTCTTGGTCTTGAGGTGCGATTGGAATTTGGAAGTAGCCAGTGTAACCATCAAGAAAGCAATAGTGTGACTTTTCTACCAATCTCTCAAGAATTTGGTCAAGGAAAGGAAGTGGGTAGTGATCTTTTCGTGTTTCAGCATTCAATTTGCGATAATCAATGCACACACGCCATTTTTTTTCCACCCGAGTTGTGACCACTTCTCCATGTTCATTTGTGACAACTGTTATCCCGACCTTCTTAGGAATGACTTGAATTGGAATAACCCATTCACTATCAGAAATTGGGTAGATAATACCAGCTTGAAGAAGCTTGGTAATCTCTTCCCTAACTACCTCAAGTATGAGTGGATTGAGTCTTCTTTGAGGTTTCCTAATTGTTTTGGATGATTCCTCTAGATGGATGTGATGCATGAAAAGGGCAGGGTTGATTCCTGGAATATCCTCTAGGGTCCAACCGAAGGCATTTTTGTTTTCCTCTAACACTTGAACAAGTTGGGACTCCTCAGTTTCAGAAAGTGAAGCAGAGATAATGACAGGGTAGGAGGGATCATGGAAAAGGAATGCATATTTGAGGTGTGAAGGAAGTGGTTTTAGATCAGTTTCAGCCTTGATTTGAGAGATAGACAAGTTAGGAGCAGGAGAAGGGATTCCAGATGGGTTTGGATCATTTTCCTCAACACTGTCCAAGGTGGAGCAGTAGAGATCAGAGTTGATGTGGGATTCAAGAGAGTTTTCAAGTTCCTCTAGATTGATGGAGTCTATGAATGAGAGGTCCACATAAACTTCACCATTTATGACTTTGTTAATCATGGTGCAGATTTCACAAGACCCTTTATCATTAGAACATGAAGAACATGGTGGATTGGGGTTCGATTGACTCTTAGAAGTGTCCTCAGAAGCATTGATTGAGAACGTAGAGTGATCCTCAGATGGGTATCGCATGGCTTGTAAAATGTTGAACTTGACCAGTTGGTCACCGAATTCCATGGATAAGATGCCTGAATGGACATCAATCTTGGTTCTCGCATTCATGAGGAATGGTCTTCCTAGAATTAGGGGAGATCGAGAATAGTTCGTCTCACCTTCCATGTCAAGGACATAGAAATTAGCAGGGAAGATAAGATCATTGACTCGGACAAGGACATCCTCAATTATTCCCTCAGGACTGGTAGTGCTTCGATTGGATAATTGAATGACAACACCCATTGGGTGCAAGGGACCTAGACCAAGGTTGGAGAAAATGGATTTGGGCATGACATTTATTGAGGCTCCAAGGTCTATGAGTGCATCATCAAAGTTGGAACTCCCTATTTTACATGGAACCGTGAAGGTCCTTGGATCTTTGCACTTCACGGGAATGGATTATTGGGTTGAAACATTTTTAATGTTCCTAAGTTGCCTCTTATGGGTGCACAATTCCTTAAAAAACTTGGCACACATAGGGATTTTTTTGATGGCATCTAAGAGGGGGATGTTCACTTCAACACGTCTAAACATGTCAAGCATTTCAGGATCAGGTTCAAAGGAATTCCTAGGCTTGGAGATGGCTTGAGGAAAAGGAATTGGGTTCCTTAGAGGAATGGAAGGAGGTGAAGGAGTGGATTCAAGTTCCTTTTCCAGCTTTTTGTTCTTTTCATTTTCTAGATCAACATCAAAAGGGGAGGTAGAGAAATCATCATGGGGCATAGCAATTTGCTTTCCCGATCTAAGTGCAATTGCACTTACATTACCCTTAGGGTTGGGTAATGGTTGAGCTAGGAGTTGGGATGAATTGGATGGTTGTTGCTGGATAAGGTTGGATGCAAGTTGACCTATTTGGGTTTCAATGTTCTTGAGGCTAGAACGGGTGAAGGATGCAAGATCTTCCACGACACTTTACCATGGTTGCTTGGAAGAAGAGGCTTGTCCCTGGTTGGGATTACCTTGATTTTGGTTCTTGGGAAAGCGATTGTATTGGGTGTGGAATTGGGAAGGCTCGTTAGGATAGTGGAATCCAGGAGGAGGATTGTTCCTTTGAGGTTGAGGAACAAAAGGATAAGGTTGATGGAAGTTACCACCACCTTGACCATATTGGAATTGGTTTGGGTTTTGAGGAGGGAATTGAGGAGGATGAGAAATGGGATTACCATACATCAGAGGTGGGTTAAAGGTAGAAGAGAAGGGCTCAGAGTGGGGTTGGTTGAAGTTTTGAACAAACTGACCTAATTGTTGAGGGTTGAAGTTTCGCTGAGCATATGCCGCATTGAGCTCCATTGGACTAGATGAATCAGATGGATCATCATGAAGTTGTGGACATGTGTCAGTCGGATGAGATGGAGAGTTGCAGATTCCACAATTCTGGATAGGTCCAAGGAATAGTGATTGTGGAGAAGATGAGGTTGGGGCTTTGGTAGCCACCACTAGTTGACGCACAAGACCTGTAAGTTCACTCATCCACCCAGTCATCTTGTTGGGCTCTATGGATTGATTCTCTTGGGCTTGTTTCACTTGAGCATGTGCTCGAGTATGGAATTGTTGCGTGTTTGCAGCCATGTTACTTATGAGATCTCTTGCAGCTGCAGGAGTTTTGTCAACAAGAGCACCGCCACTTGCGGCATCAATGAGAGTTCTCTCCATAGCCAATAACCCCTCATAGAAGTATTGGATCAGGAGTTGGTCAGGGATTTGATGGTGTGGACAAGTTGCCACAAGATTTTCGAACCTCTCCCAATACTCATGGAGTGATTCATTAGGGAATTGACGGATGACGCTTATTTCCTTTCGGATAGAAGCTGTTCGGGAAGCGGGAAAGAACTTCTCAAGGAAAAGTCTCTTCATGTCAACCCATGAGTTTATGGAACCAGGTGGGAGGTAGTAGAGCCAAGACTTGGCAGAATCCACTAGGGAAAAGGGGAAAGCTCTAATCTTGATTTGTTCTTCAGAAACCCCTTGAGGTTTCATGGTTGAGCAGACCACTTGGAACTCTTTGAGGTGAAGATGTGGATCCTCACCGGCTAGCCCGTGAAAATGAGGGAGAAGATGAATCAAACCCGATTTGAGTTCGAAATCAGCTTCTATGTTTGGATATTGAATACCAAGAGGTTGGTAATTCATATCAGGGGCAGCGAGTTCTTTTAGGGTTTGTTCTCTAGGATTGGCCATTTCTATTTCAACTGGTTGGATGAGGATTGGTTCTTGAATTATTTGATTATCTCTTATGTTCCTCCTAAGTTGGCAAAGTGTTCGCTCAATTTCAGGGTCAAACAAATCCGAGGGATTGTTTGGAAGGCTACGGGGCATTCAGAGAGATTTTGGAAGAAAGATGAAGATGAGTTTTTCTTTGTATTTTTTCAGTTTATGATTTTTTTGAGAAGACGGGTTTTTCTTTGTGTTTTTTTTTCAATTTTTTTTTAAAATTTGTTTTTTTTGTGTTTTCTTGACAATAACTAGAAACTAATGACTACTTAAAGAACCATCCCCGGCAACGCCGCCATTTGAAACGCACAGCCGATTGTTGCCTATCAACCGTTCAAAGTTCCGGTGCTCTGCTAATGTGTATAGCAGCACTCGGGTCAAATCCTCGGCGATGGTACTTCGTAGTAGTTGTTTGTTTTTTGTTGATTGTATTTTCATTAGGGGGGTTTGTTTGTAGAGATTAATTGAAATGTTTAATGAATGATGTTTGATTTACCAAATTGATAAATATTGGGGTGAGTTCATTATTGGGGAGTTAAGCATGTGATATCCTTGAGCCTTACTTTGTATTGCATTAAATTAACACCCATGTCATAAGTTGACGTTGATTGGAATTCCTAAGTGTGAAGGATTTAATCCAAGCCTTAACTTAACTTAGGGTTCTAATCTAAATCAAAACTTATTTATGGTAGTGTATTTATGGTTCCAATAATCCATGGAAACCACTCGTTAAACAAAACATATCATTAATCCATGACATATTAAGTTTAACATACACAATATTAATTTAAAGAATACTCATCAAGCAAAAGCTCTCAATCGCTTAACATACCTAAATTAAAACTCACCCCAATGAGAAATTTACTCAGCCATTTGGATGTTTAATATCCTGGTTAAAATAATTATGATGATAAATTAAGAATAGAAGAAAAAGAAAGGGATTAGAAAAGAGTGGTACGTTGACACACATACACGAACGATGATGATAATTAAAAATGGATTTTCGATTTAATGAGGAAGAAAAAGAAGGGAAGGGGATTCAACTGAATTTAAACTATTCTAAGAACATAAATATTAAACTACATAAGGTGGATGAGAATAAGAGATATTGAAGATGTAACTTTCATTAAAACAGAATTACAAAGAAACAGAATTACAAGATTACAAAAATGAAGAACACAAAAGTAAGTGAAAACAAAGAGAGGAGGAAAGGTCTCTCAAGTGAAAACCTGAGTATGGCAGGTCATCCCAAGCCTTTGGCAAAGCTTTGGTCGTGCCAATATGATCTCCTCTCTTCTGAAATGCCAACCCCTCTCATGGAGAGAAGGGGAGAGTATTTATAGCCCAAGGAGTGGACTGTTTGCATTCCCAATCTGTCCCTCCACTTGAATCGCCAATTTGGCTATTCAGAAATCCGAATCTTCAAATATCTCATTCTTAAAAGTTGTAGAAAATAAAGTTGTCCGACTACTTTCAAAATATGGAGGCATTTGGACAAGTGGATCCAAAGTTATGGCGGTTTTATTAAACAAAGGTAAACTGTCCATTTCTATCCATGCTTTTTCAATGGCCAAAATGTGAATGGATTTTTGAACAGGAATATGCCGTCAAATCCAAATGACTTCTTCAACAAAGTCGGCCTCCTATATCCCCTATTTCACACTGCAAACTCTCAGCTCTATTTGATGCTTACATCATGAGATATGTCATGCATACTATACTGATTTTAATTCTCGGCCATTATGGTGGGCTGGACTTTAAAGCATATGTTGGGCCCCTTGTTTTTGGATTTGGGCCTTGTAAGTTTTATACACGATTAAATTTAGTGTCCCCCGAATTATGGTGGAGTGTTAAGGTTTTTGGAATTCTGGATTGAGCCCAGTAAATCAATCTTCATGAATAGTCCAGTTTCTTCACAGATTCTTTGGTCTTGTTTGTGAGGACCATATGACCCCTCAAATGGTAGAATTGGCTCATGGTACATTCTAATGAAATGTTGTAAATTGAAATGAGAATCCTACAAAACAAGAAACACACAATTCGGATCAGTATAGTGACATTTATTATTAAAACATTAAACTGACTCAATTGGACTACTTCTAAAAATGCTCAAATATTATACTTAATATTAAAACATTAATATTTCACACAAATTATGCACATTTCATATAAAATAAGTAAAGGGGGAATATAATAAGTCATGAAAATATTAATAAAATCAGTTATTATACAGGGTGACCTTGTAGTTGCTTATGGATCACATCAGCGTAGGCCACATGAGAAGAATTACCCTACCCATGAACTTGAACATGCAGCTATAATGCACACACTTAAGAGTTGGTTGCATTACCTTTATGGTGAATGGTTTACCATGTTTGTGGACCACAAAATCCTAAGTTATATCTTCTTTGAAAAATATTTGAATCTTCACCAGAGGTATTGGGTGGAGTACCTAAAATCATTCAACTTTGACATCGCATATACCCCTAGGAAAGGGAATTTAATTAAAGAGGCTTTAAGAAGGAAACTTCCAATCCAGGAAGTGAAAGAATATTTGTACGAGTGGAATTTGATGGTTCTCTTTGAATAGTTGCATATAAGAGTTTTAGATAAAGGGGATAAATATTCTCTAGCCATCATTCAGTTATTTTCATCTCTTCTTAAGATGATTATTCAAGATAAATAGATTAATGGTGAATTTTTTAGCATTATGTAATATCATTATGGTAAGGATATAGTTTCCCAATGGTCTTTCTATAAAGAGGGTGTTCTTTGCTATAAGAATTGCTTCACTGTGCCTTTAGTGGAAAGGAAGGCTAGGATGGGGGGTTTTCATAATTCCCAGTGGGAAGTGCACCTAGGAACCAAAAAAATGTTCTATGATATTTGGTGGCAGTTCTGGTCGTCAGCTATTAGTAGAGACATTGCGTCTGTCATTTCTATACATGTCAGCAGGTTAAGGTCGAGCACCGTAAACCTTCAGGTTTTATTCAACCAATTTTAGTCCCTACATGGAAGTGGGATGAGATCTCTATGGACTTTTTTGTTGGGTTACCACACACCTAGAGAAATAAGAATGTAATATGGGTTTTTATTGACATTCTGACCAAGTTTGATCACTTTATACCCATTCAAGATATAGCCAAATTTGAGGAGTTGGGGAATATATATGTGAAATAGATTGTTCATTTTAATAGAGTTCCATCTTCTATATTCTCTGATAGTGATCCTTGGTTTAGTTATTTATTTTGGAGTGGCCTTCTGGAGGCACTTGGATCTCAGGTTTATTTGAGCACGACCTACCATCCACAATCAGATGGTCAGACTGAAAGAGCTATAAAAATTCTAGAGTATATACTTCACACCTATGTTCTCAACTTCAGCGGGGATTGTGATGATCACATGGGGCTGTTTGAGTTCTCTTATAACAAAATTTACCAGTACCCAATTAGGATAGATCCTTATGAGGCCTTGAATGGTCATACATGTAAATCTCCACTATGCTAGTCAGAGGTTGGTGAAAGTTCCTTGGTTGGACCAAGATTGGAGCTGAGAGGAAAACTAAGATTTAGATTACTTTTCAAAGAATATTGACATCAAAGAGACGATATATGTGTTATGCTGATAGAAACCATAGAACATTGGAATTTTTATTTGGTGACCAGGTGTTCTTGAAATTTTCACCCCGGTTGGGTCATCGATGACTTGGGAGGAAAGGGGAAGCTTTCTACACATTTTCTGGGACCATTCAAGGTTGTTTAGAAGGTGGGAAAAGTTTCTTACCATTTGGAAATTTCACCATAGATAACATCGATACATAACGTGTTCCATGTATCAAATATAAGAAAGTATCTCTCCTATCAATCACATGTTTTTGAGCTGGAGTGATCTTGAGGTTGAGCCCAATTTATCCTTGATTGAATGGACAGTCGGTATAATAGATTCTGATACCATGGTACTTGATTTTAGGATAATACTATTGGTTTGTGTGCTTTGGAATCACGATTATGATAACCATGATATGTGGGAATGTGAGGTGCAGATGAGAGAATAATGAACTCGTCTTTTTGGCATGGAAGTTTCTTCATAGGATTTTTGGGGACATAAAGATCTTTTGGTGGGGAGGTTGTAACATCCCATTACCTTTATAACAGGTATTCCTTAAACCTTGTCTTATTATTCCTCTTATTTTATGGGTTAGAGTGGAGTTTGGATTGGTAGGATACCTATAATGGTGAAGTCATAGATTTTTTGGATTGTCACCTTCAAATAAACTTTTTCATGCAGACTGCTAGAGGGTTATAAGACATGTAATAGGCTTACACATCATGTAATGGTCCTACCAAAAGTTCATGTTTGGAATCAAACTGTGACAGGTACACATCGTGAGTTGTCACTACATGTTGTGATGGAATTAATGATTGGTTTTTAACCTAGAGTATCGTGTTTTAATGAAAAAATACACGTGTTTTGATGGTTACAAAACTTAATTATTACACGTTGAGTAATACATTGAATGCATTTTTAAAATATACAGTGTGGCCGGTTAATTCTTTTTGGATCCTCTCAAGTTCCTTCTCCCTTGACCAAAGGCTTTCCTAGATGATATATAATATGTACAACCCTTCTAGATCCATCCCTTTGGTGTTCGTTAATCATTTCTCTTGTGGTGTGATTCCCAAGTAAGTGTTTTATCTCATTATTCAATTTTCTATATTTCTCTTTGTTAGGTCCACTAGGTTAGATACCTTGAGAATGGGGGGGGGGGAATCAAGGTATGATTGATTAAAAAAACTACCCCTTTTGATCTTGTTTCTTTGGTAGAAAAAACTATCTTCCTCTCCTTATCATTGTGGAGTATGCACAAATCTTAAAGAATGAACATGACACAAAAATTTTACTTGGTTCACCCTCACTGGGTTGAGTTCAAGGATAATACACCAAAAATGCACTGATTTACCAAATTCACTATAAGCGCACTTTTTTTTACAAAGTTTGGAGTGGACTCACTGTCCCTCCTAGTTTACAACCAATCAAAATTTTACATCTCACTTCTCTCACTAATGAAGTGTGCTGACTACTTTTTTCAGAAGATACACTTATAGTTTATAGACTTGTAGGTCCCTTCATTATCTCAAAAGAATGCATCCTACATTGTATATAGTTTCTCTATTGATGTACCACATTCATCCAATGATGAATACCTCTTTTCCATAGATGTACTGGGTAAAAAAAATCATTCATCCAACCCTTACCCCATCTTGCATGCAACTTTAATGCCTTTCATGTAAGATTAAACATTTTTTGAAAAACACCCATTGTGTGAAACTTCAATATTATGCACAACTGAAATCTTATGTGCAACTTCGTTATCTTGCGTGAATCAAAAAATATTTCATTCAACTCCCATTTCTTAAAATTATTACGCGATCTGAAGCACATATTCTCTCTAAGTGTTGATCTATTTTGAATGAGGGGGGTCACCTCTTATTTATAGGCATTTTTGACCCCTACACCAAAGATTATACATTTTGTGTAGGATCCACTTAGAGAGTGTAAAACACCATTTGACGTCGCATGGGGCACTCAAGTTTCTTTCATGAAACATCATCTTTCATGCACATTTCCAATTCTTTTGTGCACTTCATGCCTTTTCCATTTTTCAATGTTCTAATCCCAAATCATGTCTCGAGTTCATGTTTCCAAATCACTTTCATTCTTGTGTGAGAATTTATTTTCCAAATACACATTCTCTATTTTCTGATTTTAAGGTCGATTTTTTTTGGAAAACACTTGAAAATGACACCACCTTGTATCTGTTCTTTTTCTTCTACCTCCAGATCATCCATTCCCTTTTAATGGTTCTTTATCAACATAGTTTGTCAAAAATATCTCTAGAACACCACAACTGACCATGGAAACCCTCTTTTTCAACAATCAAAATGTGATTTTTCAACAAATAGAGACAGCTAAAAAATGCCTCAATGTTACCTTGAGGGATTTTTTCTAAAAAATCTTCCCCTTTGGTTTTGTAGAAAACTCTTTCATAATTTGATACCTCTTTAGATTAATCCATATTTGTTCACCATTCCCTTCATGTGATTCAGATAACAATCAAGGATTTACGCAACATATACTCTAAGCCCATATGAGCAATACTCTCCATGAGAAACAAGAGTAAATGAAAAGTTCATCACTAAATCACATCATTTCTGAAACCAATTATTAACACCAAAATGTTACCAATAAATCTATTTAATCATGAACCTTAGCTATCATGATATATCTTCTTTGACCTATCACTGCTAGTATCATCAGATTTTAAACTCCTACTTCTTCACTTTTTGGGTTCTTGTGTTGTCCAAGCTAAGCTCTGGATGATCATTTCGTACACTGAAGAAACACATACTCTCATCATGTTGTGCCCCTATATCGCTTCTCCTCCTATATCGATGCTCCACTTTCTAGCTTCTCCCCATGTCTTGAGAGAGATATTTTCACCCCCTTGAATAGTCATAGTTACTCCCACTTTGTCAATGAACCCAAAGGTCACTCCTTTGTGGTCTGTAATAGAGTAAGGAACACAGATCCTCACATTAGGGAAAAACACACCATACCTCAGGGAGAGGGGGTTCCAAATCCACTCTTTTTCAAGTGCGGGGAGACGACTAGACTCCCAGAGCTAGTCAATGCCTATCAAATGCTTCTTTGGGTAAGGAATTTGTTAGAATATATGCAACCTATAGTTCTATAGGAACATACTCCTTTACAAGCTCGTTCTACACCTTCTCCTTGATAAAATTATATTTTATTTCAATGTTTTTGTCCTTGAGTGATGGGCTAGATTTTTTATAAGATTAATAGCACTTGAATTATCAAAATTGATTCCAATTAGAGACTTCACTTCAAATCCTATATCCACAAGATGCTTCTTCATCCACAATAACTATGTGCATGACTGAGTGGGAGAAATATAATCAGATTATATGTTTCTCAATGAAATAAAATATTTTTATTTTCAGCCAAGAAATACAAAATCCACCAAGATAGAATGTACCACCTGACCTTGATTTCTTGTCATCTATTAAACACAACCAATCTGCATCTGTATATCCAAAAAGCTCTGACAGAGATCTATCATTATACATCAAACCAAAATCCATATTACTTTTCATATATCAAAGTATTCTGTTCACTAATAGAATGTGTCTTTACATGGGATTTCATTGACATCTTTCTTCTTGGTAGGTGGAAAAACTATATCAGATCTTGTCATTGTCAAGTATAGTAAACATATAATAATTTTTATATATTTAGTGATATTAACTTCCTTTACATCATCAACTTTTGATAATTGTATTTAGGTAGCAACCAGAGTCTTAATATCCTTGGAATTTTCCATTATATATCTTCTTAGAACCTCATTGGGATATTTGGATTTAGAAATGAAAGTTCCATTCCTTCCTTGTGTCACCTGTAAACCAAGGAAAAACGTTAGCTCACCAATAATTGACCTTCCAAAATCAGTTTTCATGAATTCAGAAAACTGTCTACATGAAGCTTTATCTGATCCACCAAATATTATTTCATAGACATAAAATATCACAATCATCCTTTGATTACTGTTGTTATTGAAATAAATATAGTAATCATATTCACCATACTGAAATCCAAGCTTCTTCAAATGATGATCAATACTCAAGTACCATGCTCTTGGTTCTTGTTTCAACCCATATATTGATTTATTTAATTGAAAAACATTGTTAACGTCTTCATGAATGAGAAAACCATCTAGCTACTCAATATACACTTCTTTTTCTAGGACCCAATTAAAAAACATTAAAATTTGGAATCCATTAGGAAAACCTCAAACTTCCATTGTACAACAATGTCCAAGAATAATATGATTGTTTCCAGCCTTACAATAGGTGAAAATATCTCATCGACATTAATATCCATTATTTGAGAGTATCCTTTTCACACTAGTTATTCTTTGTTTCGAATCACTATGGAATATTCATTCATCTTATAGCAAAAGACCCATTTAGTCCTGATGATATTATTTTCTTTTGTCCTTGAAAAAATATCCTATATATAATTATTCTCAATCAGGTCTATCTCTTCATCCATATCCTGGATCGAGTTTTTATTTTCAGCTGTATTGGAAAAATATTTCGTCTCTCCCTAATATAAAAATGATGCATGCTCTAATGAATTCATTATTCTTGTTTGAACAAGATCTATCTGATCACTAATGATATTTTTCTATCAAGTTCATCTCAATTCATTGGCTTCTTTATAGATACAGACTTGAAAAATTCTTGCTCATCATCAGTATCTTCTTTTAAATCAGCATCTGCCACTTCTTCTCCCCCTATATTGCTTGCCTCCTCATCACTTTCATCAGAAAATTGTTCAGTATTTTGCTGAATATTCTCTTCATTATCTACTATAGTGACATCATTTATCTCAACTACTTTTCCCAGCCACATATTAAATAATTTAAAATATTTGATTTTTCCTAAGTAGCCAAGGAATATCACCTCATCTCCCCATGACTCAAATTTCCTGTGTTTTTTCTTTGCCGAGAATAAAGAACTTACTTCCAAATATTTGAAAGTATTTCAATATTGGATTATTTCCATCCCACATCTCATACAAAGTCTTTCCTTCCTCTGGACATAATATATCCCTGTTAAAAATGTAGACTGATGTCAATACTGCTTCCTTGAAAAATTTCTCTAGTAGGTCTTTTTTAATAAGCATTGTTTTGGTCATGTTGTTGATGATACAATTTCTCCATTCAACCACTCCATTATATTGTGGAGTTATCATTGAAGAAAATTGATTCCTTATCTCTTGTTTCTCTAGATATTCTTCCACATGACTGTTTGTGAATTTCATACCACTACTAGTAAGAAACTATATAATTTTCTTCCCAAGCATCCTTTTCGATTCCCTCTGATACTATTTTATTCAACTGAACACAACAGACTTATGGTAAATGAAAAATACCCATTCCATTCTACTATAGTCATCAATTAAAAGAATGTAATATCTCTTCATGTCATTGGATCTTGTTGAGATAGGTCCACAAACATCAACATGCACCAACTCAAGAACACTTATTTAATTATTTTCCTTTTCTTTGTATGTCTATCTGATGATCTTACCTTTTTTAATAACATCTCACATATGTGTATGATCTATTGATACCTTAGGGAGGTATCTAGATGTATCACACTTCACCATATATTCTAGGGATAGTTGGAATAGATGAACCAGTTGTTTATGTCACATCTTGTTCTCTTCTTCTCCGGATAAAAATCCCATATCTTCTTCTCCACTTATAAGATAGAGGTTTACCTTTTTCCTTTTTACCTATAGGAAAACTACACCATATCTTCCTTTGACGATACACGTCTTATTAGTAAATCATATAGAATTTCTTGAGTCACATTATTGACTGACACTAAGAAAAGTGTGACTGAGACCATATACTACCAAGACATTAACACGTCTCATTTCTTTTCCCCAATACTGGCCTTTCTCGAGCCAATAATCTTAAAGACTTCATCATTTAAAAACTTGAAAACTCCTTCATTTTCATATTTTATGCCTTTAATAAGATCCTTATTACCTGTCATGTGAGATGTGTAACCACTATCAAGTATCCATACCTTGAAATAGTATGATTCTTTAAGGGAAATTTCTGCAACCACTTCCTTCTCTACTATCTTCTTCTTGATCCATGTTTTTGACTTCATAATCCTAATGGATTAGAAATCATGAGCTTACTTGGAGTTTGATGGACTATATTCATCTTGCAGATATGCAAATATATATTTTTTGTTTTCAAATAATTTTTTGAATCTCTGATTTTCATCTTGCAACAGCTTGGGTAAATATTTTCCACATTCCTCTATATGATTTATGTACAATATTTAGACATGTTCCTAAATAATCTAAACCAAAAACAATTTCCCTCAAATTATTTTCTATAATATTGTGGTCTATTTGGATTCCATTGTTGTTCTTGTGCCCTTTAGTATCTCTTGGATATAGAACATACATTCTCTGATTGTCCCATATTTCCAAAGTAATAACACCTGATGTTGGGTGTATTCCTACATTTCACTTATGAACTTATAATTTCCACTCAGGTTCTCTGAATCTTCGGATTTTTCTTCATACACAAATCAATTTTCAATTTTGGAGGGGGTTCTTACTGTCTGACATCATCTTTTACAGTTTTCTATTTTCGATCAAGCCTCACATCAACCTTAACATCTGAACAAGATTTTTGCTTCTTTTCTGCTTGGATACTATTATCCACTTTCAACTTTTCGGTCTTCTGAATGATTTTCTTTGCTGGTATCAAACTAGGAGTCAAAATTTTTTCTTGATCCTTTACCTTTCCTCATTTACCAAAAGATTATTCTTGATGTTATTCAATATGCTTCATTTGATATTTCACTATGTTATTCAAGCCATCAATCTCCATTTTTGTTCATCGACCTTGAAGTTATGTTCATAAACCTTTTTTAAGTTCTCTGTCGTGGATGAATTAAGTTTTTCAATTTATTTTACCATCTAAGACTTCTCTTATTCCTGTTGTTTCATGTAGAGTTTGGTATCATGATCTACATTGTTGGACTTCTTTATTTTGGCTCTCCAAATGTCTATATCCCCAAGGGATGCTTCTAATTCATCCTCCATATCGACTCTTTCTTCAATTTATTCTACTTATTCATCAACGATAGTTTCTTTCTTCTTAAGAGTACTATTGAAAAGAGCCACAAAAGCATTTTCTCAACAATATTTTCAGTTATCTATCTCTTAAACTTCTTTAACCTCAGATTCATTTGAACTATCACATTCTTGTGAAAGAAAGTTCTTTTTATTAAAACAATTTTTATTGAACTGTTTATTTCCTTTCATATAGGCTGAAGACTTCGTCTTGGGAATTTCAACTTCATCCTCGTCATCTTCTTGGAAATTTTTTGAACATCTTGCTTAAAAATGAGAAAACTTTCCACACCTAATGAAATCAAGAAGAATTTTCCCTTTGAACATTCATTTTCCTCTTTGTATATTTTAAGAAAGGAATGAATCCACTCACATATCTCTTCTTCTTATTGAGAATCCTCAATGGTGAGTTTCTTCATGGCCTTGAATTCCATCTCTTTAGATTTCCCCTTTTCCACAACATCATTGTAATCATTTCTCATTTCATATTCTATAAGGTTACTATGCAAGTTATCCAGTGTCAGCTCTTTCAGATTGTTATCTTCCATTACTGTAACTTTAGGATTGAACCAAGATGGAAGTTTTCTTAAGATACTATTTACAATATTTATGTCATCAATGAATTCTCTAAGACCTCACATGTATTCCACTAAAATATTTACCATATTAAAGAATGCATCAACGGACTCATTCAGGTTCATTCTCAGATATTCATACTTATTCCAATGAACTTGCTGCTTTTCCTCTCTGACATTTGAATATCCTTCATATATATTCAATATATTTTCCCACATGGCATTTGATGTTTTTCATGATATCACCTTCATATAGATATCATTGGATAGGGCTCCACCTAAGGCATTGATTCACTTTTTGGAAGCATCTAATTCCATTCTCTCAGCATCTGATAAAGGACCACTATTGATGTTCACTAAGATACCATGCATTTATGATGTAAACATATCCATTCCCAAAGATCAAAAGTAGTTTTTTAGCCTATTCTTCCATAGATTAAATTTATTACTATCGAAGATTGGAACCCCTTCGTGATTGATGACATCTATTGATAGAGGAACACTGATATTAACCTCTCCCTCTCATACCAATTGTTAGTTCCACTAGGTTAGATACCCTAAGTGGGGGGGGGGGTGAATCAGGGTATGATAGATTAAAAAACTTCCCCTTTTGTTCTTGTTTCTTTGATAGAAAAATCTATATTCTCTCTCCTTCCCATTGAAGAGTGTGAACAAATCTTAAAGCATGAACACGACACAAATATATTACTTGGTTAACCATCACTAGGATACATCCAAGAAGCATACACCAGTGATGTTCTGATGTACCAAATTAACTATAAGTGCGTTACTGTTTAAAATTTTTGGAGTGGACTCACTGTCCCTCCTAGTTTAAAACCAATCACAATTTTAAAGCTCCCTGCTCTCTCAACTGAAGTGTTATCACTACTTATTCAGAAGATCCACACATAGTTTATAGAATTTTAGGTCCCTTAATTATCTCAAATGAAAGAATCCTACACTGTATGTATATGCTCTATTGATGTACCACATTCATCCACTAATGAATACCTCTTTCTCAGATATGT
Organism: Viscum album; assembly: GCA_963277665.1. Classification (NCBI taxonomy): domain Eukaryota; kingdom Viridiplantae; phylum Streptophyta; class Magnoliopsida; order Santalales; family Viscaceae; genus Viscum; species Viscum album. The sequence continues at coordinate 1,739,516,955 of OY728160.1, forward strand.
AATGGGCAAAATCAAATCTTTCGTGCAACCCTTAATACATATTGCATGAAAATTTAATGCCTTGCATGCAAGATTCCTCTTTTGTGGAAAAAAACTACTTTCGCACAACTTCAATATTATACGCAACTCAAACCTTATGAAAAAACTTCCTTAGCTTGCAATAAACACATAATATTTCACACAACTCCCTTTTTAAAAAATTCTTATGAGAGTTGGAGCTCGGATTCTCTCTAAATGTTGAGCTATTTCAAATGAGGGGGGGGGGGGGGGGTCAACACTTATTTATAGGCATTTCCACCCCCTACAAATAATATTAAACATGCCGCAAAAGATCCTCTTCAAGTGTGAAAAACCTCATTTGACGTCGTATTGGGCACACAATTTTCTTTCATGCAACCTCATCTTTTGCGCACATTTCAAAATATTTCTCACACTTCATGCCTTTTGAATTTTTCAACATTATGATCCCAAATCTTTACTTATGTGTAATTTTACAAATCACCTTCAATATTGCACACAAATTTATTTTCCAAATACACATTTCTCTATTTTTCGATTTTAAGGCCCAAAAAGTTGGCAAACACTGGAAAATGACGCCACCTTGTATCTATTCTTTTTGTACCACCTCCAGATCATCCATTAATTTTTCAGGGTTCTTTGTCAACATAGGTTTTGAAAAATATCTCTATAACACCACAAATAATAAAGGAAACCCTCTTTGTCATCAAGAAAATCATGCTTTGTCAACAAACACAAACACCTCAAAAATGATTCAATGTTACCTTGAGGGGTTTTTTCCCGACACTCCCCTCTTTGGTTTTCAATGGATAATCTCGGAATTGATGGATCTATTCCCTATGGTGTTGGTTATTTCATCTAGGTGTAGTTTTAAGGACTTATAAACCTTCATTCTCATTTATGGGTGTCATGGTGAGTTTTGAGTTTTGTTAAGAGGTTGGTGGTTCCGTCCTGATTAGCCAAATTTATTATTCTTAAATTTCTTGATTTATTTCAATTTCTATTTTTTAATTAAATTGATCAAATTTTCTTTAAATTAAATTGATAAAACATAATAATATAGAATCATGATATTTGAAATGGTTTTGGAATGAAAATTTGGAAAACCCTCAATTCACTTGAATTGGGGTGTGTTTATAGAAGTTGGCGGATTTAAATTATTGAATTTCAATTATGGTTTTGATGGAAAGGATTTAAATTAAAAAATTTAATTTAATTGAATAAAATAAATTGTGAAAAGGAAAGAATTTTTTTTGAATGGATTTGAAACTTTTGAAAATGGATTTAAAAAATTTGACAGAAAAATAGTGGTTTTATCTTTTAAAAAGGGAACGTTTTTTATTAAAACAAGTTTTGGTTTTAAAGGGAAAATATGAATTTTGGAATGGATGAATGGGATTTAATTTTATTTTAAGAAGTCTTAAAATAAATTTCCCATCATGTAAGAGTGAATGCAAGCCTTAGGTAGTTGGTGAATTATTTGGATACACTCTATGATATTACAATGTTCTAAAATGTACTTGTGGCAGGTCACATCCTAGATGGGAGGGTGAAGAGTCATCTCTAGCTAGTGTTAGGGGGACAAGACTATACTAATTTTTCTAAGATCTCTTAGAGAGTGTAGAATACTATATATGGTTAATAATATCATACATACTTGGTAGATGATCTTGTTTCTCTCTTTTCTTTTTATATGTGAGATATAAATGCATGCTAATTTTTTAGAACCACTTTACATGATTTTTATGGATTTACATAAAATGTTTTATGTAACAATTTATTTAATACATTGTTTTTGAAATATTACATCTCTTGAAAAGTACATCATGTTCTTTAAAAGTATTTTCCCATCATTTTGAAACTGTATGACATGATCCATGTAAATATGATTTTAAATATACAAACCTGTTTATTTGAAAATTTTAAATCTTTTCCTTTGTAAAATATATAATTATAGTTTTTTATGAAATATTTGTTGGTATCCTATTAGGCTTGGTCTCACACCCTACTCGTGACTTTCTGTGTTTGTATACATTCTTCTTCCAGGTTGAAGCAAGGGGAAAGGACCCCTTGGAGGTGGATCCAGCTGTTGAACCTTGGTCGCGGTGAGTTGTGTCCTTAGGGACTTGGGATTTTTTCCCCATTTAGTACTTTGGTTATAGTACTTTTTTATTTTTATGTCTTATTGTATTTTGGTACTTTACTCATAGTGGGGTTTCTTCTATATACATATTGACTTTCTTGTCTTACTTCCACTATGTCTTATGAAAAATTCATTCCTAGTTGAATGTTGTTCGATTCTAGGTGCTACTCATCAAACCATGGGGATCAAGAATTCCCTTCAAGTTGTGCCAGGGCCAGCTCGGTTATCAAGTTACTAGGGTAACCGGGATGGTTCGTGACACAACCCTTCTCTTTATTACACATTAATACATGATTTATTACATAAGATCACGCCTAATACAATACAGAAGATCAATAAGTCCAGTTTATTTTTGAATTAGGTACATTACAAAACAAATTAAAATAGGAAGTACATCATCTTTATTGAAAACTTTGTTAACATGATCATACTTAAAACTTCATGGGATAACCTAGGGACATACATAAGAAATGGGTGGGATATAAAGCCCTATAAAGGAATAAAAATGGAATAACATGAATTAAATAATACATGTTATAAAATACACATTTAATTGGGTTATAAAAGGAGTAAAAATCATAAAAATGAATAATGAGGCATGATATATCATGATAATATAAATGAAACATGGGATATACAGAAACAATTTAAAACACTACATCCTATACCTAGGCCAAGGATAACTACCAAAACATCATGATGGAAAAAGTCACATAATGGAATAATGTTCACTCCCTATCCCAACATGATTTCTCATGAGATTAAACATTACACAATTAATTGAAGCACTATATAATTTTGGGTTCCCCCGTCACTTTCATTTCATTATTAGGCTTAAGTGTACCAAAAATACCATACAACCCGAATTCATTCATCATCAGATTTTATTCCATGATCCTGGAGGGTGGAATACATACATATAAATCCCAAGTCAAGGATGTATAACAGTATAAAGGTGAAAAATATTAAAATAAAATGGGCATGGTATTCACTACACAATTGTTTTGGCATGGAAAATTGTGGTGGAATTTCTACAGCAAAACAACGCCATTAAAAAATTCATGAAATTGGTTTAAAAGAGAGAAAATGCGTCTATAATCATTTTTAAATAAAATGGGAAGTAATAGGGACATGTAAATACGTATCCAAACATTATTAATCAGAAATATAATACATAAGATAATAATGAAACTTTAATAAAGAGAAGACTGAAAGGATCACTTACCTTGAGAGTACAACTTCAAATTCATGGGAGGAGCTTCTTGAGAGCTTTGGGGAACCTTAAGAGGACTCTAGAGTGGGGATTTGAGAGTAATTATTTTCTAAACATATTTTTAGTGAATGTAAATTGGATATTGAGTAGTTTTAAATAGAAAATGAGTGGGTAATTCCTTATTATTCCTCAAAAATCAGATTTGGACTCTATATAATAAAATAACCAAAAAAAACTTCACAGAGTTTTTACCCATGGTTTTTGAAAAATGGGAGTGTTTTTCAATATTTTATAATTAAAATGGTCTAAATTAATAAAATAATACCTTTGATAATGTGGAAGTGAGTCATACTCTAGAAGAAAATTATTTTAAAACCATAAAATATATTAATGGTTTTGGAGAATTCATTAAGGCTTTATAAAATTAATAAAATAAAATAAACATAAAATAACATTATTTTAAAGTGAAAACATATATTTGGTCATTGATACCATTTACATTATTTATTACATAACTTTTGGTTCATTATGATTTCATAATACACACTATATTTATATACTATGGAATTTTTAACTAAAAATTCAATTGTCTCAGAAAACTATAAAGAATTCACTGTTGGATAATTTTGATATTCTAATTCCAAAAATAATATTCATTTTTTCAAAATAATTTTCTAAATATGTATATTTTCACTTTTAAAATAATAATTTAAATTTATTGAGAAATGTATTGTTTTTTTTGACAATAACGGTTTTTGAACATTTATAAAAATTAAATTTTAATTAATCAAAATTATATGATGTGACATCCTAGAACCGGATGTAACTTAATAGGCTCCCCAATCCCAGTGGGCCACATCGCCCCAAGTGAATCTCCCCAAATTCTAGAGGCTTCCGACTATTAGTGATGGCCTAGGGTGTGTCTATGGGGAGACTATACCCTCGTTACCAAAGTGTAGCACATCAATTATATATGAACTGAGGTAAATAGTGAATGAAATACAAGTAAACATAAGGAAAAGTTAAAAATAGATTCAATAGTAAAAATAAATGAAATAACTAATATAACATACAGAAACTGATGATGATATGTCATGTATCTAGGAAACTGGAAAACATGGATACATAACACCAGGCATAACATATTCCACAAAAGTATAAAGGAAACCAAAGACTATACTAAGTATCCCAAGCTATGACTTGGTCATCTGCTATCAAGATTCATACTAAACAACAAGAAATCAAGTTTTTGAAGCTATATGGTTCCTTTTGTCAACACTTGCAGTCATGTAATCTACTCCGAGTACCACATGGAACCTTGAGAGGGTGTGATATAAATCTCAATGGGAAACCACCAATGGTGTTTATAATATCTAAAACATGTTATGTAAATGTAACAGTGTAAAAGAATGAATATATAAAGTAAATAAATAGAATGTAACTAAATACCTATGTACCTACATTAGCCCCTGACTAGCGTATGAACAAAAGCATTCCATTAGTTTATTATTTATAGTATTTAAATGTGTCACATGTTAACAATAGTGAAGGTTCCATGTTATGATAAGGGAACCTGTAATGGAATTTAATAATGAAGTTTTAAGGTAATAACCAAAGAAACACATACCTCAAGGTTCTCCAAATCAGTAGTAACTATATCTTGGATAAGGTTAAGAGTGTAATGCAAGGAGAAAATTTCAAGGAATTCCACAATAATATGCCTACTAAATCCAAGGTGATTATCCAAGGTAAAATGCGTCTAAACAGAGATAGGTCCACATGGGCTGTAACTGTGGAACCTACTTATCAATTCTGGATCCAAGGAGTGTATCTATGGTATCCTTTAATACTATGTGAGGGATCCTACAATGTCAAACCAGGCATCTAATAATAGACAAGGATAGGTATCTAGGTGGGTCTAAACCTATGCAAGCTATATACATGAATTGGAATGAGGTTCCCGAGTGTTCAAGGCATTCCCCGATAAGAATCCAATGTGAGCTTGAGTCAGATCAATCCTGTTTTATTTATAAAGTCATGTGATATTTCATTTTTTCAATCGTTTCCTTTCATTAGTGTGACAAGGTGATGTAAAATGCAAACTTTTAATCAAGTCGTAATTAATCAATAATTCCATTTGGTTCAAGCCTTGCCATTTATTAGGGTGTCAAGGTCTAATAGCATGAAAACATTATTAATTATATTTAAAATAATATTCAATAATTAAGGTTGATTATTCTACCTTTCATTAATGTGGTAAGATGTTATATGTATATGAAACCTATTAATCATTCAAATTTAATATGGTCAAGTCGTACACATAGTATACTTGCCAATTCCCATTTCACATTTAATTATCTATTTGAAGCACTTAACTTAGGCGAGTCATGTGGAAGTGACATGGTACTTTCCATTCACCATTTTATGATTAAATAATCATTTATTATAAGGAGTCCTACCATTAGTTTTGTAAATCTCGAGCACATCCGAACAATGGCTCAAAAGTGTCAAAACACTAAAAACTCAATTATGGAACATCATCCTACATTGGATGGATGGAGTTATAGGTGTAAATACCAAAAAATAATCACATATATGGAAATATAAAAATCATTTTGTTCTAATAATTATAATAATGGCATAGAAATTCAATAAATGGCACCTGATGGAATCAGTGGGGCCCATATGACAATTCCAAAATCAAGAAACTTGAGGGGTGTGTTATAGACCACCCACCTTAGGGTTCTATGATCCTTATCCTCCCATATAGGTATATAATTCAGCTCAGATAAGAGTAGATTTGATAAAAGAGGGAAAAAAACTCACACCTCGATAACTAGGCCGAGAGAAAGGGAGGAGAAAAAGAGATAAAAAGGACTCGAGTACTTACCATTGCACATCCAACGTGAAAAATAGAAGCTCGATCAGCTCCCGAATGAAAGAGATATTACAATACCAATCATAGGCATTTAAATAAATCCAAAAAGGATGAAAATAGATCAATACTGCATAAACATGGTTTAAGAGGAAGGGGGCTGATTAATTAGATCATTAAGGGAAAAATAGTAAAATCACCCAATATTTAGCCTATGCACGGTTTGTCCAAATGGTCTAAAAAACCATGTCAAAAAGATGCACGAGTACTTGGGGAAGAGGGGAACTTGAACGGTTAGGTTGCACGGTCGTACACTTGTCATGAAATATGGTTCTACCCATAAATAGACCATCTGCACGGTTTGGAAAATTGTGTTCTAACTGTGTTCTAACCATACGATATGGCAGTTTCCCCAAAAGATTGGTTCTGAGCTCTAAACAAGCCCCAGACACCCCTATGACCATTGTTAACTCATTAGGAATTTATATTAAGTCCAAAATAAAGAAATATACTGAAATTTAAAGTACCTACACCAGAGTGAAAACCAAGTTCTTATAGTATTCCCCCCTTAAAAGAACTAGTCCCTGAGTTCACCTTTCAAGGGTATAGAAACACTGTCTGAGAAAAAATCTTGACACTGCGCATGTAGGTTGGCCTCCTACTCCTAAGTCTCATCCTGAAAATGGCCATGAAACCATATCACCCATACTATAGGGACATACTAGCCTCATAAAACCTTTTTGCTTTGGTCAACTATGCATACTGGATACTCCTCAAAGGTAGCATCAGCATATAACTCCACTTCCTCAGGATCAAAGGTATGAGATGGGTCAGTATGATTCTGGTGAAGCTATGAGACATGGAAGACGTCATGCATGGAACGATACCTATGAGGTTGTAGCAACCGATATGATACTGTCCTGACTATCTCAAGGATCTCAAATGGACCTACATAATGAGGCAATTGTTTCCCTTTCTTCCATAACCAAATATTCCCTAGACTGGGCGATACCCAAAGGAAAACATGATCCCTGACCTCGAACTATAGAGGTCATTGACAAAAATCGACATAAATATTTTTTATAGACTGGGAAGTATTCATATGATTCCTAAACAGATGAACCTTCCCCAAAGACTCCTAATTGAGATGAGGACCTAGTAGTGCTACTGCACCTACCTCTAGCCAACACAAGGGGGAACGACACAACCTACCATATAAGGCCTCAAAAGGATCCATATAAATTTTTTCCTAAATTATTTTATTATAGGTGAACTCAATGATAGGGATATTATTTCCCAAGGACCTCCAAAATCAAGGATACATGCTCAAATAATATCCTCTAGAACCTGTATCTTCCATTCTGATTGTCCATTGGTATGAGGGTAATAATTTGTTCTTAGAATCACCTGTGTTCCCCTAGCATTCTGTAATCCCTACAAGAACCATGATGTGAAACAAGAATCCATATCTAAAATGATAGTACAAGGGACCACGTGGAGTCTTATGATTTCATGAACATATAGTTTTCTTATCTCATCAACTAAGAAAGTATCCTAAATAGGAATGAAGTGGGTTTATTTCATCAGCTTTTCAATGAAAACCCATACATCGTTACAGCCTCTAGGAAACCTAGGTAAACTGACTACAGAATCCGTAGCAATGTATTCCCATTTCCATTCTAGGACTAGAATTGGCTGTAACAATCCTACAGGTCTCCGGTGCTCTACCTTCACCTAAAGACAGGTTGAACACCTAGTGATAAAACCTTTTATCCAACTTTTCATCTCAGGACACCAATACTGGCATCAAATGTCTAGATACATCTTCAAGATGCCTGTATGAACTTACCACTAAGAGGCATGAGACTCTTTCATCAACTCCTCTCTCATATTTTTAGGGACCCATCTATTTCCATGAACACACAGAATGTCTTCTTAGTCTATAGATCAATCTATAGGCGGGTTATCTTCTAATATACTCTCACGGATTACCAAGCCATTAAGATCTAAAAATTGTATATCCTTCACCTTCTCAAGGAGGGAATATTTAACTTCAAAATATGGGAGATAAGGCTGCTCATGAATATCATGAAACTCTTGGTGCAGGTCTGAGAAGAGGTCCATTAAATTTCATTCATCAATAGATTCACGTACTATTTGTGTTTGAGTTTTTAGAGTCAATACATTTATAACAAAACTGCCCTTCCTAGGCATATATGTATGCTTAAAATCAAAGGATTTTAGATATTTGACCCAAATATATTGTTCGAGGTTCATGTCACACCAAGTAAAAATATATTTGTGGATCTTGTGGTCTGTGTACACCACAAAAAGATCACCTAATAGATAGTGTCTCCAGCAACATAAGGCATGGACAACTACTATTACCTCAAGGTCATGCCTTGGGAAATTATTCTAATGATTCATCAACTACTGAGATACACACACAATGACTCTTTCTTCCTTTATTAACACTACTCCTAGGTTAATGATTCATGCATCATAGAAGATGGTATAACCTACACCTAGATCTGGATGAATTATAATAGGTGGTACGACAAACCTCCCGTTCAATTACCGAAAGTATTTCTCACATGTTTATGACCAAAGGAACTTGACACCCTTCATTGTAAGGCTAGAAAGAGGCTAAAAAAGTCATGATAAATCGTATATGAAATGCCTATAGTATCTAGCCATCCCCAAGAAACTATGTATATCAAACTCATTTTAGGGATAATCCCAGGAAACTATAGTCAATCCAGAATTGGCACTTAGCAAGATTAAAATCAATCTGATGCTCTCTCAATGTAATTATAATGATATCAAGGTGTTTATCATGGTCGTTATGAGTATGAAAATACCCCAAGATATTTTCAAAAAATAACATGAAAAAATAATAGAAATAGGGGTGGAAGAACCTACTCATCAATGAAATGAAAATGGTTGGCACGTTTGTAAGAGAAAATGGTATAACAAGGTACTCATACAGACCATACCTGCAATGAAAATCTATACATTGTTTTTTTGATGGCCTAAATCACACCAGATTATAAATTTATATCACGTCGATCTTAATAAATACCCCAGCTCCTCAGAGCTGGTCGAGGATATCATCCATTCAAGATAGTGGATATTGGTTCTTGACTGTAAGCTGGTTCAACCTTCTCTAATCCACACATAGACGTAAGGTTCCATCCTCCATGGAAAAAATCATGGGTGAATCCAAAGAGTATGTACTGGGCTGTATAAAAACCTTCTCCTTTAAATCCTCTAGCTTCCACTCGTTCTTGTGAAGCTCTATAGTTTCCATCCTATTTGGAGGAATGGACACCAGAACTGCTCCGGGAACAAGATCAATGGTAAACTATCCCGCTCTCACAAGATATAGAATAGAGACATAATTAGTAAATACATCCCTGAAATGATCCGCTACTTGAGGGAAATATGTTTTTCATAAACCTTGATCCTCCATGAAGAGATTTTCAATCTGGGCGGTCACTCCACCGAACCCATGATGATATGGTCCCTCTCTACCAGCCTGGACATCCCACTCAACCTTATATAGATAACTGTTTCCCTATGGTGATGAAAACGATAACTTGATGTAGTATAAGTCTATACAATCATGATACTAAACAAACTAATCCATAATAATAATACATTGAAGCCTTTCATTTCGAGAACGAAGTGGTTTCATAAGATAGGGTAACTGCCTATATCAAAGGGGCAGTCCTTACACTGGCGTAAAACCTCTGTTTATAAACATAATGGAATATCTAGGGTCATTACACCATAGTAATACAGTATATATCATATGAGATTTTCTACGATATATATAGAGATAAAATAGTTCAAATCAAATTTATCAAATAAAGAAGATACTTTAGTATATTGTACTAGAATAGTAACTCATAGTGTAGATGGTCCCTCATATTGATCCCTAAGTATCAGCTGTAGTGTATGCAATTGACAAGATCGATGACCATATGCAACATATGGACTACGATGATCATAACTGCTCTATTAGTTCTGTTGGTGATAAGGAGTCTAGCTTCCATGGCCACGACCTCCTCCTTGTAAAGTACTATGGGTGATATTACAACTTCCTACCTAACATGGCACAAAAGAACCCACTCCTGAAGGTGGAGTTAGAATAGATCTTATTCCACTGGAAGTTGGTGGAAAGGTCCCTCATAAATAGTATAGATTCCCTATATGTCTGCAAGCCCGAAATTCCATTGGATCTATATCATAATGAGGCTTTAGCTTCCGCCATCATCAATACTGATGACACACTTTAGAGCTATCAAAATAGGAACTCTGGTTTTCACTGACCTGATGAGAAACCTCAAGGGAACAGTTCCTAATACCAAAAGGAATACTGTCCAGACACAACACTTGTCCTCTATGCCTGGTACTATTTCTATCCCTCATGTTACACTTAGTAATAAGACCCTGATTGACTATTGAAGAAACATTAGGTAAGAAGAATACATTTACCTATGTACGAATGACATACTAGAGCCCATCCTCAAAACATCTATCATGAAAAAGATCATAAATAGCTTGAATCAGTGAAAAGCACTGAAACTCTGTGAAACATGCTGAATATTTGATAACTAACATAGAACCCTATTCGGGATGCATAAAATATTTGGCTATTTCATCTCCCAACATCCGAGGAAAGAATTGTTCATAGAAGGTAGTTTGGAAATCAACCCATAACATGCCTTAATGATGTCCAACCTAGGTAATCATATCCCACTAGTGCTTCGATGGATCCTGAAGCATGTATGTGGAAAGCATGACCCATCACTATGGAGGAGTCTCTCTATGCTCAAAGATAGATTGGGTGGCTTCTAACTAAGACTTATAAGCCTATAGATTTCCATCCCCTGAGAAAGTAAGAGGATTCTACTGTTGGAACTCATGAGTCTGATAAGACATCATATGTGAAAGCCACAAAGCACCATGCACGAACTACTTTAGATGTTGGAAACTATCACAAACTTGAGAAATAGTGCCCAGATCATTTATAGAATTCAGTGCCTCAAGTGGAACTCTTGGAGGTAAGAGTGGAGTCTCGTGGCCTACCAAGTTTGGACCATGGTCGTCACCACCCTCCTGGCATACGATACGAGGATTTTGTGGTGGCATTGGTCTACAAATGCCAAGAATGTTCCTCTGAACAAGCTTAAGTATAAATATAGCATCACTAGTGGAAGATAAATGTAAGAAAATTCACTACCCAAGGCACACTACCCCAACTACCCACTTAGATAACAAAGTTTTGGTAAGTGATCAAGTATAAGTTTCATTTCTTTTGCATTTAATTACCAGGTTCACTCATTTACCTTTCCTAAACATGACAATGTAGGATAAGGACATGAAACCAATTTATTTTTGAGGTCATGATTCTATTTATAATGGACATCCATTTCCATTAAATCAGTTCCCATACACCTTATCAATGAAAATGGCACCCATTTATTTATAGAATAATGGCCCAACTCGGTAAATTACTCATCCCAACCTATGAGGGCCCATAAACGTAATGAATTGAGACAAACAATCACTCAACCACAACCAAAAGTAATACATTTACTATCTAACTATCACAACATCACCCAAAAATCATAGGCATATCAAGCAATTCAAAACAATGAAATGCACCTATGTGGCATGGTAATATGCATGACATGTGAATTCTAGGTACCTATAGTGATGCATGTAACAATTATCCTTGCCCTCATATCATCAGTCCATGGATGAAAGAAATACTCAATCAGAATAATAATAATCAACAACTCCACATAGAATGTGAATTACCCAAAGGTGAAATAATATCAACAATAATAGGAAAAATAGAACAACAATTATATTTTGGGTAACTTGGATTTTACCCCAAACATTGGTTTGTGACACCCAAGCATGACTTATGACCATGTCCTAAGAATTCCTAATCTCTAATTTATTGTCTCCAAATTTTAAAGTAATAAAAGAACATTCTCTGATACCACTTTGTGAAATCTTGGACCCAAATGCTACTTAATAGTTGCCTCGAGCCCGGTTGGCCACATTGCCTCAAGCGCATCTCCCCAAACGCTAGAGGATTCAGACTAGTAGAAAGGGCCTAGTGTGTGTCTATGGGGAGACTATTCCCTCACTACCAAAGTGTAGCATAGTGGTTAAATATGAACTGAGGTAAATAGAAGTATTAATACAAGTAAACAGAAAGCACAATGGAAAATAGAGACAACAGTAACAATAACAGAAATAATTGGAATAACATACAACAACTTTTGATGATATATCATGTATCTAGGCAACTAGAAACCATGGATACAAGATATTAGGAATAACATGTTCCACAAAAGTTTAAAGGAAATAAAAGACTATCCTAAACATCCTGAGCTCCAACTCGATCACCTACTACCAAGATCCATCATAAACATCAAGTAATAAAGTGTTCGAAGGAGTAGTCTTCCCTTTATCAAAACCCACATTCGTTTAATGTACTCCAGGAAGAAAATGAATCCCCTGGAGGGTGTGAGATAAATCTTAGAGGACCACCACCATTGGTGTTTATAACATTTGGCCTGTGTAATGGAAATGTAACAGTGTGCAAGCATGTATATATAAAGTAAAGCAGCACAATGTAACTAAATACCCAAGTACCTTCATTATCCATCATCTGACATCTAAACATAAAAAGTCCATTAATTTATTATTTCCAGTTTAAAAATGATTCACATGTTAACAATAGTGAAGGTTCCAAGTTGTAACAATGCAACCTACAATGAAATTTAATAAATAAGTTCCAAGGTAATAACCAAGTAAATGTAAACCTTAAGGGTCGCCAACTTATTAATAAATATTGCCTGGATTAGTGTAAAAGTGAAATCCAAGGAGCATATTCAATGTAATTCCACAATAATATGACTATAGAATTCAAGGAGATCGTCCAAGGTAAAACAAGGCTATGTAATGAAAGGGACCTATGGGCTATAACCATGGAACCTACTTTTCAATGATGGATCCAAGGAGTGTATCCATGGAATACTTTAATAATATGTGAGGGATCCTATGGTGTCATATCAGTTATCGAAGAATAGTTAAGGATCAAGATCTTGGTGGGTCTTAACCAAAGAAATCCCTATCCTTGAATCGGAATGGGGTTCCGAAGTGATCAAGGAATTTCCCGATAAGAATCCATGGTGAGATTGAGCCAGGGAAGTCCTATTTTATTTATGAAGTCATGTAATATTTTATTTGGTTCAATCTTTTACATTAATCAGTGTGATAAGGTCAAGTAGCATGAATCCTTTTAATCAATTCAAAATTAATCAATAAGTCCATTTGGGTATCTAGAATGATGGAGGAAGGGGAAAATGAACTCTTGACCCCTAATGGTGACCCGCTTGACCTAATCCATACAAGAGGTGTAAACCTCTTCACTTACAATTCCAAGAATCAATACGCACCCAAGACTTCTAATATTGTAAATAAGGTAATGATACTTGATCATTTAAAAGATTACTCCTCCCTCTCTGGTATTTTGACTGGATCTTTTGTCCTCCAAGAGAACTGAGTTACTCAAAAAATCATCCAAAAGGGATCTACAATGCATGTCTAAGCCTCAGATGGAGCGATTTTAGAACATCTTAATCTTTTTAGGAACTAATTTATTTCTCATGTCTCATTATATAATGGTACACATCCTTGGAAAATTTATGATCTGGAATCTCGACTACCCTCTATTTTGGGTTTTCATGAAATCAAATGCGTTTCTCTAGGCCGAGGTTTTTTCCATTTTCTTTTTGCCTCTACCTATCTAAAGAGTCGATAATGGAGCTTTGGTTTGGTTAATCTATGGCCATGAACTCTTAGGATCCACAAATGAAATTTAAATTTCTATCTTCATGCCATCAAGGATAATTTTTCCCAAGTTTGGATTAAAATTTATGGTTTCAAATTGGGAGTTCTGACACCCTAAAATTCTATATGATATTGTTTTTTCTATAGGAATACCAATCTAAGTGGACTTGGATACTAAAAAGGTCTTATTTGGTCACTTTTATAGATTATTAGTAGTGATTTATTTAAGTAATACCTTTATTGATAAGGTTTTCCTATCCACTCCCCCAGATGAAATCAACATTCGAATCATGTATGAAAAAATTCCATGTATTGTGATGTTTTCTATATCATTAGACACTCAAAGGACAACTGTCAATCATATATTTTTTTTCTTATTGAATGTCGAAATGACATGATGAGACCCACTATAGAAGGAACTATGGTAATCAATCTACACAAGGGAATGTTGTTCAACTTGCAGAGAAACTTTTCAAAGATGCACACCTTCAATCTCCCTCCAAAACTTTAGTTTCCAATAATGTTCAGGTTGAGAAGATAGTTCAAGGAAAAACATTGTTTGTTAATGACCTAAAAATCAAGGATTATAATAGAACTAGGAAGATTTACCCTCATGTTATTCCCAAGGATACTAAAATCCATCACATTCAAAAAATGAATGAAAAGACTAATGTCACTTGGGGTGACTTATTAGAGGAAACTAACTCAGTTGTGGTGGGTCTTTCCTTCATGGATACCCTGATTAGGGGAACATAGGATGACCAAAGTGAACTAGAATCAGAAGATAATCAAATTGAAAAGGAGTGTTTAGCACAACTAGAGGTTGATTAAAGAATTAGATAGAATCAATTTGCGGTTTCTTCAAAATTTTGTAATGGAAAGGCCAAATTAGAGGTTCCCACTTAAAAGAATGTCAAGAATAAAAAGGTTCACATAAGTAAAAAAATAAATATTATCCAAATATAATTGAGAAAGTTTCAGCTTATCCATCCAAGTAAAAGGATTTGGTGGGAAATTATACTTCTATTGACCCTACTATGGGGTTTATGATGTCGAAAGACTGCTCAGGTTATGAAATTCCACTTAACAATGCACCAAAAAAACATAGCGATGTAATGGATTCAGGTTGTGACACTTCCCAAATGGGACATCAGTTGAACTCAAAATATATCAATGCACCAAAACTAATTTCTAAAGAAATAAGTGGAGTAAAATCTATGGTTTCAACTGATAACCCAATGGTGGTTGGTTTTTCTGCTGGGAAAAACTCTCTGAATCCTCTTGATGGGGCATTATCTTCTCTAAAACAGTGTTCAGTTTTGGTGGATTCCAGATCTCTGGATGAGAAGCCAGGTTTTTCATCCCAAAATCTGGACTCAAGGTGTCAATTCTATATTTTACTGGTATTAAATTTCGTGCTATTAAAAATTCACCTATAGACACACAAAGAAAGACTACCCAACCCCCTAGTTATATTTCTGACTAATTGCAGGCCACTTCTGTAATGCCCGGTCTCAAGCAGGTTCCCCTTACTCTAATTTATAGAAGCCTTAAAAATTATGTGGATTAAAATCCCTCTGATGAGTAGCTGATGGAAATGCCTAAATATTCTCATCGAAGGAATGTGATTATTCAAATCCAAAGCACTCAATCTCAAATTAGGAAGGTAAAGAGTACTATTAGTATCTATAATTCATCTGACATGATAAATGCCACAAACAGTGATGATGATGTGAAAGATGATGATGGTGTTTCAAGACCTGGAAACATGAAGACTCATGTTGTGGAGGTGCCATAAAATGATAGTGACACCCCATGGATATAATCTAAGACTTAGAGGAGGGGATGACATCTGCATGCTAGGGGTACGTGCCTTCCTCGTCACAATATGAGAACTCACTCTCAGGTGGGTTAAAGACTATTGTTCTTGATTTTGTGGAACATCTCAGTTTTGTTGGTTCGTCATGTTTTTATTTCCTTTTTTAATAAATAGGCCTTTTGACCCTCAACCTATTCAAAAAAAATCCATTTGGTTAAAGCTTTTCTTTTCATTTGTGTGACAAGGCCAAGTAGCACGAAAACAATATTAATTCCATTTAAGGAATATTCAATAATTATGGTTCATTATGCTACCCTCCATTTATTTGGTAAGGGGTTCTATATACATAAAACCTATTAATCATCCACATTTAATCTGGTCAAGTCAAATACTTAGTATACATTCCAATTCCCCTTTAATATTTAATTATATAATTGAAGCACATACCTTAAGCTGTTCAAGTGGAAGTGAGATGGTACTTTACATTCACCATTTCATGATACAATATAAATTTATGATAAGAAGGCCTACCATTAGTGTGGTCAAGCTCGACCACATCCGAACAATGGCTCAAAAGTGTCAAAATAGTAAAAAATCCATTATAGAGCATCATCCTATAAGGGATGGATGGAGTTGTGGGATTAACCACCAAAAAATCACATATATAGAAAGAGAAGAATCATATGGTTCTAATGATTATAAAAATGACATATAAATTCAATAAATGAAACCGGATGAAATCGGTGGGCCCCGCATGACAATTCCAAATTCAATGAATTTGAGGGATGAGTTATAGAACACCCACCTTAGGGTTGTATGACTCTTCTTCTCCGATATTAGCCTCTAATTCAGTTTCTAATGGATTATATATGATAAAAGAGGAAAAATTCTCACACCTCGATAATTAGGTTGAGAGAAGGAGAGGAGAAGAATGGCTAAAAATGACTCAAGTACTTATCGATGCATATCCAACATGATGAATGGAAGCTCGATCAGATCCTGGAAGAAGTAGATCATCCAAGCCCTATCGTAGGCCTTAAAAGAGATCCATAAGGGATGAAAAATAGGTCACTCTCGCATAAAATTGGATTAAGAGGAAGGAGGAGTGTTTATTAGATCATTATGGAAAAATACTAACATTACCCAATATTTATCCTGTGAATGATTTGTCTGCAAGATTTGAAAAACCATGTGCAAACTATACATGAGTACCTGGGGAATAGGGTCACTCATATGGTTACATCTCACAACCATGCACCATCCGTGTGATATGGTTCTGCCCGAAAATAGACCATCTGCACGATTAGGAAAACCTTGCACCAACCGTGCTACATGGACAATTTCCCCAAAATTATGGGTTCAAGGCTCCGAACAAGCCCCAGACACCCCTAAGACCTTTTCTAACTCATTAGGAACTTATATTAGGTCAAAAAAAGAATTGGACTGAAATTTAAATGATCCATACCTGAATGAAAAAATAGGTTCTTATATATGATCATTTATACATAATAAATTTATTTAATAATAATATTTCAATAAAATATTATTTATTTCAAAAATCCATTAATTCATCAAAATATATTCCTTAATTGAATTTTAATATTCCCAAAAAATACAAATTGTGTTTTATTGGATAAAAAATATAATCACTTTTAAAGTTACTATAACAAGAAAATATGAAAGGAAATTATATTGAAAATAAAATATAAATAATAATTTTATTATGGAATTGATACTTATAACTTTAATACTCTAGAAAAATTTCTTGGTAAGGTGTGTGATGGTGAGAATTTCATGGGGTGGTTCGACATACATTGTTTGGGACATTATCTCGATGAGCATGAAATTCTCCCATAAACATTTTCTCTTATACATAAGCTGTTGGATCTAAGCTTGGGCATGGTCAAGAGAAAAGACTAGTGATGCTATCTCCCTTTAAAGCTCTAATAAATTGTCTTCATAGGGTATGATCCTACTTTTTGAGGCTATCACTTCCTTTGTCTGTGACAATTGAATTATTTAAAACTTTTTATTTATACAAACCATATTATTACAGTTCAATGACTATATTATCAATGGTTATGATGATTAAAAGTGTTTTTAAATATAATAGGATATAATAAAGCCAAATAAGTGATTTTTTTTGGTTGTGCCCAAATTTACACAAGAAATATGGTAAAATAGGTCGCTTGTAGTACAACTAGGGTTATCAAATCCACAGGGACCGAAGAAGTTACCTTTAGAAACACATGTTCTATGGAGGTGATTTGGTTATGAAGTTTCCAACTTGGGTTTGAATTGATTGTATTATTAAATGATATTTTTAAATAATTAAGTTAACTGAATTTAAAAATAATGATTTGATACTTGGTTATCACATGGAGTTGATTGGATGAATTTCTTTTTAAATTATTTCAATGTTTTAAATTCCAGCGTTTCCTTCAACAAAATATGAACTTCCCAATTGAATCCCATAATTTTGAGTGTTTAGTATCCTAAGTATAATAATATATATACTTTTAGGATCATATTAATGAGAAATAAATGGTATAGGATCTTTTTATCACTGGGGATGTGTATCGGTAAAATTGGTGAGTTCAAAGGAGTAGGTATATCATTGAATGAAAATCCCAAAAATAGAAATTGATTAAGAATTATTAAACAAAAAAATAACATCCAATAAAACCCCTTTTTACTCCCTTATATCATACCATTAGAGTTTTATCCCTCCATTTATTCTATTCTATCAATGTAAGTGGGTAGTAGACTAATTAGTGTGGAGTTAAAGAAGAAAAACCGAATTACGATCACTCCACTATTGTGTAATAAAATTCACAAGTGATAGTCTGAATAAGTTCACAACTTGATTCAACAGTTTCAATGTGATATTTAAAATAATAAAATAATAAAATATTAATAAGAACTTTTATTAATAAATTATGGTTAATGAAAAACTTACATGAAAAAAAAATTGACGATCCGATTACAAAATGAAAGTGGAAAATTAATATTTAAAGTAAAAAACATTGATTGAAAGGAAAAACATGGATTCTAATTCACTTCACAACAAGATCCTTATATAGTAATATTACGATCTTATAGAAACCCCCCAATAATCAATTCCATAACCATTAATTTAGATAGTCAAAAGGAGGGTGAGAAAATCAAGGAAATTGGACGTTTTGAAGTTGACTAGGAAAATCATCCATATTCATCCCCCTTGTTGAAGTGAAATTTTTTAACTTAATATGGTCTAATAATAAAGGATTTTATCAGAAAAATATATTATTCATGTTTTCCTATGTCATATTTCAAAATTTCAGGTCATTTGGTTTATCCATTTGGACGTTATGCTTGAAATGGTGGGAATACTTTATGGGCGTTTAGGTCTGGCCCACCATTTAAATGTCAACTTCGTCACCAATTATCTCCATAAAAAATTAAGAATTATCTTTGGTCATATTTTAATAAAATTATACTAATAATTTTCTCTTTCTATAGTTAAAATTTGAGCTTCATTGGGATTGGATTGTGGGCCACACTTTTGTTTGATAGGGCTTAGGCCCATTATGCTTTGTCCAGAAAATTTATTCACTCATGATGAAAAATATCCATGTTCCATTGGTATTCATCCATCAATCCTAAAATATAAAATATTCCAAACAAAGTTATCAATCATATCCCAAAAATAATAAATTTAATAAATTAAGGAAATGAATTCCATAAATAGATGATTGATTGGGCCCAAATTTTCAGTTTAAACATAAATTTAACTTATGATGAGAAATGAAGTCATATTTATAAAATTCACTAAAATTGATGTTTATTGAATTTGAAATACATGAATATTAAGACATTATCATTGAATATTGTCCTCTTATAGTGGAAAATCACACCCCAACATGTGTTTTTCTAGTCCTGATAAAAAATTATCTAAAAAATATGAAATTGAATTCCATTTTTCAAAAACATTTTAACTAACATCCCTCATAAAAACATTATTCCAAACAGTAATAAAACCTTTGAAAATTATTTCACACAAGATAGTTCCCAATGCATATCCCAATCCCAAGCCCATTTTTTTAAATTCATCTTCACATTTCATCCAATTCCTATTAATCATGATAATGTGTTGTGAATCACAAAAGACATGGGGCCCATTTTCTTATTCAAGGGGAAAAAATGGAAGAACTAGGTGGGAATCACATTAAAACATAAGATGAGTATCCAATAATTTTTTTAACCACAATAGATATGAAAAGACTAACTCTAGGAAGGAAAACTACAGAGTCACGATCCACAAGTGTCGAATACCACATATATTGTGAATTCCATGCTCTTAAATAAAGATATAAAGCCTTACTATGGCCAAGAAAACTATGGAGTCATAATCGTCAAGTTCCGGATGCCACACATTTGGACAAAACATTTCTCTATGTGGTCAATTTTTTTTTCATTTTTTTGATCCTCAAATTAAAATAAAAGTAGCCCTGAACCCTATGCTATGATGAAAGGGTCTTAAGAACTCAAATATACACACAAAATAACATCGGATAACCACACTTTCCAAAAACTATGATCATGAACTTAAACATGCATTCAAATCATAATCAAGGAATTAAAAATCATTTTAAATTTAGTTTTTAGGATTCACAATGTACATTAATGCATTCAAGGATAATGAATCGTTTTTTTATCATAAAATCCCATTTCTTTAAACACTAGATTTTCACTCCCCCCAACTTAGAATGAAACTAACCTTAGTTTTTAATGATAAGAGAAGAGATAGATTATAATTTTGATAAAATATGGGGTAAAGTTAATTGAAATTAAAACATGTAAAAACATCACCTGGTTTGAAGTTGATGTCCCATAAATATGAAATCGATAAATTTGGCTCCATGTCACGTGTAGACTCCTTGGGGGTGATTGGAGGTTGGGTTTGAACTCTGTAAGGCATGGGTTGTATTTGAAAACACCAATCTTCTTAAACAATTAAATCAAAAAAAGAAACATTAGATCAATTTGTAAACTCCAAGGGGTTCCCTTGATAAGAAAACACAGAAATATACAAAAATAATTAAAAAAATGCAGAAGCCAGGTTGCCTCTTGGAAAGAGCTTAATTTAAAGTCATTAGATCAACTTGGACCCCCATACTATCCAATACCAAATTTCAAAATCTCAAGTATTATATTCATCACTACATCCATTGGATTATGATTGAGTCTCCATTGTGCTTTTTGGGATGGTTTGAAAATTGATTCGAGAAAAATCAGATTGTTCCCAGTAAATGTGACAATCCCATGAATATCAAAAATGGTCCATCTGATTCTTTTTTTAATCTCTCTTAATACATCAAGGAGAATTTTATTATCATTATATTTGAGAGAGGATGGAATGAAAATTATTTTATTTTTCTTATCCTCTATGAATGAATACATGGGAGATGGTGTATGGACCTTTAATTTAACCTTAGGTTGGAAAAACATTTCATTCAAAAGTCAAGATCTTAAATTGTACTCAGTTTCAATTTCCAAATTGGTCAGTATAATAGGATACTTTTTAATAGATGTTTCATCCAAAAAATTGGTGATATTATTTTCAAAAATGGGTATGAAATTGATGTTTATGGTTTCTCCAAATGTATTAGTGATCAGTGACGATGAAAAATAACTATTGGAGCCATCTAAAAGAGAATGAATCCATGGAAAATAGTTTCCCTTAGGTGAATACATGAAATTTAAATCATTTCAGGTTCATTTTCAAAAGTACATATCAAATTCACCTCATGAACTTCTTCATCATCACTAACATGAGAGTTGGGGTTATAGATGTTGAGATCAATGCTCATGTTTCCAAATGTTATTGTCATGTTACCATTCCTAACATGGATAACCAAGTTTATTGTTGCTAATAAGGGGAAACCGAGGATTATGGGGGTCTTCTCCCTAGGACCTAATCTTAGGTGATTGTTAAGGACAATGAAATTATTAGGGTAAATGAAATTTTCAGCTTTCATTAAAAAAACCTTCAAGATACCTTTTGGAATCCGAAAACTGTGATCAGTGGGATGGAGTGTGACATGAGTGGGTTGGAGATCCTCAAGACCTAAATGAAATTACATTGTATATGAAATGAGGGTCAAACTAGCTCCTAGATCACATAAGGACTTGATCATTTTTTTCTCTCCAAGTTCAACATTGATTTAAGGACAACCTGGCCCCCTTAACTTAGGTGGCATGGTTCCTAGGATGGAGGTACTCACATTAGCTACAAAAAGGACATGAATTTTGTATGAAAACAATATTTTGAAAGCACACAAGTCCTTCATGTACATGGATTATGCAGGTATGGTTTTTATTTCATCAAGAAGGGGTGTTTTTATCTTAACATGTGAGAATATTTCATGCAATATTTCATTCTATTCGGGTTAGGAATGTATTCTCACTCGTTGAGGGAATGGAGTAGGTTACATGATTGTTTTCAAAGGTGGTGGTTCCTCAAAATTATCAGTAATATTGTTAGATTCAATTATTTTTTCATCATCATTTTCATGAGATATTGATGCATTGGATGTACTAGTAATGGTTGGTTCATGTTTTTAAATGGGTTTCCAACTCCTCAAAAATTGGCACCATATTGAGTTGTTCATTATATCTCTGTTTGTAACTAGATTCTCCTGTCAAGGATGGGGGAGAAACAACATGAGTATGAATTGGTGTATTTCCTGTTTTTATTGATTTCTATTCATTTATAATTGATGAGGATTCTATGTTAATTTTTTCTATTTTCTTACACAATTGACCAGGTATTGGTTGAGGGGTAGATTGGGTAGGGGTTTGTGTTAGTTAGTTTAACCGAAGAGGATAATTTGAATGTTGTATTGAATGTTTATTTGGTTGTTGGATAAGTTGTTGGTATGGGACTGGTTGGGATTGAAACTAGTTATGTGTTTGAAAATTTGTTACGGGTAGGGGTTGAGATAGTGTTGTTGTGCTGGTTTTTGGTTTTCATTCCAACAGAAGCCTGAATTGTCATTGTACCTTGTATTGAATGCGTTTTGGTACTTTGGGGTTTGATATTTAGAAGAATTAACCACTTCTAGTGGTCCTCCTAAAAGAACCTCCATGATAGAAGGAATGGTTGGGAATATATAGATCTTTTGGTCATTTTGTCACAAATTGTAGAAACCTGATCAATATTTTGGGTTTTGTGGACCTTATTAAGATAGATCTATTCAAACTTCCTAGTGAGTGAAACAAGTTTTTCTCTATGGTTTCCTTCTTCTCCAAGATTGTGCATTCCACCAGATTTGGGTGGCTTTACATAGTAAGGCGTTTTTCACCATGTTGGATTTTTAAGCAAGATTTTCTATATACTCATAGGCATAGTTTGGGTATTTGTTTTTTTGAGTTTCATTACACATCATGTCGATAAACTATTTGTTTCCTGGCCCTAACTCTTCATAAAAAATTATTACTTTTTCTGGGATTAAGAAACCTTACTATGGTACCATGTTTAAAGTTTCCTTGAACCTTTCCCATGTTTCATAGAATGCTTCTCCCTCTCATTAAAGAAATATTTGGATTCTATTTTTTAGTGATTTTTTTTTGTGATGGGGGAAGTATTTTTTATATATTTCTCAATGAAGTTGGTCCCAAGAGTAAATGGATGCTGGTCTCAAATTATTTAACCAATTATTTTCTGGGTCTTTCAGATAAAAAGGAAAGAGTGTCATTTTAGAATATTCAAATTTATTTTGAGGGCACATGGTTTCAATAGTGTTATTGAATTCATTAACATGGAGGTAAGGCATCTCAGAATCCATACCATGAATGGTAGGAAGGTGGTTCAGGACATGGGGTTTGAAGATATATTAGGAATATCCTATGTTATCATTCCTAATTCATGAGGGTGCATTGTTCTAGGCTGGTTTGATGTATCCATTCATTGTCTCTTCTAAACAAATTCCCATGTTAAGGTATTACTCATTTTGGATTCCATTTGGGTTCCCTCCATAGTTTATGATTTGGTTTTGTGGTAGATTCTCCATTATATTAAACTAGATGTTTGAATCTAAAGTGTTAGTAAGATTAGAATCTAATGGAAACAAACCCCTATGTGTACTTCAATCCCTAGTCCCAGGACTATCCACCCTAACTAGACAATTTGAATGGTCACAGGTTTAGTCAGACATGCACTAAGAAAAAATAAAAAAAGAAAGTGGAAAAGATAAGATAATTGGGATGAGAAAAGTGAAAATAGGGTGAATAGAATGGAGTTTAAAGACGACTTACTTGGTCCAAAAAAATGGGGAAAAAATTTGGTTTTTCCCAAATTTACCCAACAAATATGTTGAAAGTGGTAACTTATAGTACAACTTGGGTTATCAAATCTACAGGGACAGAAGAAATAACCTTTTGAAACACATGTTCTATGGAGGTGATATGGCTATGAAGTTTCCAACATGGGTTTGAATTGATTGAATTATTATATGGTATTTTTAAAGACTTAAGTTAATTCAATTTAAAAAGAATGAGTTGATCTTTGGTTATCGCATGGGGTGGATTAGATGAATTTCTTTTTAAATTATTTCATTGTCTTAAATTCGATCATTTCATTCAATAAAATATGAACTTCCCAAATTACTCCCATAATTTTGAGTCTTCACTACCTTAAGGCTAATAACATATAAACTTTGAGGATCATATTGATTATTACTCCATGGTAGAGTATATTTTTAACACTTGGGATGTGTATCATTAAAATTAGTTAGTTCAAAGGAGAAGGTACATCGTTGATGGAAAATATCAAAAATAGAATTGATTAAGAATTATTAAACTGAGAAATAAAATCCTATCCATCCCCCTGATACTCCCTTGGATCGACCCATTAGTTGTTTATTCCCCCATTTATGCTATTCTATCAATGTTAGTGGGTATTATATTCATGGGGGTGGAATTAAAGAAGAATAAGAAAAACTGAATTACGATCACTCCACCCATTGTGTGATAAAATTCACAAGTAATGGTGTGAATAATTTCAAAACATAATTCAATGGTATCAACATGATATTTAACATATTAAAATTATATAAGGTTAGTAAGAACTTTTATTAATAAATCATGGTGAATGAAAAACTTAAATGAGAAAAATTGATGATGTGATTATAAAATGAAAGTTGGAAACTACAATTGAAAGTAAAGAACTTTGATAGAAGGGGAAAACAAGGATTATAATTCCCTTAACCACGATCTCCTTATATTGGAATATCAGGATCCTCAAAGACACCCCCAAAAATCAATTCCATCCCCATTAATTTATATATTCAAATGGAAGGTTATAAAATCAAAGGAATTGGAAGTTTTGAAGTTGACTCGGAAAATCATCCAGATTCATCCTCTATGTTGACATCTGCATTTGTAACTGATGATGGTAGAATCCTAAGGAGTTTTAGAGGAAACATATCTTCTTTCTAATTTCCTATATCATTTTTAAAAATTTCAATTCCTTTTGTTCCTCCATTTGGATGTTATGCTTGAAATAGTGGTCAGACTTTATGGTCATTCTGGTCTGGCCCACCATTTAAATGTAATCTTTGTCTCCCTTTATCTCTATCAAAACACCATAATTATCTCTAGGAATAGTTTAATAAAATGATCCTCATAATTTTATCTTTCTAAATTTAAAATTTTGGCATCAATGTGATTGGATTGTGGCCCCCACGTTTTTTTATTGGCCTTAGGCCCATTATGATTTGTCTATAACATTTCTTCATTCATGCTGAAAAATATCAATCTTCCCTTAGGATTCATCCATTGGTCCTAAAAGATAAAATGTTCCAAACAAAGTTATCAATCATATCCCAAAATATTAAATTAAAAAAATTAAATAAATTATTCCCACAAATAGATTATTGATTGGGCTTAAATTTTTTCTTTAAACATTAATTGCACTTATAATGAGAAATGAAGTTAAATTTATAAAATGAACTAAAATTTATGTTTTTGGACTTTTAAACACATGAATATTAAGATATTAACAATGAATATTATCCTTTTTTTAGTATCTAATCATGTTTTCTATAACCATGATATATATTAAGACATTTAATTTAAATCATAAGTGTAATTTTATTTATAAATGTTTGGGTCACTACACTTTCCATTAGGACAAGGCCTTCAGGATTAGATATTTTCCTCATTCTTACCCATTCCACAAGGGTATAAGTCACTGCTATTATTGATATGATATTCTTAACATGATCCTCCTAAACCTCAGTGAGCATCTCTTAGAATAAGTCCATGAGATTCCATTCACCATTGGACTCTGAAATTGCATGTACCTGTGTTTTATAGATCACAACATCGGTCAATGCGTTGCCTTCACCATGCATATATGAATCCTCGAAATAAGATGAATTTAGGTACTAAACCCACCTGCACTGTCTGAGATTTATATCCCACTGTATAAATATGTTATTGAGTATTTTTTGATTAGTTTATACCACAAAATGATCTCCATGTATATAATGTCTCCAACAATGTAAGGTACGTGTAATAGTAGTGAGATTGATGTCATGCATTGAGTAGTTCCACCAATGAGGCCTCAACTGACAGGACCTGTTCGCAATGACTCACTAATCGTGCATTAGAAAAACTCTAAGACAGATACCTAATGTGTCACAGTATACAATATAGCTCATTCCTAGATTTGGAAGAATCAGTATCTTTACTAAATTCAATCCTCCCTTCATCTCCTGAAAAGTAGCTTCACAAGCTTCTAACAAGATGAATTTCAGACTCTTTCAAGACCATGAGAGTTTCTACAATTCCTAAGAAATATTTTATGAAGCATCTGTAAAATTCAAATATCCCCAATAAGCTCAGAATTTAAAAGATGTTTCCAGGCTTCTCCCAGGAAGCTAGAGCTCTCACTTTCTCTAGGTCTACTGAAACTCCTGACTCAGAGTTAGTGTTATACCAAAAGTATAATTTGTCGATCCAGAAGTGGAATTTATTGATCATAGAATAGATCTAATTATCTATTAGTGTATTCAGAATGATCTCAAGATGGGTTTCATGGTCATGTTTGGGGCATGAATACAATAAGATATCATCAATAAAGACTACCACAAATGAATCTCGGTACGGGTGGAAAAACTGTTTTGTAATAGCTATGAAGAATGCATGTACGTTAGTGAGTCCAAACATCATGAGCAGGTACTCTTATAGACCATACCTACTCTTGAAACTATGAGAGGTATGTACGAAGTCTTGAAACACATTTGGTGATAGTCTGAACTCATATCTATCTTTGAAAACACTCTTTCTCCTCAAATATGATCAAAGAGCCCATCTATTCTTGGTAGTGGATATCAATTATTTACTATGAGCTTGTTGAATGAATAGTAATCCATGAAAATCTTGAGGGAACCACCCACCATCTTAGAAAAAACGTACCAGTGAACCCCAAGGACACGTTCTAGGGAATATGAAACGTTTATCCCCCAGATCCTCCAATTGCTTCTTGAGTTCCAGAAGTTCCATAGGTGCCATCCTATATGGAGGAATGGTCACTCATGCTACTCTAGGAATATGGTCAATGGTGAATTTTACCTCTCACATAAGAGGTAAAAAACATATGTCATCAGGAATTACACCCCTAAAATTAACCACTATAGGAGGGAAATAGTGGGTCCTAACCCCTACTCATCTAGTAAGAGATTGGTGATCAGAGCTTTCACATTTCCTAGCCTCCACTGCTCGGGTCTAGCTCTAGTCACACCAACATACCATTCTTCCTTAGGCCTATTCCCAACGCCCTCTCATGATGTAAACATCACCCTTTGATGATGACATTCAATGTGGGATCAATAGGTAACCAACCAATCCATTCTGATGATTACATAAAAGCCCGTCATGTCAATGATTTAAAGATTTTATATGAAGAGGTATTCACCTATCTCAAGGCTACAATCCTCAAAATTTTGAAAAGACTCAGATTGGATACCTAACGGTGCATCTAGAATCAAAATTCCATAAATTTTCTCCATCTTGAGGCCCAAAATTCCTATAATAGTGTCAGATATAAAACAATGAGAAATTTATTTGTCAAATAAAGAAGAAAATAAAGTTAAGGATACTAGAATAATACCCCATATAGTAGAATGTTCGTTGCTCTAGTCCTCTAGAATAAGTTGGAATTCATGTAACAGGCTTAATCCTTGACCTTGAGTCATTACCTAACTTCCCTGAGAAATATTTCTCTTCTGGCACTGAGAATAATGAGTCTTAATACCTCTACCTCGACCACCACCTCATCTTGAGTATCTTGTAGTATTCCAAATGCCTTCATAGAGTGATCTTGAAAACATATCTTTCATCCAGAAGAATAATAACTGATTGATCTAGGTGCTGAACCACCCTAATTCACACCATCAGCCTCTCTCAAGTTTTACTCTCTGATAAGGGCATGGATGAAAATTCAGAAATGGTAGTAAACTTGAATGCATTGAATTGTGATCTGATGGAATATACCATCCCATCCTCAAATCACCAGAAATTCATAAGTTCATCACCTGATATAGTAGGAGTGAACCACTGTAGCTCATTAAAACACATAGAGTATTCCATAACAGACATACTTCCCTACTACAGGTTTATGAATTATCTAGATCTGTCATCCCTTAGAGTATGGGGAAAGAAATAATAATTGAAGATCATTTGGAAATGCACCCATACAATATTATAAGGATTATCTACATAGAGAATCACATCCCACCACCACTTGGTAGAATCACATAGCATATATGCATAAGGTTTGAACCTCTACTCTCGAGGTGTCTCCAGATTATCGAATATGGAAAAGATATTTTTGAGCCACAACATAGAAGTATGTGGTCTTCCATCCCCCAAAATGGTGGGAGGATGCTGTCAGTGGAAGTTCTGAGTCAACTCCTCCATACTTGGAGCATGTTAAGAATCAACATTCATTATGAAACATACAAAGAAACCCCCCTTAGAACTAGGCATCAGATCCTATTTTAGGAATAGGTAGATGTGCTAGAAGTGGCCCTATAGGAGGAATAACTAGAAGTTCAAGGCCCACCACCTCAGTTGCATGGTCATCACCACCTTTATGGTGTGTGACTAGAGGAAGTTGTGGAGACACGTTTCTACAATGCCAAATGCGTGCCTCAGAAGATATTTTTACAATTGAAATGATTACAGATAGATAAATATGATATGTGATTAACCTTCCTATAGAAATGATCACACCTCTTTGTTTACTTCAAAATCTTAGTCTAATTGGTAAAAGAGACCATAAAGGCCATAAGAATGAAATAGATCACCCATTACCCACAACTAAGGTTGGGTTCGAGTCTAAGTATCTTTTTCACATGTATAGGATAACCAATTTCACTTTAGAAGTCATATTCATTTTATATTTTTTCTTGTTAAAATATTTAAATGACTATAAATGGTTGAATTATGTGGATTACCATTTCTTATTCATAAGGGACTATACTCTTTATAAACCAAAATATTTAATCCATTTAACCCGCATAATAATATGTTCCAGCCCATACGGCCAATGCTCCATGACTCAATGTGCCATAATTGACTTGTTAAGGAGTCTTCTTTAACCTATGCAGAAAAACACTATTAGGTTAAGACATACATGTTAATTGTCAATTATTTTTTCCAATATCTACAAGAAGAATCATCACAAATCAATACATAATATAGGAACTAATGATATACAACAGGGAAATGCATGATAAAAATAGATGTGTCATGGACAAATTCATGGCATATTAGTACTATTGTTCCTATAATAATGCATTAAGAAATAAAAAAACATCTTTCATTTGGCCATGGTAAAATAAATCATCATTTAAAAAATACCAAGAATAATAACACCATAAAACAAGTGTGACAACTAATGGTGAAGTTGTATCAACTATAAATGAAATTATCAATAACTCTAATTACCCACCCCAGGTAATTTAGGATTCCCCTATACATGGGTTAGCTACATCTAGGAATATGGTAAATTCCAAATCCTATTATATAATAGTCTCTTATTTAGTACCCAAATAGTAAGACAAAGGAAATACAATCCTATCATTCCACTTTTTAACATCCCAACCCGATATCTACTTAAACCACTCCCTGAGTCTGTAGGTCACATGGCCTCAAGTGCACCACCCCATATGCTAGAGGCTACCGACTAGTAGTGAGGGTGTAAAGGTGGTATAGTGGGGAGACTATACCCTTTTATTAGAGTGGATGACCAGATACAACCATAAAAATACAATAGTGGAAGAAATTTTAAATAGATAGAATGAGTAAGCAGGAGAAGAATAAATAACTAAAAAACTGAATAATAATCAAATTCCACTAGGCAGTTTCATATACATGGATGCATGCCATGCTGATTTAAAAAAGGGGATGAAGGGACTTGCATATATAACCATGCAGTATAAAAACTAAAAAAAGAGAAAAAACTACTCCACTGGCATCTCAAGCATGTGCTTGGTCCTCTACTTCTATGCTCTATCTATAATTTAAGCATCTCAAAGACCAGTATAAAGGTGATTTACCTTAATTGTACCCATTGGAAGATAATATTCTTGGGAACCAAAGGTTACTCCAGTAGTGTGTGAGATAAAATATCATTAGGTCAATACCAATGGTGTCTAGAAGTAATCCAAGAAGTTCTCAAAACTAAACAATGTAAAAGTACAAATGAAATAATATACAAGTGATGAAATAAATAACCAGCCTACTCAGGTTCCTAGAGTACACTTAGAGGCTCAAATTGCATCAATCATAACTAAGAGGAATGTCTGATCAGTCACTATATATATAGTAATATATATATATATATATTGTATAGTTATATATTACATTCACCTATATAAACCACGTATGTGAGGATGTAAGTGGCCATATACCTAGAATATAAGGTGCTAGATAGATCAGGGCATAACTCAGACATTCATAACCAATCTAATGATCCCATAAGCTTATAAAATAGGGTATATTCACTGCATCTCAAAATTAGTGGAATACATCATGCTCGTCACTCGAAATGGTGATTGTTCCATCATGTCAACACTCAAAAAAGGGATGTGGCATGTCAAGACCACATTCTAACTAGTGTCAATGGTTTGAGATGTCATGATCAACTCATGATGTAAGAGAATGTGATAAATTCACGCTTAATATATCCCTTACCATCGTACTACAACCTATATCAAGGTGTAATTGTATTTATAATATAATGCATGAGGCATCACCTCTCATGTATCTCAATAATCATGTGCAGAGTTCATTAATACATTACAATTCATAATAAGAATTTTATAATGTATACATTAGTCGTCATTACCCTTCCAACCATTAAAATCCATTCCATTTAAAATGTTCAATTAATTTAATGAAAATAAATACATAATGAGTGATACATCCCATATAATCAATTAAAAGGTGATACATGGGAAAGATCGACATGCAACACAGTGATAAATATAAAAAAACCAAAAATCATTGGGAAAACAATGATATAACCTACCTAAGAGATGTTAATGACTCCTCATCCGATGAAGGCCTCATATTTGAAGTAGGTTGGATGTAATTAATGAAATTTTCAAAGCCTTAAAAATAGGATAATAGTAATTACACCTAAATAGCACAATGGATTCAAATAAAAACATAAATTGGAAGGAAGAGGACTTGAATGATCACCTTATTCTATCGAACGCCTTTGAGGAATATTGATTCAGGCAACATAAGAAGAATTTAACTCAATGCCTAGATTGATAGGTTTGGAAAGATATAGAAGAATAAAACCAAGAACATTCACTGGCCAAGGGAAGGAGGAAATGAAATTAGGTTTAGAAGTCAAATGATGGGAAAAAGGTAATTTCACTTCAAAATACAAATACACATAGTTATGTTTCATGGTTTTCCAAACCATTCAAAAACCCTATGAAAAAGACTACTAAAGGACTTTCCCTGCATGATTAAGGAATAAAATTTCTTTAACTGTGCACAAACCATGTGAAATCCACTTTCAAATGTCTATAGTTTCTCGTACATCTTTGCACTTGGTGTCTCATAGTTTCGAAAAAATGTGAGACTAATGTTGAGCCTCTATTTTTCCCTACACAGTTAGAAGTATCCATGTGGTCTAGGATACATGGTTTTTACAAACTGTGCGAACTAATTAATTTTCCCGTTTCTGAAACTCTAGGATAAAAATAATCCCCTAAAGATCCTATGAACTTCCTTAGGACATGAAACATGTTTACCAAATTTAAAATAAATATTTAAATTTAAAAAATTATCCATACCTTTGTGTAAATATGGGTCATTACATTTTTTCTAAAGTAGACAAATTACAGTCTTAAATATCTCTACTCGGTGAGAGATATTTGTGCACTAAAATGATTTCTTAGGGGAATCATAAAATGATTACAAGAACCTTTTCTAGTGGAGGAATAAATATGAAGCAATAAAATTTTATGGGGAATTAAATCACAATTACAACACTTGAAATTATATAATAGGAGTCAAAGCATGATTGATTCAGACTTTAGAACCCTTGAGTCAAAACTTTTGAAAGAGAGGAAGAAATAATTATTTTGTTTATAAAAGAATTAACTAAAAAGTTAGAGTATGTGAGAGATAAGAAATAGTGTTACAGTCTTAGAAATAAGACAAAGGAGAAGATAAAAAATGAAAGAAATGGTATTGGTTCATGAAAATCGGATCGGTTCATCTCATCAAGGTAGTATAAGTCAAAGCTGATGTAATTTGGAACAATAGAGATTGCCTAGATGATGAAATAGAGTATCACATAGAACATTGGTTTTGATAGCACTTGAAAAGTTAAAAAAATTATCACATGGAAAACACAGAGTGTCAAAGATGTTATCTAGTGTATTTGATTTATTTCAAGGCTACCTCATAACTCTTCAAATAGATATCTGCAAAGATTAACAAACACCTTATATGGGTAAAAAATTCAAAATTATATAGGATAGTGAAAATTGAAAACATAAATACCAATTCAAACCAATTTTAATAACCAGTTAAATAATTAAAACAGTTTCCATAATAACAGGTCAAACATAATTTCAAAAAAACCGTTCAAAGTACGAAAAATAATTCCATGAATATTGCAATCAAAACTGTTAATAAAAAAAATAGAATATAATCTGTATAAATATAAAGACATAGTTTTCATGAATTCAATAAATTAATTTTTTTAAAAAATATATTACAGTATTGATAGATATTTTAGAAATAATTAAAAGATTAATATTTGAAATAAAACAAATGTTACATAAATAATGTAACTTTCACCGGACAATGAAGTGAAATATTAAAAAATAATTATAACTATTTAAAGTACATTAAAATTAATTTTTATGGATTTCATATAATATATATGAGTTTTATAAACTAATAAGACACTTAAAATAATTATAATAAGAATGCAGTAATTCGAAATATTAAAAATGATGAAAAATAGAGTATTGATTTTCTTCAAAATATAATTAATTTTTAACAGGAGGTACCATAAATTTATACCTGGTGGTAGCATATAAAATTTATACATAGTGGTAGAAATCATATTCCAAATTTGATAATCTATCATTTAGTATTGTTATCAAAGATCTATTGATGCAGATATAACATTGGAGATCTACCATCACCAATCGACCATCTCAGATCTACCAACATAGGAAGATCATCTATTATTGAGGTAGAACATATACCAATGATATATATATTGAGATATACCATTGAGAATAAAATGACCATATATATTCCATTGGGGTTTAAATCATCTCCCATTGAGTTTTAACTCATCATCCATTGGGTTTTAAATCATCTACTATTGAATATTAAATCATTTTCTATTGGATTTCGAATCATCTACGATTGAGTTTTAAATCATCTACAATTAGTTATAAAACATCCACAATTGAAGATAAAATTGTCTTATTTTTTAGATAAACACATCTACCATTGACACATAAATGAATAGTGATGTACATTGATACCCCAAAGATCCACCATTAGTTATAAAATTGGTCCACCATTGAGAAAAAAGCATTTCCTACCACTTGTTATAAACATCCATTATTTCACTTCCGGATGTTTTTCATCTACATTTGGAATTATATTTCATATAACATTGGATGAAAAAGAGAGATACTACCATTGGGAAATGAGATGATATACCTGTTAGCTGTTTTCCAGGTGTGGGAAGCCTACAAGGTAGTGAGGAAGAAGGATATTGAGAGAAGAAAGGTGGTTCAATGCATGGAGAGAGTTGATTATTTATTAAGAGGATGTATAATAGATTTTTTTTGAAGAAGAATAAGCTTGAAAGTTCATATATGGAGGAAAATGGTTGGAGGTAGAAGATGATGAATAACGATTCATCATTTCATGTAAAAGTTGAACACACAATTTGGTAAATTCTGAAGACATATAAAATACTGAATTAGAAGATTATATAAATTAATATAATTTCAATATATTTAAAAATAGCCAAAAACCACTTCTACTCTATAATTATATTAAAAGATATGATCAAAAAACCATAAAATCACGACTTGAATACTTGAGAAGACATTAAATTACTTCATCTATTTTTAAGGCATAAAAATTACATTTTTATATTTTTATATAGTTGAATTAAATTTATAAAAACATAATTATTTCTTAAAAAATAATACTCTGAGTGATTTTGATGAGAGTTTAATGGGATATCAAAGAAACAAAAAAGAATTTGAATTCTGAAAAATACATAATTCTAGAACTATTTCACGATCTTCAGACATTTAGTGCAGAACTTAAAACATAAATTAATACTTCAATTTATTCTAATAATGTGTATATAAATGTGTTGTATTTTCAATGGAACATGTTTTGTAAGAATCTGACTAGTATAACCAAAGTTAAAGTTGAATAAAAAAAGTAAATTATAAAGTAGTTTAAATATAACATATTTATTGAAAAAAAAGAATGTATCATGTTTAGGAAACAATGAGAACATGTTAGATATAAAATTAGACTTCATTATAGATTAATAAAAGTTAGATAACTTATTTATATTTTATATGAAATTGGAACTATAAAAATCTGATCAATACAACTCAAATTATAATATAAATACTGAGAGTATGTAGAAAGAAATTTCCACATAAAATGATAAAAAGTGTTTTCTATTATTTAAGAAATAATCTAACATGTACTCAAATAAAACAAAAATACATTCATAAATATGAAAATACACAAAGTACTTTATGAAAGTGCATTTACTACTCTTTGAAAATTGCGTTGGTGAGTAAATTATTTTTTTCCATAATTAATCACATTGTATCTGTGGTATTAATTTACATTTTAAACAAAAAAAACTACTATATCAGTAATTTTATATTGACTACCAATTATACAATATTGATTAATTAAATATTTAAAGATATTATACTATTTTATCAAACCCTATTATCCCTCACTAATAGTTTTACATACTTAGTAACTAGAGTATTCTACAGGAAAGTATCCCTAAAACCTCTCCTCATAGTCCAAGATATAACTATCCCATTACATAGATAATTTAAATGTAGGAATTTTACTGAAAAATTATACTAACTCATATCTCCATGATCTTTTGGGTGAAGAATTAGCTTCTAAAAATCATAAAATTATTCAATTCTTCACCGATAAATTGGAAACAATCATGCTATGGCAAGGAATATGCAAGGGTCGGGCTATTACCCCACCCCCCCCAATTTATTAGAAAGAAAAAGATACACAACAGACAAGAGAGGGGAGGGGTCAAACGACCCACACCAAAAAACCCTTACAACCCAAAATGTAAAAGTCCCAAAAAGAGAAATCAAAAACGAGAAAATAAAAGACCAAAAAAGAAATCAAATCAGTCAATATCAACACCAAAGTATGAAACAAAATCCGCATCTCAAGGGTCACCATCCTCACCATATCCAGAGGCCGCATCATCAAAGTAGGAGTCAGAGTCATCCATCCCTGAATCGCATTCCTCATTAAGTTTAAGGAGTGTCAGAAACATCTCCCTTCATTTTTCTTGTTCAGGGGAACACTTCTGATCTTGATGATTAACTTTGATTTTCTGCTTAACCGCCTTTGATGATGCCCGGGTAGCCATGGGTCTGGGGAGGGTGGAGTAATCCCTCTTCACCCTCCTCTTCAAGGAGTCATAGTTGGGACCATCACCTTTCACCCGCTCGAACTCATTGAAACGCTACCCCACCTCCATGCCATGATCTTGTTCTTGATCTGGGATAAAGGATGCTTCCTGATTTAGAGGGCACTGAACAAAAGCATCATGTTGTAGCTAGCTCGGAGCCATTAAGGTAGGAAATTCTCTACTCCCAACGACAGCATCCAGCAGTCCTTTCCCATCCTCCCCAGGTAGTACCATCCCCCCAACATCATGCAAGTCCAAACAGACAGGCCTATCAGCCAGGGACTCTTCATGAACCTCCATGACCAGCCCTATCATTTCCTCTATTGTAGCATATTCTCCTTGTTTTTGATCATCCCATGTTCCATCCCCCTCCCCTTGGCCAAACACATTCCCTCCTTAGGCACTCTCCCCTGATCATCAACCTCCTCCAAAAGATCTGTTGCCCCTGCTCCTCCACCGTCCCACAATGCAGCATTCCAGGGACCACCGTAGGTTCTAGAGAACCCAGACAAAAAGGATCCCCCTGGCAAGAGGGCATGTTTTCCAGTCCCTGAAAAGACATTTTCCCCTGCTCAGCCTCCATTTGTACATGGATGGGAGAAGACGCAAAAACCTGTTCTTCAACCTCCTCTTTTTCAGATATTAGCCCTTCCACTGACTCCCCCACCTGCTCGGCCACCACCTTCCTCCTGTCCTGCACCCCCTACTCATCCATATTCCCCTACCCAACTTCAACAGTGCCTTCCCCAGCCTCCACATTACTCGCAGCCAACAAAGCCTACACCTCATCACAATCATTCCCAACACAGCTCAAATTCAGCACAGTAGCAACAACTACCAGATAATCACTCTCAACGATCCCTCCACCATGTCCAGTGGCAGTGGCCATCACCCTATTCTGTGCCTTCTCGGTAGTTATATCACATCCTGCATTTTTAAATGTGGGATCTTGCACCTCGTCCTCACACTCCATCCCTTCAAAGCGGTTAATAGTTGGGACCAAATCCTGCCTCTGATTCATACAGTCGTCAGGGGAAAAAGGCATCCCAACAGCAGCACACTCCATGCCAAGAAGACCTCCAGTAATCGGAAGCATCAAATCACTCCTCAAGCGCTTGAAAATATCACTCACCAAGGGATATTATTGACATTGAGAAGCTACTTGCGCTAAATTTATAGCACCTAATGCATCCCCGTGGCCCTCCAGCACAACCAGACTCACCCCAGACCCATCTCGCCCGCTACCACAACGAGCCGCTAGGTCCAGGACACCTGAAGGTGGGTTTTCCACCAGCCCATGTGCAACCACCTCCCCCTCCAACTTCGTCCGGCCAGACCCATTGCACCACATCGCATCACCCAAATCCTGAGTCTACTCCAGACTTCTAGCCTGCCCCTGCTCCTCTAAGTCCTCATTGCACAACCTTAAGGATGTGGAACCATCCTCATTATGGACTGTCACCTCTTGAGAACTCACAACCAACGCCTCCGCAAGGTCAATGGTATCTGATTATCGCGGAAACGTCCTCAGAAGAGGATTCCCAGTCCCATCAATACTATGCTCCTCCACCATCACAACCTGATCAACTAACCCAACCATCCCAATATCCCTTCCCGAAGCTCTGTTGCTGCTAAATCTTCATCTCCAAGAAGAAATAGAATAAACCAAACAACTACATCCAAAACAGAACAACAAAACTGACTCAAACACCACCAGTTGTTTGTTGCGAAACTCCTTGCCAACAGTGATCCACACAAATTCTGTTAGAGGCTTTGAAACATCTAGTTAAACAAATATTCTTGGGGAAACAGGGTGACAGATCACTTTGGTCCGGCTGTCCGAACACAGGTATCAACCAACAAGATTCCCAAGCATACATAAAATGGATCGGTTCTGGAACGGAAGAGGGAGCTACGGGAATCTAACCCATGAAGAAACCAGCGGCGATTCACGGTTCATATATAGGTCAAAATTCCACCTGAAGAGATAGAAACTAACTCCATTGAAGCTTCGAGGGGCTGCGGACCAAGCCTGGATCAAATCATCCTCAGAAGAAAACTGTATCATCAAATGTCGGCCATCAAGCAACCCTACTATGGACCGATCTTGGAGATTCCAAGATCCAAAAAAAAATTTGTTGAAAGCCTCCCCCGAGGGATGGAACGTCGTAAACCGAGAAACAAGGGTCAAGCTATGAAGTGCAGAGGACGAATGAAACTCCAGGTCCGATAAGGAAAGATGAGGGAAGCCTTCATATAAGTCAGGAACCTTCGGAAAAATCTCAATTCGGGGGAAAGGGGGAATAAGATCAGGCGTCGGGGGAGGGATGAAGACCAAATCTGGATTACCATCATGAAAAAATCCCTCCCCCGTAGGGGGAGGAGGGAGGATCACCGGCGGCGCTGTCAAGGAGGCATCGGGGGAGGAGAGAATTAGATAAATTAAAACATTTATAGTAATTTTAATCCAATTAATATTTTCTGGTCAGTGCCAAATAAATTTATTTATTTATTCAAAAAATATTTTTTAAAAATTATTAGATTTATTGGGGCCCTATGTAGACTGAAAAACCTTTAAATGGGTTTTTCAGCCTATATGGGCTTGAAAAGGTTAGAAAAAACTCATCCAAGGCCATTCTAGATTAGGAAGGACCTTCCCATGCCCATTCTGGGTTAGGTAGGACTTGCCCAGACCTATTTTGGGTTAGGCTGTCCTAGCTTGGTTGTAGATCTGTTGAGTTATCAGAGGCTGAGTGGTAGTAGGGGGTGTTGGGATCTAGATGTAGGGGTGGAAAATTATGTGAATGCACAATAATACTGATAGTGGTAGTACACATAGATTGTTCAATGGGGTGGTGGGGAGACCTAGATGTAGAGTCTGACATCAGGTTGGAGTTGGAAGGGTGGGGCTTTTGGGAGGTGGGATGAGTAGAGGGAGGAAGAGCTTTGAGGTGTGGTTGTCGACGACTAGTGTGGATGGTTGTGGTGGGTGGTTGAGGATAGGGTTCTTGAGTAGAAGTGGCTGAGAAAGGAGGCTCAGATATTATAGGATGGGGTGACGACAATGCTTCTCTAAATAATAAAAACTTTTGTGGTTGTTGTTTTGTATTCCAGTGCATGGATAGACCATCCTCAACCCTTATCAATAGTATTTATTTTTTTCTTTCATTTGTAGGTCTATGTCGACAACCCCCATCCCCTATTTTTTTGCACTATTATTTTTCAAATTTCAAATCCTAACATATAGGATATTTTATATTTTTAAAATTAAATAAAATATTTACACATGGATGTGGAATAATTGACCTAGCTAAAAATCACAATTCCAGTCACTGGGAATCCAACTAAAGTCAATTAATAAACCACATAAAAAACCTAACATATATATGTGTGTGTGTGTGTGTGTTTGTGTTCCTGAATTTTTATACCGATAAATTTTTTTGGTTTGATCCAAATTAAAATTTCAGATGGTCATAACTTGGTTATACGAGATTAGATCAAAGTGTAGTCCTTAATATTATGACCATAATTATTCACTATTTATAAATTTAAGGAAAACCTGATTTTAATTGGTTTAAAATTTCATGTTCTCCTTCTGATACCAATTAAAGGCACCGATCATGCTACATAAGTAGATGGGTTGGGAAATAAAATTTTTCATCATCAGATCAAAGTAACTCCTCCATCTTTGATGATATGAATCCCTATACAAAAGATAAGGATCCCACATGAAAATTTTTAAGCATAAAAAACAAATCAATGATTAACTTATTTGATTTGATGATGTGTCCAATAACCATTTGTCATCATCAATTATTTCTTGAAGGAACTAAATATGGATCCTTCTATATCTTCAAAACATGCTTCAAAAGTACAAAGGAACATTGATCGTCAAAATTAATCTTCTTACATGGATATTTGATGAATCCTTTGACATATTGATGATATCCTCTATGTAAATATTTCAATGCATGAAGAATATCATAGATTAGTTGCTTCGATTGAATGATTCTCTCGTTTGGAAGTGGGAGAGAGGAGCTCTCAAAATCATAGGATGAATAATACTCTGTATGATACCCTCATTATACTTATATTTTAAGGCTCTAAATAACTATAAACGACTCCCTAAAACGTAGATATTCATTTCC
The DNA here is from genome assembly GCA_963277665.1 of Viscum album. Lineage (NCBI taxonomy): Eukaryota > Viridiplantae > Streptophyta > Magnoliopsida > Santalales > Viscaceae > Viscum > Viscum album. The sequence continues at coordinate 1,739,557,309 of OY728160.1, forward strand.
CACTAAATAATCCATAAACAACATGTTATGACCAACCAACTGGGTCATAAACATCATTTTTATTTTTAAATTTTTTTGAAATATAATAAATATATTACATGAAAAAAGAGATCCATTAACTCAAATCTTAATTTCTATAAATATTAAAAGAACCATGAATATTAAAATAAATTCAATCATTAAATATTTTCCCATGTATTCACTTAACATCTTATGAATATTTTAATAAATAAATATAATACCAATTATTATCAACTCATATAATATTAATTTATTTATTTCACAGTGATCATATATTATCAGACATAACTCTGACCCTATTGTGGGGACCACCATGTTCTATACTTCTATTTATTTAGAATAGGCCATAATTTCTAATTCACTTATAGATAAGGAAAATTCAAAATAATAAAAATCTTTCCTATAAGAATATACTGTGTAATATAATCTTTTTTTCTTATGATATCTCATAAAGTTGGAAACACACATTATGTCATAATCATTTATTTCTTATTATTCATTGACCTTACTAGACAGACTTACCTTATTATACCATGGACAATGATTTATAGAAGGTACCACCATCCTAATCAACTAATCCTAAGATATCACTTCCTTTTGGAGGTGACAAATTCTATCTTGGTTTTTCAATAAATGTCATACCACCAATGACACACCCAATTCAAGAAACCTCTCTATGAAATAAATTCCATAGATCTTACATCAAAATATGCAACCAAATGGTACATATCGATAATAATCTCAAGTCAGATTACCATTACAAATTTTCATAGATAGGAACTACCATTGACACAGGAAACATGTAGTGTTATAATTCACAGGTCAGTACTCATGATATCATCTATTTGAGATCACGAAGTGGAAAGTTCCTAGGTAGAAGTCTCAATGCTTATGATCCCCCAACACGAGATATTCAGACATCATCTATGTCTAGTTAGTATGATGTATGTAGAGCATAATAAATATATTTAAGTTTAATGTAATAGTATCTAGAGGTTCAAATTGTAGAATAGGAACTACTATAACATTTTTATATGAAAAATAATCTATAGAAATTCCCTTATAAATAGTGGATGAAGAAATATCAAAAATATTTTGGTAAGTGTACATCATGTATAACTCACTACATACATGATATGGTAATAAAAAAGTACTATTTATGATTGGTCTAGGTTACCCACTTTTATAATAGATTTTTTATTTCATAATATTCCCCCTGAATATGCATGATTTATTTCTAAATCCTCTCCTTTATAAATTACCTATGCTACATTACTTGATTGGAGGTTGTTCACCTAGATGCCCAAAAAATCAATTGATTAGATAAATTATTGTCTAAACCATATATCCATTCCCTATACATTTTAAATACCATATTATTAATCATATTTACTGAGTTTATTTCCTATAATGATACTTAAATTCATTGGATACCCATTTATTTTATATGGGGTTGTCATGATATGTCTATTGATGAAATTAAGAATGCTTCATTAGGGAACCACTTGAAAATGATATAAAACCCATTTTATATCCTTGTGTATTTAGATTTTTTTGATTGAAAATTTGTGGCACACATATATATTATTTTCATTATATGATAGGTGGGTCCGAAATTATATACCCCTCAAATGAATTGGGTGATTTTTCTATATTATGAGATATCGTGGTGCATGAGTAGTGAGGCTAACCAAAAATGGGAGTGGGAAATTATCCTATCCATATATGTTATGTTAATGAAGTAGTGAGCCTTGATTTATGCTTATGATGTCACATTTATACTGTTTCCACATTCCTATGATGTCATACTCTTATATTATGATCATTTCTTAATCTGTGCCTTTATAATTTCATCTATTTATTAAATTCTCTAAAGTTAATGGTCATTATCATTATGATATCATGTTATGCCTGACATATCTCATGTTATTATTTATTATCATGTTTACCCTTACTAAGTGTTTGGGACTATCCTTTTATTTTGTTTAATTTTCCCCAGGTTATGAAATAAAGTATTAAATATGCTAAACTAGAAGAGTATATTGTATGGAGAATTTGTGGGTGTCATTTAGACTCATTATGGATTACTTATCATATTATATAGTGGAAAAATGTTCATTTTCTGAGAAGAATCTATATTTAGTTGTTTATTATTTGTCATAAATCAATAAAAAACTTAAATTAAAGGTAAATAGTTTGTAAATGTGAGAAAGATATTATAATCATAGATGTGTATCAAACACACTGTTGTTAGTTATGTGTTTTTAGAACTAGATCCGAGGGAACAATTTTGGGTGTAGTATAGTATGTGTCATGGGTCTACCCTAGGGCCAACTATGAGATGATATTTACTTTACCAAACCAAATTATAAATAACTACCATACTATGTTTAGTCGACCTAGAAAAATCCATCCAATTATACCACAACAACATCATATGATTATACTCCCCACCCATCCCTATCTCATGCTATAGGGGACATTAGTGTGTGTGAAAACTATCGTATCATAATTATATGCCTCCCACATAATTTCTAGTGTTTACATGAAAACAAATAAAGTGTATGTGAGTGAAAAATAAAACCAAGATTAAAAAATACACACCCAATAACTCTTTATCACATCCAATTACCTCCCATATAACATTCAATTTTCATAGTATATATACATTATATAAATATAAATAATCCATAAAATGATGAAACATCAAGGGTTAATCAATCAGGGTCACTCATGAAAGAAAAATACTCATTTAATAAATTACTAAATGGTTCTTTAAGGTTATACACACCATTATCATTTCAAACACCCCTTTTTTAAAACATGGAATTATTATTTGAAATACTAATAAAATCGAAATTCACTTCATTTCAATCAAACCAACCATAAAGAAATATATATACATTTTCAAAAGAGTATTGATATGGCTAAACCTCCATTTAATTGATACATTTTAAATTAATTAAAACCCCCTTAATGTTGAGTTAAAAATCCATGAAAAAAATTGAGAAACACTACATACATAACACATATTGAAATACTTTCATTAAAAATGGATTTTAAAAACTCAATCACATCCTGAATTCCAAAATAATGTAATTACATAGAAACAGCTACCTCAATGAAGTGGAAATCAAGATGATCAAGCCAAAAAATTCCACCTTCATTGGTGAACACACTAACAAGGAATGAGATGATGTCTATAATCCCCATAAATTAAAATATCCAAATATTTGGTAGGAATACATGTATAACATGGACAATGTGGAGACTAAGGTTCGATGATATGGGATAAAGTGTAAGAAACCAAATTTTGGTGGATGGGAAATCCATTACCTTGATTTTTTATTGGTAAACCAATAGAAAACCATCAATGTCACACCATAGAGGGTGTGGAATGGAAGATGAGTAGCTGGGAGAAACCCTAAGGGAATTGGATTTGGAATGGGGAAGAAATGGGGATAAAACCAAATTAAAAATAAGGGTAAATGACTAAAATGAACAACCTTCAGAAGGTATCATGATTTAATTACATAGTTTATAAAATTTCATGGTAACCATTTGACATCCATTTTTAAAATATACAGAGGTGACATTAACACTCGAATCTTCAACCATGAAACATGGAATAATTCTATAAAAAAGGTAAGAGTCATAAGAATCAATAATCACGAGGCTTGTGATATCAATCTTGATCAAAGGAAAAATTATAAACCGATAGAAATCATCGATAAAACATGTTTTTACCTTGGAAAATCATCATAATAGAACCCTTACATAACCCTTAGAATTTTAATAACCATACAAATGACATCAAATATAATTCTACATAGAAAATAATCATTACCCAATGCATTAGAGAACTATTTGGGAACACCCATCGTATAAGCTATATTAGGCTCCCCCAATGTAATTTGGGTGCACCAATATTATAAGATATATTGGGCTCACCTCATTATATTTGGGAACACCCATCATATTGAAATATCCAAGAACTATAAATAATGTACATAGATCTTGTATTTCATCATAAAACTAATAAAAAGAATCGTAATTTCTTTTATAATTTGATTATCCTGTAAAAAAATTGATTTCATTTTAATATATTTGAAAAATGATAACCTATGGAAATGAAATGGGTTCCATAAAAATCTATTTGAAACATGATTAACCCATAGAAAATATACGAGTTTCATAAAAATCTCTTTAAAACATGATAAAATTGTAGAAAAGAAATAGTTTCCATAATAATCTATTTCAAAACATGATTAACCCATGCAAAGGGAATTAGTTCCATAAAAACATATTTGAAACAATGTTAGTACATATAGATAATTAATGAGGATGATATCAATTTGAAATAGACCCATTAGAGCATAAGTAACAACAATTATTTTTTACATGATGAATGAAACTACCATTAAAATATAATTAAATAAATTTTGAAGAACATTTTGAAAATCACTTTTTAAAAACTAAAAATTCATAAAAATATTTCTAAACCCTTTTATTTAAAATAACCTTGGAAAAATATAAAAAAATCTTATAAAATAATTTAAAACATTTATTAAGGAAAATATAATTTTAATTTTAATTTTTTTAAAACATAAAAAATTTAAAATTAATTTTCTTGGAAAATAAAATTGAAAACTTATAAAATATGCTTCAAATTAAATAATGGTCATGATGATGGAAAATTGTGTTAATATTTTACAAATTAAAATAAATATTCCTTTCACATTTTCAATAAAATATAAAAAATAATTATTTGGAAAATGAAATAAAGATTCCTTTCAAAAAAAATTAAAAATTAAAACTAGGGTAAACATTTATTTATTAAATAAATTTAATAATTTTAAAAACATTTTTTAAAACATGGTTTTTCAAAGAAAGGGTTTTTGGTTATAGAGAGATATGAAGATGATATTTCTTAAAAACATTCTTTTTAAATCCTAAGTACATACAAATATGGAAGTTAAAGAAAAACATGAATTCTAATGATATGACTAGATTAGTAGAGATATATTTTATTTCTTGAGATATATATCATAATATTTCATCATTGGAAGAATAAAAATAAACTATCCCAATAAATGACGAGATTATATCATTAAACCGTTACCACATTGCTATCTTTTCTGCCATAAAACCCATTAAAGAGTGTTCCTAAAATGGATATGTAAATACAAATAATTTTCATGATAATAATCATAAAAAAATTAATTTCTAGTATATAAAAAACATAAAATAAACACATGGTGAATATGAAATGTGTCTCACAGAAAATAAAAGTGAGAAGGAAATCCACTACCTCAAACCCAAACATTACTTTTATGTCCTTTAACTCCTGTATAATAAGAATAAATCAATTGTTTTAAATTTTAAGAACCTTTTATAGGTTTAATAACTTATAAATAAATCATTTATTTTATTTATTTTTAATTAAATATTCAAATAATTAATTCATTAAGTCCACACCAGGTGTTTTGAGGACATTCAGTTCATTGTTTCAAAATGGCTTCAGAATGTCAACCTTGGTCAAAGTGGTTGTTCTTTCACCATATCTAGAATAATAATCATGAAATAGTTATCATATTTAATCATAAATTATACATTTAAAATTAATAATGAGAATTTTTTTTAAAATGAACTATGTTATGATCATGGAGATGGAAGGTTGTACGTATGCATGAGTAAAGTTTCCATTTTTCAATGATCATTATAGAAAAAAGGTATATATTATTTTATATTTATAGAATTATAATAATATCATAAATACCATATTATGTCATTAAATGTACTAATTTATGTTATTATGGTGATGTGGTGATGAAAAGATAATTACATTCCTTCATGGAGGTGGTAGTCCCCATGTAGTGAATGACATTATCATTTTTTTGTGTAAGAAATAAAATGAAATGTTATATTTTTAAAATGAATAATATGTCATGAATTTAATTATTATGTAATTTATATAACATATATTATTTAAATTTATCCTTATTACCTTACATGTAAAGCATTAGTGAAAATTTAATCACATCACTTCATGAGCCAGTAGTCTATTATATATCAAACCATCCTTTTAAAATCCTCAAAAATTTCAAACTGACTACCCAAAAAATTGCTGATATCTCAAAGTGAAATCAAAACATGCCCCCTAATCTAGAAATTATAAGGAGAAATAAATACCTATCATGGTATTCCCACAATTTAAAATTTTACTAACGCGGTGGAACTAAAGGAAACTATATGATGATACATACTCAAGATATATAAACCACTATAAAAATACAATCCTCAAAATTTAAACACTTCCAACCCAAAATAAAGAAGAAAAACCCTCTATAAGCCTCAATGAATGACATGGATTCTAACATTAGGCTATATCACACCAGAATAGTCTAGGGTTATAAACATGACCAACACCTAATTAAGAATATATAAAAGTCTAATATAAACACATACCGATGATTAATCTAAACTCAGGAGTCACCCACGCTAGTTACCAAATTTGTGACCAAGGCGTTTCCCCATCCCAATAAACAAGAAAAAAAAATTCAACACAATCAATCCTTAAAAACCCAAAATCTCATAATATATACACCAAAAAAACAACTAACACTAAAAACCAACATTCATAACCATCAATAAGAAAAAATTCCATCAATTTCCAAAAATCTAAACATATACAACATCTATAAAAAGGTCCCAAAATAAGAAAATATTCAAAAAAATATCACAATGAAACTTCTTCAAAAAACCCACCCTATAAATTTTTTAATGATAACCCAAATGACTATAATAGAGGAAATATCCTAGAGATTTATGGAAGAAAGTATTAGAGTTCCATAGAGCCCCAAATTGAAATCACACGAGGTTTCACTTCCTATTATGAGAAGGGGCCTTTAATTCTTAATTTACCCCATCCCTCTTTTACTCTAAACCTTCTGAGTTACCTTCATTCCCATGTGATGGATCCAAGGTATGAAATAGTAGTGATTTCCCAGATTTCTTATCTTCCACCCTAATGGAATCCTTGATGAAATCCTGGATGAATTTCAATAAATATGAAATAATGTTCAAAATAAAATCTCAGTGAATACCCCCTCTAAAAAATGAAATTTATTAGAATAAATGACAATCGACCCTGATTAAAAGACACCTAACTCTAAAAAGTTCTTGAAATACACCATTACTAAATATTCTCCCTGACAAAGGATCATACACTCAATATATTTCTCTACCTTCATAGTCTTTGGAAAAAACTAATTAAAAAATATCACCTTGAAAAACATATAATACATACCTTTATGTATCTTAGAGGGTACCTTATATTTCCACCACACTTGGATGGATCTGATAAGAAAATATAAATTAATCTCAATCAAAATGATTCATGGTTTATTATTGAATTATGGATTCCTTTAATCCATTCCTTCCACCCCACCACAATACTCAAACTATTATCAAAAAATAATGAAGGAAAATATTGATATAAGAATTTAGAAATAGTATCCAAGAGTAGAGAAGGTTCTATGTACACCACACCATTTGGGGTCTAGGAAGATTCCAAAACTAGAGGAAATTATTCCAAGTGATAGGAGGATTCACTAATGGGATCATCCTTGATGAAAAATCTCCCACTTTCCCATTCATCCATTCTAAGAGGCGTACTATAAATTGGATGAAACATGAATACAATCACTTCATGCCTCAAAACATAAATCCAATAGTCTCATCATAATTAGTGAAAAAAATATTAAAATCTAAATCAGTAAAACAAAATAGGCCATTCTCATACAATAAAAAGAAAATTTTTATCTTCAAATAAATCTTTTTCAATAAAGTGTTCTGAAAAAACTCATCACCAAGGAATACACATGTAAAAAAATAAAATTCCACTTTAAAAACAATCAACTTTGGTGAAACAGAAAACTTCATTTAAAAGCTTAATGAAACCATTTCAAAGTCCAATTATCATTTAGAATAATTTCTAAATAATTTCCAATCATTTCGATAAAAACCAACATTCTTATTTTTAAATACCATAATTAAATCAACCACTTTATAAAAAAATTTATTAAATTAAATGAATTATTTTTCAAAAACCCTTAAAATGTTTTTGTCACAAGAAATCATTTTATAAACATCTTAATTTTTTCCAAAAAAAAACAATTAAAAACTAAACACAGAAAAATCACCACACAATATTTCAATCAAAATCCATTCCAAAAATATCCAAACATCACCCAAAATCTATTCAATCCATCTATAATAAGTGAGAATCAATTTAGAAGAAATATGGAATTAAGAGGAGAAAAAAACAAATATGGGGATGGAACAAAGTTATAAATAATCTGTATGAATAGGCTGGAAAACTATATGAAAACCATGTGACATAAACTGTGATGGTCATAGACCTAAGCATATCGGTTTTGTACATTTTTCCAGACCTTGATATCTAATCGTTTACCTAATTTTAGCCTTTATGTTTTATCTTGGAACATAATATAAACCCCAAGAACCATTAGAACACTCAAATGGGACCCAAATATCATCATTCCACATCAAAATCAATTGAAAATACCTAAAAACAAACTCAAATACAAAATTAAGAAATATGAATACCCTTGTAAACCTAAGACTCGTGATGATAAAGAGATATTTAGACTATACCCACCCTTAACTCTACTTTTCTGATGAATATAATCTCCCTTATACCATAACACACCCTAAATAATAATAGGGATGTTAAAGAACCACTCACCCTTCTTGCGAACCTAGGTTTTGTTACCATTTGTAATGAACTTATAATGAATCAATCCTAATTCAATTGATAATTTTATTTTTTAACCAATATTTATTTTTATTTAACTCTTAAATATGTATTTTTTTTTGTGTTTTCGATAATTAGGTAATAATTATTACATAAAAAACCTATACATTGCAAAGTAGACACTACCACTCAATATCTATTTTTTTCACAATACAATACTTTTAAAATGATACACATTTTATTCATGAAAAATATTCATAATTTTCAACTACACTTCATAATTATTCTTAAAAATCCTTAAAATATTTGATTTTTTTTAAAATATGGGAAGAGCACAAAAATATTAGTAAGGTACATAATAAAGAAGAAGAATGAAACTTGTTAGTCTATTTCAAAACCATGAGATCATATATGAGATTTTTCATTTTATCTAATAATACTTGAGCACAAATAACTGTTTACTTAAAAAAGAAATAAGGTTTACTGCCCAAAGTTTATAATAAAAATAATTTAAAAAAAAGTATAAAGTAAAAAATAAAAAATCAAGTGGTTTTCCTATTAAACACAAGAACACAAGAGTTTTTTATTAAATACATAAATTTTTACCCTAAAAGGAAATATTTATCACAATAAAAATGATCATTATATTTCATTGTGAAATAAAAATCCTTCCATGAAAACTAATTTTGAAGCTTAGAAAAGTCATAGAGGTTCCTTGGGATATAATATTTATAGAACCCTTATAAATGGAAAATCTTACCATGTTAATTCCAACATAATTCTACATAGAACATAATCATTACCCAATATATTAGAGTGTTATATCTATCTCAAACTTCATTATAAACATTTTTTGAGAATTATAAAATTAATGAAACACATAAATTATTTCATATACTTAATCAAACTCATAAAAATGAACCTTTGAACCCATAATAAAAAAATTCAGATATTGATACATCCATTTCCTTTAAAACACCATTTTCAGAATCGTAATACGCATAAAAATGTGAAGAATGGTTTTTATTTGAAAAAAATAATGTAATATTATAAGGTAATTAAAAAATCTAATAAATCATGCAGTGGTGGGAAAATAAATCGATGCCATATATGTTAAAAGAGAACATTCTTTTTTCCTTTTATCAAAAAATTCTATATAAAATATGTAAAATATTCCTTCTGAAAACCATTGAATTAAAATTAAAAGATATTGAAAATTTAAATTATATTTCATTTATGTCCATATAAATATATTCATAAAACAATTTTTAGAATATATCAATGGAATAAAAATATTTAGAATATAAATCTTTTAAACATTTTAAATGAGGTTTTAAGGTAAAGTGTCCCTTACAACCAGTCCGACTTGTTATGTAAATTTTTTATATTCCTAAATAATAAAATGATATTAATTATTTTTTTCTTAATAAATATTTCATGTTTTATTATTACTTTTATTTCACTTATATCTATGTCATAATTAATCAATTTATTAAGTTTACTTCAGATGTTTTGAGGATGTTTGGTTCATTAGTTTAAAATGAATTCCCTAGGTTGACATTGGTTAAATGGATCATGATTATATCACTTCAAGAATATTAATCATGGTATAATTATTGAGTTTATTTTTTAATTATTATTTCTTAACAAGCTAGGTAATATTGTTATCGAAAATGAATTATGTTTAAATCTGGGAGGTGGTATGTCTTATGTACACATGAGTAATGTTTCCATTTCAATTAACATGAGGGAAAGAAGTTAAGTACTATTTTATCTTCATAAAATTATAATTATATAAAAAATATAATATTATTTCTTTAAATACACCCATATATTAAATTCCTATGTGTTGGTGATGAAAAATAAAATACATAATGTGGCGAGGCGGTATTCCTCATATACAAATGAGAAATGTTTTAATTTTTAGCTGAATGGTAATGAAAGAAGTAAAAAATTTTATTTACAATTATAGAATTAAATATATATAATATATATCTTATTATTTTATTTTTATCCATTCTTATAAAAAACTATAAGTTTTAATGATGAATAAAAAAATACATCATCTCTTGAGGCGATAGTTTTCACATACACACAAGCGATATTTTTATTTTTCATTAGATAGGTATGTTGATGAAAAAGGTTTATAAAATAAACATAAAAAAATTATATTATATGGAAGATAATAATTCCATTATTTAATCATGGATGAAGTTTACTTTAAGTAGGTAGAATATATAATAAAATGAAATTTCTCGGTTAAGAACTATACCTCTTATTCAAACAATCTCCTTAGGTTTATACCTAAATATTTATTTGGATAATATAATGATAAAACCAATACCACTAGAATATGTTTGGGGATGTTATTAATTGTTTTGGGTAGGTATTGGAATAGATGATAGGCTATTTAAGGGTTGATAAGAGAGGAGAGGGGTTCCCTTTTTTAAGTGATGGGGAGGACACATTTGGAATTTTTCAAAAGATTAAAATATTTTACTGTAATACACAATCCAATGGCTCCAAAATGACACATATTCAAATAAAAGATAATCTATATTAAAAATATGGATATAAAATAGGAACTAGGAAATTTTTTTGTCATTTTAAAAAATACCGGTTTTTTAACCCTTTTAACCCATTATAACACTTACCGTGGTAACTAACCCTTTTCTACCAATGTTACTGTTCATAATGATAAAAAATTAATGTTTCCTCAATAGAAAAATAGACATGATGATTGAAAATATGTATTAAATTTTATTAAATTAAATTTATATAAGTGGATGAAATTAGTTTTATGATAATCCTACATAATTTGAAAATGAATGGGTTTTTAGGGAAAAATATTTTTTAGTATAAAAATGTTTTTATATCAAATTCAAGTATAATGTTGATGAAAATAAAATTTATTGGATAAAATTTAATTGAAATTTAATAATTTTATTTTAAAACCAATCCATAATATAATGTTACTTTTTAAATATATGTAATGAAAATATAGTTTTCTTAAAAATCGGTATATCTAACATTCACACAAAAATCAACATTCCCAGAAAATTCCCAAAAAATCACTATAATATATTTTGAATTGAGGATTAAAAAATTAAGTTTAATTTTATTTCAAAATAAAATTCAAATATTATTAAATCAATTTTATAAATAAATCGTTATAATACATGTAATCATATCTAATAAAAATAATATTATTTCCTTTTTGATTGAAAAATTACTTAATATAATTATAATAAATATAACTCTATGAAATAAAATTCATGAATATTAATAAGTTATGAAATTTATTTAATATTACCACTACATTGGTTGTTACTTTCTTCCCCCTTTTTTGAAATTTCATCTGTTAAATTTTATTCATTACTTAAACAAGTAGGGTTATTTTTTCTTTCATAGAATTATTCGATTCTCATGTTTCTTCTACAATAATATAATTCTTCCAAAAAACCTTAAAAAGGTTAATCAAATTATTCTAAAAACCCTACTCTTTATGGTTAATAATATGATCTAGTTATTTCTCATATAAAATATTCTCTTCCAACTGTACTAATTTAGGGATAAAAACATGATATGCATCTAATATATATTATTTTAACAATCAAACATGAAACACATCATGTAACTAGGATAAAATTAGAGGAAACGACACTTGTTAGGAAATTGATCCAACCTTTTCCATGGTTTCATATGTTTCAATGAACTGTAGACTTCAATTTACATTTTTTCCAAAACATGTAACACTTTTCCATGGAGATACATTAAGAAAAAGATTTTTTCCTCCCTCATATGTTGTTGAATTATCTTCATCTTATCAAACATTTATTCTACTAACTCTAGTACTATCAAATTTATTTCACAATATTTTTTCCAAAAACATGTAGTCCAATATCACATTCCATATAATGAGTTAAAAGTTTCCATTTGTATACTGGAATAAAATCTATTATTATAAGAAAATTCAACTAATGAAAGATACTAATCCCAACATACTTGGTAATCTATTGAACAAACATGAAAATGTATTATAATTTATAAATATTTTTCCTTAAATATCTATCAAATTGATGATGAAAAAATATATATAAATTTAATTTAGTACCCAATGATTTCTAAATTCCTTTAAAAAAATTATAAGTAAACTTATGATCATAGTCATATATAAAATGGAGTGGAAGTCCTAGTAACTTGACTATCTCCTTGATATGTAGTTGAGAAAGATTATTTAATGAAATAATATCTCAAATAGGATTGAAATGTGTACATTTTTTCAATCCTTCCACAATAACCCAAGTTACATCATCACCTCAACATTTCTTTGGCAATCCCATAATGAAATCTATGGATATATTCTCCTATTTCCATTCCAAAACTGATAAGGGTTGCAGCATATCCTTTGGTAATTTTTTTTCTTCTGTTTTAACCTATTGGAAAATAAAATATTTCCTGGTAAAGATAAAAATATATTTTTTTATTCCATCCCACTAGAAATATTCTCGAAGTTCTCTATACATGTTAGTTCTTCCAGGATGAACCGAGAATAGAAAAATATATGATTCACTAGACAATTCTATAAATAATTAGAAATCACAAGGTACAAATAACCTCTTTTTAAATCATATGAAACCTTAGTTATCAACATTAAAATCAGAAAACATACCCTTATTGATCAGTTATACTATTTATTTTAAACCAGATCTTTATTTTGATATTTCTTAATCCTCTCTAACAATAATGACTACACTGACTCCTGAAATAAAATATAGTAAGTTCCTGCATACTCAATTTCTAGACTAACATTCATAAAATAATTTTATAAATTATAATGTTACAAATAAAGAATAGTTAATAATGAATTATATTTTTGACATAAATAATTTTATAATCTTTTTGGTTTTCTAGGATGGTAATAAATTATGTCATAATCCTTGATCAGTTATAGACATCTTCTTTGTAACATGATCAACTCTTTCTGAGTGAATATATACTTCAAAATTTTATGATCTGTATATATTTCACAATTTAATACATATAAATGACTTGTCAAGATATTAAATTTAAAAACTATAACTTGTTTCATATCATGTATAGGGTAATTTATCTCATGAAGATTAAATTGAAGTAATGCATAAAAAATTACTTGATCATTCTATATTAGAACACAACCACATCCCCTTAAAGAAGAATAAATCTAGATAAAAATTATAGTGAACCAACTTCAGTAAGGCTGGAGCTAGTATCCACTACCATTAAATTTTCATAAGATACCAGGATACACATCTCAAAGGACTAATCCATTTAGTAGTCTTAGTAAACTACATACATATATGAGTCTTAAATTACATTTGGAATACAAAAATTAAAAAATACTTGTTTTATTTTCCATTTAGATAATAAATTCAATCATTTTAGAATATGAATAATAGTCATAGTACACTTCATGGAATTATGGGTAATGGAAACAAAATAAGGGTGAGCTCAAATTCTTAGTAAGGGTTAAATATAGTGGACGAAATAAGAAATCATTAAGAATAATTAATATGGAAATGTAATAACTAAACACACATGTAATATAATTAATAAACTGAGAAATAAGAACTTGAAAAATATAACATGGTAAATAACTGAATAAACATGTCATATAATTAATAAACTGAGAATGAAATGCGTCCATTTATCTTTTAATTGTTAAAATATCATGTATAATGATAACTGAATATGAATGGATGAAATGTTTAATTATTGGAATCTATGTTTCCTATGCATACGATTAATTTAAGATCAATACCTTTCACAAGACAGTTTAAAAAATACTAGGTGAAAACCCCACTAAGGCTAGACAACTATCAATCCCATAAGACTACCAATGCATTGAGGGGATATCTATAACCGATCCCCACCTATGTCGTACCTGACCAAAACATTCCTCATATATTGATTAATTGATTAAATTAATGAAATTTTTTCATTATAAATATCTATATTTAGTAAAAGATACATATTTATAAATATTTACCTAGTTAATCAAATAAAATTTAAAAAAAACACCATATGTAAAAAATCGTATATGGTTTAGAAAATAAAAAATCACAAAAGAAAGTGAGATAAACCACATAAAAGTGGTATTGAACAACAATTCTTACCATTTTTTAATTTTCAAGTCAAATCCCCTTGGATGAAATAATTCAAATTGAAACACAAAATATCATGGAAAACGAAGTATTTATGATATTAAATGTTAACGGGGATATATATAAACCACATATTAGTGAATTTATGCATAAATAAATATGTATCAATGGAATGTAAATTTATAAAAAATCCCTTACTACTTTAGAAACATTTGAATCATGAGATCCCTGAAAGAATAATTTCAATTAAAAATTTTAATATTTTAAAATAAATGAAATTCATGATATAAAATTTTATAAGAAATTATATTAAATAAAAAAATAAACAAGGGGTGAATATTTAATAAGTATTATAGAAATAAAAGTGAGACTATAAATCCCCTTACCTTATTCTTTTTTTGGTTGAATGCTCTTTAACTTCATTTTCTTTGGGTATCCTCCGTATGTTTGCATGAAAACCTTCAAAGGTTTGATTTCATCAAAAAATAAGGATTATAGGTTAAGGTTCGAGACTTTTTGGAGTGATTTGGGAATATCATGGTCAAGAAAAATGGATTTATTGGTGTGAATAAGTGGGGGGGGGGGGATTCTCTCCTTTTTATAGTAGAGCAGGGACATTCTTGTAAATACCAAAAAGTAAACAATATTTGGAGGTCAAACTTACCTCACGTTCCTCCAATAATGTACCATTTTAAATAAAACTGGGTATATGGTATAAATATGATTATCTAATTGTTTTTAGATATGTTTCTAGGTAATTTGAGCCCTTATGTTTAATGTTTGTTCCCTTGCTAAACCTTTTTTCTCTTAATCACTATAATTAATTTTAACAGTTTTCACTATTAATTTTGGTCACAAATTAATTTAAACTTATTAGAAATTATAAATTATTCTGATTATAAATTTTGAATCCTTTTTTAAAAATTCAATGCACATAATTTTTATAAATTATTTTAAAATTAATCCTACATGAGAAACAAGATAATCGATTTTTAAAGTGTAAATGCTAAAAAGTTTACTATGTTTTTACATCACAAATTAATATTAATTTGATTAAAATTAAAAAAATTGGATAAATATATGTATAATTGATCTAATTTAACATTAAATATAATTTAAAATATAATTTAACAAAGTAAATTATTTAGGTGAAAAGTTAGTTTTCAATTAAAATTCATTATTATTCACTATTGATCAAAAAATGAAACTTCTCAAAAAAAAAATACAAAATATCTACCCTAAACTAATTTTGACATTAAAATTCTCAAAATAATATTTATTCTATTAAGTAAAATTTATAATAGTGAAAAATATTAGTTTTAAAATAAGTTCTCCATTAAAAGGTGGAAAAACTACCTTTAAAAAATACAACCACTTATGCGTAAAATTGGATTTGTTCTAATATTATTCCTATCAAATATATTTCTAGAAATTAATTTTTTATATAATATATAATATATAAATTTCAATAATTTATTTCAATAATAGTAATTAATTTAATTTATTCGGACAAAACACCTTCAGCGCAGAAAAATAGTTTAAAAAAAAGAATTTCCTTTATATTCAACTGGTTTTTATTTTCATTACAAACTAATTGGTAACCAATGAATTCAAAAACATATTTTCATAAATTATTTAATACTATTAAAAACGACCAATTTAATATCTAGGGGTCAATTTTCAATTTAAATCATCATATTTATAGTATTCGGTTAAACTCACTCATGTGTGTAATGCAATCCATAAGAGATAGTTTGTGTTGCATGTAAGGCAACCTAAGCACAGTGTTGCATGAATTAAATGATATATATCATAGATTTAATTTATTTCTAATAGTAAATATATTTTATAGTCTCAAGATGTTATATTACCTTATACTCTTAGAGTTTCACATTATAAACACAATTGAATTTGATGTTCATATTTTAAAATTAATAGATGTTACAACAAAGTAACAATTTATAGATGGCAGGGAAAAACATAAGAATTAAATAATATTTTTTTAATTTCATAGAACAATTTATCACATTATTTCATCCAAATTAATTTTACTCATTTCCAAGTTAACTTAGAATGTGTTCTTGATAATGAGGAATCTTTTTTAGTAAACCATCAATCGTAACATACTAATCCAAGAAAATTGGGAGTCTCTGTGACTTTTTTAGGTCGTGGAAACTCTTCAACCACTAAATTTAATCTGGATCAATTTTATCCCATATTTATTTAAAATATATCTTAGGAAATAAATCTATAGCAACCAGAATTCACATTTATTAAACATTCAATATTACTTATTTTCTTTTAAGGTTCTTAGAGAAACCCTCAAATGATTCACATGATCAACATAACTTTTAGAAAATTTCAAGATGTCATCAATAAACATAACCAAAAACTTATCCACGGTCGCATGGAAAACTATATTTATATGGTCCATAAATATTAATGGAGAATTTTTATACCCAAAGGTGAGAACTGTACGCCCACAATTTCCATAACTAGTATGAAATTCTATTTTTTGATTACCATCCTCATTCAACGACATTAGATGGTACCTAGACGTCAAATCGACCTTCAAAAAATATTGAGCTTCCTAGAATTGATTAAATAAGTTACCTATATAAGGAAACATATACTTATTCTTAATAGTGATGCTATTCAATGCTCTATAATCAATACAAAGCCTCATCGAACCATATTTAATTTTAAAATAAAAAATATGATCACCACTTGGTGATGTTTTAGGATGAATGAATCCCTTATAAATAAACCATTGTAACTACGTTTTTAGTTTCCAAAACATCTACATAATCGATTAAATAAGTAGGTTTTGATATTTTCTTAGCATCATGGACTAATTTAATAGTAAATTCAATCTCTTAATTAGGTATAATACCAGGAAATTCATCATAAATACATACAGATATTAATTTACTACAAAAAATTCCCCAGTTTTAACAGTATCCTTCTAAAAAATATGTTAAAGATAAAATCTCATTTCCATCTTTAATAAGTATTTCAGCTTCTTGATATGATATAAAAGGTATGAGTTCATTCCTATATATAATCTAAAATTAATTCTAAGAAACTTATTTATCCCTTGAATATATATTTTCATGATAAACAAAGAGATAATACATACCCCAAATAACATCATACTTTATAATATGAAACGTAACAACATTTTTAGGTGAATTATTTCCAAATAAAAAAATATGATGATTCTTATAACTTATTTTTTTTACTTTACACAACCCCATGTGTTTTACCAAATTCCATGGATTCATTTATTGAGGTGAAATTTATAATTTACTTGAAAATTTCATATAAATTAATGAATGTATAGACCCAAAATCAAACAAGACATTGGAATAATGTGAATGAATAAGTAATGTACCTGGAAACACATCACTAGATGATCCAAAATTATATAAAGTATTCCCTAAGGATTTAGCCACACCTTTTTGCTTGAGATAATGATAACTTCCATCCTTTAATCCTATATTCAAACAAGTACACACCTAACTACTCATCTCATTACAATTAAAACATTTTACTATTTACCTTTCATTATTTTTATGATCAATATTATGATCATTTTCTTTTCAGTCATGAACTAAATTTCCGAACATACCACATCAAAATAACTTTCTGGACTTTATAAGATATTTTATAGGTTTATTTTTACAAAAATTATCAAAATATGGAAACATTATTTTATTATATTAATATTTCTTCTATGGATGCTACCTATTTTCCTACCACCTTGACCCCTTTTTCTTCTTATTATCATAGGACACATGATCGACAAAAAACTTCATTTCTACCTTCTCATAATATCAAAAAAGTGTTTAGTTAATTTTAAATTCATGAGAATCCAATCCCATTTGATATCTTGGCTTCAATACTGATTAAAAATGATTAATTTTAGAATCAAAATCCCAAAAAAATTTGGTTCATACCATTCTAATCAAGTGAAGTTTTCTTTATACACAACCACTAAATATTCATCATTTTACCTGAATTGTAAAGACCCAGAAATTTAAAGGAATTTTTTTTCTTAAATTCTTTGGAATTTTATGAGTACGCAGTTTTTGACGGCACCTGATTCCGAGGCCTGATGTGACTGGAATCAATTTCTGAAATTCTGTTCAGGTACGTTCATTAAACGTACGTGTGTGTTTTTCTATCTTTTTAACTGGTGCTCGGAATTGAAATCCAAGGACACCGATGAACTCATAGCATCAGTATTCGCTTAAGGGGACCTTACCGCAGTTGCATTTTATGCAGGTTGAAAGTTAATTTTTGGGGTTTAATAAAAAAGTTAAATAAGAAACCTGCATGTACGTTTACTGAATGTACCCGAACAAAATTTCAGAAATTGATTCCGGGAACATCGGGCCTCGGAATCAGGTGCAGTCAGAAACTATGTACTCCTAAAATTCTAAAGAAGTATTCATCTATGACAAATCAATCGAGGTAAGGCTGGAAGATCCTATTCATGAGACTCATGAACACTGCTGGAGCGTTGGTTACGCCGAAAGGCATAACCAAGAACTCATAGTGGCCATACCGACACCTGAAGGCCGTCTTCTGCACATCCTCATCTCGAACTTTGAGCTGATGATAGTCTGACATGAGGTCTATCATCGAGAACCATCGCGCTCCCTTGAGCTGATCTAAGAGGTCGTCAATCCTCAAAAGTGGATACATATTCTTCACGGTCACCTGGTTCAGGCGACGGTAATCGACACACAGTCGCAAGCTCTCATCCACCTTCTTGGCAAACAATATCGGGGAAAACCAGTGTGAAACACTGGGTCGGATGGATCCCTTTCCCCGCAAGTCCTCCAGCTGTACCCATAGCTCTCAAAGCTCAGTGGGATCTATCCGATATGCTGGAGTGGATGTCGGGGCTGTCCCGTGGTACATGTAAATTTAGAAGTCTACCTCTCTGCGAGGAGGTAGTCCTCGAACGTCTTCAGGAAAAACCTTAGCATACTGATCCACCACAACATGAAAACTCGGACTCCGCACGTCAACTGCTCCTAGGATAAGGCTAGCCTACTGATGAGTGATCAGCTGTCCTCTCCTATGCGTGAGTCTATCCGGAGCTTCAAAGGCTCCCTTCTCGCCGGTAAAGGTGAACGTGCTACCATCGGTGCGGAAACACCCCACCTTGCACTTAATACAGTCGATCTGATCATAGACCATAGATAACCAATCCATGCCCAAGATGATGTCATAAGGCCTCGACGCCGCTACAAGAAGATCCCAGCCGAATCTCTCGCCTCCTAGAGTAATCTCACATAGTCGGCACTAATGCGTAATCATCGAGTCTGCTCTCGTATGAGTCTCTAGCCATAAAGATCGTTACAATGGCTCCGTCAGAATCTCCGAGCTCTGAACAAGGGAAACAACAATAAAAGAATGACTCGAACCAGTGTCTATAAGAACAGTATTAAGGGTGTATTAGACATAGATAGTACCTCAAATCATCTCGGGTGCACTGTGGTCGTAATCCTCCGATGCCTGGAGCTGGGCCTACCTCAGCCCGCCAGCTCCCTGTGGTCGCGGTAGACCTCCTAGGGGTGGTGGTGGTAGAGCCCAGAAGCGTCATCCACCACCTGCTGCTTAGCCAGCTCCTCTACCTCGTCCACCTACTCCATGCGGACTACCACGGTCAAACCTCTGCCTCAGCCTGGGTGGTCCCTCAACTGTCTACTACTCCTCTGTATGGAGGTTCGGGCAGTCACGAGCCATGTGTCCCTACCCGCCGCATGCATAGCACTGTCTGAGTCTTAACTGACTGGCTCTACTGCATGTGCCCCGCACCTCCCAACCAGTATCCTGAGGTTTTCCACCTGATGGTCTAGTCTGCTTGGACCCCTCTGACATCCGTCGACTACCAGCTGTATAAGACTCCACTACGTGTTGTCCTGCGGTAGGTCACGCTGCTGGTGTAGGCTTAGCAAGAAAGCTGTCTACAAGAAGGGCTCGCTCTAGTTCTACTGCCTACATTAGAATACTGAGGGTGATCATCGCAGCTTTGATCACATTCCTGAGTCCCTGATCGATGGTCCGGGCCTAGAAGAATGGGTCTCGTACCA
Source organism: Viscum album (assembly GCA_963277665.1). Taxonomy (NCBI): domain Eukaryota; kingdom Viridiplantae; phylum Streptophyta; class Magnoliopsida; order Santalales; family Viscaceae; genus Viscum; species Viscum album. The sequence continues at coordinate 1,739,578,359 of OY728160.1, forward strand.
TGTTCGTGGAGTAGCACGAGAGATCGGTAAACCTCACTGAGTACTGGGCTACAGTCATGCTGCCCTGCCGAAGCTATAGCAACTCCGGGATGCGCATTGCACGGAGGGTGGCTGGAAAAAAATCCGAGTAGAAAAGGCTCTCGACGTCTGTCCATAGAAGTGATGCCTCGTCTTGCACCTAGAGCATCAAGATCCACCATCTACCTGCTGCCGCGTGCAGGAGACTTGTCGGAAGGATCACTATGAGGTCAGCTGGTGTCCCTACTAATCTGAAGACTCGAACAACAGCCTCCAGCCAATCCTCGGCTACCTGAGGGTCCATATCCCCGCTGAACCTAGGCAGTCTCTGACGCTGAAACTCATGCAGTGCACTCATGTAACGTGCACTCTCAGCTGCTAGGGCTAGTGGAATAGATGGATCGGCGGATAGAGGTACCACCGGTGCCTCCGCTGTAATGGGGCCCTACACCGAGGCCTCGTCGCTCAGTGGGCTGCCATCTCTCACAAAGCTCAGAACCCTACCTGGCTGCCATCGTGGGGTCATCTTGAAAAGAAACAGGTGAACCACGATTAATACAGTATACCTAGTGAGCTGACATAATGTAATCCCAAATAAAACTTTGAAACACACATGCAATCAATGTTTTCGTGCACTGAGTCAAAAATTAGAATTCAGGGTGCTGATGTATGTATACGCCAGCCGCCGCACCAGCACTGGACTCCCTGGACTGATAACCACACTCAATACCCTTAACTGTATTTCTTCACATAGAAGAGAGATAAGAGTCTTGAGTTATGCGGTAGAACCGAACTCCTCTGATACCAATTTGTCACGACCCATCCTTGGGGACCATGCTGTTACTACCCCAAGACCGCCTTCCATAGGACAAGGGATGGTGACTAGCACCAAATGTGTAAATCCTCATAAAAGGGAAGGTATTTCCTTTATATAAGAAAAAAACACCATAGAGTATGCAAGATAAAGTAAACACTAAGTAAACTGAGTAGAAAAGTAAGTGATGGAAAGTAAACGGGCCAATATACAAACCGAACTGAAAGTGCAGTACAAATGAGAAAAGTAAAGTACAACAGCTGGTAAGTTAAGCAGCCTCCACTGAAACGTCCTCTAGAAACCCCACCTGAAGGGTGGGTACAGATGGTCCCCTCTGATCCTCGAATCCGTCCGTCCACACTGTGTACGTCTCGCCTGATAGTCCACCTCCAGGTACCATCCCACTCCTCAATCCTCAACCAAGATCAGCGTTGTTTGTCTTCTCCAACCAACACAATGTAGTGCGGGCATAGCCCATGCAGGGGTGAGTATACGATACTCAGTAGGGACCCCGAGACCCCTGAAGGCCTCCAGTATCCACAAAGGATAAACCACAAAGGAAAGATACAAATACGAAGTATCAACCAACACAACTTAGATATATGCCCATACATATACCTAAGTCAAAAATTCCAGTTCGGCTCCAACTTCCGAGCCCAAGTTCAACATAGTCCACACAGGAAAGTTCAACCCAATCCACACAAGGAAAGCACAACCCAATCCACACAGGAAAGAAAGTCAATCATACCGAAGATATTGATTGAAAATCAAGACTCTTCTCACACAGGTATACTATTTGTGAAGAGGGGTGGAGATGATTGATGTAGCCTAGGAATCATATCCTCTTCTGAACCCATGCAGGATCCAAGTATATATGTCGTCGCTGCCGGACCCACGTAGGATCCAAGTACAGATGTCGTCGCTGTCGGACCCACGTAGGATCCAAGTACAGTAACCAACGCTGCCAAACCCACATAGGATCCTAGTACAGTCATCCTCACTGCCGAACCCATGTAGGATCCAAGTACAGTCGTCCTCACTTCCCAACCCACGTAGGATCCATGTATAGTCATCATCGCTGCCGAACCCACAGAGGATCCATGTATAGTCGTCATCGTCGTCGCAGTCGCAGCCATCTCTAGGGTTCCCGCACACAACATGCTCGATTCCGGGAGGGTCCGCTCAACGATCCAAGGGGGTCGATACATCAACTGTCACGAAGTCCAGAGTTGATGTATCACAAAGTTCCATCTCATCAATAGGAACTCAACGCGACAGACGGCGTGTCAACCGGACGCCCGGTCTAAGAGTCATTGGCTTTTTCGTCCTAGAGGCCTCGTTGGTTTTTAAGTTAAAACCAACCTGACCGTACTCTAGCTGTATCCAAACCTCGACCGGAGTATGCCAAAAGAACCTTCTCACTAAGAGGAATCGAACAAAGTCGACGACACGTCAATCAGACATCTGGAGCTGAAGTTATAAGTGTTTCCGTTCTGAGGTCCCGGTTGGCTTCGTGTTCGAACCAACTTGGCCGTACCCAAAGTTTTCTGAAACCATGACTGTAATATAACAAAATGACCATCTAGATCCAAGGATCCCAACACAGCTAATGGTGCGTCGATCAGATGTACTCATCCTATGATATTGGCGCTTGAAAGGATCTGACCGAAAATAGGGGGTTTGGGCCCGGTCCGACCCGGCCCAATACCCCCTGGGTCGGCCCGAACCAGGTCGACCCGACCCGGGTCCGGCCCGGCCGGGCATTGGCATCCTGGCCCGGTGCCTACAGCCCGGCCCAGCGCGGCGGCCCGGCCTGCGGCCAGGCTCGGAAGCTGGCTGTGGGGTGCGAAAGGGGGGGGGCTTTGTTTTGAAACTGCGGCCCCCATATGGTGGGGTCCACCCTAGGCAGCTGGCCAGGGGTTTCAACCCCATGGTATTTCTAGAAATGGCTGGCCGGTGTGGCTGTCGCAGGACCCATGGGGTCCCACCTCTTGGTGTGCCGGTGGCCGGCTGAGCCCAGCCGCCTCCTACAAAACTGCGGCGGCCTATGGTCGCGGCTCTTCCTCAGCCGGCGCGACACGACGGCGCCGCGCCCCTCCGCCGCAGCCCACTCATGGCCGCGGCCTTCGGCTTCTCCGGTGCGGTGCGATGGCGCCGCGCATCCTCCACCGTGTCCTGCTCTATCTGCGGTCCTCCTTGTTCCAACGCGGTGCAACGGCACCACGCCGCCTTCAACGCAATGGTTCACGAAGACCACAAAAAAGGGGAGGAGGATCAGCAGTGTTTGTGCGGTCCGACCTCCTCCCGTTACAACGATAAAAAGTTGTCATATTTTAATTCATGAAGAACGATGAATTAAACATGGATAAAGATAACCCCTACCTCAAATCAATAAGTTTTATCGATTGACGAAGGAAGGAAAATCATTCGTTGTTCCGTTGACGTTGTCGTGGGATGACGACATCGCTTCGTCAACGTCGAGAAAAAGGAAGCTGAGGTTGGTGCCAGTGTTCTTTGCGTTCTTCAACAAAAAAGATGAAGTTATTTCTCCTCCCAATCCCAACACAATGAGCCAACCCCCAAATAAAAGAAGTCCACCCTTATTTTATTAAAGCATGGCATGCATTTAAAATTCCAAAATTCAAAAACAACTCACTTAATTAATTAAACTTAAGTTGTCTAATTAATTAGGTGTGTAGTTGGCATGAATTAATGTGGGAGAGTTACATAACTTATGAGGGGTTTAGAGGAGATAGGTAATGTGAGGGGTTGGGCCCGTGTGGGCCCCACCTCACCTTTACCCACTCAAGGGTGGTTAGTATCTAGCGGGTCCCACCCCAACATCCACTCCTAGGATTAAACCACTTTGGAAAGAAATAAAATTGTAACACAATTTTATTTAACTCTTCATTTAATACACACATGTTTCTACAAATCCTCCCAAGAAAACACAACTCCAGTAAAGGTCTTCTTAAGTAATTACCAGCACTACGGTTTCATCGGTGCCCTCAGATTTCGATTTCCGAGCACTGGTTCAAAAGTTAGAAAAACCCGCTCGTTCTTTCACAGAACATACCTGAGCTAAACTTTGGAAATTGATTCTGGGCACACTGGGCCTCAGAACCAGGTGCCTCCAGAAACTACGTACTCGTAAAATCCCAAAGATTTTAAGAAAAAAAATTTCCTTCAAATGTACGGGTCTTTACATTACTCCCACCTCAGGGATTTACGTCCTTGTAAAGATACATCAAAAACTAGGGAAACAAATGGGGGTACTGAGCATGAATCTGAGCCTCCCTCTCCCATGTTCTCTCCTAGAGGTTCCTGTGCTGCCACCTGATGCACATTAGAGGAATCAGCCATCCATGTAGGACCCGCTCCTGTCTATCCTCGATCTCCACTGGGACCTCTACAAAAGTCGCCTTGTCATCAATTTCCAGCTCCCTGTGGTCGATGATATGCGTCAGATCGTGCATGTATCTCCTCAGCTGAGATACATGGAAGACGTCGTGCACCTGGTGCAACTGAGGTGGAAGAGCCAGGCGATAAGCCACCTGACCTATCCTACCGAGAACCTGGAATGGTCCGATGAAGGGCGAAGATAACTTGTCGACCCGGCCAAATCTCCGTAATCCATGTCGAGGTGAGACCTATAAGAAAACGCAGTCACCATCCTTGAACTCTAGTGGTCTCCACCTCCTGTCAGCATAAGACTTCTTCCGGCTCTGAGCTATCCTCATTCGCTCCTGGATGACCTGAACCTTCTTCGTCGTGGACTGGACCATCTTTGGTCATACTAGTGCTGACTCCCTAGGATCTGTCTAGCACAGAGGTGATCTGAAAGGTTGGTCATAAAATGCCTCGTTTGGTGCCATCCCGATGATGGATCGGTAGCTGTTGTTATACACAAACTCCACCAAGGGTATGTGATCCTCCCAGCTGTGACCAAAGTCAAGGAAACATGCACAGAAAATGTCCTTGAGAGTCTGAATCGTCCTCTCCATCTGGCCATCCATCTGAGGGAGAAAGGCGGTGCTCAGGCGTAGCTGCGTCCCAAATGCCCCCTGCAACCCCTTCCAAAGTCGGGAAGTAAATAGAGTGTCATGATTGGAGACGATAGATGATGGCACACCAGGAAGACATACGATCTCCTAAACGTAGAGGCATCCCAATCTATCCACTGAGCCCTGCTCTCTGATAGGTAGAAAGTGGGACGACTTGTTGATTCGTTCTACAATCACCCAAATGGAGTCGTGTCCTCTGGAAGTACGTGGAAGACCAGTCACAAAATCCATAGATATCCCATCCCACTTCCACTCTGGGACCTCCAAGGGCTGTACCAAGCCTACTGATACCTGGTGCTCCGCCTTCACCCGCTGACAGGTGAGACATCGAGAAACGAACTCTGCCACAACCTTCTTCATAACTGGCCACCAGTGCTGTTGTCTGAGATCCTGGTACATCTTCGCTACTCCTGGATGTACCACTAAAGGGGAAGTATGAACCTCCCTCAGCAACTCCTTCTGCAAAGTAGCTGGTACCATGGCACGTCCTCTGAAAAGAATGATGTGCTCTCCTCCTACAAAGAATCCATCAGGTTCTTGTCTTGAGGATATCTGTGCACGTCACGTCTCACAGTCAACATCCCCATACTGTGCCTCTCTAACCCACTGAAGGAGTGGTGGAGTGACTGTGAGAGACTGTAGAAAGGCTTCCCCATCTCTATCCACGAAGGATATCTGCAACGCGACTAGCTACTCTATCGCCTCTCCAAGTAGCTGAATGCCCGAACTCCTGCTGAGAGCATCAGCTACTACGTTCCCCTTCCCAGGAGTATAGACTATCTCAAAGTCATAGTCTTGGAGGAACTCGAGACATCACCACTATCTCAAGTTCAGGTCCTTCTGCGAGAATATTTACCTGAGAATCTTGTGGTTAGAGTAGACTATAAAGCACTCGCCCATCAGATAGTGCCGCCACATTTTCAAGGAGAAGACCACTGCTGCTAAATCCAGGTCATGGGTAGTGTAGTTCTGATCAACATGCCTCAACTTTCATGATCCATAGGAGATCAATACCGCTCCTACATGAGGAAACACCCGAGTCCGGTCCCTGATGCATCATAGTAAACTACATACCCTACTCCCTCCTCCGGTAGCCTCAAGATGGGTGCATTGGTCAATCTCTATCTCAGCTCCTGGAATCTATGATGAAATCTAACTGACCACATGAAGGGTTTACCCTTCTTCATCAAAGCCTAAAGAGGACCTGCAACTCTGGAGAAGTCTGGGAAAAATCTTAGAAAGTACCCAACCATACCTAGAAAACTCCGCACCTCCGTCACGCTCCTGGGTGGCTCCCAAGCTAGCACTGCCTCAATCTTCGCAGGATCCACCGCAACTCCCTCCTTAGAGATGATGTTCCCCAAGAAGTGAACCTCACGTATCTATAACTGACACTTAGAGAGATTACCATAAAGCTGGTGCTCTCAGAGTGTGTCTAGTACAACTCGTAAGTGGTAGGCGTGCTCCTCCTCAGTAGTCGAGTAAATCAATATGTCGTCGATGAAGACTACGACAAATCGATTGAGGTAAGGCTAGAAGATCCTATTCATGAGACTCATGAACACTGCTAGAGCGTTGTTTATGCCGAAATGAATAACCAAGAACTCATAGTGGCCATACGGACACCTGAAGTTCATCTTCTGCACATCCTCCAGCTGTACCCGAAGCTCTCAAAGCTCAGCAGGAGCCATCTGATATGCTGTAGTGGATATCGGGGATGTCCCGGGGTACAGGTCAATGTAGAAGTCTACCTATCTGCGAGGAGGTAGTCCTGGAACGGCGTCAGGAAAAACATCTGCATACTGATCCACCACAATAGAAAAACTTGGACTCCGAACGTCAACTGATCCTAGGATGAGGATTTCCAACTGATGAGTGATCGGTTATCCTCTCCTCTGCATGAGTCCATCCTGCGCTGCAAGGGCTCCCTTCTTGCCGATGAAGGTGAACCTGCTCCCATCGGTGCAGACACACCGCACCTTGCGCCTAATACAGTCGATCAGAGAATGGACCGTAGATAAACAATCCATGGCATGATAACATCGTAAAGCCTCGAAGCCACTACAAGAAGATCCCAACCGAAGATCTCACCTCCTAGTGTATGCTCACACTGTCGGCACCAATGCTTAATCGTCGAGTCTACTCCCGTAGGAGTCTCTAGCTGTAAGGATCGAGCCAACGGCTCTGTCAGAATCTCCGAGCTCTGAACAGGCGTAGCGAAAATAAAAGAATGACTCAGACCTGTGTCTATAAGAACTGCAGCAAGGGTAGAGTAGACATAGATAGTACCTCGAATCATCTCGGGTGCGCCGTGGTTGTAAGCCTCCGATGCCTGGAGCTGATCCTACCTCTGCCCGCCAGCTCCCTGTGGTCGGGGTGGACCTCCTAGGGGTGGTGTTGGTAGAGCCCCGAAGCGTTTTCCACCACCTACTGATCGGACAGATCCTCTACCTCATCCACCTTCTCCCTGTGGACTGACACGGTTGAACCTCTGCCTCTGCCTGGGTGGTCCCTCATCCATCTGCTGCTCCTTTTCATGGAGGGTCGGGCAGTCACTAGCGATGTGGCCCTGCCCGCCGCATGCATAGCACTGTCTGCCTCTCGACTGACTGGATCTCCTGCGTGTGCCCCGCACCTCCGAACCAATATCCTGAGGTCATCCACCTGATGGTCTGGTCTTCTTGGACCCTTGTGACATCTGTCGACTTCCAGTTGTAGAAGACTCTGCTACGTACCGCCCTGCGGTAGGTCTCGCTGCTGGTGTAGGCTTATCAAGAAATCTATCTACAAGAAGGGCTCGCTCCATTACTCCTACCTGCATCGGAATACTGAGGGATATCATAGAAGAACTGATCTCATGCCTCAGTCCCTGCTCGAAGGTCTGAGCCCAGAAGAATGGGTCTCCTACCATGACCGTGGAGTAGCGCGAGAGATCGGTAAACCTCGCTGAGTACTGGGCTACAATTATGCTGCCCTGCCGCAGTTGTAGCAACTCCTGGATGTGAACCACACTGAGGGTGGATGGAACAAACTCTTAGTGGAAAAGGCTCTCCAAGTCCATCCATATAAGTGATTCCTCATCGTGCACCTGGAGAATTTGGCTCCACCATCTACCTGCTGCTGTGAGAAGGAGACTCGCCAAAAGAATCACCATGAGGTCAGCTGGTGTCCCTACTAATCTGAAGACTCGAACAACAGACTCCATCCAATACTCGGCTGCCTGAGGGTCTGTCTCCCTGCAAAACCTAGTCGGTCTCTAACGCTGAAACTTGTGCAGTGCACTTAGGTGACGTGCACTCTCAGCTGCTGGGGCTGGTGGCATCGGTGGCTCGGCAGGTAGAGGTACCACCGGTGCCTTCGTTGTAATGGGGCCCTGCACCGAGGCCTCGTCGCTCAGTGGGCTGCTATCTTTCTCAAAGCTCGGAACCCTAGTTGACTGCCATCATGGGACCATACTAAAAAGAAACAGGTGGGCCACAGTTAATACAGTATACCTGGTGAGCTGACACAAAGTAATCCCAAAGAAAACTTTGAAACACACATGCAATCAATGTTTTCGTGCACTGAGTCAGAAAGCAGAAGTCAGGGACCTGGTGTATGGATACGTCGGCCACCACACCAACACTGGAATCCCTGGACATCATGACAGTTGATGTATCGACTCTCTCCCTCTCTCTCTCTTGCTCAAGGAGTGGACCCTCCCAGAATCAAGCATACTGTGTGCGGGAACCCTAGAGCTGGCTGCGACTGTGATGATGACGACTGCACTTGGATCCTCCATGGGTTCGGCAGGGAGGAAGACTGTACTTGGATCCTCTGTGGGTTCGGTAGTAATGAAGACCGTACTGGTATCCTCCGTGGGTTCGATGGCAATGACTACTGTTCTTGTGTCCTATGTGGGTCCGGTGGTATTTGACTATGTACTTGTATCCTATGTGGGTCCAGCAGAGTAGCTGGTCTTGTATCCTTTGTGGGTCCGACAACTTGGCTGGTCTTGTATTATATGTGGGTCTGACAACTTAGATGAATCAGTGGGTACATCTGATCATCAATATTGCCTTATGAAGTGTATTCCTGGGTGAGCTGAGTTTTGATTTTCAATCATTATCATTGGTGTGGTTGACTTGTTTTTCTGTGTGGACAGGGATGTGTTTTCCCTGTGTGGAATGGGTTGTGCTTTCCTATGTGGACTGGGTTATTCTTGGGCTTAGGAGATGGAGCCATACTTTAACTGATGACTTAGGTATATGTATGGGCATATTCCTAAGTAGAGTCATTGATACTTCATGATTTTATCTGTCCTTTTTGGTTTATCCTGCGTGGATTCTGAGAGACCTTCGGGGGTCTTGAGGTCCCTAATGAGTATCGTATACTCACCCCGGCATGGGATATGCCCACACTATGTTGTGTTGGATGCAGACAAAAGACAGAACTGATTGAGTTGGAGGCTTTTGGAGCTGGATGGTACCCGGAGGTGGACCGCATGGCGGGATGTACACGGAGCAGACGGTTAGACCGAGGAGCTGAGGAGACCATCTATACCCACCCTTCATGTGGGATTTCCGGAGGACAACTCGGTGTTGCTATTTTACTTACTAGTGTTGTACTTTCCTTTCATTTGTACTGTACTTTCAGTTGGGTTTTTATACTGGCCCATTTACTTTTTCAGCACTTATCCTTTACCTAGTTTTTCTTAGTGTTTACTTCGCTAGCGTACTCTGTTGTGTGTGTTACTTCATAAAGGCAATGCCTTCCCTTCTTTTGGGATTTAGGCCTTTGGTGCTAGTCGCCAGCCCCTGGACCGGTCCCACCCGGTCCACCCCCCCAGGCGGCCAGAACCGGGTCCGGCTCGGTGGGGAACGGCCCGGCCCCGTCCGCGCGACCTGCCCCGCCCCGACCCGTGGGTGAGCTGGCTCGGCCAGCGGTCCGAGCTTGGGGGACGTGGTCCCCCGCCCCTTTTGTGCTCCACAGACACGGCGACCAACGCCGCGTCTTCCAGGATCCTGCGCGGCCGCCAGATCCAGCTCCTCGCTGCCATGGCTTCAGCCGCGGCGGCTCCTACAGGCGGTGCGCCGGGTTGACGCCGCCTCCGGTCACCGGAGTTTCCTGCGGGCCATGTGAGTCACTCTGGTGGTCCGTTATTTCTCCCATATGTGCCTGCGGCCGTCTCAGGACCCGTAGATTACTGCAAAGGCCTCCAATCTCCATTTTGGTCCCGTTTCGTCGTCGCCACGAATTCCGCGCAACAAGAACAAACTAGGGGTGGGTTCAGACTTGTTCGTTAGTCTGTACCCACCGCATTAGTGGCTCAACCATTACAAAAAATTTCATGCCATGCCCGGGATATAAGAATCACATAAGGAAAAATTATTCAAATTTCCCTACTCGTAAACGAAAACAACCCGACCATACTCTAGCTGCGTCCAAAGATCAAGCGAAGTAATCCAAAAGGACCGTGTCAATAAAAGGATCCCAACGCAATTGATAGCACATCAATCAGATGTCCTGTCCTTGAGATATGAGCGTTTTTGATCTAAGGGCCCGGTTGGTTTCGAGTTCGAACCAACCCGGCCGTACCCAAACATTGCCGAAACCTCAAGTGTAATATACCAAAATGACCATCTCGATTTAAGGATTCCTACGCAACTGACGGTGCATCGATCATAATGTAAAGACCCATAAATTTCAATGGAAATTTTTTCTTAAATTCTTTGGGATTTTATGAGTACGCAGTTTCTGACGGCACCTGATTCTGAGGCCTGGTGTGCCCAGAATCAATATTTGAAGTTTAGCTTGGGTACGTTCAATGAACGAATGAGCGGGTTTTTCTAACTTTCAAACCGGTGCTCGGAATAAAAATCTGAGGGCACCGATGAACTCGCAGTGCTGGTAATTTCTTAAAGGGACACTTACCGCAGATGCGTTCTCAAAAGATGAAATGATAATTTTTGGGGGATTGTTTAAGAAATAAATAAAAAACTTGTCGGTACAATTTTTTATTTCATGAGGAGGTTTTTCCTCCCATGGGTAGTTAAGGGTGGGGCCCACAACCACTTAACTACCCAATTGTGTATTTAAGAGAGGTGGGGCCCACATGATCCCCACCATTTAATTCCCTCTAAATCACATTAAGAACCCCCATTATTTGGACAAACCTCCTTTTTAATGTCACCACAATCCATTAAATTATGCCAACCCATAATTTAATGAGGAACCTTCTCTATCCCTTAATTAAATGTCAACACATTTTAATTAGTGTGGTGAATTAATTGTGGGAGCGTTTCTTTACGTGTTTAATAAAATAATAGGGGGAACCTATTATTTTGATTAAGGAGGAGAGCTTTGTTGTGCGGGGAAGGACGCCGGCCTCTGACGAAGAACGAAGAAGAACACCAGCCTCCGATGAAGAACATCAAAGAACGCCAGTTCCTCGGAGATCGATGATGTGCCACCCTTACCCATTTTCTACGGCAAGAGACGAGACACCGCTTCCTCCTCGGCGCGCCCCGACAATGCCTATGAACCAATTCTCTGCAACACTGACGATCGTCTTCCTTGTTGAGGCAGGGGTTTATTAATTTAAAGACCCATAAATTTCAATAAATTATTTTTCTAAATACTTTGGAATTTTTCGAGTCTGTGGCTTCTGACGACACTTGATTCTGAGGCCCGGTGTGCCCGAAATCAATTTTTGAAGTTTATCTCGGGTACGTTCAGTGAACGAACGAGCGGGTTTTTATATCTTACAAACCAGTGCTCGGAATCGAAATCCGAGGGCACCGATGAACTCGTAACGCCGATAATTGCTTAAAGGGACACTTACCGCAGATGCGTTCGCAAAAGAGTAGAAGATAATTTTTGGGGGATTGTTTAAGAAATATATAAAAAAATGTTGGTACAATTTTTTATTTCATGAGGAGGTTTTTCCTCCAATGGGTAGTTAAGGGTGGGGCCCATAGCCACTTAACTACCCAAGTTTGGATTTAAGATCAGTGGGGCCCACACGAGCCCCACCATTTAATTCCATCTAAATCTCTTTAAGAACCCCCATTGTTTTGACAAATTGGTATCTGCGGTCAAGTCCGTTCTAGCATAGAACTGAAGACTATGATATTTCTTCTATGTAAAGCAATAGTGTTAAGAGTATTGAGTGTGGTTTCCAGTCCAGGGAGTCCAGTGTTGGTGCGGCGACCGACGTATCCATACACCAGGACCCCAACCTCTGATTTCCGACTCAGTGCACGAAAACACTGATTGCGTGTGTGTTTACTTTCAAAAGTCTTCTTTGTGATTACTTTGTGTCAGCTCACCAGGTGTAATGTATTAACCATGGTGCACCTGTTTCTTTTCTGTATGGACCCATTACGATAGCCAACTAGGGTTCTGAGCTTTATGCGAGATGGCATCCCACCGAGTGATGAGGGCTCAGTACAGGGCCCCATCATAGAGGAGGCACCGGTGGTACCTCTACCCGCCAAGACACCAATACTACCAGCCCTAGCGGCGGAGATTGCACGCTGCCTGAGCACGTTGCATGAGTTTTAGAGACAGTGGCCACCCAGGTTCTACGGAGAGACGGATCCCCAGGCAGCCGAGGATTGGCTGGAGGCTATCGTCAGAGTTTTCAGGTTGGTAGGGACACAAGTAGACCTCATGGTGATCCTTTCCGTTAGTTTCCTGCATGCAGCAGCCGGTAGATAGTGGAGCCTGATGCTCTAGGTGCACGACGAGACATCTCTTCTATGGATGAACTTCGAGAGCCTCTTCCGCTCAGAGTTTGTTCCAATCACCCTCCGTGCGGTGCGCATCTAGGAGTTACTACAGCCGCGGAAGGGCATCATGTCATTATCCCAGTACTCGGCTAGATTTACCGACCTCTCACGCTACTCCACAAACATGGTATGGGACCCATTCTTCCAGGCTCGAACCTTTGAGCAGGGGTTGAGGCATCAGATCAGAGCTTCGATGATTTCTCAGCATCCTGACCCAGGTGGGGGTGCTGGAGAGAGCCCTACTAGTGGAGAGCTTTCTTGCCGAGCAGCCATAAACAGTGAGACCCACCACGAGAAGATACAGAGTGGATTATTTTGCAGATGGCAGTCAACAGATGACGTAGGGGTCCAAGCGGACCAGGCCGCCTGATGGGCGACCTCAGGACACAGGTTTGGTTGTGCGGGGCACATGGCGCAGAGCCAGCCTTACGAGGAGTAGACCATGTTATGCATGCGGCAGGCAGGGCCACATGGCTCGTGACTGCCTGACCTGCCATGCTAACGAGCAGAAGACCGTGGAGGGACCTCCCAGGCAGAGGTAGAGGTTCGACTGTGGCAGTCCACAGGGAGTAGGCGGATGAGGTAGAGGAGTTGGTCGAGCAGCAAGTGGTGGACGACGCTTCAAGGATCTACCACCACCACCCCCAAGAGGTCCACCCCGAACATAGGGAGCTGTTGGGTAGAGGCAGGCTCAGCTTCAGGAAGCGGAGGCTTATGACCACGGTGCACCCGAGATGATTCAAGGTACTATCTGTTTCTACTCCCCCCTTTCTACAGTTCTTATAGACACAGGTGCAAGTCATTCTTTTATTGCCGCTGCCCTTGTTCGGAGCTTGGAGATTCCGATGGAGCCGTTGGCTCGATCCTTGCGACTAGAGACTCCTATGGGATCAACTTGATGATTACGTACTGGTTCCAGCAATGTGAGCTTACTCTAGGATGCGAGAGCTTCGGCTGAGATCTTCTTGTAGCGGTGTCGAGGCCTTACGATGTCATCTTGGGTATGGACTGGTTATCTACAGTCCACGCTCAGATCGACTGTATTAGGCACAAGGTGCGGTGTGTCCGCACGGATGGGACCAAGTTCACCTTCACCGGTGAGAAGGAAACCTTCACAACACATGATGGACTCACGTAGAGGAGGGGCAGCTGATCACACATCAGTTGGCTAGTCTCATCCTCAGAGTAGTTGACGTGCGGAGTCCGAGTTTCCTGTAGTGGTGGACCAGTATGCAGAAATTTTTCCGGACGATGTTCTAGGACTACCTCCTCATAGGGAGGTAGGTTTCTACATAAACCTATACCCCGGGACATCACTGATATCCCCTCCATCATATCGGATGGCTCCCTCTGAGCTTCGTGATCTGTAGGTACAACTGGAGGACTTACTGGGGAAAGGTTTCATCTGACCCAGTGTTTCACCCAGGGCTTCTCCGGTTCTATTCGCTAAGAAGAAGGATGGGGGCTTGCGAATGTGTGTCGACTACCATCGCCTGAACCAGGTGACCATGAGGAACAAGTATCCACTTCCGAGTATTGACAACCTCTTTGATCAGCTCAAGGGAGCACGTTGGTTTTTGAAGATAGACCTCAGGTCAGGCTATCATTAGCTTCGAGTGCGGTATGAGGATGTGCAGAATATGACCTTCAGGTGTCGGTATGGCCACTATGAGTTCTTGGTCATGCCCTTCAGTGTGAACAATGCTCCGGCAGTGTTCATGAGTCTCATGAACAGGATATTCCATCCCTACCTCGATCAGTTTGTTGTAGTCTTCATTGACGACATACTGATTTACTCGACGACCGATGAGGAGCATGCCTATCACCTATGGGTTGTACTAAATACACTCTGAGAGCACCAGCTTTATGGTAAGCTCTCGAAGTTCCATTTCTGGCTTCGAGAGGTTCATTTCTTGGGGCACGTCATCTCAGAGGTGGGAGTTGCAATGGATCCCGTGAAGGTCGACGTGGTACTTGTTTGGGAGCCACATAGCGTGACGGAGGTGCAGAGTTTCCTAGGTCTGGCTGGGTACTATCGGAGATTTGTTCCAGACTTCTCTAGAGTTTCAGCACCACATAAAGCTTTGACAAAGAAGGGTAAACCCTTCGTGTGGTCAGACAGATGTCACCAGAGCTTCCAGGAGCTGAGGCGAAGATTGACCAGTGCGACCATCTTGATGCTACCGGAGGAGGGCGTAGGGTACGTAGTTTACAACGACACATCAGGGACCATACTTGGGTGTGTCCTGATGCAGGAGTGAGTAGTGATCGCTTACGGTTCACGGTAGTTGAGGTAGCATTAGAAGAACTACACTACCCATGACCTAGATTTTAGTAGCAGTGGTCTTCGCCCTGAAGATGTGGTGACACTATCTGATGGGTGAGCGCTTTACAGTCTACATTGACCACCAGAGTCTCAGGTATATCTTCTCACAGAACAACCTGAACCTGAGACAGTGGTGATGGTTCGAGTTCCTCCAGGATCATGACTTTGAGATTTTCTATACTCCTGGAAAGGGGAACGTAGTAGCTGATGCTCTAAGCAGGAGATCGGACATTCAGATACTTGGAGAGGTGACAGAGCAGCTAGCCACGTTGTAGATATCCTTCATGGATAGAGATGGAGAAGCCTTCCTACATTCCCTCACAGTCACTTCTCCACTCCTTCAGCGGGCCGGAGAGGCACAACATGGGGACGTTGACTGTGAGGAAAGACGTGATCAGATATCCTTAGGGATAGCACCCGATGGATTTTCTGAAGGCGGAGAGCACTTCATCCTTTTTAGGAGATGTACCATGGTACCGGTTACTCTACAGGAGTAGGTGCTGAGGTAGTTCCACACTTCCCCTCTAGTGGTACATCTTGGGGTAACGAAGATGTACCAGGACCTCAAATGGCAGTACTGGTGGCAGGGTATGAAGAAGGCTGTGGCAGAGTTCTTTTCTCAATGCCTCACTTTTCAGCAAGTGAAGGCATAACAACAAGTACCAGCAGGCTTGGTAAAACCCTTAGAGGTCCCTAAGTGTAAGTGGGACGGGATATCTATGGATTTTGTGATGGGGATTCCACGTACTCCCGAAGGACATGATGCCATCTGGTTGATCGTAGACCGACTCACCAAGTCGGCCCACTTCCTACAGATTAGAGAGCAGGGCTCAGTAGAGAGCTTAAGATTTTGTCAAGGCCTCGTGCCAAGACACTAGTTTGTCTCATGAGACCTACCGATTCATCAAGGAGCTATAGTGGGCTCCACCCATCACTTACTAAGTCTAATGCATTCCTCATATGAAAAGTTTGAAACATAACAGAAAAATTCATATTAAAACTAGCATTCAAAATGTCAATAATTTATCCACAAACCATGAATGTTATAAAAATAGCACATCCATAGTAAAAAATGACTCATTCAATACAATATGGAAGATTTTATTGTAACAGATTAACCTCAATTGAGAATAATGAATTATATTGACCATAAAAACTATTTGAGAGAAATATCCCCCTTTTCTTGAAAACATTTAAAAGTCACACTATTTGTCAAGAAGCCATTTTAAAATAGATTTTTGAATAAAAGTGTCTCGTACCACTTTGAAAATTTTAAAAGGAATTTTAATTTTAAAACATTAATTTCCATATAAAAAAAATCCTTAAAACCATTTTGAAAACATGGACATTAATGAGAAATATTTAGAATAATAAATCTTTAAAACATTTAAAATGATATTTTAGTTAGAGTTTCTAACCAAAAGAGAGACACTTGAATACAAATAATTGAGGTAATCAAAACTTTGTAATATCATGAGAATAAAGGAATTCATGATATACTATGTCAAAGTACATTATATACACCACATAAAAATGATTTGGTGTATAACAACAAAGAAGTCTCAATGGGATGTAAATTGAGATTAAGTCTCTTATAAAGACTGTATCCTTAGGTTACAGATAAATCAATGACATAATTATGTGTGAAAAATATAAATACACTCAATATTATTAGATATTCAGTGTAAATCAATCAGAGGGCATTCACACATATTCTTATAGAAACAACACCAATGAATTGGATGTTTAACTCAATAAATGAAGATTGAGTTAAAATTACTCTTATCAAGTTCATATTGACGAGTTGAGAATTTATCAATGGGGTGATTATGTGTATAAAAATTATATCCACAGAAAGGGGAGTGGAAATTATATCATAAGAAAACTAATAGTGATTCCACACATAATCTTGGTGTAAAATAATCAATGAAGTATGTGTAAAGCCGAATGAGTGGAAATTGAAATTTCAAACTCCCTTACCAATTTGGTAACTTACAAAACATACATCCATGAAAAAAGTATCATACAATGATGATGTAAATATATATAAGTTAAATTATATTAGACAATGAATACAATCATGCGCAGTACACACACCACATGCAATAAATAAGTTGTGAACAATGGAAATCTCACGGAATTAAAAGTGAGATAAGAAACCCCTTACTTTGTACTTTTTTCTTGGTCGACGGTATGTTAACCTCCTATATAATGGTGAAATAATTGTTATTGAGTTATATAAGAATAATTTACATTAAAATGATATCATATATGATCTTTTAACATTGATTTGTTAATAATATCTTAGTATTATCATCTTTTCGAGTGTTAACAGATTCGTTTTCCTTTATATTATTTGTTATGCGAGCCATATTTGTTATGGATGGGATGTATCTTATTCATATCCAGAATCATATCATGTCTCTAAAAATTATTTTTAATCATCAAATGAGAATTATACTTGAATGGATACGATGGGGAATGAATCTCATCGCATTCATGGAGACGGTAGTCCGTACGTACGCACGAGTGACGATATCATTTTTTTGATATTAAAATAATATATAATTGGATGGTATATCATATAGACAGAATCATTATCATGTTATATTTATTATTTAAATTAATTAAACATCATTATTATACCCATCCAAATAATAATATATTGAATAACAATTACACCACGACGTGGAGACGGTAGGCCGTACGTACGCACGTATGGTGACATGTCATTCAAAGGATGGATAGAATACTGAATATGGTTGTAACATATTTATAATAACATCACAGTATATAGAAGATACTGGAGTTATTATTTTATAATGGAAATAAAAAATAAATAAGAAGTGGAAGAAGAAAGGAACTTGAAAGAAGGTGGTGAAAACATTACCGCTTCTTCCTTTTGATTTGATCAAAAGGCCTCCTTAGGTTGGCTTTCGGATCAATATAAGGCCTCTAGGTTGTAGTGAGGGAAGTTGGGATGATATTTGGGAAATGGATGGCCGAGAAAAATGGCTTTTATGGCGTGAATTAATGAGAAGGGGAAGTGCCCTTTTATAAGAGGGGTGAGGGGAATCTTTGGAAAAACTAGAAATATTATTTTATAATAAATTAATATTCGGTTTATAATGGCTCTAAAGTGGATTATTTAAAGGTAAATGTGGGGAGGGGTCGAAAACCACTCAACCAATAGAATTTATACAGGTTTGGGTCATTATATAAACCTTATCTTTTAGTTTTAACTCTTAGTTAATTAGTTTGACACTTACCATGTCAATTTGTATTTTTATATTATATAGTTAATAAAAATACTATATACCTCAAAGAGACATCCAAGTGGTCCATTAATGATACACCTATCATAATATAAGTCTCTTGGAAAAACCTTATATTTTTATAAATTTAATATCAATTAATAATATAATATTTTTTTAAAAACTCTTTTATGTCAATTTTGACATTATTGGATATTTTGTTTTTGACAAATTCATAACAGCATTATTACTTCGAAAACATTTTATATAATCAATAATAATATGTAATATTAACCTATAAAATTTGTGGAATTCATAAAAAGTCTCAAATTACATTTATTTTGATATTTAAAATATCAATTATTTTAATATTTCATTAATTAGGTAATTACTAAATCACCATTGTGTCATAAATAAATTAAATTATTTAAAGTCTAAAAATTATAAATAAAATACCATTATATATGATATCTTTTTATCATTCTAATGAAAATTTAAAATTGAATTTATATTATGTATAACGCTATATTAAAAATGTTTTAGTAAATAAACATTGATTTTAACTCTTCTTTGAATTAAATAATAACAAATGTCCTAATCTAATCCAAGTGGACCCAAATGATAATATTTTATTCCTAAGGTTGTTTTTACTCGAGATACACTTTTCCAATAGAATTAGGAGATGTGTTAGGGTAATATTAATATCATTTTTACCCTTAATTACCCTATTTAGTTTTAACCGTGGTAAATAAAAGTAAAAAAGTTACTATTCACCAAAAATTATTTTCATCTCATTAAACCACATTTTACTCCTTGATATTAACCGTGTCTCTCGGATTTTCGAAATTTCACTCACAGAAGAGGTAAAATTATGTTTTATGTGAATTTCCAAATTCTCCTTGGAGGTGGGTAAAAGCCGGTGAAAAGTTCAATAAAATTTTTATATATCTAAAATTATTCTAAACTAACACCAATTAATTACATTGAACTTATATAGGTATTATGTATCTATTTTGACCTGAATTAAATTTAAATAAAATAAATAATTATTTAAAAAAAATCGGTTTTAAACTATAACTCAGTATTTTTCACTATTCATCAAAAATTGAAAGTTTTCAGAAAAATATCAAAAATTCGGCCTAAGCTATATTTGATATTATGAATTAAAAAATGATGTCTATTTTACCAAATTCAAAACATATAAGTTGCATTATTTAATTTAAAAATTAATTCCCGTTGTCAAAACAAATAGCGCGTTTTTAAGAAATAATAACTATCAAAAGATTGACACTTGTTTATGTCTGGTTTAAATGTGAAATTACGTCCAATAAACAAACATTATATTAAATGGTAAATATATATTCTAAATATAATTTAAAGACACTAAAATTCATAATTTATCACTATTAATTATTTTGATTAAAAAAGTTGTTTTTAATTAAAATTTAGTAATTTTCACTATTCATCAAAATATGAAAGTTATCCGAAAACCACAAAAATTTCACCCTAAGATAATTTCGATATTAAGAATCCAAAAATGAAGTCCATTTTGAAAGATACAATTTATAAAATTTCAAAAATTAGGTATTACTATTCATAATGGCTGGTTTGATTGGTTGTGGTGTGTTAGAATCTCGAAGTTGCGTACAATGCAAGTCATTACATTATTCAAAGGGAAACGTACAGTGGAAGCTTGGGGTGTTATATTCTCCTCTACTTCAATAAATCGCGTCCTTGAAATTTTTAAAATTGGGATTGGGAATGTAATGGAAAGTCCCACATCGGAGAAAGAGTCAATAAAACTATCACTTTAAAATAAAGAAAGAGAAGTAGAAAGGTCACCCGAAATAACCTATACTAGGATTTCATATAGAAAGAAATGGATATGGACTATAAAATAACTGTCAACTTCTAATGGATAGGGATAGAAAACATGATCAGGAGAATGTTAACAACAATAAAACCACAAACTTTTGATGGTTCAAACGGTCATTAGTTTCCCAGTAGGAAAAGTAAACAGACAACATTATTATTATTATTTTTAAGTTACATTACATTAAGATGAGGAATTATTTTATGATATTGACTAAGAACATAAATAGATATACTAAATTTTTAAGTAGAGTTTCATTCTTTAATAAATTTCTACCACTAACTCGTTATTTTTTAACAATGAGTATTCAAGAAGACTTGGTCACACTGGAAGAGCTAGAATAAACTTCTATAGAATAACATGATCCACATAGGATAAACTATATATTTACCTTGTCTTTACAGATTAATCAAAACAAAAATGGTTAGTATAATATCTGATTATCCCCCAAATTGATATTCCATTAGAGAAAAAAAACACTAATCTTAATTTCTAAAATTAAACCAACAATACCCCCAAAGTTAAATAAATACCATTCAATAATCAATTGTCCTTAAAATCCTTCAATATAATCCAAACTAATATTGAAACCCAAAACATATAAGAATTTGGTTATGTAGTCTTCCACGTTAAATTGTATCTCTAAATGACATCAATTACTCTTAAAGTAACACACTTAAATGTAATTAACCTAATCACATATTCTTTATTATAGGTTAATCATTTCCATAAATAACCCAAATCAATATAAATCCACAATAAAAACATAGGTAAAAAATACACCATTACACCTCAAATGAAATCCCATAGTATTCTATTTTCCTTGGGCATATTGTGTTCCCAACAAAGCGAACATCTTCCAAAATAACAAGTATCACTTAATCACCAAGTCATTTTCCTATACTAAGGGTATTAATTTGATAAGACATAAGATCCCAAATCAACTTATTATTGATCAATAAAATCATTTAACTAAAATAATAGTCACACTAACCAGGGACTTCACGTAGTCCAGTGGTAGGTGATAAATCCCAATCACACTTTGGTTGTGGGTTCAATTCCCACAGCATTGTCCGATGCGACGGGTTGTCACACGGTCTGCATGTTGTCCTTTTTCAAAAACTATATTTTATAACATTACCAAAATGAGATAAATTCCTCAAAAAAACTATAATATAATTTAACCACAAATGTTATCTCATACCTTGCATTTTCATCCCAAATTATAATAACTTGTAATTTCCTCAAACCCAATGATCATATAAAACAAAATGGTTATTTATATCTATATCCACAAGAGAAAAGATAATTCTTCCTCAAATATCATTCTCACATGGAAAACTTTAGGGTTACAAATACAAGAGATGATTATTCCAAAGTAAACCCATCAACAAGGAGCACTAATAATTTTTAAACATTTCTCAAACCATTTATTTCCACATAGATTCTTCTTTGACCAAGAAAATATCCTATAGAATAGGGCATTCACTCGGGTAATGGCCTGGTCCCCTATATTTACGGCAAATGACTGTAAATGGATTCTTGGGAGAATTTTTATCTTCTTCCATAGTACTCTTCATTTGTTTTCAGCAATTCTTCACTTTATGTCCTTCCTTCCTTCACGTAAAGCATTTCTTTGTCCCATTCAGACACTTTCCTGGGTGTCTTCTTCCAGATTTCCTGTATGATGGAAATTGAGGATTCTTTTCTCTATGGTCTCCATTGCTGGAGCTCTTATCATTCATCACCTTTCTTTTCCTTGTTGAGTCCGGGAGTTGGTTAATATATATGTTATTGATCATATTTTTGGAAACCTGATTTGGCATGAACACGATATCTTTCACACCAATCAACACTCCATTTTGTTGCTCATTTCCACCACCACTCCAACCTTGTACATCATTCTCAAAGTTACTATGACTTCCTTGGAATCCATCCATTGACTAAAACCAAAAAATCATTGTGTGAGTAACAGTAGTCATAAAATCATTTAGAGAATATCATGTCATCATATTCTCAATTTGAAACACATTAGGATTAACCAAGGTCATTTACTCTCATCATATATATAATACTTCAAATCGGTTTGTAAAGAAAATGTAAATTATCCTAAGCATATCCCCTGGGAGTGTCGTAACCTAGAGTGCAGCAAGGCCCGTTGTCGTGCACCAGTTCCCATTCGAGTCTAGCTCAAAGTGGTGTTTTTGGGTTTTACCCCAAGGTACATCTGTGCCAGAGTCGCCTCTACCTGCTCGTATCCAGACAAGGATGTATTGCTCGGAAAACGCACAAAATCTCTACGATACCAAAATTCTAGGAAGTTCTTATATACTAACCCTCAAAGTCCATCTTAGGTCTATGTGCTCTAATTAGAGTATATCTAAATCTAGCTTCCAAGGTTTGTACTAAACTTTCTCTGATACCAACTGTAATGCCTTGACCCCAGTTACCTAGAGTCAGTGAATTATTAAATATCATTGGCATGATCACAAAAGATCATGTCTCGAAATACCGATTAGTTTAGTAGCCTTAGTAACACAAGCTATATTCATGAATTTATACATTACATCATAAGGTAAAAAAAACTACAACAACATCTTGTCTTCGTATCCTCTCATACTATCCCTACAGGTCATTCATAAATTACATCTTCACATCCTGGGAAAAATAAAACATTGAAATGGGTGAGCTTAGATGCTCAGTAAAGATAACAATATAGCAGAAGCTTTCATAGATAAGCATAAACACTTAAAGGAATGTATAACTAAAACAAGAGCTTTTTAAATATGAACTTCAGTATAACATGGAAAAGATAAAATAAAATAATGACATTTACTTATTCACATGGATATTCTACTAGTCGAATAATCACATGTAATATCAATAACAATTTTCATAAAGATAGAATGCATAATGATGGACTATCATAACCACATAGCCAAGGCCTCGTGCCAAGACTACAATTATGATTTTGTCAAGGCCTCGTGCCAAGACACTAGTTTGTCTCATGAGACCTACCGATGCATCGAGGAGCTATAGCAGGCTCCACCCGTTACATACTAAGTCCAATTCATTCCTCATATGAAATGTTTGAAACATAACATAAACATTTGTATTAAAACTTTCATAAGAAATGTCAATAATTTATCAACAAACCATGAATGGTATAAAAATAACACATCCATAGTCAATCATAACTCATTCAATACAATATGGAAGATTGTATTGTAACAGATTAACCTCAATCGAGAATAATGAATGATGTTGACCATCAAAACTATTTGAGAGAATTATCCCCCTTTTCTTTAAAACATTTAAAAGTCACACTATTAGTCAAGAAGACGTTTTAAAATATATTTTTGAATAAAAGTGTCACATGAAACTTTGAAACTTTTAAAAGGAATTTTAATTTTAAAACTTTAATGTCCATATAAAAAAAATACTTAAAACCATTTTTAATACATGGACATTAATGAGAAAGATTTAGAATAATAAATCTTTAAAAAATTTAAAATGATATTTTAGTTAGAGTTTCTAACCAAAATAGAGACACTTGAATACATATAATTGAGGTAATGAAAACTTTTTAATATCATGAGAATAAATGAATTCATGATATACTATGTCAAAGTACATTATATACACCACATAAAAGTGATTCGGTGTATAACAACAAAGAAGTCTCAATGGGATGTAAATTGAGATTAAGTCTCCTATAAAGACCATAACCTTAGGTTAAGGATAAATCAACGACATAATTATGTGGGGAAAATATAAATACACTCAATATGATTGGATATTCACTGAAAATCAATCAGAGGACATTCACACATATTCTTGTAGAAACACCACCAATGAATTGGATGTTTAACTCAATAAATGAAGATTGAGTTAAAATTACTCTTATCAAGTTCATATTGATGACTTGAGAATTTATCAATGGGGTGATTATGTGTATAAAAATTATATCCACAGAAAGGGGAGTTGAAATTATAACATAAGCAAATTAATAGTGATTCCACACATAATCTTGGTGTAAAATAATCAATGAAGTATGCGTAAAGCCGAATGAGTGGAAATTGAAATTTCAAATTTCCTTACCAAATTGGTAACTTACGAAACATACACCCATGAAATAAGTATCATACAATGATGATATAAATATCCATAAATTATATTATATTACACAATTAGTACAATCATGTGCAGTACACACACTACATGCAATAAATAAGTGGTGAATAATGGAAATCTCACGGAATTAAAAGTGAGATAAGAAACCCCTTACTTTATAATTTTTTCTTGATCGATGGTAGGTAAACGTCCTGTATAATGGTGAAATAATTTTTATTGAGTTATAAAAGAATCATGTACATTAATATGTTATCATATATGATCTTTTAACATTGATTTGTTAATAATATCTTAGTATTATCATCTTTTCGAGTGTTAACGGATTTGTTTTCCTTTATATTATTTGTTATGAGAGCCGTATTTGTTATGTATGGGATGTATCTTATTCATATCCAGAATCATATCATGTCTCTAAAAATTATTTTTAATCATCAAAATATAATTATACTTGAATGGATACGATGGGGAATGAATCTCATCGCGTTCGTGGAGACGGTAGTCCGTACGTACGCACGATCAACAATATCAATCTTTTGATATTAAAATAATATATAATTTGATGGTATATCATATAGAAAGAATCATTATCATGTTATATTTATTTTTTACATGAATTAAACATCATTAGTATACCCATCCAAATAATAATATATTGAATAATAATTACACCACGACGTGGAGACGGTAGGCCGTACGTACGCACGTATGGTGACATGTCATTCAAAGGATGGATAGAATACTGAATATGGTTGTAAAATATTTATAATAACATTTACAGTATATAGAATATACTAGAGTTATTATTTTATAATGGAAATAACAAATAAAGAAGAAGTGGAAGAAGAAAGGAACTTGAAAGAGGGTGGTGAAAACATTACCTCTTCTTCATGTTCTTCCTTTTGATTTGATCAAAATGCCTCCATAGGTTGGATTTTTGATCAAGATAAGGCCTCTATGTTGAAGTGAGCAATGTTGGGATGATGTTTGGGCAGAGTTTGGCCGAGCCAAATGGATTTTATGGTGTGAATTAATGAGAAGGTGAAGTGCCCATTTATAAGAGGGGTGAGGGGCACCTTTGGATAAACTAGAAATATTCTTTTATAATAAATTCATATTTGGTTTATAATGGCTCCAAAGTGGATTATTTAAAGGATAAGGTGGTGATTGGTCGAAAACCACTCAACCAATAGAATTTAGACTGGTTTGGGTCATTATATTAACCTTATCTTTTAGTTTTAACTCTTAGTTAATTAGTTTGACACTTACCATGTCACTTTGTATTTTTATATTATATATTTAATAAACATACTATATTCCTCCAAGAGACCCCCAAGTGGTCCATTAATGATACACCTATCATGATATAAGTATCTTGTCCGACCCTTATATTTTTAGGAATTTAATATCAATTAATAATATAATATTTATTTTAAAAACTCTTTTATGTCAATTTTGACATTATTGGGTATTTTGTTTTTCATAAATTCATAACATCATTATTACTTAGAAATATTTTTTTTATAATCAATACTAATATGTCATATTAACTTATAAAATTAGTTTAATTCATAAAAAGTCTCAAATTACATTTATATTGATATTTATAATATCAATTATTTTAATATTTCATTAATTATGTAATTTCTGCATCACCATTGTGTCATAAATAAATTAAATTATTTAATGTCTAAATTTTTTAAATAAAATACCATTATGTATTATATATTTTTATATTTATAATGAATATTTAAAATATAATTTATATTATTTATAACCCTATATTAAAAATGTTTTAGTAAATAATCTTTGATTTTAACTCTTTTAACTCTTCTTTGAATTAAATAATAATAAATGTCCTAATATAATCCAAGTAGACCTAAATGATAATATTTTATTCCTAAGGTTGTTTTGGGTCGATATAAACTTGTCTAATAGAATTAGGACATGTGTTAGGGTAATATTAATATCATTTTTACCCTTAATTACCATATTTAATTTTAACCGTGGTAAATAAAAGTAAAAAGTTACTATTCACCAAAAATTATTTTCATCTCATTGAACCAAATTTTACTCCTTGATATTAATCATGTTTCTCAGATTTTATAAATTCCACTCATAGAAGCGGTAAAATTATGTTTTATGTGAATTTCCTAATTCTCCTAGGAGGTGCGTAAAAGACGGTGAAAAGTTCAATAAAATTTTTATATATCTAAAATTATTCTAAACTAACTCCAATGAATTAAATTAAACTTATATAGGTATTATGTATCTGTTTTGACCTTAATTAAATTTAAATAAAATAAATAATTATTTAAATAAAAATTCAGTTTTAAATTATAACTCAGTATTTTTTACTATTCATCAAAAATTGAATGTTTTTAGAAAAATACCAAAAACTTGGCCTAAGATATATTTTATATTACGAATTCAAAAATGATTTCTATTTTACCAAATTCAAAACATATAATTTTCATTAATTAATTTAAAAATTAATTCCCATTGTCAAACCAAATAGCGTGTTTTTAAGAAATAATAACTATCAAAAGATTGACACTTTTTTATGTCTGGTTTAAATGTGAAATTGCATCCAATGAACAACATTGTATTAAATGGTAAAAATATATTCTAAATATACTTTAAAATCACTCAAATTAATAATTTATCACTATTAATTATTTTGATTAAAAAAGTTGTTTTTAATTAAAATTTAGTAATTTTCACTATTCATAAAAATATGAAAGTTATCTGAAAAGTACCAAAATTTCACCCTAAGCTAATTTAGATATTACAAATCCAAAAATGAAGTCCATTTTTAAAGACAAAATTTATAAAATTTCAAAAAGTATGTATTACTATTCATAATGACTAGTTTGATTGGTTGTGGTGTGTTAGAATCTCAAAGTTGCGTACAATGGAAGACATTGCATTATTCAAAGTGAAACATACCGTGGAAGTGTGGGGTGTTGCAAGCATGCTTGATTGAATTTATCAGATCTGAATTTTTTTCTTTTGTTGGTAATTTTAATATGTTTAATTCGGGTAAATCATTCCCAGGTTTTATTTTTGATACCCAGGTAGTTGTGCCTGCCCGTGGGGATCGGGAGTGCCCTTCGGGCCATGTCACGGACCGAGTCGGGTGCTGAGTCAGATGGAGTCCCGGCCTGGTTCATGAAAAAATGGTATCAGAGCTCTGGTTTCTGCTCTTGGTTTGTGTTCTTTTGGGGACAGGGTTAGCATAGACCAAAGTTAGGGGTATCGGAACTCAACGTTCTAGCTACGAGCAAGTTCTCTAGACAACACACCTCGTGGAAGGATTCGAGTTACCAAAGTAAGTTGTGTTTTGAGCAAGTGATTGGTCCTCATGATTAATCTTGTTTAGGGGAAATGAAAAAGGAGTAGGGTTAATGGTCCTAGTGAGCTCGCAGGGTCTGGAAAGCCATGTGGAGCTTGGGACAGTGTCCCAAAATACCCTCTGTAGTGGTGGCGTGATTGGCATATGGACGCAAACCATATGTTCCAATCACCCACTGACACTAGTTTTTTCTTGCATCATCCCTCATCTATTTGTTTTAGATTCATGGAAATCTGGTTTTTATGTAAAAATGATTTGGTCTTGGAAAATGTTTTGAAAAAAATCTATTTAAAAAGAAAAAAACGAGTTAGGTTTGAAAAGCATGGGATGAATGTTTTGGTTTTGAAAAATGGAAAGGTTTTATTTTGATCCATGGTGTTCTCATGGGAAACCACATGCATGAGTGCATATAGAAAGAGGAATGGTTAATGCAATGAGTGGATGAGTGCCTAGATGGACATGAGGTGGGTTCCACTGTGGCACAGGAACATGCATGTGTGAGGCCCATGGGACCCCATTGGTGTTTGTGCAACCCACCATCTTTTTTTATTTTCAAAAAGTTTGGCTAATAATAAAAAAATTTGTGTTTTAATAACTAGTGATTGTGTTATGTGTCCTTATGTTTTGGGAAATGTTTTCTGTGAGGTGTTTCAAGCCGAGAATCCTTTTTAACTGATTTGTGTCTTGATTTTTAATTCTTATTTGTAAGTTGGAGTACAAGTGTGTGGTCAATGGTTTCTTCTAAAAAGTGCTTCGGGAAGCCCTTGCAGTGGTTCCCCCTTTATGATTAGTGTTCTCTTGTAATATGTATTGGCCATTGGACCAGTTTGATTGGGTCCAAAGTTCTCTCTCTTAACTATTGTATGCACCCATAAATCACTGACATGAGATTAAAACATAGCCACGAGTAATTCGCCGTTGCCCGACCCTCCAGTGGATTAAATCAAGGACTCTCCCTTTTGAGTGATAGTGCTAAGTTTCTCCCTTATCCATTTAGATTAATCGGATCCTCTCACAGTGGGATGGCAGGAACGAGAGGAGTTGAAGGGATCTTTGGTCTCCTTGTGTTTTCTGAGTCGTCAGGTATGAAGTTTGAAACTACGGTATCTAAAGGTCCCCCAGGAAACGATGAAATGAATTCCAGTGGGGAAGGGTGAAGGCGGTTCAAAATTATTTGTGCAGATAGAATTCTTGAAAGGTTCGTAGTGCTTCCATCGGCCACAAAAACAATGTTTGGTGATGTCTTGCAATGAGAGTTCTATTGGAGAGCAAGGGTGGATTTCATAGGATCCTTTGGGAATCCCTGTTTTCATAGGAGCATGTCCTCTCGGGGAGTTCACATTTTTCTGTTTGAAGGGGAGTGTTTGTCGTGCATCTTTCCTCCTTATGTTTCATGGTTAAGGTGAAGATGTGATGCATGTGCATAATCTAAACCTCTGTTCTAGTGGATGTGCTATGAGGGAATAGTTGTATGTTGTGGTGTGTTGTGTTTGTTGGTGTTTCCTCGGTTGCGGTGTAGTCTTGTGTGACACCAAAAGGATAATCTTCGTTCAGGAGTCTTTATTACCTGACTACAAGGAAGGAGATGCTTCAAACATCAGGGCTCCAGCCATAGGCCTCGGAGTGAAGCTGGTGCATGGTCAGGAACCCCGAGAGTGTATGGGACCTCGACTTTATTTCTGTCATTGGTGTGGAATGTAAAGGCAGTTTAAATTGTTTTTTATGGTTGTTCCGTTCGGAACAAACCGTCTAGCTGCGTAAGGTTTTTGTGACTATGTGGAGGTATGTTCGTCTCATTGCATTAATGTTTTGGGGGGTTGCGTCCCACTGGATGTAATCACATAGGTGATTCTTATGGGATCTTTTGGTTAAATCAATCTCATATTTTAATAGTTCTCATCCAGGGATGTGGAGATGCGTGGAGATGCAAGTTGGTCTTAGGTCGCGATTTTGACACCCGGTGGTCGGGCCCCTCACTCCCCACCCCTTGTGGTGGGGTGTTTGGTCACCATTGATAAATTTTCAATGTCCTGTATCTTCTGTTAGTTCTAATGGTGGGGAGACCCATATTGGGTCTCACATGAATGTATCTTAAATGAGTCGATGTTGGAATTTTCTTTAATGGTGGGGAGTCTACTCGGACCTCACAGTGTCGGATTTCCAGTCTCACCTTAGGCGTTGGTAGGTTCTTAATGGTGGGGAGCCCCTTCGGGCTTCCCCATGATGGCCTTTTGGATATGTTCATTTCCTTGATCAATCAACTAGATGTGTTCTATCTCTTTGGGGCGGGCGACACAGATCAGAATGACTTTTTACGAGTTTCTTGAGGTGGTCATGTAAGTCACTTTCTCTAAGCATGACATGTTTGCCTATTTTTAGTTATTTTTATCATATGAATACCTTCTTAACCCCAAGTGAGTATCAGTTTCTACTTTGGGGTTTTGTCTTAGTTGTGGATTTCCAGGGATGAAAAGCTCTATGGTGGGGATAATTGTCACACCCAAATTTCTAAAACTTTTTATTTAATCATTATTTTTATTATTTTTATTCTCTTTTGAAAATATTGGTTAAATTTCATGCCAAGCCCGATCAAAATTTTACATTCCACTAAAAAATGAATATTTTGTGTGGGGCAGTGTCTGACACATGGGTGGGGGATGGTCGAATCCGCGTGACTTTATGCGCGTCACCACACGACCTCGCCCGGTTCTCTGCAAGACTTGCTTGACGTTCAGGAAAAAAAGTGAAATGAAAATAAATGATGTAAAAGATTAAAGAATTATTATTATTATATTCATTAATATTTTAATTATGTCATAACTATTAATTATGTTATTATTATATTAAAATTATTAACATGTTGTCAATAATAATATTATTATTTTTCTTCTTATTATTTTTTGGTTCCATTTATTTTTTTTCATTATTTTTCGCCCTCCTTTTTTCTTATCTTTTCTTTCTTCTCTCTTTTCTTTTTCTTTTCACTCATCTCTCCTTCCTCAACCTCTCTCCCGTCTCACCCCATATCCCCTTTCTCCTATATCCCATCATTCCAAAACCCCCCCTCCCTGACCTATCTGCGCGCTCCGCCCTCCCTTCTGGCAAGGTACTGCTGTCGCACACCCCGCTCGCCGGACCGACCGCACCCTTCACCTCACCGTCCAACCTTCCCCTCGCATCATGCCACCCTTCCTCAGACACTCACTGTCTCCTTGCTCCTCAGCCAACCGCCGACCTCCTCCCTCACCTCTGCCGCGACTCGCCTCTAGTACCAGGCTCTCCCCTGGCCCCTCGCATGACCTACTCCAATTGTTATCCATTCATGTACAGTTTCAGTTTTATTTTTTTCTATATTTTAGGGTTCTTGTTATTAGGGTTCGATCTTAAATGATTTTGGTCTGGTTGTCTGATTTAGGGTTCAATTTTATCTTCAGGTGGTGTGTTCATGGTGCGATTGGTGTTTCACACCCATTTGTTGGAAATTAAGAGTCATAGGTAGGTGGTTTCATGCCTTGACATCACTTAGATAATTTAATTTGGTTGTTTATTTAATTTAATATGTTTTATAATTTAATTTCATGGTGTGATCTATGTTTAGAATGTTTTGGCTTGCCCGTTTGATGAAATTTAATTTCCGAAATAGTATGGTCTTGTTGTTTATATGTGTGTTTTTGTATAAATGATTGGTTGTGCTTTATAGGTTGTGAAAAATGAATTTTAATTTTTTTTGACATGGATGTGTAATGAAAATTGCACTTTCTTTATAAATTATCAAGTTTTCATTCCGAAATTATTGGGGTAAATTCAAAAACTGTTCAATCAATTGTTTATATGGTGCAAATGAGGTTTTAGAATAGTTCAGCATGTAATTTATTTATAAATGGTCTTTTAATGTAAAAATATGTTTTGTTTTGGTGCAATGTTTTCATGTTGTATTTTAGGTGATGTTTGGTTGGTACGAACTTAGTTTTCAAGGGTAATTGAGTATTGTATGTCTAAATGGGGATTTTTATTGTGTAGCGAGTCATTTTAATCGTGTTGTCTTGGTTTTGTTTTTTTTTATAAAAGGGTCAAATCTTGTTTTCAAAATGGTTTTAAAGTATGGGTGATATTATAAAGAGGTGTGACCATTGTCTTGGTTTTTTTGGTGTGTGAAATAAAAAAATGTTTCTTGTATATAATGGTGGTTTCTTCAAAGTAGTTTTTGGTGTGAATTCTTCCTAGGTTTTCTTGAAATGATTTCAGAGGTAGATCAAATCATTTGTTGACTCATTTATATGGTGTGAAAGTGGTATTTTTAAAGAGTTGAATAAGAGTTCATTTTTAAAGTAGTTTTTATGTAAAATGAGACATTTTTTTGGTCTAACCCTTCTTACGTTGATTTGTAGTGTTTTATAAGTGGTAAAATGGTGCAGTTAATTGTTCAGTTGGTGTAAAACTAGTTTTAAGGATAATTTATTAAGAAAGTGGTTTGAATGACTCATCTATTTGTTATTGGGTGTCTTTATTTGTGTTGGCCCTTATTGTGTTATTTAAATAATTCTTTTTAAGTTGTGTGAATAGTTAATGTTCTTCTTTGAGTGTTGCCAAATGGGAATTTTTGAAATTATTAGGTAATGAAAAATATATTTTGGAAAGGTATTTTGGTGTGCATGAGTTTTTGAAATGTTTTTTGGGTTTGAAAATGGTGACTTTTGTGTGTAATATCTTGTTTGGTTTGTGATGTGAGAAAGAAATATACTACGTGAATGTGAAACATGATTGAGCATAAGGGAAAACCCAGGGTATCTAGGTGGGAGGACTAGAACTAGTGCACTAGTGATCTGGAGTGGTATCGTCTCTACTTCACTTAGCTGGATTGATGATTACAACACTAAATAAACATATGAATTACTGAGGTTCGTGGCCTTCTAACCCACATTTTTTGAGGGTCATGGTCTTCTAAGACACGTTTACTGAGGGTCAGGGTTTCTAAGCCGTGTTTCACTGAGACACAAGGTTCTAGGGTCCTTCTCAAGCTAGACGAACATTAGGGGATTTACCTATAATGCTCTACCATCCATGACATGGTTCCTTCCATTTGAATATGGAGGATCACTTGTGTGTGTGTGTGTGAGTGTGTGTGTGTGTGACCTTAATGAATTTATCTCTTCCTCTTTAAATTAGTGTTTGTGAAATGGTTCTTTCTTAGTGTTTTTCTTTTAGATTTTAGATTGTAAATGATTTCTTTAAAAGCATTTTGAATGTATAATTTTGAATAAGCACATTAAATTATCTCTTGGGTGTTGTGGCATAGAATCCTTTCATTTGGTGGTATCCTACTGGGCCTTTGGCTCATACCCTACATACACCCTTTGGCGTATGTAGATTATGTTTATTGTGTATCCCAAGTTAGGGAAGCATGCCCAGAGATAGTGGTTCGAGTCATTCATGGCCTTCTCATGTAGGTCCTTGGTGGAAGAATGTGGATGTTGCACCTCTCTTGTAACATGGAGGTTTGTTATAGAGTTTTGTTACTCCTCTATCGTAGTACTTTTTGGTTTTGTATAACATTGAAAATCATTAAATTTGAAAGTTGTTAAGGGAATGCTTGATTGAATTTATCAGATCTGAATTTTTAGTTTTTTTCGGTCATTTTAATATGTTTAATTCGGGTAAATCATTCCCAGGTTTTATTTTTGATACCTAGGCACTTGTGCCTTCCCGTGGAGATCGAGAACACCCTTCGGACCATGTCACAGACTGGGTCAGGTGCCGAGTCGGATGGAGACCCAGCCTAGTTCATGACATTCCTCCAAGTGGCTCCTCCTCGTGGTGCTGCAAGAGTCCACCAAGCAGTTCAAGCGGGATTCCGGCTCGTAGCCACAGTGACTCATATACAATGCTCTAGCATGGTGGCATCAGACGAGGACGTATTGGGATCAATATCTACAAAGTATTTGAATTTTAGGGGTTTTTAGATCTGGTGAACTGCATGTGCACCTCTATAGATTGGCTTCAGATTCTTAGGCGACAGCTCATGGTCCAGCTTCGACTACTTGTAGGGTTAAATTATAGATTTGGTTTTCTGGATTTTTTGTAGATTTGGTGTGGTATGAAGGTCTGCGTTTGGTTTGAGTAGAGTTTCAGATCTGTGATGTCTTTATTTTATAGTGAGTGTGGTAGAAGGAGAAAGGCAGGGAAGATGTGGTGCTGTCAGTGAGTGATTAACACATCAGTGAGTGAGTTGTAAGGGGTATTTCGGTCTCTGGACAGTAGTTATTGGTAATAAGAGATGAAATGGTGTTGTGCGATGGAGAGACCGATGATAGAGGAGCGTCGGTAGAAGGGTGCAGTCACTAATAGAAGAAAAACCAATGCATCCGTAGCAGCCTGAAAGTGCGGTGATCATAGGTGGTTTGGGGGAAGTATCTGTAGGTGAAGGGAGGAAGAAATCAGTGAGAAATTGTGTGTAGAAGAGAGTAGTGGGGTGCACCATTAGTGGAATGTTTAGTGAGCATCAGTGGCACTGTTGGTGAACATCAGTGGTACCAATGATGAAATATTTAATCTACAAAATAAAAATTTAAATTAAAACATAATTTTATTAAGATAAATAATTAATGAAAAACATAAAACTGAAAAACTAAAATAAAATTAAAAACTAAAATGATGAAATATAATTAAAAACAAACTGTATTATTAACTAAGCTGAAATAATACATCCAATTTAAAGAATTAAATTATTCTTAAACACAATAATTAATAATTTTTTTTTATATTTAACTAAATTGAAAAGATTAAAATAAAATATTAAAGTTAAAATTTATTCAATAGTGAGTAAGATGCATTTTCATCAGTGACTCATTGAGGCACCCATAGTAGAGAAAGTGTTGTGTCAGTAACACTCATGCCACCGATAGTTTAATTGGTACATCAGTGACTCAATGAGCCATAGACATTGGTAAAAATATACTACCGACAAAACAAATAATATTTAACATATTAAAACATAAGAACAAAACCTGAAATAAAAACATACAAAATTATTAAAGATAATAGTTAAATTAAATTAAAAGGGTATAAATTATTAAACACCAAAAATCAAATTAAAATAATTAAATTGAAATAATCATTAAATTAAGTTATTTTTTAATTAATCAAGATTAAAATATATGATGATAAAATTAAAGGCAAAATTAATTAAATTTAAATGAAATTATTAATTGATTGAATAATAAATAAGTAAAATTATTAAAAAAAATAAGCAGATTAATTTTACTAAACTAATTATTAAATTAAAAAGACTATAAAAATTAAAAAGACTAAATCAATTATTTTAAAGACAAAAAATAAATAAATGGTAAAAAAAATTGATAAATTAATATACTTAATTATAGAAATACAAAAGTATGATTATTTACTAAAAAGTGTCAAAAATATAATTAAATTACAAAAAAATTAATAAAAAATGTGGAAACTGTATGTTTTTAAGGCCACATAAAATTCCCCCACACTGAAACATTGTTTGTCCTCAAACAATCTCATGTTTTATCATCATTGAAAAAAACAAAAGTGTGTTTATTAATCATCTCAAAATGTAGCATGTGTAACAATTTAATTGGAGGACCTCAAAATTGGACAGTAGGCTCTAGAAATGAAATTCCAAAAAAAGATGCCTTTCCTAGAATAAATACTCAAAGGGTAATCAACAGAGAAAAGAATCATCTATCAACGAATATGTCTTGCCTCATATACGATTATTCATAGGGACTCACTTCAATCCTAGCTAAATTTCTAAGTCCAAGAGTGACAAAAAGATAGAAATTTGTGGAATTAAAAACATATCCAAAGGAACTTTGTACTTTGAACTTCACCTAGGTTGCAAAAAAAATAATTTTTTTTTTCAAATCAACTTATTGATACAACCTAAATTACTCCCATTTAAACCAATTGTCCTATTCTTCATCTTGCATTGATAAATCCCCTAACCTTAATGAAATTATTTTTTTTAACCCTAGAAACTTTATTTTTATTTTTCAAAGCCATGTAACATGTGGTGAGCACTGTGCATTTGCACATATTGAAAGTATAGAAATGGAATATAGTTAACAGAAACACAACTAGAATCTAGGGTCTTGGAAATTCACCGTGGGATCCCAGATTCAAAGACTACTCCAGTTTGAAAAGATTCATATAAAAACCATTTACATTGGATCAATACGGTGATTAATTTTTATAAATTAAAAAGAAACTGAGTCCCCTAGGAAAGAGTTCAAACTTCCAGTTCCAAGAGTTATGATCCTAACTCTAGAAACATGTTTCCCATATCGCTCTCAAAAGTAATTCCTAAACCAAAATTTCATATCATCACTAAGCCTGTTCACTCCACAATCATCCATTTTCATTAAATTTAGAATGAAAGTAGATCTTAACAATCAATCATGCATCATAATAAGGGAAGACTCATTTGAGTACTATATACAACATAAATTGTGCAACAAATTTGAAAACTTTTGAACGTTTTGTTCATTTTTGATTTTTTTTGAAGGCAACGAGAATTTAAAGGATTTCATTTATGCACAGTTAAGATCAATTAAGAATTGACCACCTACCCCACACTTAAAACAAAACTTTGTCCCCAATGTTGAATTCCAAAGTGGAGAAGAACAATTTATCATTTAATTTTCAAAGTAGATATTAAAACCAGCTCAAGAAATATCATGTAACATGTGGGTGCATAATGGATATGGTATAAGAAAGTTCAGAAACTATGATTCAATTGGATGTTCAATAGAGTAGAAAAATACATGCTATACATCCTACATACTAAATAATATTCACAAAAACCAATAACCAGCAAACATGTATCCCCCCACACATATGTTCAAGAAGTAAGATGGTTTTAAACCACTGAGTTTCAATTTATAGCAAAAAGGTACATGCATATTTTTTAACTAACCAAAAAAACTAACATGAATCCAAATTTCCCA
This sequence comes from Viscum album, assembly GCA_963277665.1. NCBI lineage: Eukaryota > Viridiplantae > Streptophyta > Magnoliopsida > Santalales > Viscaceae > Viscum > Viscum album. The sequence continues at coordinate 1,739,614,938 of OY728160.1, forward strand.
CAAAATGACAAGAAACATATTTTTTAAACATCTCATGTTATGCAGCATATTTTTTAGTACAAGAAGAAATTTTTCACAACCAAGTAGTATTTTTCCAAATAAACATTCACCAATTCACGTCTAGTAGTTTATCAGCGAGGCACCGTTGAGACGACTCAATGTTAGCAGTGGAATAATGGTTCTAGAACAATAGTATGTGACCGAATCACTGTTGATCTGAGTAATAGTGACTTATTAGTGAAATTTTATTAAAATAAAAGGATTATAAAATATAAAAGTGAACTAAATAGTAGAAAAAATCCCTAAATTAAAGTTTTCCATTAATCCTTTAGCATGATAATTCTACTCACTTATTTACGCAACAACAACATCTTAACACAGAAAAAAAGAACCAAGGTTGAGAACAAAGAAATAGAAGTAATAGCACAAACACAGGGCATGAAAGCATCACCTTATTCAACATTAAAAATGAAACAAGAAAAAAATGACAAAACAAGAACCATGATTTTCCTTCCATGCAATGTGAGGTTTTAAATTCTTCAACCAGATATTATTCAGAATCAGTTTTCAAGGACAGTGAGGGTAGACAAGCCCTTTGGTTGTCCCTCAAAATGCAATTTCACTCTCTTCCCATTAACTATCATGGGTTTTTCCCCTCACCAACTATCTCAATAGCTCCATTCTTAAGCACTCCCAAAATAGTAAATGGTCAAGACCACTTGAACTAATGTTTTCTAGGAAAGAGATTATGACTAGAGTTAAAGAGAAGGACCTTCTGTCCAGCTTTGAATTCGTTGGTTTGAATTATAGAATCATGAAATATCTTAGACCCATCCATATAAATCTTCGAATTATCATAACTCTCAATCCTTATCTCATCCAGCTCACTCATATCAAGAAATTTTCTCTCATCATTACTCCTAAAATAAAAAATCATTGCTTTAACTGCACAATAATACTTATGTTGCAAATGCACAGGAAAATGATATAATTTTCGAAAAAGAAGCCTATATGGATAAATTCCTATTGGGTGTTTGATATTAGTTCTATATTCCCATAAAGAATCATCTAATTTAAGAGACTAGCCTTTCCTAGAGTGTGGCACATTTTTTTTCAAGAATTTGTTTCATCTCTCTATTTGAGATTTCCACTTGTCCACAAGATTTTAGATGATAGAGTACCAGTTTTATGAACACAACCATACTTTTCCATAAAATCTTTATATTTTTAGTTTTTAAAATGGGTTCCATTATCAGTAATGAAGGATTCTGGAACTCCAAATCTTGAAAAGATATTTTTTTTCAAAAACTTAATGACGTTGTTTGCGGGAATGTTGGGAAATGTTACTTCCTCAACCCACATAGACACATAATCAACAGAAAAAATTATGTACTCATTCCCATGAGATGATGGAAATGGGCCCATGAAATATAAGCCCCAAACATCAAAAATTTATACTTCTAGAATACCTTTTGGGGTAACTCTTGTTTCCTATCCAAAATGGATAAACTTTGACACTTGTCAGAGGCAACCAAAAATATTTTAGTATCCTTAAAAGGGTGGGCCAATATAAACCAAATTGGAGGAATTTTTGAGCTGTCCTTTCACCTCTATGGTGACCTCCCAAAGGTAAAGAGTGAAAACTCTCTATAATAGGAAGCATCTATTCCTCAGGCACACACCTCATAAGAATACCATCAGCACATCTCCTAACCAACAAAGGTTCATCCCAAAAGTAATAATTAAATTCAAAATTAAATTTATTCCTTTTATTATTGGACATATCTTAGGGAAATACTTCTACTGCCAAAAAATTGGAAAAATCTACATACCATGCAGACCGCCTGATTGACACAGTGAGCAATTTTTCATCAGGAAAGGATTAATTAATCTCCTGTGGATCATCATAATAGGTATGTGGAAGCCTAGAAATATGGTAAGAAACTAAATTTTCAGCTCCCAAATTATCCCTTTATTTCTAAATTAAATTATTGCAGTAAAAAAACCCATCTAAGCAGCCAGGGTTTGGTTTATTTCTTATACAGAATGTACTTCGATGCAGAATGGTCAGTGACAATGATGACTTTAGTGCATAAAAGGTACTTTCTTATCTTCTATAGAGAAAAAAATAGCTAATAATTCCTTTTCAGTAGTGGTATAATTTCATAGAGCCTCATCTAATAACCTTATAGCACAATACACCACATGCAATTTCCTATCTCTCCCCTGTCGAAGGATAGCTCCAACATCCATGTCACTAGAATCACACATAAGTTCAAAAGGGTGTTTCCAATCAGGTGTAGTGATTATAGGTTATGTAGTGAGTTTTTCCTTAAGAATATTGAATGATTTGAAATAGTTTTAATCAAAATTGAAAGGTGAATCCATAAAAAGCAGAGAACAAAAGGGCTTAGTGATTTTGGAAAGGACTTTTATAAACATCCGGTAGAAACCGAAATGACCTAAGAAAATTTTAACACCTTTTACATTTTAGGAGGTGGAAATTTTTGAATGAATTATGTATTTGTAGTATCAACTTCCAGACCCCTCTTTGACACTTTATGTACTAAAACTATAGCTTCTAGGACTATGAATTGACAGTAATCCGAATTAAGAACAAGGTTGGATTCAATGCATCTTTCCAAAACAAACTCAGTATTTCTAAGTCAAGTATCAAAACTACTATCGACAATGGAGAAGTAAAACATAAAAACATCAATGATTTATTCAATCATGTCTGAAAAAATATCCATCATACAAATTTGAAAGGTAGCTGGATCTCCACACACCCAAAAGGCATCCACTTGTTGGAAAATGTCCCAATGGGTCTTGTGAAAGTAGTCTTCTCTTAATCCTCTAGAGAAACATGAATCTAGTTGTAACTAGAATACACATACAGGAAATAGAAAAATTCATTTACCGCAAGCCTCTCAAGAATTTTATCAGGAAAGGGCATTAGAAAATGGTCCTCCCTTATGTGTACATTTATCTTCCTACAATCAAAACAAACTCTCCATTTTGTGGCTTTCCTAACTTGAATTTCTTCATTTTTTTCATTTTTGACAACAATGAGACCTCCCTTCTCAGGGACAACCAAGATATGGTTGACCCAAGTACTATCAAAAATTGGATAGATGATACCAGTGTCAAGAATCTTGATCACTTACTCTCTCACAACTTCTTTAATGTTTGGATTTAACCTTCTTTGATACTCTACCCTGGGATTATGATGAGGCTCCATAGAATTTGTTTGCATGTAGAATGAGGGAATAATACCTTTTATATCAGATATGATCAAGAATATGAAATATTTAAACTTTTTAAGAATAATAGAAAATATATCTTCTTTATTTTTATTCAAAACAGTAGAGATTATAAAATGTAAAGTGGAACTGTCACCAAAAAATGAATATTTCAAATGTGCAGGAAGTGGTTTCAGTTCCAAAATGGGTGGGTTTTCACTAAAAGGAAGACTCTTGGGCATAGTTGGACCAGGTTCTTCAAAAAATATCTTGAATGAAGTATTTAATAATGAAATATTTTCAATAACATGTTCATATTTATAAATAATAGCACCGCTGTCCGAAGTGGACAACACACTATCCAGATTTTCCAGATTTGAATTTAATAGATTTATCAAAGAAGAATCATGAAGTTGTTTCAAAAGATATCCCTCAACATCATCAAAGTTCTCATAAGTGTTGGTGATAACAGATTCTACCTCAATATCACTCAAAAAGATCCTATGTTCAGAAATAGAGGACTCTCTTATAGCAGAAACTGGACAATTTTCTAGATATGGAAAATTATACAGATTCTCTATTTGAGCAGAATTCTCAATTTGTAAGACCATAAAATAAAAAGGTTAAGATTACAAATGAATTTATTCAACATATGACTGTTTTCTAGATCCTTTAAGATTTATATATGTACTTTCAGCTTCAAAGGACCCTACCATAGAACAGTTTTTAGGGAATGTTGGTTCTTTCACATTTTGGGACACATTAAACCCTTCTTATTTTTCTCCAATTTTAAAGATAAGATGACCCTTAGACACATCAATTATGATAAAACAAGTTTCCAAAAAGGGCCTACCCAAAAATATTGGAACCTATTGATAACACTCCATATCTAACACTAAGAATTCAACAGAAAAAAACAGCTTCCCTACCCCAACTAATAGATCATTTACCCTACCCACAGGATGAGTGAAAGAATGGACAACTAATTGATGTATGAAAGTGGTGGGTTGAAGATCACCCAACCCCAACTATTGAAACAATGTTTATGGTGAAAGGTTGATACTGGAACCTAAGTCACATAGGAAGTTGAGTTGATCAAAATTTCCTATGGTGCAGGGGATGAAAAAACTACATGGGTCATTTAGTTTGGGTAGGATTTTCTTTCAGATCATGACACAACACTATTATGTGGGACTGTAAGTAACAAACACTTAAACAGGTTTTTATGTAAATCAAATTTATTAAGAGATTTCAGATAATAATGAATTTGAATTAAAGCATGAATAAACGGAATGTTCACTTGCAGTTTGGTAAGAATCCCAAGGAACTGCAGAAGTTCAACATTGGTGTAACTTTTAGGTTTCAGTTTCTCAGGGAAAGGGATGGGTGGAGAAAATTTTTTCAGATCATTTTGCATTTCCCTCATCTCTTCATCATATTTTTCTTTACCTTTTTTATTTTCAATTTTAGAAAAATTTCCAGCATAAGTTTTAATTGATAAATTCATATTTTGATCATTATCAGTAACTTTTTTAAGGTTTCCAAATTGAGTACAAAGCATATTTTTGTTCACAAAATCATTTATTTTCTCATCTTGGGTATTGTGAAGTTATTTTTCAGTAGTAATTTGAGTATTTAGACTACTTATAGTTACTAAATCCATGAGGTTCTCCCTATGGTTGAGTTCAGTTGTACTAGGAAACCATTATTTGTCTCTAGAATTTAAATATCTAGCTATTTGTCCATGCTGTGTTTCCATATTCTGCATTCTAACAACATTTTTCATTTTATCAGACTCATATTTGGTTTCATGTTTATTCATTAGATTCATGAATTTTTTTTGAGTTCATTTTATTAAAAATTAGATCCATATTATAAGTTATTTTTCCATCATTGTTTCCTTGATCATTTGAAGACTCACCCCTCTATTGATTTTGAAATATTGGTCTTGGTTGGTTTGAGTAATTAGGGGTAGTGGATTGATTAATTAAACCTTGATCTTTCTTGGAGAAGTTTGGATGGTTCTTATATCCTTGGGTGTAATTTTCTAAAAATGGATCTTTATTAGGAGCCATTCTAGGACCATAATTAACAAAATTTGGGTTTTCTTATTGTTGGGATAACATGTCAAAGTTTGGAAAAAAGTTTTCAGTGTTCTCAAACATTCCACATCCTAAAATTTTTTCTCTAATATATTGGTTGGTGTTTTGAAAACCAAGTTGTTTAACAGATTGTTTTTAATTTTACTTCATTAATTATTAATGGTTATTAGTGATTTTAGAAAGTTAGGCTTGAGTGTCATTCAATGTACCGATGTTTTGGATTTTTGTTAACTCTTTTTATTCCTGAATTTTTATGTTGAGAGTTCAGTTCAATATTGTTAAATATTTTTATCAACTCTTTATCTGTCTTGTCATTATAATTACCCCCATTATCTTGATCATCTAGGTTCTGTCGAAAATAGAATAACCCTTCATAGAAGGTATCCATGAGAAGGTGGGATATGAGTTGATGATGGTGAGAATTCCTAAGAAGGTCCCTAAATCTATCTCAATCATAATTTAAATCTTCTATATCCTCTTGATAAAAACTAGTGATATTTGTTCTAAGTTTTACTTTTAATCTCTAGTAATAAAATTTCATTATGAATGAGTTATAGACTTGGTCCCAATTATCAAATATGTTTTCATCTAGAATCAGAAACCAATTCCAAGCATTCCATTTTAGGAAAAAGGGAGAGACTCTCATTATCATCTCATTTTCAGTAAGTCCTAGAATAGGTAACTACTGCACAATATTGTAGAAGTCTCTAATGAAGGAAAGAGAGTCCTCATTAGAGAGCCCATTGAATGCAGGAAGTAGTGAATTGTGGGACTGTTTCAGCTCATAGTTTCAGTCTCTAGGTGAAAGTATAATGGAAGAAGGATTACATGATACTTGAGGGAGTTTGAATTATCTCATCCATGGTCTTTCAATTTCTAAGAGTTCTGGATGGTTTGAGAATTCATTAGGTGCAGGAACTCTATTGTTAGAATTATCCATTTTAGGTTTTTTTCCTTTTTAAGAGCTGTAAGTTGTTTGTCTAATTCCAAGATCAGTAGATCTAATCTATCACTATTAGACCTAGTGTTCAAGAAATATGTGATAAAAAGTTTAATTTAGCACAAAAAAATAGTAAAAATTAACTCATATGTACAGATAATAGTAGAAATTAGCAAACAAATGATGCATATTTTTTACAGTTTTCAATTTTTTTCGTTTTTTTGTGTTTTTCATGTGATTTTTTTTAATGTTTTTTAGAAAAGTAATGGCTCGTTCATTCCCTAGAAATGGTGCTAAAAACTTGGTAGGACAATTTTTAAAATTAGTCAAAGTTTAAAGTTTATATTTTTCTACTACTACTATCTAGTGGCACGTAGGGTCGAACCCAGAGGGAATGCTTATGAACACTTTTCCTAATAGAAACCATTGAAAACACCCCCCTAATGTTAGTAGTGGGGATACTTTTTAAAATTTTCTATTTTTCTAAAAAAAATTGTTCTAAGAAAACTAAATCTTAACTAAATTATAATGAAGTAAGAGATAAAAAAACTAAACACAACATCAAGGAACCCCACGAAAACAGATTCTAAGATGAAAAAGTAAGAGAAATGTCCAGGGAAAAGTCTATCATACTGGTTTGGAAGATTCATCATAATAGAAATGTTATTGCAACGTACCATTGTAAAAATAATGACTTACTTCCCTTGCTAGGAGATAAGTAATATAGATGGAACATTTTCAGAGTTTTCCACTAATAGAAAGTTAAACTTATAGATTAAAATATGAAAATCTCAATAGAATAAACTCACCACAAGTTATGAAGTTTTATGAATTAAAAATTTTAGAAAATGAATCCACGGTCATTCTCACTGAGCAATCGTAGAATTGAAAATTTATATCAAGTGGCATAAAGAAAACGTATGAATTCAGAATTGATCTCGTCAATCAGTTCTGGATGAATTAATATGAAATGTGATGAGGTTGATAAAAAATAACTTGTATATCAAGAAATTTCCACCAACTCAAATTATTTATCTAACAATCATGTTCATTTTCATTACCACAATTGAAAACATTCTAGAACATAGTAAAAGAGTTAAAAAATGTGGGAAGAAGAACTCCCAAAATGATGATCTCCTTCAGCTCCAAGACTTATTGCTCTCCAGGTCTCCTGAATCTCCTCCGAACTCCTCTGCTCCGATGTGTGAGAAGTTGATAGAAATCATTTTTTAAGTTGTGTGTTGAAAATCCACACTTTCCCCTCACTGTTTTATTTTAAACTCACTGTCACCTGCTACACATCACCCCTGTTTTCCCTTGACTTAGTTTTTTCCCCTTACTACACACTGCACACGTTTGTTTTTTCATGAACCACACATCACATTAGTTTTTCCCATGCAACTAACTCCCCGCAAGATAGTTAAGTAAACCTTGATTGGATTCTTCCACTTGAATGAACATGGACAATAAAGAACAAAATAAAAAAGTTAAAAACACAAAGAAAGTTAATTAATATATTGTAGTTATTTTTTTAAAATTAATGTTATATTACTTATTAAAAAGTTATTTACTGTGAATTAGTAATTATTTAAGTTTGTAATTATGATAATTTATTCATTGAATTTTTATTAATTATAAAATTATCTACTTATTATTATTAAAGTAGAATTTTAATTATATTAAGATTACTACCAGTTATTATTTTTATTAAGTTAATCACTTAATTTGTTAAATATTATCATTATAGTTATTAATTTATTAAATTTAATATTTATAGTTAGATTAAATTATTTAAATTATATTTTAATATTAATTCACTTGATTATTTTATTAAATAATATTATTAGTAATTAGTTATTTTATTTGACTATTATATATTTAATTAAATTAATTACTTTATTTTATTTATTGATATGTTTATTGTTCTTATAATTATTTTAACTGATATATTTTAAAAGTGTAATTTATAGTAAAATTTATAAGGATAATTGTCATAACTATTATTATCCAACTATTATTGTCAAGAGCTTTAGTTCTAATTAATTGATTTTTTAAATTAATTAATTATTAATTATAATTGTTATATTATTATTATTATTTTTATTAGTTTTATTAATTATTTATTAATAATTATTGTTTTTTTTTCATTTTTATCCCCCCTCCATCAACTGCTCCTGCACGCCACAAGGGGGAGTAGGGGTGTTCTGGTTTTCCTCAAAACTAGAGGCGCAACGTGTTCTCCACCGGTGGTTTGCACTCAATCAGTGGAAGCTTCCTCCAGGAAGCTCCTCCTCATGAATTTACAACAACCCACCAAGTAGTTAAAGTGAGACTCTAGCTCGCAGTGACGGTGCCTCAGATGCATCATTCTAGCATGACGACATCAGATGGGGAAATCTCGGGATCTAGATCTACAAAGAGTTTGGATTTTAGGGGATTTTAGATCTGGAGGATGGAATTCGCTCCTCTACAGCTCAGCTTTGGATCCTTAGGCAGTGGCTCGCGGTCCACCTCCAGCAACTAGTAAGGTTAATTAACAGATATGGTTTTGTGGATTTTCTATAGGCTTGGGGTGGTATCAAGGTCTGCGCCTGGTTTGAGTAGATTTTCAGGTACATGATGTATTGATTTTTTTGAGAGTGGTAGAAGAAGAGAGGTAGGGAAGATGTGGTGCTTTCAGTGAGTGCTGAATGCATCGGTGTGTGAGTATTTGTTGGATATAAAAGCCAAGAAATATGAGAGGAAGAAAAATGAAGAGGAAGAAAATTGGCACACAACAAAAAGGAGCTTTCAAGCATTTTCACAATTTCACAATTCTTATATTTCTTGAATTATATAGCCAACAAATTGGTATCAGGGCCACTTCTCAAGATTCTCCAATTTAAAAAAGATGGCTGCAATCCACCCGCAAGTTCCGAAGATCTCCAAGGACAACTATGAAAGATGGTTCATCCAGATGAAGGTGTTATTCAGGTCACAAGAATTATGGGATATCGTTACCGACGGGTATGTTGTACCCACTACGGCAGAAGAATCTTCCTTCATGAATGAAGAAAATATGGCCCTCAAAAATCAAAGAAAGAAAGACAACAAGGCATTCTTTCTCCTCTATCAAGGGTTGGATGAATCAACGTTCGAAAATTTTTCCGAAGCAACATCAAGGAAGCAAGTTTGGGATACCCTACCGTCTTCAAAGGTGTTGATCGAGTGAAGCTGGTACGTCTTCAAAAATTAAGAGTGGAATTTGAATCAGCACACATGAAAGAAGGTGAGAGAACCTCCGATTATTTCTCAAGATTAATTGTTATTTTTAACAATTTGAAAAGGAATGGTGAAAAAGTGGAGGACATTCGAGTTATCGAAAAATCACTTCGATCTCTCACAACCAATTTTGAGCATGTGGTTTTAGAAATCAAAGAATAAAATGATTTGAAGAAATTTTCCATTGAAGAACTGATGGGGTCATTTCAAGTACATGAGCAATGGATGCAAAAGAATATCTGTTCAACAATAGAGCATGCCTTGGAGTCCAAGTTGACTCTACAATAACAAAAGAATGGCCACACGCAATGAGGCAGTCATCATGGAATAGGAAGAGGGAGTGGATATTATCCAAGCCATCAACAAAAGCATCAAAATCCTACCATCTTTCATGGTAGAGGGAATGGTGGAGGATGATTCACGCGTGGTAGTGGAAACGCAAAGAACATTCAATGCCACAACTGTAAGAAATTTGGCCATTATGCTTCTGATTGTTGGAGAAAAGTGGATCACGATGAACGATCCAACTATGCTGAAACATATCATGATGAAGAAGGTACCACACTCCTCTTGGAACAAGAAAAGGCATGTCAACACCCCGATGTATGGTATCTGGACACAGGTGCAAGAAACCACAAGAGTAGTAATAAACAACTATTCGAGGAACTCACTGAAGAAGTTCATGGTGATGTGAGTTTTAGTGACTCATCCAAGGTACCTGTGAGAGGTAAAGGTAAAATCAAAATCTATCTGAAGAATGGTGAGCCAAATTACATCTCTAATGTGTATTATGTACCAAAAATGGAAAAAAATATCATTAGTCTCGGCTAACTCCTTGAGAAGAGGTATGTTATACACATGGAAAATTCTTCTTTGTCTATAAGGGATGCTCACAAGAGACTTGTTTCTCAAGTCCAAATGGCGAAGAATCGCATGTTTCCACTGCAAATCAACACAAAGGTTGAGGAGTGTCTCTTGGGACTCATGAATAATGACTCATGGAGATGGCATCTGCGATTTGGACATCTGCATTTTAGCGGGCTTAAACTTTTATCCTCATCAAGCATGGTGCGCGGATTTCCGGCAATTGAAGTTCCAAATCATGTGTGTGAGGTGTGTACACTCGGAAAGAAACAAAGGAACTACTACCCAAGTGGAGTTTCTAGAAGAGAAAATGAACCACTTCAGTTTGTTCACACTGATATCTGCAGACCACTTGAAACACCCTCACTTGGAGGTAATAGGTATTTTATTACCTTCATTGATTATTTTAGCAGGAAACTCTGGGTGTATTATATCAAAGAAAAATATTCTGCGTGTGCAATTTTTAAATTATTCAAATCTCGTGTTGAAGCTGAAAGTGGTTTTAGAATCAAATTTCTCAGATCTGACAGAGGTGGAGAATACACTTCAAATGAATCTCAATATTTTTGCATGGAACAAGGCATAAAACAATAATATACTGCTGCCTACATGCCACAACAGAATGGCATTGCAGAAAAGAAGAATTGCACCATCCTCGATATGACGAGGACAATGCTGAAGGAGAAAGGCTTGCCAAAGAACTTCTGGGCAGAAGCAGTGGCATGTACTGCCTATCTGCTCAATCAGTGTCCAACCAAGAGTGTCAGAAACATGACACCACAAGAGGCATGGAGTGGCTACAAACTGAGCGTAGCACACCTAATAATCTTCGGGTGTGTTGCCTATGCTCAAGTTCCAGAAGCGAGAAGAAGGAAGCTTGATGATCGTGGTGAAAATTGTATCTTTATCACAATCATCAAGCTTCCTTCTTCTCGCTTCTGGAACATGAGAATAGGCAACACACCTGAAGATTATTAGGTGTGCTATTCTCGGTTTGTAGCCACTCCAAGCCTCTTGTGGTGTCATGTTTTTGATGCTCTTGGTTGGACACCGATTGAGCAGATAGGCAGTACATGCCACTGCTTCTGCCCAGAAGTTCTTTGGCAAGCCTTTCTCCTTCAGCATGGTCCTCATCATGTCGAGGATGGTGCAGTTCTTTATTTCTGCAATTCCATTCTATTGTGGCGTGTAGGAAGCCGTATATTGTTATTTGATGCCTTGTTCCCTGCAAAAATATTGAAATGCATTTGAAGTGTATTCTCCACCTCTGTCTGATCTGAGAACTTTGATTCTAAAACCACTTTCAGCTTCAACACGAGATTTGAATATTTTAAAGATCGCACATGTAGAAGATTTTTCTTTGATACAATACACCCATAGTTTCCTACTAAAATAATTAATGAAGGTAATAAAATACCTATTACCTCCATGTGAGGGTGTTTCAAGTGGTCCACAGATATCAGTGTGAACTAATTTAAGTGGTTCATTTTCTCTTCTAGACATTCCACTTAGAGGAGCGTCAGTAGCAGGGTGTAGTCTCCTATAGAATAATACATGATGCATTAGTAGCAGCATGAAAGAGAGGTGTCGGTAAGTGTCTTGGGGAAAGTATCTATAGGTGAAGGGAGGAAGGCATCCATGAGAAGTAGTGGATAGAAGAGAGTTGCGGGGTGCACCATCGGTGGCACCGATGATGAAAATTTTAATTTGAAAAATAAAAATTTAAATAAAAAATTTAGTTTATTAGGATAAATAATTAATGAAAAATATAAAAACTAAAAACCTAAACTAAAATTAAAAAACTAAAATGAAGTTATCTAATTAAAACAAAACCAAATTATTAACTATGTTGAAATAATACATCAAATTTATAGAATTAAATTATTCTTAAACACAATAATTAATAAAATTGTTTTATATTAAACTAAATTGAAATGATTAAAATAAAATATTAAAGTTAAAATTTATTCAACAGTTAGTAAGTTGGATTCGTATCGGTGACTCATTGAGTCACCCATAATAGAGAAAGTGTTGTGTCGGTATCACTCATTCTACCGATAGATGAAGTGGTACGTTAGTGAACTAACAAGTCATTGAAAGTGGTAAAAATAGACTACTGGCATGACACATAATCTTTAACATATTAAAACATAAGAATCAAAACAGAACTAGAAAACATACTAAATTATTAAATAGAATAGTTAAAATTAAATTTAAAATGGTATAAATTATTAAATACCAACAAATAAAATTAAAATAATTAAATTTAAATAATCATTTAATTGTGTAATTTTTTAGGTAATCTAAATTAAAAGATAATATGTTAAAAATAAAGACCAAATTAATTAAATGTAAAATTAATTATAAATTGATTGAATAATAAACATGTAAAATTATTAAAAAAATAATCAAAGTAAGATTACTAAACTAATTAGTAAATTAAAAAGACTATAAAAATAAAAAAGACAGAATTAACTATTTTAAAGACTAAAAATACATATATGGTTATAAAAGTTGATAAATTAATATATTTAATTATAGAAATACAGAATTGTGATTATTTACAAAAAATTTTAAAAATAGTTTATTAAATTACAAAAAACGAATAAAAAATGTGGCAAACTATAAAATTTTAAGGCCACATCTCATATGACTTTTAAATCCTAATTTGTTTAACAGAAGGATGGAATCACATTTTTCTAATAAATGTGACAAAAAGTAATCAACTTCATGTTTATGCGAGATAGATTGATGTAGAAAACCAGAGGGAATAATCTAAAAATCAAAGCTATCTATAAACATATCCACATGTGATAACAACTCAAAAAAATCTCTTTTATGGGCTGTTCAAGAAGATTTTACAAATTATCACCTATAATGAACTCAAAAAACAATTCAAAAGCATTCAATCACAAGCAGGGTTCTCCCACTTAAAGTTAATTTTTATATTAAACCCCCATAATAATCATAATTTATTCAATAAAAAATGATGGGAAAGTACTAAAATAATTCCTCAAACTCATCTTTTTCTAGAATTTTTTATTTTCATATGAAATAATAAATTTTTTCAATATTTTCAACACAAATCCCCCTCAAAAGATAACCTCTACCAACATTCATGATGGATGGTCTTTTTTAAAATAAAATATATGTGTATGTTTATAATACTATTTTAAGTGTTGAGAAGTGGATAAATGGTATATATTAAAACACCTAATGATGGATACATAATAAATATGTAAATTCATCATATCTTTCAAAATGTTCTTCCATACATGCAACAACATAAATTACTTGGATATAAAAAAATAGTAGATATGAGAAAAAGGCGGTTCCTCTAAAGATTCTTAGTGAGTGAAATAAGGTTGAGATTAGATTCTCAATATAGAAACTCTTTTAAATTATCTCCAATGATGTGATATCAGTTCATTCCTGCTTAAAAATTAAATTTCAATCATCAAACCTATTTAGGAATAATGGAATTTTTACTTTTTGAAGTATTATTCGTATATAGAATTAACATTTTCTCATCATCTAGAAAGAGACATTAATTATTTTGGGTAGGATGTATCTTCTTTTCCATACTCCGATATACTAGCCATATAATATTGGATTATTGTATATTTTTCCATCTTTCTTAGATCTTACACATGAATTTTCAATAATATTTGAGTCACCCATCTTTGACAACATGTCTAATTTTTCTTCTTGGATGCATTCCACCAAACTAATCCTTTTGTCTACCTCATGGATTTTTTCTCTTTGTTTTCCCAGATTTCTTCTTAAAATTTCAATGTTTATATGATACATATAAAGGTCAATGATGTGACATTTTCTACCATTTTATAATAATATCTTCCTTTCTGTTGTAGAATCCTTATAAAAATTCATATTGGGTGTAGTTTTTTAGTAATATTCTTATTTTTATTTTCCAAGGAAGACTCATAACTTTTATTCCTTTGATTATTTTTAATATTTTATAGCCTTATTTATTCATTATTATATTAACCATGAATAGTAGTTATGAACGAACCATAATCTATATTTTTACTACCTCTATTTCAATTTCCATGGAAATTTTCAATACATTCAAGTCTACTTTTAATAGATAGTTTTATCATCTTCCATGGGCATTGCCTCAACTTAGAAATATTCATCTTCATCCCTGTTATTATCTCCCTAAATCTAAGATTTATTTATATTTAAATGATTGTAATTTTATTAAAAAATAAATTTAATCATATCAGAACTATCCAACCCACAAAAAATGGACAATAAACTTCGTTTTTATACCTTTAGGTGCAATGTAGACAACATGAACACCATAAAATTTTTTAGATAAATAATAAATATATTGAGGAAAACATTGGGATAAATTTCTCCTAAATTTCTGACATACACACTTGATATTAATTTAGGTTTCTCATAATTTTTCTCCACACACATTTATCCAAAATTTCAATTATAACTTATACATTTTAAAGAAATATAGATAGTGAAAACTGAAACATTTATAGAAAGGGATAAATTTTTGTTAAATATTATTTTAGATATATTTCCAAATGGTTTTAATACCTTATTTAAACTTAAATGAGTATTTTTTAGATATATTATTCTTATTATAAAGTTTCATGTTAGTAGATCTAATCTCAGTATATTTTGAAGATTCAACTTGGACTAAATCCATATTTTTGATATTGACTTCCCACTCAAGGAACATTAGATTTATAGTGTTCTAATGATATTCAAGATATTTCAATTTATATTTAAAATACACCGTCATATTGTCAAATTTATTTTCATGCAACTTAAAATTTTTATCTAAGGAATTTTCTAACTCCTTTTTCCTTTTATCATTGATCTCTTACTAATTAATTTAGACATCAATGTTAGCTCTTTATGTTTATTCTAGTTTATGTATCATTTATTAATGAGATTTTCCAGTATTGGATTTATAAAAATAAGTTTTTTTGAACTCTTATTCTTATATGTAATATTTTTCATTAAATTACCATAAGTGTTTCACCATGGACTACACATATTTGATAAGAGTATTTCAGTTTTGAAACATCTCAACAAATACATTCTCTATAGAACATGATTCCATATTTATCTATTTTTTTCATCCTTAGTCCCTTGATAAATTAAAATATGAAAGTAACAAATTGGATAGGAATTTTTTTTGAAATAATCCATTATTTTAGAGGAAAAATCATCAAGTGATTTAATAGATACATAATCATCATAACATAGTCTTGATTATTTAGTGGATGATTCTCAACAGATATAATAGAACAATAAATAATTTGGTAACATTAATCTAGTTTTTGGTCCTATTTCTCCTTTAAGATCTTCCTCAACTTCATATATATGTATGTAATTCAATTATTTGATGAAATAGAGAAAGTATCCATGTCTTCTTTAACAAGTGTTGGCACAAAAAAGATGTGTGGCACACACTTTTCCATGGAATCTATGATACAACCCTTACTTGATCAAGATAGGTCCAGTTTGAAGGGAAATTCATCTCTAGTTCGGAAGAAGAAACTAATAGGATATTAAGGTGACATAAGATTTATCAAACATAAATGGATAAAGATCCCTCAATAACAAATCCTTGTCTGGTGATGTGGTGGGGAGAACCTCCCATAGGTAGTAGGTGAGGTATTTCATCTTTTTAAATAAAAGGGGTATATAAACTATAAAACTAATTTTTTATAAATCTATACACTTATTTTTAACAACCCATGATTTTTTAAATGGAACAAAACTATGTTCGATAGCATATATAACACGCAAAAAAAGGCTAAACGAACCATTAAATATTACAATTTTAATATGACCATTAAAACATATCCATTAAATTGGTGGGAATGAATATGATTATATAATTTATGACATATGTATAAATTTACTATTCATTATTTATAACTTCTTAGTAAATAATTAGTTAATTTTTAGGAAAGAATTTTTATTCTTCAAAAATACGTTTTCTATAAAAACATATTTTATTTCCTTTTTATCGAAATATTATAATGAAATTAAAGAAAATTAATTAATATTATTTTATAAAAATGTTATCATTTTTTAAATCATAATATCTAAATTATCTAATGATTAAATTTTGATAGTTTTATGAAAATTTTTATTTTTCAATGAATAGTAAAAAATACAAATTTTTATAGAAAACTATATTTTATTTTAAATTATTTACATAGTGATATTATAATTTGGATTAGATTTAATATATAATTTTTTAATATATTTAATCATAATACAATTATGGTATGGGGAATGAATTTTATTCTTGTATATTTTATAAAAACATTTAGTACTTAAAAAAGTATTTTATATGGAAAAATGTTTTTCCTTACGTTCCTTGGGTCTAATATTAAATTAAAAGTTTCCCATTATGTGAATTTAATTTTGATAAATGGATTGAACAATTGGAATTATGTTGTAATTTTTTTAATAGGTACATTTTATTTTTATTTATTAGTAATAGTAACTATAACTATTAATTATCACCATGATAAGGGTAAATATGGTAGTTATGGTTATAAAAAACATGATAAAAAAATTGACGAAAAAACTTGAATTTGTCGTATTTTATTAGTTAAATTCATCTATTTTTATACAATTTTAGAATTTGTATCCACTTGGTGACATATTTATTTAATTTTATCCTTTATAATAATTTAGTAAAAGATAAAGAAAAAAATGCCACTTTCTTTCTTTTAATGTCTATAATATTTTTTGACCAAGATAAAAAACTATTGTTAAGTTACAAATATTCATTTTAAATATAAATTAATTTTTTTATCATGTTAATTTATTTATAATTTTTAGTAATGTAATAATTACCACGAATGATTATTTAATGATGACTCAATATTTATTCAATTAATATTAAAATAAAATAAATCTTATTAAAAATATTAAAATTAATATAATATTAATTAATTAATGTGTTACATGATTTTTTTAGATAAATATAACATTTTATGGTTGTGTTAATGGATTATATTTTAATTCTATTACTGTCAGGTAGTTTTTAAATTCAAATTAAATGAATAGTTTCAATAATGAAATTAAAGATATTTTATAAAAAAAATTATTAAATGATTTAATATTCCAAGAAATACTATATTTTTTTCACATGATTGTGATATGGTTTAAAATATCAAATATGGTCCATTAATTTTCCTTTTTATCTTTTATATCACCAATATTGACGCAAAAGAGAAAAAACTTTGATATCATGCTAAATGTTAAAAAGGGTTAATTAGGGTTTAAAAAAGAGATAAGGGTAAAAAAATTATACAAACTTGGAAAAATTTTATTTTATGATGTCATTTAGATCCATAATCATACTATAATTTATTAATATTTGTTTTTTCCTTTATTCCATGGAAATTAATTTATATTAATTATATTTTTATGAAATTCCAAAACTTCCCATCCCCTCACTTATAAATTTGAACCTACTCTCCCCTTTTATTAAAAAATAAAAATAATTTTTATTCTGAAACCACTGAACAAATAAATTCATTATATACCCCATCAATTCAAAAATTCCATATTATTACCATAAATCTAAACATGGAAATATTATTGTGACACCTTAAGAGGTTGTTTGAAGAAGAGTTATCATTCATAACCAAGATTTTTTTTGTTTTATTTAGTCTTCCACATCATTCTAATATTATTCATCCATAAAGAGATAATAACATCAGTATATCCCATATACATATATGTTATTATTTTAAGGTAATTAACCACATCCATCTCCAATTCCTTGAAATGTGTAATAAAACCATCATTCATCTATATTGCAGACTATTGCCTCACGAACCAATGTAATTGTTTCCCCATAATTTACTATTACAAATATTTATAATGATATATTTAATGTATATAATTGATATTAATTAAATATTAAATAATTTTATAAAAGTAATATATCATATATTTTCTCACATTTTCATTCTTTTAAAGATGATAACATCATTTGTTAGTACATGTGGATTACCACCTCAACGAAGTGATGTGATTAGTTTTTCATTACCATATCATATGGGTGGTATATATAATTGTATTTAATGAAATAATATTTTATTTATGATATAATTGTTATTACATAAATATAAAATAACACACAACTTCTTTCCGTCATGATAATTAAAAACTGGAAATGTTACCCATGCGTATGTATGACCTACTATCTTCATGATTGCAACGTAGTTTAGTTTTCATAAAAATATTTTCAGGTTGGTTTTAAAAGTATAATTTACGTTAAAAAATGAGAATTATTTCATGATTATTATTATTATCATATGATGAAATAATTACCACATTGACCACATTCAACCATTAGAGGTCTCCTTGGAAACACGAATTGAATATAATCAAAATTTAAAATATAAATATAATTGATTAAAACATGGTAAAAAGAAAAATAAACATGAAAAATATTATTAATAAATTAAATAGTTAACATAATTTAATTATTATGTAATATAAGGAGTGTATTTGATTAGTCGAACTTGTTGTAAGGGTTCCTTACGTCACTTTTATTTTTGTAATACATTTTCTATATTCACCAGTTGTTTCTATTTTAGGGTGTATATAATTCCCATGAATGTATTCTATATTTATTTACATGAAAATTATTTTGAATTAAAATTATATATGGGGTTCTATATTTCATGAGTTTTTGATACACAGATTACTAAGGGGGTAATGTTTTATCATCTCAAATTCTTTAATTTAGGGCGCATGTAATGTTTTTCAACTATCTTATTTCATGAGGTGTGTAGACAGTAGATTTTAAATGTTATATATTGAATAAAATTATGATCATTATATCTATGGTTTCATTTTATTTTATTATTTCATAGTAATTATGAATCAAAAGTTACCAAAGTGGTAAGGTTTTTATGCTACAATGTCATTGTTTATCCAAATTGTTTAATTTAATATTTCTCATGATGAAATTTTTTGAACTACCTCTCAAGAATCTAATGAATTTTATTATCCTCTAGTTATTTTTAGAGAATAAATGTTTTTCTTTCATTTCACTCTCCTTAAGTACTCAATAGAATAAAATAACGTTTTTAAGTACAGTCGACATTATTTCTATCCTCTATAAAAAAATATTTGCATTCATGTCCCATTTTTAAATAAAATGTTTTAATATTCTTCTTTGATTGTTTAAATTAATTTTAACCATTAAATAGTTTTTAAAACATGGTTTCAAATTAATATTCTTTTCATTTTTTGAATGATTTACTTTTTGAATCCCGAACAAAAATGTGAAAGGAATATTTGTTTTAATTTACAAAACCTAAATGAAATTTCTTGCCATCATGATCGCTCAATGATTTGGGGATTGATTTAAAATTTTCAAATTTTCTTTTAAGGAAAAAATTTTCCTTAATATTTGGGAATTTTTTTTGATTTTAAAGAATTGACTTCAAAATGAAAATGTTATTTTCCTCAATAAATAGTCTATGTTATCTTTTAAGGAATATTAATTTATCATAACATCGTTTGATGTTACTTATGATATACTGAAGATATGATTCAATGATACAATACAAATTATTTATTCGGATGTACTATGATGATGATTATTCTACAAAACTTCTTTCCTTCCATGGGTTAATAAAATTATGTAACTCAATTATTTTCCACGAGTTATGCTATGATGAAATGATGAAATGTTTATGAAACCATTTTACTTTTCATATGTCATAATATGATGAATGATTTATGATTTTTTTAACACATATATATGATTTTAATTATATAACGGCTGGTCTAAAATTTATATACCCCTATAAATCATTGGGAAAAGATTTATATCTCATGAGATAAACATAACTGAAATAGAGAGTGAAACCAATTTAATAAGGGACTCTACCCCCTATGATAGTATTAGGAGTGAAACTTGACTACTATGATGGTATAAGGAGTGAATCCAATCAACTATGATAGTCCTATAATTAAACCTTGACTACTAAGGAAATTATTTTCTATGATTTTGTGTATGCCAAAAACATATGTCTTTTTCCAATGTTATGATCTCAAGGCTCATATTATTTGATTTCTTAAATGGTTAATGTCTTATGAACTTCAAATATTTATTCAATGATTTATGTTTATGATCTATGATATTTTGGTTATGGTTTACAAAGGCTAAGATCATGTTCTATTACCCTTATTCGCATGTAGTTATTAATTTATCATTGATATCTCACCAGTTTAGCCTTACCATGAATCTGAGCTCACCATGTCTTATGTTTAATTTCCCTATGTTATGAAGAAAAGTGTTAAGAAGGGTATGCCTAATAAGAACTATATGCGGGAAGATATTTGTTAGAGATGTTGAATATCATTCAAGAAATATGAAGATTTTGTATCTAGTATACAATGAAATTAAAACATTA
This sequence comes from Viscum album, assembly GCA_963277665.1. Classification (NCBI taxonomy): domain Eukaryota; kingdom Viridiplantae; phylum Streptophyta; class Magnoliopsida; order Santalales; family Viscaceae; genus Viscum; species Viscum album. The sequence goes on from OY728160.1 coordinate 1,739,635,798, forward strand.
TAGTTATTAAGTGTGTATTTATAAAATATATGTGATATTAATATATTAATATGTATTATCTATGTATGAAAATCTTGGACCATTATAGTTGGAATCATAAGATAAATTTTTCTAAACAATAGGTATTAGAATTAGATAACTTTTTTGAAGACCATGGGGGTAATCCCAAGTATTGGATAACATCCAAAAGTTTTGGTAAGATATAGATTATGCAGTTTTCTTAGAAATACATTCCGTCCTAGATACTAAAAGTGGATGCGATTTAGGAAAATATTCATCTTGATTAATAATCAAAAAATAGTTGGTCGATTATATATTGACCACCGTTCTAGTTCATGGTGAGTATTCCATTATTACACCCCTAGTTTGACACTTTATGGGGATAATATTAGGATAATTAACATTTTATTTAGGAACCATAATGAAGGATTTCAATAGATAATGATCTTGGAAGACCTAGGTTAAACAGAAGGATTCCAAGATTAAAAAATGTTGTCCTTATTTGGACATCCTATAAATGATTTTTCATAATTATGAATATTGTCGATAACGCCATGATTTATGATTTTAGTCAATAGATAGAACCAGGTGGAATGATTTTGATGAGGAATGTGATGGAAAATGCAGTGAACATAGCAACCTAATGTGATGATGACTAAAATAAAAGATATTTTTATTTTGACTAATCAGTTATCATGATATATGGTTTACAACATATAAATTAAAAAACTATCAATCCCACTAAATAATATAAAGATAAATTCTCCTAAAAGATGATATGGGGAGACCATGATAGAAAGAATTATCAATTTTATTCATGTTAGAAATGTGGAAAGGGACACCAAGAGAATTTCTAAAAGGAATAGAAAAATGTTTTTTTTGTGTGGAAAATAATGTAATAGGGAAATTAATTTATGAGGGAAAGTGGGGAGTTTAATGAAGAGAAATAAATTTAATCCTAGAGATCGATTTATAGTTTGTTATCTTATATGTGTGCAACCTATTCATTATCTGAATCAATGCCCTCTTTTAATGTTTAATTCATAAACCATGGACGTACCTATGTTATAACCATCATTGAAGCAAATGTGTTGAAGTATTTATGTATTGGGATTAAAAAATTATGTTGTATAATTATTTTTACCAAATGGTATTTTGGTTATAAGAATCATGAATTATTTAAGTATAATATTAATTTTGGAAGCATTTTTGTCTTCTCGTAAGATTAAATTATGATTTATAGACACAATCATGGGTTTTTAATTTTAAGGTTGATCCTAATTACAAAGACATAAATACCCATTTTGAGGTTTTAAGTGATGGGGTTTTAAGGTGATTAATGATATTTTGGGAGATTATTTATTGGGATATGGTATATATAACCCATAGGTTCAACATGAAATATTATTTTTGAAAAAATTTTCTTTTCATAAGATTAAATATATTGATAACTGTCATGGTTTATATGATCTTTAATAATGAATGTTATTTTTATGAATGTTCATAATATTTCTTGGGGAAATTATAAGAAATAAATTAATATTGTTTTAGTAAAAAAGGATAACCTATCAAATATTGTAAGGATTTGCAGGTCAAACCCCCAATTGATTGGAAACATGGGTGAAACTCCAACCACTTTCATACATAATATATTGAGTATTATGAAATTTACTTCTTTAAAATTAGGTGACAGATAGGTATAATGTTTATTTTTGTAAAATATGTTTGAATCATAGAGATAACATTGTGATTTAAAAGTTATTTGCTGACTCACTATTTTGAACCATATATGAATAAGGTAAACGTAACATTACATGGGTTTATTTGGGGAATAAAGGTTGAGTTATCTTTTGGAAGAATATATCATTTTAATTTGGTTCTATAGTGATTCATGTTATTTGTGGCAATGATAAACATTTCTTAGAGAAGATATAATTATGGAAAATACATTTTGGGTATGAAACAGTAAGATTGATTGATACTATTTGGGAGATAAATGTCAATTTTTTATTGGAAATATATGTGAAAAAATCATTCCAATATTTGTGTTTCTATATTTTTTTGGAATATTTTGAATAATTTTATGGTTATTTATTTATCAAATGAACTTGTTGAAATTTGGGTGATATTTTTGAGGATTTGGTGATTAATGTTGTATTTCTTCATATGATGGTTTATTCAATTTGATAATTCTCTTAAGCTAAAAATATTGTTTTTGGATAAAGACAGGAGGAAGATATTTTTAGCCTTTTTTGGATTATGTGATCTATTAGAAGTGTATTTTCTTGCTTTAGTCATAAAACAATTCATCTTGAATACTTATCGTTTTGAGTAAAAGATGAGATTGTGATGGAAATTGATTTAAGGATGAAATTATACTTATAAAGTAAGTGTATTTACTTATGTTATTTATCTAATATAGTAATGTAATTCTAAAAATATAGGAAGAGGGTCATGGAACAATAATTATATCATATTACCATCATTTTTTATGAATCGATGGTATTTTCACGCCTCATCAATTTATAGTGTTCTGGTTATGAAATTTCTCTTTATTATTCAGTTTCTCATGATCAATGAACTATATCACTCTTTATAATTATTTGTACATTAATTTTCTCATCCATTCCCATATTTTCACTTATCACTAATTTTATACAACCTTGAAACCTAGTTATGTGATGACCTTTATATTTCCTTTTCCCTCTTTTCAAGAGGATGTTTTATTAACCCTTTATACAATGTGGGATTTGAAAAAAGGTATTTTTGGATTTCCAAATCTTATTTACTAATACAAAGTTAAAATTGTGAGGATTAAATTTATTAAAGGGAGGAATAATGTAAAAAATTAATATTAAAAAAATAAAACTAAGTTCGATATCATATATGACATGCAAAAACGAGCCCAAACGGGCCATGCAATATTACTATCTTAATATAAACATTATAACCTCAAAGTTAAATTGGTAGGTATGAATATGACTAACTATTATATGAAATATATATAAATTTACTATTAAATATTGATAACATTTTAGTAAATAACCACTAAATATTTAGTAAATTCATTTTAATATTTAAAAATATGTTTTGTTCAAAAAAAATTATTGCTTTTTGTGAGAAAATTTTAAAATATTTTTTCTCAATATTTAAAGTTTTATTTGATAAAAAGGATATAATATAAGGTCCCTAAAATTTTAAACATATTATTATATGATTTAAAGAATATATATCTATCAAACAAAAAAATAAAGGATCACAAAGTCTAGTATCTTTGGAAGATAAGGTACATGAAACTGAAAACATGGAACTAAAATAAAAAAATCTTTTATTTTATCTTTGTATTGATATCCTAACTTCCATTGAGCTCTTACATTTGTAAAAGATAACCTAAAGAATAGATGAACAAAGGTATGGGATAAAAAAATCAGTAAGGGGATAAGAATATGGATAAAGCATATCAAATGGTTTATAAGGAATAATATTTTGATATAAGAAGTAATACAACATGAATAAACATATAGAAGCATTACATATTGAAGATGGGATCATGCAATCATGGAATCATAGAAATGTGTAAAAAACATACAACATGACGTAATAATGTGTCATCGATAACTGCCAAGACCATTTCCAATGGAGGATCATGTGTAACATCCCAGTTAAATAAAGAAATATAAAATTTTCATTATAATTAATATTTTTTTAATTAAATATTAATTTTAATTTAAAGGGGTTTATATATTCGATGATGTACTCGATACGCAACAATAGGATTCTTTGAAATCTTACGCTGCAAAATAATAATATAATATTATTATTTTTAAATGGTAGTTAATGCCTAACCGTTTTATTCACGGGAATGAACAAAACTATCTACAATATGATTATACATATTTGTTAAATGTTTTTACATTTTCCCAATAAAAATTTAGGGGCTTAAAATAATAAATAATCCGATTTTAAGCATAAATACTCTATTATTTTTTTAAAAGGTCAATTTACCGCCTTTTAATGAAGAACCCTCTTTAAATCTATTTTTTGTCACTTTTATATGTTCTATTAGACAAAATTAAATTCTTCTTTAGAATAAGGACATCAAAATTTACTTTGGGTAAATTTTTGGTGTTTTTCTGATAAAATTCATTTTTAATGAATAGTGAAAAATATGGTAATTTAATTCAAAACTGCCTATTAATCTAATTTATTTATATGAATATATTATCTTTTAAATAGGTTTTAAAGTGTAAATAGATTATATTTTTACCATTTAATCCAATGTTGGTCATTGTAATTAATTTCACTTTGAAATTGGACATAAACAAGTGTCAATATTTTGATAGTTAATATTTCTTAAAAACACACCTTTTGTTTTGACAATGGGAATTAATTTTAAATTAATTAATCTAACTTCTATGTTTTGATTTTATTAAAATATACATCATTTTTGAATTTGTAATATCAAATATAGATTAATTTTAATTTTTGGTATTTTTCTGAAAAACTTCAATTTTTTTGGAATAGTGAAAACACTGAGTAGAAGTTAAAAAAGATGACTTTTTCATTTAAATGATATTTTACCACTTTTGTGAATTGAATTTATAAAATACAACATACATGGTTTTTATTAGTAAGTAAAATGTGGTTCAATAAGATGGAAATATTTTTTTAGTGAATAGTAACTTTTGAATTTTATTTATCACAATTAAAGGTAAATAGGGTAATTCAAGGTAAAAAGAATATCATAATAATACAAAATTTTCATAAAACTTGTCCTATCCTTATTGGATAAGTCAAATCCAACCATGGGCATCGTTGAGTCTATTTTGGGACCCCATGGAGCCACTTAAGAGTGACAATGACACTTTATTTTAACTAACATAAAGTAAAGACAAAAATGACATAAACAAATATATTTTAGTAAATTAATTTTTACATAGGGTTATATAAGTTATATTTTTCGACTATAAATTTTATTTGGAAACATAAAATTATTTCCTAAATTATGGTATTTTTTTTATAATTTTTAGACGTCAAATAAATTAAATTATTTATGACACAATAATGATGCATCATTTACCTCATTAATAAAATATTTAAATAAATAAGATTATAAAGAATAAAATAATGTACAAAACCTGTCCAGTTCTTATGGGATGATTTTATTTCAACCATGAGTCATATTATATTTTACTTTAATTAGTTTTGGATTTTTAGAAACTGAAAATCATTATATAATAAAATAATAATTTCACACTTTCCTAAAGTTCCCCTCCTACCCCTTATTAAAAGCCCTCACCTATAACCCATTACTCATACCTCTCAAGCCCCTTGGCTCGTCCAAACTCTACCCACATAAGCACCCTAAATCCCTCTCCTAATCCAGGAAGCCTTAACTTAGTCATAAGGCACTTCAAGAAGTCATTTTGGTTAAAACTAAAGGGAGTTACCCGAATTAAAGGTAACTGTTTCTCTTAAATTCTTTTTTTTATATTGATTTATTTTACTTCTACAACCCCCTAAAACCTTTTTATTAATTTATTTTATAACAAAAACAGTATCCTAAATATACTAGGTTGTTTTTATGAGAAGTATTCAAACTACACTTACACACACCTCTGTCTAATGGGTAAAAAACATACTGTTTCTGTGTTTGGCGAACTACTACCTCAAGAAACGATGATTGTTAAAATATCTCCAACCGCCTATCACAGTGGTCATTATAATGGATATATATTTATATATGATATATATTATATTTATATTGTTTCTATTCTTATGTATTTTTCATTTATAGAATACCTTTATGGGTTCTTTAGTGGGTAAATACGATAATCTCATTTGTAGAAGTGTGAACTACCGCACTCAAAGTGATATGACTCGTTCATAACTTATGTGGAACCTATAAAGGGTAGAGTTAATGAAATTATATATGATATAATACTGGAATAATAATATACTTATGTATCATTATGTTTTCATTCCATTACAATATGAAATAAAAATGGATGTAGCATTCATGCGTACGTATAGCTTACCGTCTCTATGAACGGTGCATTTCATTTCTTATCTCCAAATGTTATGTACTATTATTAATACATTTATATACTAGATATATATGATATATATGATATCTAAATCATGAATATCATTATGGATATAATGAAATTTTGACCACATGAACAACATGTAATTTTAAGAAGTCCATTTTTTACTCAAGTACCAAATATTGACAAAATGACCATTATTAACTTAAATGGTTACATAATGTTTATAACATGGTAATAAGTTATTTAAAAGGTATTATAAACTTGAAAAAAGTTTCTTATGAAATTAGAAATTAACTTTATTTTAATATTCACGAGGTTAAAGAACGAACGAGTCAAGTCGGACACGAGGTAAGGTACTTCATCTCAATCTCATTTCATTGAGGAATTTTTTGTTTTAATACATGACATTATTTTATATTCTATATAAACACCTTCTAATTTTCATTTCATTCGAATTGAATATTTTTCTATGAAGCATTTTACTAAACAACAAAAAAGAATGTAAATTTTTAACGTAAGCGGTGACAACGACCTTTCCACCGCTACGAGTATTATTTGATCTTTGGCATCCATAACAGGCCATAATGTTTTTAAAAGTAAAATAAATACCATATAATATTTAATGTATTTTAGTATTGAAAATGGTTTTGATAATGCATTTGTTATGTTAATATATTTAAGTGATATATTGTGACTAACAAGTGGAAATGTTTTCTTTCCTTTATATTTGTTGTATGTGTTGTGATTTTATAATGGTACTTGGTCATTTGATGGGTGGTTACATGATAAACAAAATGACAGGTCGTTCTGTGATAAAACAGGATGGGTGGTTATGTTATAACCTCCAATGCATTGGTTATGGAAGTCGGTTTTATGGCTATTCCATTTAGTGATATGTGTGGAAGTCGACCATATGGTTATTCCATTTAAGTATGTTTATGTCCCAAGTTACCTTTATATGTTATGTGTTCTTTAAATGGGTTTTACAATAATATTTTGGTTACAAAAGGGTAATCAATTATCTTTTATTCAGTAAATTCTATTTACTACTTCATAAAGGTGAAAATTATTACTTATGATAAAGTATTCATGATTAACTTGTTGTTTTAAAAAACTAACAATTTTTTTTCTTTTTGTATCCCTTATTGAGATTTTTATGCTCATCCCAAGTTTTTGAAATGTTCTTCACATGACATAAAGTCGAATAGGGTCAAGTATGGGATCAAGGAAAATTCATGCTGTCTAAAACATGGAACTAGACATGACTCTTTTTTTCAAGAATTTTTATTTTTTGAAAAAATAGAAATTGAGTAGATGTGTCTACATGTAATATTCAAGTTGTTATGTATATGTTATGACCTAAATCTCTAAAACTCTAAGCCTTAAAATATCCTCAATGTGTATTATTCATTTGATTCTAGATTATGTAATGTTTTAAGTTCGGGTCCTTATAGTCGGTATCATAGGTCGGTTTAGATAACTTTAGGAGATAGGGTATTGTTAAATTAATATCCATAAAGTAATTTATGTTAATATTGAAATGATATATCATTTACAGATTACAATGTTGCTTCACCTGAGATATTTCTATGTTAGTTTTCATAGAGTAAATAGGGAAGCTGTGCTGGGAAGGAATAAAGAGGGAAATAAACTTCTAAATCAGCATCCAGAGATGATCAGAATCAGAATTGAATAGTTTTTTGAATTTATGGTTCAGTTGACTTAGGTGATAAATGGTAGTTGTGTTTATTGATGATATTTTTGTTTTTTCCAAAAGTAAAGAGGTACATGAATGTCATTTTAGGGTTGTCTTGCAAACCATATTAGAAAAGAGATTTTATGGGAAATTCAGCAATTGTGAGTTTTAGTTGCAATTAATTTCTTTCCTTGGTCACATTGTTTAAAAAAATGGAAAAACTATTGATCCTGATAAAACAAAAGTTGTTGAAGAATGGCTAATACCCACAAATATAACCGAGATCTGTAATTTTCTTGGTTTAGTAGGTTATTTTCCGAGGTTTGTTGAAATGTTTTCATGGTTATCTAGTCCAATGACTATATTAACTCGAAAATATTGTAAGTTCATTTGGAAAAAAGAATGTGATTATTGTTTTCAGAAATTGAAAACAAGATTGGTGAATGCTCCAATTTTGGAACTGCCTTCCAGAAATGGTTTGTTTGTTATCTACAGTGATGATTCTTTAAAAGGATACAACTATGTCCTTATGAAGAATGATCAGGTAATTGCTTAGGCTTCACGTTAGTTTAAACCTCATGAGTTAAATTTCCCTACACATGATTTGGAATTAGCTGCTATTGTTTTTTCTTTAAAAATTTGGAAGGATCATTTGTATGTTGTAAAATATGAAATATATACTGACTACAAAATTTTAAAGTATATATTCAATCAAAAATAATTGAACATGAGACATTGGAGATGGTTGGAATTAATCAAGGATTATGATTTCACAATCCTTTACCATCCGGTAAAATAAAATAAAGTGGATGATGCTTTGAGTCGAAAAAGTAATGCTTCATTAACCATGCTACATTTGGAATGGGATCCTTTGGTTTTTGATTTGATGAAATTTGGAATAGAAGTCGTTGGTGCAGGAAATTCCTCTATTTTGTTTGAGGTGTTAGTGAGATCATCTCTATTAGACAGAATTATGCAAGCGCAAAATGAAGACATTGAGTTGTAGAAAAAGGTAGAGTTGGTTCAGAAGGGTAAGTTACATGATTTTAACATTTATAATGTTTGTGTTTTGAGGTTTGGGAATAGATTATGTGGGACTTGTGATTCATAGTTGAAGACTGAGTTATTATGTGAAGCTCATTGTTCTCGTTTTTAGTTCATCCTGGTAGTACTAAGATGTATAGAGATCTTCGAGAGTATTACTGGTGGGATGGAATGGAAAGAGATATTGATGACTTTACTATGAAGTGTTTGACTTGACAACATGTTAAAGCAGAGAGGCAGTTAATGAAGGTAATGCTTCTGTCTTTACTGGTTCCAGAGTGGAAACGGGAAAATATATCCATGGAATTCATTGGGGGATTACTAAAGACATCTCAAGGTAACAATGAAATCTGGGTTATTGTTGATAGATTGACTAAATCTGCTCATTTCCTTCCTATTTGAGACACTACGAGAAAAATCACTATTTTCGACGGGTTATTTGCGACAGGATTTCTTCCTGTCGCAAATAACCCATCCAGGAAGCTATTTGCGATGGGGAATGTAGCTCATCGCAAATAACCAATTATTTTCTGTCACTAACCGCCTTCACCAAAAGGAGGGAAAGGTCATCAGATTGACAGTCCCTTCCTTCTTTAAGTTGAAGGAGACATAATGACCCCCGAAACCCACCATCAATATGTCCTGGAGTGGTGACCAACACCATGGGTATAATATCACACACTAAATGGAAGGCATTACCCTTTTTCTGTTAATAGGATCGGGAGATAAGATAGTAAATCCCACAACACCAAAACTAAAAGTGCAAATACGACTGAAAATAAACCATTCCCACATGCATGTTCAAAGGTAAAGATTCAAGTCACAAAACTCCAAAGGTAAAAAGATACCAAGAAAAAGGAAAACAAAAATAGCAACTACCCCCATGGTCAAAGCTAGTATGGTCTCGTGCAATCCCTGAAGTCCTCCTGAAAACCTGAAAGTAGTTTTATAAACGTAGGTTGAGCATACAAGTATACTCAGTAGGGAAGAACAAAGACTCTCGTGCACAAGTGGGGAGGCATACTAATTCCCCGTGAGAAAAGAGATAAACAAACACCCAACAAGTAAACTAACCACCCAAGCCTCACCAAGGAACACTCCCTAAATAATTAAAGTAAAGTATTGTATAATAAAACCACATTGATGTTTGGGTACCCCGCGCCACTTTCCCACTGGTTATTGAAGACATCCTACTCATCAAACCAATCCCGCCATTCTCACCACAGTCCCACTGCCACACCCCGCCCGCACACACCTGGTCCATATCCTCACGCAGTCCCACTGCCAAACCCCACCCACAAACACCTGGGCCACAACTGCCATAGGTAACCACTCCTGCAAACACCTAGGCCAGAACAACCCCCGCCACGTCCGAAGAAACCTGGGCTAGAAGATCTACTGCCACGCCCAAAGACACCTGGGCCTTATCCCGAAGACACATGGGAAACCACCTGCCCACACACACCTGGGCCAACCACCACACTACCCTGCTCGAGGATTATTGGGCTAATAATGGACTTCAGGACATCACAGCCTGCCCATAGAGTCTTGGGATATTCGGGAAAGGGAGCAAAAAAGGAGATAATAACCATCCACTAATAGAAGTGTTGGGGAAAACAACCTCCCCCATGAAATGGGGGTGTTCGACACTATGTTCTCATCTTGGGTGGGGCGTGAAAAAGAAACAAAAAACTAAATTTATATATATAGGTAACAAGAACTCACCCAAATCAAGGTTTTTCTTCAGCCAGCCTAAAGAACACAATCAACACCCCTGTCCAAGTCACAACTCACACCAAACAAAAACCCATTTTCCCATCCTTGTTTCCATGTTCAATAATAATCTTTAAATAAGTTTTTTCACCTACTATGTGCAACTAGCATGTATAAGCACAAGCCAAGGAAAGAGTACAGTCAAACATCAACTTAAACGTTGACACCCGGTTCTCTTGTAAGGTCACAACCACAAAAGGGATAAGTGAGATCCCTCAAAGTACTGGAACCAAGGAAAACACCAAGATACTACCCCATGTTCCCAAAACCCAGGAGCCAATGGTTTCTCAACAGATTATTCCACCCCAATTCGTGATATAAGAAAAGTAACCACACAGCCTCAAATTCAAAACCAGCGAAACCATAACTACAGTGGATCCCATCCCCACCCACATCACCCAGCAATCGAACCGTGAATGAAAAACAACCAAAATACTACCACCAACAAAAATCAGGCCCATGCCAATATTTTTAGATATAAAAGATTTAACACACTCCATGATTCCAATTCCACTGTACTTTAACCGGGGTTATCACAGAAAAGGATTGATCCTGGTGATTTCAATTTATTTATCCGAATATAAGTAATTAACCAATTACATTTACACGATCAACACAAGGGGTAAGGGTTCATTAGAGCACAAAGAAATACCACCAACGTCCATGATTTTCAGTAGGCTTAAGCCGGTACAAATCATAAATCATTAATCATGAAAGAGGAGAAAAACAGAGCAACATCATCTGTCACACCCCTCCCCTTCATTCTTTAGAATCCGTTTATTATCTTCATTAATGTTTGGTTTATCAAATTCTACAGAAATAGTAGCGTACCCACCCCGCAATATACAAAGAAAGGAGAGATGAAGGTGAAACCCCTACTTAATTGATCAATGATTGAAGCTTCTCTTCACGCGTGAGGAACATGGGGGTACAAAAATTGCAGGGGTGGAACCTAGGGAACTCAAGACGAGCAGACTAATCGATCGCAGGGAGATCGAGAAAATGAAACCCAGGGAGAACCCATTTAGTTTATAAAGAGGGCCGAGGACAGTTGAGATATTGAGAGAATAACGTGAAACTGTGTAAGGAGCGGGGTCGTGGGTTGACCACACGACCCCACACGTCATTAAAGGGTCCCCACCTTTAGGGGCGGTTTAAACCGACACACACCAGGGTACCTCATCAAACACTTAATTAAATGCCATTAATGGGCATTAATGGGCTTTAAAACCGGCTTAATGGGGTCAAAACAGGGTTTAAAACCCAATTTGCGCAAAAATGAGGCGCTACTGGAAAACCCTTGCAGGTAGGCAAGAGCCACCAGAAGCTGATAGCTACTGGTGGCTGACAGCCATCGGTAGCCGAGAGCTACCGATGGCCGAGAGCCACCGGTAGACCAAGGCTACCGCTAGGAGTCCCCGAGAAGCTGGGATGGCCTTCCAGACCACCCAGAACACCTCAAACATCATATTTTTACTATGTAATGGACCTCCAAAAACCCAGGCCATTACATCAGATACCTCTCAAACTATTCTCACCCTCGAGAATCAAAACAACCCAGAAGGAAAGAGAGGGTCTGAACAACCACCTCGAAAGATACCTCTCAGGAGTGAACCTCATTGTTAACTAAGAACACCTCCCTCTCAAGAACCAAGCAACATACCATGTCAAACTACCCAGTCATGTGGGTTGGGGAGTCTCTTCCCCCATGTCAAGATACTATCCACTTTGGGTGGCACTGAATCACCAGCACGGGTTTAATCGCATCCAATTTAATGCGTCTTGATTAGGGTTCGGTTCCTCACCTCCCCATAGCCCGGACTTTTCACACACATTCAGAGGGAAAAAAACCACATATTTCATAACCAACATGGTAAAACGCTCACCAAAACAAGTATAAATAGAATAGTACAAAACACAAAACAACTCTGGTTACTGGGCATGCATCTGTGCTTGCCTCTCCCACGTACTCTCCTCAAGACCACCATGTCTCCATAACACACAAACCGAAGGAATGGTTCACCCACGAAGCACCTTCTCCTCACAATCCTCGATCATCACTGGTCTTTCCACAAAGCTCATGTCATCCTCAATGTCTAGCTCTCCCCAGCCGAGGATGTGTGAATCGTCGTGCAGATACCGACAGAGTTGGGAAAAATGTAAGATGTCATGTATCCTCAGTAGAGGCGGTAGTAACTCTAGCTGATAATCCACTTCACCGACCTGCCACAACACTTTGAAGGGTCCGATGAACCTAGGAGAAAGCTTACTCCCATTGTCGAACCTCCATTTTACACATCAATGGGAGACCTTCAAGAAAAAGTGGTCTCTAACCTCAAAATCCAAGGGCCTTATCTTTCTATCAGCATACGACTTCTACCGGTCCAGGGCCGCCTTCATCCTTTCTCATATAAGCTGAATCTTCTCTATCGTGCTCTGCCCCACCTCCGGGCCAAGGATGACCGCCTCTCCGATTTCGGTCCAACACACAGGTGAGCGGCATGGCCTCCCATACGAGGCTTTGAACGGAGCCATACCAATGGTATAATGACAACTATTATTGTAGGAAAACTATACTAGAGGAAAATGTCACACCCACGATCCTCCTGAGTCCAGAACACATGACCGCAGCATATCCTCCAAGGTCTGGATGGTGCGCCCTTCCTGTCCATCTGTATGGGGATGGAAAACAGTGCTAAGACATAGCTAGGTGCCAAAAGCATGCTGAAATCCTCTCCAGACTCATCAGGTAAACCGTGCATCCCTATATGAGATGATGAACCTTGGAACTCCATGCAACCACACCACCTCATCCACGTACCTTCGTGCCAAAGCATCCACTGCACTCGACTCCTTAATCGCCAAAAAGTGAGCCGATTTTGTCAACTGATCCACTGCTACCCAGATGGCATCATACCCCCATTGAACCTTGGGTAGTCCCATGACGAAATCCATCGAGATGTGATCCCACTTTTACTTGGGGACATCTAGAGACTACAGCAGGCCACCTGGAACTTGGTGTTGAGCCTTCACCTGCTGACACACTAGGAACTTGGCCACAAACTCTGCCACTGATCTCTTTACTCTAGGCCACTAGAACTGTCTCTTCAGACCCTGTTACATCTGGGAAACTCCTAGGTGTACCGCTAGGGGGGAGTTGTGGAACTCACTAAGAACCTTGCCGCGCATCACCTCTAGAACAAACAGCTTTCCCTAGAAAAGAATCCGATTATGAACATCCTCCATCCATCCTTCCAGATCATTGCTCTTGTCAACTAAGTCACGCATCACTTCACACTCTGGGTCTCCCCACTGAGACTCCTCCACTTGCTGAAATAGAGAAGACTACACTGTCATCTGATATAGGCAAACTCTACCGCTATCCATCCTCACATCCAGGTGCAAGGCATCCAACACCTCCATTGCCTTCCAGGAATCTGCCGACTCTCGAACCGCATCCTTCTGCATCCTCCTGCTCAAGGCATCGGCCACTACATTCCCTTTCCCTGATGTGTAGGAAATCTCGAAGTCATAATCCTGGAGGAACTCCATCCACCTTCGCTACCACATGTTTAGGTCCCACTGGGAGAAAATATACCTCAAACTTTTGTGATCTGTGAAGACCACAAAGCGTTCTCCGATGAGGTAATGTCTCCATAACTTTAGCGCAAAAACAACTGGTTCAAGATCCAGGTCGTGAGGGGCATAATTATGCTAATGAGGTCATACCTGCCTAGACCCATAAGAGATCACCCCTTGTCATTTCATCAACACACATCTGAGGCCTTTCCCTAAAGCATCACAGAACACCTCATATGCCGCCCCTTCTTCTGGAAGTCTCAGCACTGGGGCACTAACCAACTTATCCATCAAATAGTTGAAGGATGTCTCACACTACTCACTCCACACGAAAACCTGGTCCTTCTTGGTCAAGGATATTAAAGGGGCTGCAACTCTGGAGAAGTTGGCTACGAACCTCCGATAGTAACCCGCTAGCCCAAGGAAACTGCGAACCTCTGCCACATTATTGGGTGCTTCCCAAGAAACAACTGCCTCATCCTTTTATGGGTCCACCGCTACCCCTTGCTCGGACACTACGTGCCCAAGTAAGTGCACTTCTCACATCCAAAACTCGCATTTCGAAAACTTCCCATAGAGCTGGTGCTGTCGGAGGACCTCCAAAACCGTCCTCAGGTGCTCTGCGTGGTCCTCCTCTGATCCTGAATAGATCAGGATGTTGTCGATGAACACAACTACGAACTGGTCCCGGTACTCCCATAAGACGAAGTTAATAAGCCCCATGAACATTTCCGGGTTGTTCGTAACACCGAAAGGCATGACTACAAACTCGAAGTGTCCATATCTGCACCTGAAGGCCATCGTCGGGATGTCACCCTCTTTCACGCTAAACTGGGGATACCTAGACCACAGGTCGATCTTCAAGAACCGTCCTGCCCATTTCAGCTGGCTAAAAAGATCGTTTATCCTCAGAAGAGGGTAGCAATTCTTGATCGTTACCTGATTCAGCCTCCTGTAGTCTATACACAACCTGATACCACCATCTTCCTTCTTTGCGAACAAGACTGGAGCACCCCACAGTGACATACATGGTTGAACATAACCCCTCTTCATCAGGTCATCGATCTGAATCCACAAATCCCATTGCTCCGAAGGTGCCATCCGGTAAGGAGCCATCAAAATTGGACGAGCACCAAGCTGCAAGTCTATCTCAAAATCGATATCCCGTCGAGAGGGTAGAGTCGTTACCTCCTCAGGAAGGACGTCTAAAAGCTCACTGACGATTCCTGGAACCTCTACTATCTCAGCATCTACTGACTCTACTGACAGCTCGGCTAATAAGGAGAGGAGGGGTTCCTCTCGCCTGCTTCCCTTCTGACTGCTCCGATCGGCGATGAAAGTAACATGTCGGCCGTCCAAGTCTGAGAACACAACCCTTCCTCGGAAGCAGTCGATGATGGCACACACATAGAACAGCCAGTCGATGCCTACGATGACATCGTATGGCTATATCTGTAGTACTAGTAGATCTCTGACCGACTGATGTGGCCCTATCATCAGTCTTCATCCTCAACAAACATATAACAAGTCGGTCTAACCTCCGACTGGTGTGCTTAGCACTAGGGGCACTGGGAGTCTCTCTGTGTCTAGTACTAGATCACGGGATAGACTGGGTGCAATGAAGGAGTGTGAAGCCCCGGTATCGAACAAGGAATAAGCAAGGGTACTAAACAAACTGATCATACCTCGAACAACCTCCAGTCTCGTAGGGACTGCTGCCTCTGCAGCGTGAAACTGCCCACACCCAGATCCTCTTCCTCTCGGTTGTCAGCCACCTCCTTGACCATGCCCTGGTCGAGGTCCCCGAGGGGTGCCCTGTGGTCGGACTCCTCCTGCAACATTTTCCCTCGGAGGAGCGGGAGCTCGCTGCCCCTACTACTGCTGCAGGAAGGGCCTAGCTGGAAGCTGCTGTTGGGGCGAGTTATGGGCCTATATGCCACCTTCGTACTGTACTCAGTCTGGGCACTGATTCAAGAGATGTCCATGGCTCCCATAGAAGAAGCACCATAGTCCTAGGCCCAAAAGAAAAGGGCGAGGACCAAGGGACCAGAACTGGAACTGTTGTGGCCTGCTCCCTGCTGCTCGGAACCGAGAGGGTCCTGATACTGGTGGTCTGGTGTTGACAGCCTTCCCCTTCGATGATCCTAGCTGGATCCCCTCTCATGACACACCTCCTAGATCATGCATCTTCTCCACCACTTTGGAATTCTCCTGGACCTCCATGTATGTTGGCAGGGTGAAGGGGGTAACAACGTACTGGAGGGAGGGTCAGAGCGCCTCCTCTAAACGTCTTTCTCGAGACTCCTCATCTAGAAAGAGGTCCGGAGAAAAACAAAGGAGGTCATTGAACTTGATTCCCAGCTCCTTTACTGACATACTCCCCTACTGGAGGGAGAGTTTCTCTTGCCTCTTCTCCGCCTTCATCATAGAAGAGAGTAATTCCGCTCAGAACTCCTTCTCTAAATCAGCCCATGCCACCTCAACCTCTCTCCTCTCCCCCTGGTAAAGAATCCACCACTGACGCGCTGCTCCCCGCATCTGGCTGACGGCCAGAGGAACCCAGTACTCGGTCGGGGACTGAATCAAGCCGAAATCTATCACCAGCTCCTCTAGCCAGCTCTCCATCTTCATGTCAGAGGTGCTTCCCTCATACTTCTTGACGGTCTGTCTCTGGAAGGCTTGAAGCATCTTCTGCCACTGGTCGTCCTCCTCCTCTCGACCAACTCTCTACGGATCGGCCAAGTCAACCTCCTAGGCCTTGATCGGCCGTACCGCTCGTGGTCGCCTCCCAGGTTCCATAGCTGAAAGGTAAACAAGGAATGCCTAAGCCCAAGTGGTGCATAATATTGTTCTTGAAATTTCTTAATATTCTTATTGATTTCAATTCCCAAAACACCCATGAAACACGAGAACACTAGTCATTATGATGCATGTACCTTTCCTAGGGTATCTACCCTGCAATCAGCATGGCCTCACTTGGTCGTTTGGTAGGTCCAGAGTCCTTACATCGGATCAAGGGGAGCCCTAAAATCCCCAGTCCTAGCTGGTCTTCCTTGGCCTAATTCACACACCAAGGTCACCCATCATTGTTTCCCTATCATCCCATGCAATCCTTACTGTGCCTAACTCCAGACTCCATCCTATCTCTCAAACCTCGCCTCTGATACCATTCTGTCATGACCCGCCTTCACCAAAAGGAGGGAAAGGTCAGCAGATTTCTAGGCCCTTCCTTCTTTAAGTTGAAGGAGAGATAATGACCCCCAAAACCCACCTTCAATAGGTCCCAGAGTGGCGACCAGAACCAAGGGTATAAGATCACACACTAAATGGAGGGAATTACCCTTTTTCTTTTAATAGGATCGGGAGATAAGATAGTAAATCCCATAACACTAAAACTAAAAGTGAAAATATGACTGAAAATAAACCATTCCCACATGCATGTTCAAAGGTAAAGATACAAGTCACAAAACTCCAAAGGTAAAAAGATACCAAGAAAAGGGAAACAAATAACGGCAACTGCCCCCAAGGTCCAAGATAGTATGGTCCCACGCGATCCCTGAAGTCCTCCTGGAAACCTGAAATCATTTTTATATACGTAGGGTGAGCATACAAGTATACTCAGTTAGGAATACCAAAGACTCTCGTGCACAAGTGGGCACACATACTAATGCCCAGTGAGAAAAGAGATAAACGAACACCCATCAAGGAAACTATCCACCCAAGCCTCACCATGGCACACTCCCCAAATAACACAAGTCAATTAATGTATAATAAAAGCACATTGATGTTTGGGTACCCTCCGCCACTTTCCCACTGGTTATTGAAGACATCCTACGCATCGAACCAATACTGTCATTCTCACCGCAGTCCCACTGCCACACCCCGCCCACACACACCTTGGCCATATCCTCACACAGTCCCACTGCCAAACCCCGCCCACAAACACCTGGGACACAACTGTCACACGTAACCATGCATGCAAACACCTAGGCCATAACAACCACCGCCATGCCCGAAGACACCTGGGCTAGAAGATCTACTACCACGCCCAAAGACACATGTGCCTCATCCCGAAGACACTTGGGAAACCACCTTCCCGCACACACCTAGGCCAACAACCACATTACCTTGCCCGAGGATTATTGGGCTAATAATGGACTTCATGCCATCACAGCCTGCCTGTAGAGTCTTGGGCTATTTGGGAAATGGAGTAGAAAAGGAGCTAACAACCAGCCACTCTTAGAAGTGTTGGGAAAAACACCCTACCCCATGAAATGGGGGTGTTCGACACTAAGTTCTCAACTTGGGTGGGGCGCAAACAAGAAACCAAAAACTACAAGTATATCTATTGGTAACAAGAACTCACTCAAATCTAGGTTTTTCTTCAGCCAGCCTAAAGAACACAATCAACACCTCTGTCCAAGTCACAACTCACACCAAACCAAAATGCATTTGTCCCATCCTTGTTTCCATGTTCAGTAATAATGTTTAAATAAGTTTCTGCACCTACTTTGGGCAACTAGCAAGCATAAGCACGAGCCAAGAAAAGAGTACAGTCAAAAATCAACTTAAACGTTCACACCTGGTTCTCTTGTAAGGTGACAACCACAAAAGGGATTAGTAAGATACCTCAAAGTACGAGAACCTAGGAAAACCCCAAGATACTACCGCATGTTCCCAAAACCCAGGAGCCAATGGTTTCTCAACAGAGTATTCCACCGAAATTCGTGATATAAGTAATGTAACCACACGACCTCAAATTCCCAACTAGCGAAACCATAACTACAGGGGATCCCATCCCCACCAACATCACCCAGCAATCGGCTCGTTAATGAAAAACAACCAAACCACTACCACCAACACAACGCAGGCCCATGCCGGTATTTTCAGATTTAAAAAAATTTAACACACTCCATGATTCCAATTCTGTTGTACTTTAACCGGGGTTATCACAGAAAAGGATTGATCCTGGTACTTTCAATTTATTTAGCCGAATATACGTAATTAACCAATTTCCATTACACGACCACCACAAGGGGTAAGGGTTCCTTAGAGCACAGAGAAAGACCACCATCGACCGTGATTTTCTAAATGCGTAAACCCGTACAAATCAGAAATCATTAATCATGAAAGAGGAGAAAAACAGAGCAACATCATCGGTCACACCCCTCCCCTTCATTCTTTAGAATCTGTTTATTATCTTCATTAAAGTTTGGTTCATCCAATTCTATAGAAACAATAGCGTACCCACCCCGCAAGATACATATAAAGAAGAGACGAAGGTGAAACCCCTACTTGATTGATCAACGATCGAAGCTTCTCTTCATGCGTGAGGAACTGGTGGGTACGCAAATTGTAGGGGTGGAACCTCGGGAACTCAAGACGAGCAGACTGATCGATTGTAGGGTGATCGAGAAAAAGAAACCCAGGGAGAACCCTTTTAGTTTATAAGGAGGGCCGGGGACGATTGAGATACTGAGATAAGAACACGAAACCGCGTAAGGAGCAGGGTCGTGGGTTGACCACGCAGCCCCACACGTCATTAAAGGGTCCCCGCCTTTAGGGGCGGTTTAAATTGACGCACACCAGGGTACTTCATCAAACACTTAATTAAACACCATTAATGGGTGTTAATGGGCTTTAAAACAGGCTTCGAGGGGTCAAAACAGGGTTTAAAACCCAATTTGCGCAAAAAGGAGGCGCTACTGGAAAACCCGTGGGGGGTAGGCAAGAGCGACCTGTAGCTGAGAGCTACCGGTGGATGACAACAACCGGTAGCCGAGTGCTACTGATGGCCGAGAGCTACCAGGAGACCAAGGCTACCGTTAGGAGTCACCATGAAGCTGGGATGGCCTTCCAGACCAACCAAAACACCTCAAACATCATATTTTTACTAAGTAATGGACCTCCCAAAACCTGGTGCATTACATTTGTGATGGGATTTCATCTCTCGCCGCAAATAGTTTAGCGCGACTTCCGCGCCAAAACGTGCGTCTTGCGCGCACAACCGCGCAGGGGCATTTGCGACGGGCACCGCCGCAAATACCCGGCGGCGGTCAATACCTTTTTACGACAGGATATTGTCCCGTTGCACAAAGACTGTCGACATGTACTATTTGCGACGGATCCCATCGCAAATAACATTTTAACTGCTGACTGTAATTAATGCGGGCGAGGGTATTTGCGATGGGCCCCGTCGCAAATACCACCATTTGCGATGGGCTTCCCGTCGCAAATATTTCTTTCGCAACTAATCTAACCTATATATACCTCCATCCGTGTTTTTCACAAATCATTCAGATCTTGCTCCCTCTCTCCCTCTTCATTCTTCGGTTTCAAAGAGAAATTTTTTTAGTTGAAGTTTTTTATACGAGAGCAATCGGAGGGCGTCAATATATTCAGAATATCAAAGTTTAAGATATTTTTATTTTATTTTTTTATATTTATTTTATTTTTTTATGTTAATTTTAATTGTTGTTTATTAGTTATAATTTATTTAGATTTCAATTGATTTTTATTTATATTTTGTTTTACTAATAAATTGATATTGTTAGTTATAATTATAAATAATTAGTTATAATTAATATTAATTAAATATAATT
The DNA here is from genome assembly GCA_963277665.1 of Viscum album. Taxonomy (NCBI): domain Eukaryota; kingdom Viridiplantae; phylum Streptophyta; class Magnoliopsida; order Santalales; family Viscaceae; genus Viscum; species Viscum album. Next base: position 1,739,656,542 of record OY728160.1, read on the forward strand.
GGGAATAAATAGATATAATTAGCAATAAATAGTTATAATTAGCAATAAATAGATATAATTAGCAATAAATAGATATAATTTGCAATAAATACATATAATTAGCAATAAATAGATATAATTAGGAATAATTAGTAATAATTAGGAATAATTAGGAATAATTAATAATAATTAGGAATAATTTGTAATAATTAGTAATAATTAGAAATAATTAGGAATAATTAGTAATAATTAGGAATAATTAGTAATAATTAGTAATAATTAGGAATAATTAGTAAAAATTAGGAATAATTTGGAATAATTTGGAATAATTAAGAATAATTAGGAATAATTAGTAATAATTAAGAATAATTAGGAATAATTAGCAAGAATTAGGAATAATTAGGAATAATTAGCAATAATTAGGAATACTTAGCAATAATTAGCTATAATTAGGAATAATTAGCTATAATTAGGAATAATTAGCTATAATTAGTAATAATTAGCTATAATTAGTAATAATTAGCTATAATTAGTAATAATTAGCTATAATTAGGAATAATTAGGAATAATTAGGAATAATTAGGAATAATTAGGAATAATTAGGAATAATTAGGAATAATTAGGAATAATTAGCTATAATTAGGTATAATTAGGAATAATTAGGAATAATTAAGAATAATTAGGAATAATTTGCTATAATTAGGAATAATTACCTATAATTAGGAATAATTAGCTATAATTAGGAATAATAAGCCATAATTAGCTATAATTAGTAATAATTAGCTATAATTGTCTATAATTAGCTATAATTAGGAATAATTAGAGCTATAATTAGAAGTAATTAGCTATAATTATCTATAATTAGCAATAATTAGCAATAATTAGCTATAATTAGCAACAATTAGCTATAATTAGAAATAATTAGCAATAATTAGCTATAATTAGCTATAATTAGCAAAAAATAGATATAATTAGCAATAATTAGCTATAATTAGTAATAATTAGGAATAATTAGCAATAATTAGGAATAATTAACCATAATTAAGAATAATTAGCTATAATTAGCTATAATTAGCAATAATTAGCTATAATTAGCAATAATTAGCTATAATTAACAATAATTAGCAATAATTATCAATAATTAGCTATAATGAAAAATAATTAGCTATAATTAGGAATAATTAGCTATAATTAGGAATAATTAGCTATAATTAGTAATAAATAGCTATAATTAGGAATAATTGGCTATAGTTAGCTATAATTAGCTATAGTTAGCTATAATTAGCTATAGTTAGCTATAATTAGCGATAGTTATCTATAATTAGCTATAGTTAGCTATAATTAGCTATAGTTAGCTAATAATTAGAAATAATTAGCTATAATTAGCTATAATTAGCTATAATTAGCTATATTTAACTATAATTAGCTATAATTAGATAAAATTAGCTAAAATTAGCTAAAATTAGCTACAATTAGCTATAATTAGCTATAATTAGCTATAATTAGCTAGAATTAGCTATAATTAGCTATAATTAGCTAGAATTAGCTATAATTAGCTAGAATTTGGAATAATTAGGAATAATTAGGAATAATTAGAAATAATTAGGAATAATTAGGAATAATTAGAAATAATTAGGAATAATTAGTATTAATTAGTAATAATTAGTAATAATTAGTAATAATTAGTAGTAATTAGTAATAATTAGTAGTAATTAGTAGTAATTAGTAGTAATTAGTATTAATTAGTACTAATTAGTAATAATTAGTAATAATTATTACTAATTAGTAATAATTTGTAATAATTAGTAATAATTAGTAATAATTAGTAATAATTAGTAATAATTAGTAATAATTAGTAATAATTAGTATTAATTAGGAATAATTAGGAATAATTAGGAATAATTAGAAATAATTAGGAATAATTAGGAATAATTAGGAATAATTAGGAATAATTAGGAATAATTAGGAATAATTAGGAAACAAAATCTGCTTGGATAATGAAGGGAAAATTTGTAATCATCTCCAAAATGATGATTACCAAATTTCCTTTCATTATTCAAGCATTTTTCCTTTTGCTAAGTATTGCTAAGTATTGTTAAATAAGAAATAAATAGTAATAAATAGTAATAATTATTAATAAATTGTAATAATTAGTAATTAATTGTAATAATTAGTAAAAAATTGTAACAATTAGTAAAAAATTATAACAATTTGTAATAATTTGTAATAATTTGTAATAATTAGTAATAATTATGAATAATTAGAAATAATTAACAATAATAAGTGTGAGAAAGATGCAATTAAATGAGCTTTTGGACAAAAGAGTTGTCGTCAATCCACTGGAAAATGTGTTGCCCTTAATTAATGATAATTATTAAGTCGTTGTAATTATTTATCTTCTTTTTCAAACAGTGTTTTTATACTTTCAAACTATTCAAAAATAGTGATGATTTTGTATTTTATGTAGAAAAGTGTGGAACAAGGAAGTCAACACCAGTCATTATTAAATTATCGTGCTTGGATAAATCAGTGTAGAAATACAAATGGATCTGGTTTAAATCCTATATATATTGGGGGTGTTGTAGCTTTCTTAACATTTGCATCCTCAAAACTGGAATATGTTTCAGAAGGCACAATTAAGTGTCCTTGTAAAAAATGTGCTCTGAGAACGTTTGACACATTTGAGATGGTTGGGGGACATCTCTTGCGGTTTGGTTTTCAACCAGATTATGTTTTTTGGTATCAACACGATGAACGCAGTTCCAGAAATGATCATAATAACATGATTCTGAATCCATCCCGATTTCAAAATTTAGTACATGATGTTATAGGTTCATCTGTGCAACAAAATTAAACTCACGATGATATTGATTTAACTCCTGATTTGGCACCATCTGAATTTTATGAGTTGTTGAGGTCTGCTGAGGATTCATTATATCCTGGTTGCAAGATAAGAAAATTAGAAGAGGTTAAAAAATTTATGGCTATTAAATCAGATAATGCAATGTCAAACAATTGTTTTGATCAGATATTTTCTTTGGTTAAAACACTGTTACCTGAAGGAAATGTGTTGCCTGCAAATTACTATGAGATAAAGAGTTGATTTATAATTTGGGCCTTAGTTATCAGAAGATTAATGGGTGTCCAAATGATTGCATCTTATATTCTGGGGAAAATGATTCATTGGATATTTCTCCCACATGTGGAAAATCGAGGTATAAAGAAGATCAACCAGGGAAGTCTAGATCGATTCCAGTAAAAAAGTTGAGATATTTCCCCCTTACACCCAGGTTGTAGTGTTTATTTATGTCTCTGAACACAACATCAATGATTTCATGGCACAAAACCAAGATTTCAATTGATAAAAGATTGAATCATCCATCTGATGGGGATTCATGGAAACATTTTGATCATCTGCACCCGTCTTTTGCTGTAGAAGCCTGAAACGTGCAATTGGGTCTTTATACTGACAATTTTTTTCCATTTGGTTCTTATGGTATTTAGTATTCATGTTGGCCTCTCTTTATAACTCTCTACAATTTGCCTCCATGGATGTTGATGAAGGAGCCTAATATCTTTTTGACTCTATTAATCCCAGGACATCCGAAAAAGAATATTGTTGTTTTTTTGAAACCATTGATTGATGAGTTAAATGCATTGTGGAGTGATGGTGTTAATACATATGATGTTTCTGCGAAACAAAATTTCATATTAAAAACTGCATTGATGTGGACGATTAGTGAATCTTCGACATATGGCATGTTATCTGTTTGGAGTACACATGGTCTGAAATCTTGTCTTTACTGTATGAAAGAAAAAAAGCATTTATGCTGGTAAATGAAAAAAACCTTTCTATTTTTATTTTCACCGTAGATTTTTCCAAACGATTATCCTTTTTGGAGGAACAAATCTCATTTCAAAAAAGGTAAAATAGAAAGGGATGAACCTCCAAAGATGATCTCAGGTAAAGAGTTAAAATCAGTTGTATTTTCATTACCCTCATCAAATTTGGACCAACAGTAAACCAACAATAAATTCATGGATTTGGGAAAGAACATAATTGGATAAAACAGAGCATTTTTTGGGATCTTCTATATTGGTCTAATTTTTTGGTCTGCCACATGTTGGATGTTATGCATATTGAGAAGAATAGTTTTGAAAATTTATTTCATACAGTTTTGGATACACCAGGTAAGACCAAAGATACTATAAAGGCACGATTAGATCTTGCCCAAATTTGCAGGAGACCAGAACATGAACTGTTTGAAAATGTCAGATCACAGAGGTTAATGAAGACAAAACTAGCTTATACACTATCCAAAGACAGTCACTTATTATTTTGTCAGTGGATTTTAGATTTGCGACTTCCAGATGGCTATGCTTCCAATTTGGGCAGATGTGTTAAGAATGGTTATATTACTGGATAAAAAAGTCATGACTATCATGTTATAATATAAAGAATTATGCTGATTGGATTCATAGGTTTGTTGAATTCTATAATTTTGGATTCGATAAAAGAAATATCATATTTTTTTTGAGACATTTGTGCAGTGAGAACAGACTACAATGCGCTAAGAAAACTAGAAGAAGATGTTGAAGTAATTATATGTAAACTGGAAAAAATCTTTCCACAGACTTTCTTTGACTCAATGGAACATATGATATTACATTTTCCACATGAATCTAAATGTGGAGGTCCAGTACAGTTTCTATGGATGTACCCATTCGAGAGATGCATGCAGAAATTGAAGAAAAAAATACGTAACAAATCATCAGTTGAAGGTTTAATTGCTAAAGCTTATTTGCAAGAGGAAATTTCTTTTTTCTGATCTCATTATTTTGAATCTCAATATCCCTCAAAACAGAATCGCATGGGGAAAAACTAGGGGAATGTTAATGAAGAAATGGAAAATAAATTAACAGTTTTTAATCATCCAAATCTTGGTTTCGGTGGAGTTCATGAACGATGGATTTCAGATGATGAACATCACATAGCTCATACATACATTCTGCCCAAATGTGAAGAAATGACATCATTTTTCCTATGAGTGATTATATCGCTTATTCTATAATTTAGGTTACATTATTTAAATTTATTTTATTTGTATATTGTATGATAATCATATCAAGAAACAACTTCCACAAATTACAGCAGCTACTCTTGAATAACGCAGACAAAAACAATTCTCAATGTTTTCAAAAACTGGTAACATAAATTATTGATGGTTTAATATCAATTCAATTTATTATTTATTATATTGATAATTGTTTTACAAATTTTCAGGTGTCTCAGTATGCTGATAAAATTGATAAGCGACTGTATATATTGAGTAACCCACCATCCAAAATGGTTAAATCTTATAATGCATATGTGGTGAATGGTTTTCGATTTCATACAAATGCATATGGGGAATCAAAAAAAAAACAATTAATAGTGGATTTTTCTTAAGAGGATCTCAAAAAAGAGAAATTGATGTTGACTTTTATGGAATTTTGGATGAAATTATTGAGCTGTGTTATCTAGGACAGAATTACATAAAAATGTTTAAATGTCGGTGGTTGGATACTAGGAGAGGTTTTCCTGTTCATCTGACTCATGGAATCATCGATATTAAATATAAAAGTCTTCTTGTAGTAAATAAACCATTTTTACTAGCTCAACAGGCACATCAAATTTATTATGCAAAGTACTGTGCTACTTCAAGAGACTTGAACGATTGGTGGAGCATAATAAAAATGAAATCTCGGGAATATCAGTTTACTCAAACTGAATGTGGTTTCGTTGCAGTGTAAGGAATTGAAATTTTTCAAGAGACGGATCAAAATCCATCTGATTCACAAAGATATGTGAATATCGACGATGACACCCCACAATTAAGGATCGATGGTGATGAAGATGTTTATGATGTTGAAAATGAATTTGAAATGGCAAGAGATGCTGAAACTGAAACTCATATGGATATTGATGATGCTGATGAGGAAGATGAAGACATTGACATTGACAGTTATGGAGAAGAGGATGAAGATGAACATTGACACAGTTAAATGCTGGTTATAATCATAACTAATATATATCTATATATAATAGTTATTTTCAGCTATCTGCTAACAACAATCATTTTCTGTTTCAGATGGACTCTGATCTATTACGTGAGTTGGAGGAGGCTGAGCTACCTTTAGATGATTAGGATGTGGGATCAGATGACCCTTAGCCTACTGGTGGTTCAGGAGGTACGTGGAGGGGGTGTGGTCTTGTGAGACTGATGATTCCTGACCCTATCCCCGAGCGATATCCACATCTTGGTTTCGATCCACGCACTCAGAGGTATGGTAACCTGTATGTTTTAGTTAGAATTCATTAATTTATTTATATATATACTGATTGTTTGATTATTTATTTCTTTTTCACGGTTTTCAGCATGTAGCTATTGGATAGGGGAGCGCTATATTGCGCAATTATTTTTCTCAGCCATGGATCACATGGGAACAAATTCCCGTTGATGTGTGACGCGACATGTTCCAGCATTGGCTGGTTCGTAAATAAATAATATTTATTTTGAAATTTATTTTATTAACAACTTGATATTATAAATTTTTTGTAGGGTTTATGGCATCCTATTGATGATAGCACGTGTGATGCTATCCACACGGCATAGCAGGTTTCTATGAGTGACCGTTTTTGCCAGTTTTTGCACAATTTGAGAAGGAAAACCATTAAGAAAGCATGGGTGAAAGAATTTGATGAGTCATGTAGAGCCCACTAACTAGAGTACATTTTATCTCACTTTTGGGATGGATTATGTTTACACTGGTTGGGTGGTGGATTTCAGAGGAGATCTTTAGTGGGACAACAGAACCGGGGGAGACAGGAGGTGACGCATCGAGCTGGTAGCCGTACATTCAGTTCGCATAGACAACATCTGGTAAGTATATTTTTTAAATATTTTATATAACTTTAAATATAAACTGTTTATTTTATATTTCTGTAGGAAATGGAGCATCCCGATATTACGGAGTTCGACGTTTATCGGAGGATGTACAGTGATCCAGCCACTGGAGAGATAGAGGTGATCGCCAGCGTCAGATTGTGGTTAGTATTTTTTTCAGTTTAACAATTAACTGCATATAAAATTTTGAAAATTTTAATTTTAAATTGTAATTGAATGAGTCATATGTGGCTGAGACCTCTCAGACACAGGATGAGGGTCAGGATGAGATGGCTGAGCAGACCAGTGCTCACTATTTCGATGAGGCGGCATGGATGCAGTCGACTCAGTATGGCTTTGAGAAGGGCAGAGTAGTTGGAATCAGATCTAATTTGACTCCTGGTACTTATTATGGTACTGCTGCGGTGTCGGCGTCTAGCTCTAGAGGATCTCATGGAGAGACATCATCTTCTGGATCATAGTATCAGGAGCAGTTGCGAGCTTAGGCTGAGCATATATAGATTTTTTAGAAGCAGCAAGAAGAGATGTGTCAGCGGCAGCAGTAGAAGCTACAACAACATGAGGAGGAGATGCTTCGATGGCAGTAGCAGCATCATGACCAGATGGAGTACATGCACCATCTGACTCGTAGTTTAGGGATGGAGTTTCCTCCACCAGCTCCACCACCCCCTCTAGAAGATGACCCCCAATGATTTTTTTATGTTACAAACATTTGAATTTAACATTGTAATATGAAATATTTACATTAAATGTATTTTATATCTATGAAAGTACTACATAATTTAAGTTTTAATATTTTTTAATATTTTTTTTGTGAATATTGAGAATTTTAATATTTTTTATTTTTTTATTGTTTTAATAATTGTAATATTATTTTTTCATTAATTGTAATTTTATTAAATTTTATTTTTCTAAAATTAATTTATTATTTGGACGGGACCTTTTGCGATGGGGTCCGGTCGCAAATAGTCTAACTAAATATTTTTAAAACCATATATGCGATAGTACTACTTGACCGTCGCAAATAATTTGTTACGATGGGCCCGTCATAGAAAGTATTATATATAGATATATATTTTGTGATGGCACGAGAGCCCGTCACAAATAGGTTTTGCGACGGGCCTCTTGTGAAAACGTTATTTATATATAATACATATAATTAGAAGCTTATTTGCGACGACTATGTTTCCCGTCGCAAATAACATTTTTTTTTGCGACGGGCCCATCTCAAATACTTGTATTTACGACAAAGTTTTCTACAACGGGCTATTTGCGACAGGCCCCCATCCCTAAAGCCTATTTGCGACGGTATCCCGTCGCAGATTGGCCATCGCAATTATTAAGAATTCTAGTAGTGAGATACTCTGTCTCTAGATCAACTTTATTGGTTGTATGTTAAAGAGATAGTGAGGTTACATGGTGTTCCCCTCTACATTGTATCTGATCATGATCCCAGGTTTACTTCTTTCTTTTGGAAAGGCCTTATGAAGTCGTTGGGTACTGAATTAAATTTTAGTTTTTCTTTCCATCCACAATCAAATGGGTAGTGAGAACAAATAATTCAGAAATCGGAGGATATGATACGTTCTTGCTCGATGGATACCAGGGAATTTTGGACCAACATCTTTCTTTGGATGAATTTTCTTTTAATAGTAGTTTTCATTACAGTATACATATGGCTCCTTTTGAAGTATTATATGGAAAAAATTGTCGAACTCTAGATTTTTGGGATGAAGTTGGTGGAAGGAAACTTATAAGAACAAATATGGTAGAAGAGATGGAAGAAAAGGTTCAGTTGATCCAGAAGCACATGAGAACTGCTCAAAGTAGGAAGGAAGGTTATGCGGATAATCAAAGGAAGGATCATTCTTTTGAGGTAGGTGATTATGTCTTTCTCAAAGTTCCTAAATGGAAAAGTTTGATGCCTTTTGGTAAGAAAGGAAATTTGAGTCCGAGGTTCATTGGACCTTATGAAATCCTGGATAAAGTTTGATCAGTTGTGAACAAAGTGGATTTACCTCCATGTTTGTCCCAGGTACAAATTTTTTTTCCTGTTTCAATGTTGAGAAAGTATATTTCAGATCCATCTCATGTTATGAGTCCAGAGGTAGTTCAGTTGGAAGAGAATATCTCTTATGAGGAACAACTAGTTCAAATTCTTGACCGTAGAGAGAAAGTGTTACGGAATAAGGTAATCTACCAGGTAAAGGTTTTGTGAAAAAACCATATGGTTGAAGAGGAAACATGGGAATCAAAAACTTTTATGAGGGATAAATACCCCCCATTTATTTGAAAAGTGAATAAAATTACGAGGACAAAATTTCCAAAAGGGGGAAGGATATAACATTCTAGGTAAATAATGAAATATGAAAATTTCATTTTAATTAATATTTGGTGAATTAAATATTACTTTTTATTTAAAGGAGTTTCAATGTTTGATGGCGTACCGGATATGCAACAATAAGTTTCTTTGAAATCTTACATTGCACAATAATAATATAATATTATTATTTTAAATGGTAGTTAACGCCTAGCCATTGTATTGGTGGGAATGAATATAACTAACTACAATATGATTATACATGTTTGTTAAATGTTTTTACATTTATCCAATACAAAAATAGAGGCTTAAAATAAGAAAGAATCCAATTATAAGCATAAATACTCCAATATTCTTTAAAGGGTCAATTTACCGCTTTTTAATGGAGAACCCTCTTTAAATATAGTTTTGGTCACTTTTATATGTTATATTTGATAAAATTAAATTTTTATTTAGAATCAGGACATCAAAATTTACTTTGGGTAATTTTTTTGGTATTTTTCTCATAGAATTAATTTTTTAATGAATTGTGAAAAATACTGTATTTTAATTCAAAACTTCCTTTCAATATTATTTATTTATATGGTTATATTATCTTTTTAATTGGTTTTAATGTGTATATAGATTATATTTTTACCATTTAATCCAATTTTTTTCATTGTAATTAATTTCACTTTGAAATTGGACATAAACAAGTGTCAATCTTCTGATAGTTTATATTTCTTAAAAACACACCTTTTGTTTTGACAATAGGAATTAATTTTAAATTAATTAATCGAAATTCTATGTTTTTAATTTAGTTAAATAGACATCATTTTTCAATTCAGAATATCAAATATATCTTAGGCTGCATTTTCGGTATTTTTCTAAAAAATTTCAATTTTTGATGAATAGTGAAAACACTAAGTAGTAGTTAAAAAGATGAATTTTTTATTTAAATGAAATTTTAACACTTATGTGATTTGAATTTTAAAAATATGACATACATGGTTGTTTTTAGTAAGTAAAATGTGTTTCAATAAGATTAAATTATATTTTTGGTGAATAGTAACTTTTGACTTTTATTTACCGTGGTTAAAGGTAAATAGGGTAATTCAATGTTAAAAGAATATCATAATAATAAAGAATTACCGTAAAACTTTTCTTAACATTATTTGATGAGTCAGGGCTGACAATGGGCATCCTTGGGTTTATTTTGAGACCCCATGGAGCCACTTTAGAGTGATAATGACACTTTAATTTAATTAACATAAAGTAAAGACAAAAATGACATAAAAAATATCTTTTAGTAAATTAATTTTTACATAGGGTTATGTAAGTTATATTTTAGAATATAAATATTTTTTCGAAAGATAAAAATATTTCCTACATTATGGTATTTGTTTTATAATTTTTAGACATCAAATAAAGTAAATTATTTATGACACAATAATGATGTAGTATTTACCTCATTAATAAATGATTTAAATAAATAAGATTATAAAAAATAAAATAATATCAAAACCCAGTCCAATTCTTATTGGATTATTTTATTTAGACTATCTGTCATCTTATATTAAACATTATTTAGTTTTGGACCTTTAGAAGCCGAAAATAACTATATAATAATATAATAATTTCACACTTTCTAAAAAGCCCCTCATCCCACTTATAAAAAGACCTCACACCTCTCATGCCCCTTGGAACATCCAAAATCTACCCAATTAAGATCCTTACATCCCTATAATCCTCTTAGAAGCCTTACCTTATGCATATGGAACTTCAAGAAGTCCTTTTGGTTAAATCCAAAGGGAGTTACCCGAATTAAAGGTGACTCTTTCTATTAAATTCTTTTGTTTTATTTTGTTTTATTTTACTTCTCCAACACCCTAAACTCTTTTTATTCATTTATTTTATAAAAAACCCAGTACTCAAAATATACTAGGTTGTTGTTATGAAAATTATTTTAACTAAACTTACACACAACTCCGTCTAAAGGGTAAAGAACATACTGTTTCTGTGGACGGCGAACTACTGCCTCACGAAACAATGATTGTTCAAATATCTCCAACCGCCTCTCATGGTGGACATTATGATGGAACTATATTTATATATGATATATATTATATTTATCTTGTTTCTATTCTTCTGTATTTTTCATTTATTGAATACCTTTATTGTTTCCATAGTGGGTAAATACAATAATCTCATTTGAGGAAGTGCGGACTACCGCCCCATCAAAGTGATATGACTCATTCATGCCTTATGTGGAACATATAAATGGTAGTGTTAAAGAAATTATATATGATATTATAAAGGAATTATAATATACTTATCTTTCATTAAGTTTTGATTCCATTACAATACAAAATAGAAATGGAAGTAGCGTTCATGTGTACGTACGACTTACCTTCTCCATGAATGGTGCATTTCATTTCCTATCTCCAAATGTTATGTACTATTATAAATACATGTATATACTGGATATATATGATATATATGATATGTAAATGAGGAATATAATTATGGATATAATTAAATTTTGACCACATGAAGAACTTGTAATTGTAAGAAGTCAATTTTTAACTTAAGTACCAAATATCCCCAAAACGACCATTATTAAATAAAATGGTTACATAATGTTTATAAAATGGTAATAAGTGATTTAAAAGGAATGAAAAACTTGAAAAAGGTTTATTAATCAAGTATAAATTAACTTTATTTTATTATTCAGGGGATTAAATAACGAACGGGTCAAGTCGGACACGAGTTAAGGGACTTCGTCTCAATCTCCTTTCATTGAGGCATATTTTGTTTTAATACATGACTTTCATTGATACGTTGTATAAAAACCTTTTCCATTTTTTTTCATTCAGAATAAATCTTTTTCTATGAACCATTTTACTAATTGACAAAAAATAATGTTAATTTTTAACGTAAGCGGTGACAAAGACCTTTCTGCCACCGCGAGTATTATTTGATCTTTGGCTTCCTTAACAAGTCATATTGTTTTCAAATGGAAAATAAATACCCTACAATATTTTATGTATTTTGGTATTGAAAATGGTTTTGATAATATGTTTGTTATTTTAATATATTTAAGTGATATATTGTGATTGAAATGTGTAAATGTTTTATTTCCATTATATTTGTTGTATGTGTTAGGATTTTATAATGGTACTTGGAAATTTTACGGGTGGTTACATGATAAACCAAATGACGGGTGGTGCCGTGATAAACCGGGATGGGTGGTTATTTTATAACCTCCAATTATTTGGGTATATAATTCAGTCGTATAGCTATTCCATTTAGTGATATGTGTGGAATTCGACCGTATGGTTATTCCATTTAAGTATATTTAGGTCCCAGGATACCTTTATATGTTATGTGTTATTTATATGGGTTTTATGGTAAAAGTTTGGTTAAAAAAGTGTAAGCAATGATCTTTTATTCAGTTAAGAGTATTTACTACTTCATAAAGGTGAAAAGTATTACTTATGATGAAGTATTCATGGTTTACCTGTTGTTTTGAAAAACAAACAGTTTTCCTTTTTTGTGTATACCTTACTGAGCTTTTTATGCTCATCCCAAGTTTTTGAAATGTATTTTCAAGGACATAAAGTGGAATAGGGTCAAATATGGGATCATGGAAAAGCCATTATATATAAAACATGGAACTAGACATGACTCTTTTTTTAAATAATCTATATTTTGTGAAAAAAATGGAAACATGGTAGATATGTCTACATGTAATATTCAAGTTGTTATGTATAAGTTATATCCTAATTCTATAAAACTCTAAACCTGAAAAGAATATCAATGTTAATTATTCATTTAATTAATGATTATTTAATGTTTTAAGGCTGGGTCCTTACATCATGAGTCAAGGATAACCACCAATACCATTACACATGGAAGAGCATGAGTCAATGCAAACCACCAAGATCATTGGACATGGAAAATAATGAGTCAAGGATAACCACCAAGAACATTTCACATGATGTCTCATGGTAATAACCATTAACCAAGGTGTTAGATCACTATTCGGGTGCACCCATCATAACACTTTCAAGAATATGTGTGCCACATGGAGAATAAAACATAAACAATTGGTTTACCCATGGAAAGAATTGTGCATTATAATGATATCGTAAGGCATAAGAAAAGGGAATATCATAATGGTGTACCAGAAAGAATATATTAAATATTATATAGAAATTCATAAGTTATAATAGGAATCAATAATGATAATTTATGTTAAACTAAGGTGTAGAAAATGTAAAAATACAATTTAAGAAACATTAGAAATGAAAAATTTTAGTGCGGTTTAAGGAAAATATTAAAGAGCATTTATAGAGGAAAAATAATAATATTTTATATAAAAAAGAAATGAATGAAGATAAATTTTAATGATAAAATTATTGATTTTATAATAATAATGGGGTATTAAAATATACTATGGATGGTACTTTAAAATGGGTAAGAATTTGGGAAGTTCCCTTTAATCAGGTTTTCTTACAGGCATGGGTTTTGAAGGAAACTTTATACAACATGGATTTACACTTCAATGAAAGAAGAATTTTGAATTTATAAATATCTTTGGAACATAAAAAATTAACATATAAGGAGTAATTTAGAATAATTAAGAATTATATTGGGTCAACGAGAGAGAATGAGTAACATGGAGGAAAAAATAGAGGTTGGTAGAGAATCCCTTACCTTATGTCTAAAAGTGTTTTGGACTTATACTTAATATCCTAGATAATGAACTTAGATCCATTAATTAATTAATTTAGAATCTATTATCCATTTATTTAATTTAGTATAATTTTATTATTTTAATTTATGGAATATTTTATCAGTTATAATATAAAATTTCATCATTCCAGGAGTGTTTATTTCCTTAGCCTTCATGATCGGTTTATTTGTATACTTGTATAGAAATTCATGTAAAATTAGAATAGTTTTACATAATTGAAATTATTTGTTATTAATGAAATTTTAAATAATTAAATGCTATTATATATATATATATATTAAAACATGTGGACGATTCATCAGATAAAATTTTAAATATAATCATTTATCTTATTTTGGTGTTTTTCAATCATCACAAACTTGTTTTGTTTTATAAAATAATATTATGTATATATAATGGTCAAGAACATTAAATAAGACATAATACATATATTATAATCTATTTTTACCCTAAAAAGTGTTTTATATCCATCCCTGAAGGTGGTAATAGATGTTGAAAACTCTTCATCCTTTAATACAATAAATTTACACATCACAGATGATATTTTATTTTTGTGAAAAAAAGGAGAGGGTAAGAGAAATGATGATGGGTTGTTCCATTAATGAAATAAAATTAAATTATATAAAAGTCAATGGAGTTGTCATGTCATTAGGCTAATGGGAGGTGAGGATATGAAAGAAAAAGGCAATGAAAAAAGAATAAATGAAAATGATAGAGGATTTTATCTCTTGAACTCATTCTCCATGAGATCCTCCATAAAGCACATGATTTAGGTATTTTAATGAGAAAAAAGGTTCCTATACATGAAAAAGATAATTGGTAAGTTTTTTATGTATAATTTTGAAAATATTAAAGGATTTTGAGTTACGAAGAGAAGATGTGGTGAGTGGTGGTATTTATAGTGGACGAGAGGAGTGTTTTTTGTTTATTTTATTCATTATTATTATTTTGTCTCAAGACTTTGAATTGTGTAAATTATTGTCACTAAGTAAAGTAACTAGTTCATTTGAGTTCAAACTAATTGTTCTTACATTATCCTTATATTATTCATGACTCAATAATTCATGTATTTAGCTTATAGCATAAATTATAGTAATTCACTATTCACAAAACTCAAATATTTTAGAAAAATACAAAAAATTAAACCTAAATTTGATTCTATATGTAGAATTATGAAATAAGATCCATTTTTTGAAAATATTTTTCTAAATATGATAATTTTTTTAATTAAAATCATTATTTAAACAAAAAATTCCAATTTTAGAATTTTAATTGATTTTATAATACATTGAAAAATTACGTAAGGTCTCATAAAATTATCTTATAATCATATGAAAATGAAATATTATTTTATGGATATATTTTATCAAACAAAATTTTTTTAAATCATTATATTAATTATAAAATAGTAAATAAACATTTATGATTCACAAAAATATAAATACTTAATTAATAATTCTTAAAACAATTATTTAAATTTTCCATGATATAAATATATCATATTTAAATTTATTATATTCCTAAATTTTATTTATACCTTAATAGGTGATGTTACCATTTTATTTTCTAGTTTACTATTCATAATAGTCAGATTACTGTTACAAATGTCATGTTACTATTCAATTGGTTTAGGTTCTATAATTTCTAAAAATACCACTTATTTCATTAATTATTATTTTATAAAGTTTTTATTGTGTTATATAAGTGATATTTATGATATTTAAACTATATAAAATAATTACAAGAAGGTAAATTTCATTGATAGAAATCTGGATCGCTACTTTCTTCCCCCTTATGATATTTAACCCTTAAAATTACGTTTTACAAACATGGGGGAAAATAAGTGAGTGTACTTATCCTTCATTAGTTTCCCTAGTAACCATGTATCCTCTTCATACTAATGGTTCTTCCATAGTAATTTAACCAGGTTAGTGGTCTTGTTTTGTAGAACTTTATCTCTAAGGTCCAAGATCTTCACCCACTTCTCTTCATAAGAGAGACCATTTTCTAAATATACCACCCCTAAAATCAGTACATGTGAGGGATTTTATATGTAATTACTCCACAGGGATGCATTGAATACATTATGTAATTGAGACATCATTAGTGAAAGTGATAGTTGACATGCCATAGATTCAACATGATCAAGAATATCGAAGGGGCCGATGTACCTGTGACTTGGCTTTCCTTTATTCTAAAATCTCATTATCCTCTTCTATGAAGATATTCATAGGAATAGAATATCTCCAAAATTAAACTCTCAGTCTTGTTAAAGATTTTATGGATAACTCTTCTATGGAACTTGGCCTTCCCATATATATAGCTGAATAGTTTTCACCTTTCATACCATTTCATTTAAAATTCTAGTTCCTTGTATTTTCTGTTCACCAACTTTATCTTAGAATGCTGGTGTTCTGCATCTTTTCCAATAAAGGACTTTATATGGATCCCTTTAGATATTCGAGTGGAAACTATTATTGTAAGAGAACTCAAATAGAGGTAGATGTTGGTCTCATCCGCCCTTAAAGTACATTAAACAAGATCTCAACATGTCTTATACTGTCTAAATAGTTCCCTAAGATTATCCATCGGTTTGAGGTTGATATTTCATATTGAAGGTCAACTAAGTGTTTAGATTAAGTTGGAGACTTTTATAAAACCTGGAGGTAAATCTCACATATTTATTAGATATAATAGAAAGTGGTACTCCATGTATTGTCACTAATTCTTTTATGTATATCCATGAAATTTAGTTATGTTAAAAGTACTCTTGAATTGTGAAAAAGTGAAATATCTTTTCAAGACAATACACAATAATCTGTATGGAATTATTTTCTATAGATGTATTTGGAAACTTAGTGACAAAGTCCATAGTGTTGTTTTCCCATTTCCATGTTGGTAGGGGTAATGGTTGCATCACACCCTTAGAATATTTCCTTTTGGACTTCACTTGTTGATATATAAATCAGATTGGTGTATATTCAACAATATCCTTATTCATATTGTCCCACCAAAAGTACTCTTAGAGATGTCGATACATCTTTGTACTTCATTGGTGAATAGAGAAGGTTGATCTATGTGAGTCATTAAAAATATCTTTCTTTATATCTGTATTGGATGGTACACATAATAATGCCCCAAATATTACATCTCCTACCTCATCAATTTTGAACTCAAAAGTTTTCCCATTTCTGATAGCTTTCACTTTTTCATAAATTTACACATCATTTCTTTGAGCATCCTTTATTTTCTTCAAAAGGGACGGTTGAACAATCATTTCATAATGGATTGGTGATTATCATTACTAAATGATTCTCATTTCCATAATTTATAGGTCTAAGAAGATTACATCCTTATTAATTCACATCAATGATAAAGATATTGGATTATTTTTACTTAGATCATCTTCCACATTATTTTATTTAGAAGGAATATAGTGGATTGTGCATTCATAATCTTCGAAGATCTCCAAAAATCTTCACTGGTGAATTTATGATCGTTATGTGTGAATTTATACTCAATACTCTTGTGCTCAGTATATATGTCACACTTTTCCCCATGGAGATAATTACACCATATTTTCAACACAAATATCAAATCTTACAACACAATATCGTACATAGGATAGTTTTTCTCGTGAATTTTAAACATACTAGAATTTTAAGCTATCACTTAATAATTTTATATTATTACACAACCAAATCCATTCTTTGAATCAACATTGTACACAAAAAAGAGATCCCACTTTTCGGTAGTGTGAGAACTGGTGTAGTGATAAGCCTATATTTGAAACAATTGAAGCAATCGTCACATTCAGTGGTGTGGTCAAAATCCACTCCCATTTGAGTCATCATGGTTAGTGGATTTTAAAATCATGAGAGGTTATTCAAAAATCATTAGAAATAAATAGATAGACCAAGGAAACTATGGGTCTCTATTATAGATATGGGCTTGTTCCACTCTTTGATTTCCTTTATCTTGGAAGGGTCCATAGATATTCCTTTTCGTGATAACATTCCCCAAGAATGACACTTCCTCCATATAGAACTCACATTTACTATAATTTTCATATATTTTATCCCTTTCTATTGTATTTAGAATAGTGTTAAAATGGTCCCTATGTTCCTCCTTGCACTTGGAGTATATTATAACAATTTCAATAAGGACTACCACAAATTATTTCAGATAATCTATAGATAATATATTCCTTAAATCCAAGATAATTGTTAGAATATTAGTGATTATTAATAGAATCACAATGAATTCATAGCCCCTATACCTCATTTGAAAGGAAGTCTGGGGAATATCTTCCCTCCCCACCTTTAATTGGATATATCCCAACCAATGTTCCACCTTATAGAAATAATTTTCCCCACTTATTTGATCTAAAATATCACCCATATGTCATAGGGGACACTTTTTATTTATCATAATTTTATTGAGATCATGTTAATAAATTCATAAGATCATTGATATTTTCTTATTCTTAACAATTATGATTGGTGCACCCCACGATGAAGCACTTTGGGGTATAAAAACCATGTCCAGAATCTCCAATAACAAACTTTTCAGTTAATCTAACTCAATGGTGGCTATTTGGTAAAAAGTATTTGATATAGAAAGGGATCCAAGAATATGTTCAATTGATAACTCAACATCTCTTTTAGGAGGAGGACCAATAAATTCTTCCTGGAACACATCAGTTTAGTCCAAAAGAATGGACATGTCTTTTTGAATTATTCTATCATTTGTCTCAATCATTTGATCTAGTTATGATTTCTTATAAGTAAATGGAATCCAAAATTGAGATGGTGATTCTAAAGGAGATTCATACCCCTCCTTACACATATACAAAATTAGAGGATGATTTGGGATGTGAAGAGTGATCTCCCATTCCCGATTATCGATGCTGTCTTTATATAAATACAGTCAATCCATTTGCAATATATAATCAAACTCCACCAAAGGATGTAAGATGAGATTTTCTAGGAGGTTTAGTCCATAAAAATTATACGGGGAGGAGTTATATTCATTGTTTGCAATAATTTTCTCATTTTTTGTTCTCAAAGATAATGAAACCCCCATATTTGGATGTCATGTTTGAATAGTTCTACTAAAGATGAAAGATATATAAGAATGCATAAAACCAGAATCAAATAAAACATTCACTCTTCTTAAATGAATAACTAGCTTACTTGTCACAAAATCATTGTCCGGCTCCACCTAAGTAGTATTGATATCATATTCCCTTCCTTTCTTCCTTGGAGGTTGTGATTATTGATTAACTCCAACATCCCTTGTCCTAGGGAAGTTTATTTCATAATTAACATGTTCCTTAGAGTTAAAACACTACACTATGGGATGAGTGTTGATCTGAACCCTCTTTTCTTCTTCCACATTAGATGGATTCTTTATATTCATTCAAAAGTTATTATCCATATTCCATATTCTTCCACATTTTATGAATCTTTTTGTTCCCTCTAGAAAGTTAATAATGTTATTCTTGACATAATTTTGACACGTGGGATGTTGGGTTTTATATCCATTATGGGATTTATTTTTTTATTATCACATATTAAAATCCACTTTCCACTTTTTATCTCAATTCCCATGACACCACTGAGAGTCCTTGATCTCCATTTCAACATTAAGGGTACAACAAACAATATTATTATAGCTATTGATGTCTTAAATAACCAATTATTATTGTAGACTCTAATTTAATCTACTAAATAAGTGATCCACCATGGTTTCAGTGTTTATGAAAATGTTGTTGGAGTGTTGTTCCTGCCTTGTAATGTTTTCATCATACACCTCGACAGAGAAAACTTCCTTATACTTTATCCATAAGAACACTCTTTCCATCTTGATATGGAGGGTTCATGGAAAATATTTATTGAAAAATATTTTCTTGAATTCCTCCCAAACCTTAAAATTAATTTCATCATTGGAATTTGTATTCTTCATCAGTGTCTATCACTAACCAGATTCCCCATCAAAATTATATACCTCCCATACAACTTTCTCTTATTCTATGTACTAGGGGATAAAGAATATCTTCTCAATGGAGGTAACACATTTTTTAGGATGAGGGGATTAGAATATACAATAATCATGGTAGGCCTTTGTCACATAATGGATTTGAACACAACTTTATCTTTCTTTGGAGATAGAAGAAATTCCCAATGATTCATTTTATTATTCATAACTTGAGAAAGTCATGTTAGTATTGGAATGAAGTTATGAGCAGCCATTTCTATCATATTTGATATTTCATTAGGGAAATAATCCCATTTTACATCATATTGATTATTTTCATGGGTTGTATTATACCCAACCTCTAAATAAAAAAAAAATCAATTAGAGGAACTTGAATACTTTGTTAATACGAATATAAAAAGAAAACATTGCGCATATTAGGATAAAATTATAAATGAAAATTATATACTACCATGTTATTACCTATGTTTCAATCTAGGTTATCCATGGTGATAGAATTATTCCTAGTGTTCTTACTAATGTTTTCCAGTCCTAATATCTAAAAATAACTAGTTTGTAGTTTGATTCCAACTATAATGGACCAATACTTTTACACATATTATCACATGATTTTAGGAATAACTAGCCTTCCAATAAAAACTATGGATCATAAGTACAAGTTTCTTTAGATTATTTTATACTTAAAATTGAAAACATGGAATTAAAATAAAGTCATATTTTATTAAATCTTCATAATTAGCTCTTAACATCCATTTATCTCTTACAACTGCATAGGATAACCCTAGGAATACATGAACAATGGATTGATCTAAAAATCATAGTAAGGGAATAAAATAATGAAAAAATAATAGGAAATGGGTTATAAGTCATAAAATGAAGAAAAATAAGACATGGAACATGAATAAACATATCGAAGCATATTATATAGAACACGTGATATTGTAATCATGGAATCATATACATGTGAAAAAAACATAAAATATGATGTAATAATTTGTCCAGGATAACCTCCCAGACCATTACACATAGAGGTGCGTGAGACAAGTCTAACCACCAATACCAATACACATGGAGGAGTATGAGCCAACGTTAACCACTAAAACCATTTCACGTAGAGGAGTTTGTGTCAAGGATTACAACTGAGATCATTATACATGAAATCTCATGAGAGTAAAAATTACTAAATGAATTATAAAACTATTTGTGTGAACCCATAATAACATGTTCTTGCATATTTTTTCCACATGAAAAATCAAACACAAACAAAAGGGTTTCCCAGGGAAATAATTGGGAATCCTAATCATGCCATAAGGCATATCAAAATGGAAAATCATAATGGTGTCCATGAAAGAATGGATATAAATAATACATGGACATTCATAAGGGAAAATTGGCATATATCATGACAATTTATTTCAAAATTAAGTGAAAACACATAAAAATAGTGTTTGAGAAACATTAGAAAAGAAACATTTTAATGCGGTTTAAGGAAAATATTGAAGAACATTTAAAGAGGAAATGCAATAATCAATTATATAAAACCAAAAATGAACCAAGATATTTGTTCATGATAAAATGATTTGTTTTATAATAATAATGGGGGATTAAAATATATTATCTAAGGAACTTGAAAATTGGTATGAAATTGGGAATTTCCTTTTAATCGGGCTTTCTTATCAGGAGGGATTAGTAAGGAAACATTATATAACATATATTTCCCCATAAAAGAAAGATGAATTTAGAATAGGTACATACTGGAACATAAATATAGAAAATTAGAGGATTTAATAAGAGAAATTAATAATTAAATTTGGTTAAAGAGAGAGAAAGTGAACTTGAAGGAAAAAAGTAGAGGTTTATAGATAATCCCATACCTTATGTTTGAAAGTGTTATTCACTTGTACCTATTATCCTGAATAATGAAATTAGATCCATTAATTAATTAATTAATAATATATTATATTTTTTTTGATTTATTATAATTTTATTTATGTCATTTATATCCATTTTGATGAGTTATAAGATATAATTTCATCATTTTTGGAGTATTCATTTCCTTGGTTTTTTTGATCAGTTTACTTGTATACATGTATGTAAAATTCTTTAAAATGGGAATAGTTTTCCAGAATAGAAATTAAATGCTATAATTAAACATAAATAATATTAAATTTTCTTACATATCATTTGGTTTCCATATGGTAAGATGATTCATTAGATAAAACATTAATGATAACCATTTAGATTATTTTAGTGTTTTTTCGATCATCACGAACTAGTTTTGTTTTATTAATTAATATTATGTTTATATACTGGTAATATAACATTAAATTGGCCTAAATACATATATTATAATGTTATTTAACCTTAAAAATGATTTTATGTACATCCTTGAATGTGGTAATGTAAATTCAAAACTCTTCATCCTTGAATATGATAAATTAACACATCACCAACGATTTATTCATTTTTGAACAAAAGGTGAGGGGAAGTGAAATAATGATGGTTTATTCTATTAAAAGAAATTAAATTCCATATATAAAATATTTGGTAGTTTTCATCATAATTGGATTTGGTGATCTTAGGAGGGGAATTTAAAATAAATTGAAAAGTGAATAAATGAAAACGAAGGGAGATTTTACCTCTTGAATTCCTTCTCCTTGAGAACCTCATTGAGGCAATTGAGTTTTGTATTTTTTTGTGCCCAAAGGATCCAAAAAGTGGGGGAGAGACATTGGAAGAATATTGGGAAGAATTTTAATAATCTTCATGGCTTTTGAGGTGTGAGGATAAGTGGTGGGGAGGGGTGGTACTTATAGTGAAGAAGATGAGTGTTTTTTAATTATTTTATTCATTTGTTTATTATTTTGGATCGATAGTATGCATAATGTGGATTTTTTTGACTAAGTACAGTATCAAGTGAATGCGTGTTCTAAATAATGGTGCTTACATCTTCAATACATCATTGAAGACTCAATATTTCATGTATTTAGCTTATAACATAAATTACTGTATTTCAATATTCACTAGAAATTCAACTATTTTGTGAAAATACCAAAAATTTACCCTGACCATTTTTTGATCAGTATAATTAAAAAATGTAATCCATTTTAGGAAAATAATTTTTTTACTATATGAAATTCAATTTTTAATTAAAATCATCAATTATTAGAAAAATACAAACTTTAAAAATTTTCTTTATCCTTTTTCATGATTTTAATTATACCATTTCAATATAGGTGTAAAATATATGTCTTATTGGTGCAAATTTTATTTGATTTTTTCCTTTATAATAATTAAGTAAATGATAAAGACAAAAATGTCACTTCCATGCTTTTAATAACTGTAATATTTTCTTGAAAGTATAAAAAAACATATATTTAGTTATAAATATTCATTTTAAAGATGATTTTTTTATCAATTTTATTTATTTATTATTTTTAGCAATGAAATAATTACTATAAATACTAATACAACGCTGACACAATATTTATTCAATTAATAGAAAAATAAAATAAAATAATTTATTTTTTATAAATGTAATATAAATTGAATACATTGTAGTGGTCCATTTATTTTGTAGATAAATATTATATTTTAGTTTTTTTAAAGGATTATATTTTAAATCCATTCCTATCATTTTTTATTCAAAGTCAAATTAAATTATTTTTCCAAAAGTGACATTAATGATATTTAATAAAGAATAATAATATATAAAATTATTTAATATTCCTAAAAATACTATATTTGGAAAATATATTTGGATATGGTTTATAATATCAACCATGGTCCATTTATTTTCTAATTTTCCTTTTATATTAACTAAATTGAACCTTAAAATGTAAAATCACTTTTATCATGGTAATTGTCAAAAAGGGATAACACAGATTAATCCAAATAGATAAGGGTAAAAAAATATAAACTAATAGAAATATCATTGTATGACAGTATTTATATCAATCCTCATAATATATTCTAGTTGTATCAATTTATATCCTTTTTTCCATGAAAATTAATTTATATGAATTTAATATTTTAATAAGTTACAAAAGTGTCAATCCCATCGCTTATAAGAGGAACCTTATATCCTCTTTCATTCATAATTAATTTTTTATATCACCCAATACATACCCAAATACCTTCATTATATCCCTAATAACATTTTATAGGCCTTTGTTTGATCATAAATATATTCTGGGAATGATTTTGGTGTAAAACAAAAGAGGTTATTTGAAGAAGATGTATCATTCTTAACCAAGAATTTTTGTTTTGTTTATTCATAAACCTCCTTAAAATATTATTAAAAAATAATTATATAATAACATAATTTTATTACATATAATTTTATGTTATTATTTTCATTCCATAACCTACATCTATCTTATCTTCCATCAAATAGGAAGTTAAATCATCACTCATGTGTTTGGTGGACTACCATCCCACGAATCGATGTAATTCGTTTCCCATCATCATATCTCATATCTGTTTATGATGATTTATTATATATATATATATATATTAAAAACATACATAAAACTTTATAATATTAATATATCATATATTTTCTTACCTTTTCATTCACTGAATGTTGATAATGCCGTTTGTGCGTACATGTGGATTACTAGCTCCATGAAGCGATGTGATTCACATATCATTACCACATCACATAGATGGTATATATGAGTGTAATTAAAGCAATAATATGACATTTATGGTAAAATTATAATTATTTGAAGATATTATAACACTTACCTTCCTTCAATTATGATCATTGAAAAATTGAAACGTTACCCATGCATACGTACGACCTACAATCTCAATGATTGTAACATAGTTTGTTTCTCATAACCATATTTCATGGATGTTTTTAAAATTATAATTTATTTATAAAAAATATTATTATTTCATGAATATTATTTTTATATTAGGAAATAATGATCCCATTGACCATTGTCAACCCGCCAAAGTGATTTTGGAGATATGAGTGGAATATCATCCAAACGTATGACATAAACATAATTTACTATTTAATTTATTATAGCATGGTAAAAAGACTAAAAAACATGAAAACTTTTCTTAATAAATAAAATAATTAACAGAATTTTATTATTCAATAAGGAGTGTACTTGATGAATTTAACTCGAGGTAAGGGTTTCTCGCCTCACTTTTATTTCTGTGAGACATATGCCATATTCACCAGTTGTTACTATTGTATGGTTTATATACTTCCCAGAAATTTATTTTATAATTATTTTCATGATAACTATTGGTATTTTAAAATCTACATTAGGTTATATCTTTCATGATTTTTTGATTTAGAGATTACCAAAGTGGTATGTGTTTATCATATCGAATTATATTTTTTGGGATATATGCTATGTTATAAACCTATGTTCTTTCATGAGGTTTATATATAGACACATTGACATGTTATATAATGAATCTAATTATGTTCATGATATTTATAGTTTCATTTGATGTTATTCTATCATATTGATTATAATTCAAATGTTATAAAAGTAGAAATTGTTTTATGTAACAACCACATTGTTTATCAAGATTATTTAGGAATATGATTGTGATGATCAAATCGAATAACCAAACTTTAAATATTACCATGAGTTTTCATACCCTATGGATATTTCTATAGAATTAATTTTTAAATTTCATTTTAATCACTTTAAGTACTCAATATATTAAAAGAATGTATTTGAGGAAAACTGAATTTATATCCATCGCCAGTTAAAAATTCCTTTATCTTATATGTTAGTATTTTCATTAAAACCTTTTACATAAATGTTTTAATATTTATTTGTTTGTTTAAGATCATTTTACCCATGTTTTAATTTTTCTATTTTTTTTTAAAATTAAAATTCTTGTTTTTTATGAATGAGGTACTTTTTAAATATTTACCAAAAATGTGAATGGAATAACTATATTAATGTACATGACTTGATCATAATTTTAAACATTCATGAAAACAAAATGATTTATAGATTACTGTAAAAGTTTCCAATTTTAAATTCCAATAAAATATTTTACTTAATTTGGGAATTTTTTTGATTTTAAATAACTGATGTCGAAATGAAAAGGTTATTTTCCTGAAACAAATTTGTCTTCATTAATGATAACATCCTTTGATGTCATTTATGATTTATTGGGGATATGATCCGATGATACAATCCAAATTATTTCTCTATATGGATTATGATGATGATGATTATTTGTTGACGATTTTATGATACACTTTTCCTTCTGTGGGTTAATTATGTTATGTTACCCATTTCTTTTCCAAAGGTTATGCTATGATGAAATGGTTAAATATTTATGAAACCTTTTTACTTTTCATGTATTATGGTTTGATGAATGATTTTTTCCTGTAGAAAACATAAATATTAATTTTATCATGTTATGGGTAGGCCTATATTTTTATTTCTTCATTACATAAAGATGGATATCTCATGAGATAAATAAGTATGTAATGGGAACTGAACCAAATTCGGTAAGGGAATCTATCCACTATGATAGTCTTAAGATTGAACCTCTACAACTATTATGGTTTGGAGAGTAAACCGAATCTAATATGATAGTCTTGGTAGCATGCCTTGACTACTAAGGAAATTATTTTCCATACTTATGTGTTTGACACAAACTTTTTCGTATGCCAATGCTATGCTCTCATGTCTCATATTATATGATTCATTTTTGATTAAAATCTTATGAACTATTAATTTTTTTGAAATGATTAAAGATAATGATATATGATATGCTAAATGTGGTTATCAGAGGTTAATCTATGGTTCTTATACCCTAACTCTCAAGTTATGATTAAATAATCATTGATATCTCCATAGTTTTTAATTACTGAGCATCTAAGATCACCTTATCTAATATTCAATTTCCCTAGGTTATGAAGAAATGTTTGAAGTTGGGCATGCCTAAGAAGATTACGATTTGTGAAGATATTATTCTAAGATTTTGATGATATTTCTTGAAATAAGAAGATTTTCTATCTATTCTTCAAATACAATAAACCTTTACGTTCCTCTAGTGTGTATTTGTAAAATATATTTGATATATATATATTAAGATGTAATATATATGATAAAAATATTGTGGAGTAATATTATTGGAATCTAAAAAAAATTTTACAGGGGATCCCAATATATTGGGATTGGGATTATTTACAAGTATTCAATGTACCTAATTTTTGATCAAAAATGAACTTATGGATCAAAATATATAACTGTTTTAATTTTGAAGGAAATTTTACAAATTTTGTTTTTTCTTGAAGCAGAATTAAAATTTCATGCCAAGATTCATATCCCCTAGTATTGAGTTCCAAGTTTTTTTCAATAAAGAATATTCAGCTTGGTCTATGAATACTAGTCTTGTTCACTCAAGTCAATGTAATGAAGTGTTTTTCACCCAGGTTTCAGATGGTTCATGTCCTTCCCACCTAGCATAAAGCATATTATAATTCATGTATTGCATGTACAAGATCCATGCATGAATAACCATACCATGGAATTTCAGGGTCTATAAGGAGGCATCTTTTCCCATATCATTTGTCACAACTTTTATAAGATGAAATGATTTACAACATTGTTATCCCTAGTTATTCTGGAGCCCTCTTACTAGAGTACCATGTGCCTTATTCATCCCAATAATCATATAATAGTGTTCCATATACCCTATCCATCCTCATTTATTCATACCTATGAAAGGATT
This sequence comes from Viscum album, assembly GCA_963277665.1. Taxonomy (NCBI): domain Eukaryota; kingdom Viridiplantae; phylum Streptophyta; class Magnoliopsida; order Santalales; family Viscaceae; genus Viscum; species Viscum album. The sequence goes on from OY728160.1 coordinate 1,739,684,254, forward strand.
TAGTTTGGTCTACTACTTTAGTGTGAATTCACCAATGTCTCCTAAGTAAGAACATATTTACCCTGGTATCCTATACAAACAAAACTTAATTGAGGTCTCCTACCTTAGTGTGACTTCACATTGGTCTCCTACTAAAGTGTGAATTTTACCAGGTCTCCAAATAAATCATGAAATTTCCTTGGTACCCAATTAGGTAGACACTTTATCCAGATACCCTATAAGGGTGTCCCCTCATTTAGGTACCCACATTAATGAACCCCCTTCACACATTTACCAAATTAGAGAATCCATATACCAAAGTACCCCCATTAGTGAGAGTGTTCACCGGGTCCCCTACACTAGGTCGATCCATCTTGTAATCCCTTACACTAGGGTGAAACTTCACCCATGTCACTATACTATGGAAAACTATCACTCAATAATCCCACCTCATGGATAAAATTTTAACTTTTCCTATATATAAGACACTGCTCACTAAGGTCTCAATCCTTAGTAACAATTTATCCAAGAACTCTACCTAGGATCCCACCCTTCCATATATAGTATTATTTGAGATAGTCAACTTGGTTTCCTCATGCGCCTTGTTTCAAAATACTCCAATTGGAAAAAAAAATCATTCACATGGCTAAATTATAAGAGTGATCCTACTTGGGTCTCCTACTATGTGTAAGTGCTAATTTTTTACAGTCTCTCTTCCTTGTATAGTTATAAAAAAAATGATGGTAGGGAACCATATATGGGATCCTAATAGTTATAAAACCAAACAATAATCCCATCATACTCCATAAATAATAGATATTATTAACTATTCATGCATCATACTATGTGTAAGACCCAATATTTTCCAGTCTCCCTTCCTAGTCCAGTTACCAAAAAATAGGTGGGGGGTAAAAATCTATATATATGCCTCCGACAAGGTGAGTTTCCAAAATATTTTGGGTTCTTTTTTCCTTTTCTTGTTACCAATAGATAATAGGTGTAAATCTATATATGGGATTTTGAGAGTCCTAGTAGATCATGTCACGACCCGTCCTCAGGGCCTGTGTCGTGACTACCCCAAGCCTGCCTTCCATAGGCCAGGGACTGGCGACTAGCACCAAAGGCGAAAAACTCGGTATCTGGGAAGGCACTTCCTTTATAAAACATAAACACATCCAACCCGAGTACAAGAGGAAGTAATAAAATATGTACGAAAGAAAGTGATAAAAGTAAATGGGTCTGAATACAAACCAAACAGAGAAATATATCTACAACTAAATGAAATACAACAGAAAAGAAAAACATTTGGAAGATAGAAACAGCTCCTGGGGCGTCCACCTCGGATCCTACCTAAAGGGTAGGTACAATTAGTCTTCTCAAAGCTCTCTCCCTCCAACCTTGTCCGAGTACCGTATCTTCGTGAAGTCCACCTCCAGGTACTGACTCGTTGGGAGGTCCACCTCCATGTACTGACTCGTCGTGAGGTCCACCTCCGGGTACCATCCAGTCCTCATACAGTCGATCTCAATCAGCTCTGTCCATCTTCTGCATCCAACACAATGAGGTGCGGGCATATCCCATGCAGGGGTGAGTATACGACACTCATTAGGGACCCCGAGACCCTCAAGGTATCACTAAATACAACAAGGATAATTACAATGAAAGTTCTCAACAGATAAACCTTACATAGGTATATGCCCATACTTATTACTAAGTAATCAAGTAACCCATCTTAGCCACGAGATAACACACTGATATGAAATCAACAGATAACCACTACTTTGGTATATGCCCATACATATACATAAGTTATCAAGTAACCCCTCTCAACCAGGAGGAAAACACAAAGGTTATTGACTCAGCTCAAACCAGGATTTTCATTAATGATATCGAAACCGCAACTGCTAAAGAGATCCCTCTCTGTTAAGTACACTGATCCTGTCATGACTCTGAGGTGCTGCTCACTAACCTAAGACTGTTGAGATAATCCTCCTGTCGAGTACCGCGGGTCAGCCACCCAAACACAGTAGTGCTCCCTGCTGGGGTCTGCCACCAAAACACAGTAGTGCACCCCCCTAATAGCCTGCAGAGGTACTCCTTCAGTTGAGTACCACGGGTCTGCCACCCAAACATAGTAGTTCTCCCTGTCGTGGGTCTGCCTCCCAAACACAGTAGTGCTCCCCACTGGGCTATACAAGTCACTACGACTCGAATCGGACAAGTAGTCTTCAGGTCTCAGCCAACTACAAGGTATCCGTACTATGTATGCTCGTATCCAGGAGGATCTGCTTCATGAGCTACTGGTCGATACTCCAAGTATCACAAATTACCACTAATAAGTATCTAAAATGACTACCTCATCATAGGGGTCTCAACGCAACAGACAGTGCATCAATCGGACGCCTGATCTGTGAGTTATTATCCTTTTCGTCCCGGGGGCCTGGTTGGTTTCTTGTATGAACCAACCCAGCCATATCTCAAATGTACCCCAAACTCTAAAACGGTATACTAAAAGGGACCGTTTCTCAATGAGATTACCAACTCCACTGACGGTTCTTCAAACGGTCGTCCGGTCTGAAAGTTATCGGCTTTTCCATTCCAGGGGCCAGGTTGGATTTCGGGTACAATCCAACCCGAAAATATTCCAACTGCATTCAAAACTCATGTTAAGTATACCAAAAGAACCTTATAATCAAGAGGAATCCAAAAAAGTCAACGGTACGTCAATCAGATGTCGGGAACTCATGTAATACCCGATTCCGCTCCATGGGCCCAGTTGGTTTCGGGTTTGAACCAACCCGGTCGTACACAATCTTTACTGAAATCTTGAGTGTAATATACCAAAACGACTGTCTCAATCCAAGGATCCCAATGAAACTGACGGTGCATCGATTAGAGGTCCCTATCCAAAGTTATGAGAATTTGAACGAAACTGCCTAAAAAAAGGGTGTTTGGGCCCGGTCCGACCCGGCCCAATACCCCCTGGGTCAGCCCAAACTGGGTCGGCCCAACCCGGGTCCAGGTCCGGCCCGATTGGGAAAGGCCCGGCCCGGCCCAGCTGGCGCAGGCAGCTCGGCCCGGCGTGTTGAGGCTCGGCCAGCGTAGTCGAGCGGACGCCGAGCGGGGGGGGGGGGGGGGGTTGTTCCCCCCGGTTGACAGAGAACTAGCACGACATTAAAGCCGCACCTCTTAAATCCGAAATAGCTTTGCCTTTCTGGTTCAGCTCCTGCCGCCACGGCTCAGCCGCGACGGTCTTCTCCGACAGCGCGCCGCCGCCGCCCCTTTCTGCGGACCACCAGACGTGCACCGGTGGTCCGTTTCGCCCGCCGTCTGCGCCTAAGGTCACTACGGGACCCAAACTTCACTGCAGAGACTTCAAATCGCCATTGTGGCTTGTTTAGTTGTCACCCTTCAATCTGGACATCAACAAACAATCTACGGAGGGTCGGGGATTGTTCATTAGCCTCTGCCCTTCGGGTTAGGTGTTATCAATTGTCAATAATCAACACATGACTTCAACAACTAACTAGGCACAATTTTAATCAATTAAAATTGAACCTAATTCCAAACAATTCTCCTGTAATTAAATATTTCCATCCTGCAAATAAAAAAATTCGCGGATCAACTTGATAATGATTTGATCCACGTTCATTGTTTAGAGGGGAACAATCACGAGAATTATAACTTTCTAAAATGAAACCCTACCTCAAGAAAGATCTGTGGTAGCCGAGCATCGTGGATAATGGTTACTTGAAAGGGGGGGGGGTCGTCGGCACATTGACGTCTATGCAAGGGATGAGATAGAGGTGACGATGGTCGTTGGCGAGTTCCCCATGTCGGTGTCTCCTCCCTTGTCGTGGAGGAAGAAGAGAATGGAGATCCGTTCTTCGTTCTAAGATGAATAACTTCAACAAAGGAGGAAACCACTTCTTCTTCCCAAAAGATCTCTCTGAATCCCAACACAATAAGGCATCCCAATTAAAATAAGTCCATACCTTATTTTAATTAACCTTGTCATGAATTACAAAATTCATAAATAAAAACCCTTAACTAATTAAAGTTAGGTTTGTTTAATTAATAAGAGGTAGGTTGGCAACATTAATGGTGTGAGGGAGGGTGAGGAAAGGTTACTAAAATAACGATGAGTTAGAAAAAATTAAATAGGGAGTGAGGAGTTATACATTTAAACACAAGGGGTGTAAAATGGGGGGGGGGGGGGGGTCGTGGGAGTTAAAGGGAAGGTGAAGGGTTGGGGTTTCATTCGGACCCCACCACCCTTGGTCATACCCTCTCATGGGAAGTTAAGTGGGGTGTGGCCCCACCTCCAACTTCTCTATGGAGAAATTAACTTCCACTTAAAATAAATTGTAACACTACAATTTATTTAAGACCTATCAAATCCCCAAAAATTAACTACCTCATGCGACAAAACACAACTACGCTTAAGGTCCCCTTAAGCAATTACCGGTGCTGTGAGTTCATCGGTGGCCTCAGATTTCAATTCCGAGCACCGGTTCAAAAGATAGAAAACCCCACTCGTTCGTTCACTGAATGTACCCGAGCTAAACTTTGGAAATTGATTATGGGCACACCGGGCCTCGGAATCATGTTCTGTCAGAAGCCACAGATTCGTAAAATTCCAAAGAATTAAGAAAAAAAATCCTTGAAATTTACGGGTCATTACATTACTCCCACCTTAGGGATTTCCGTCCTTGTAAAGCTTCAACACACACTAGGGAAAACAAAGTGGTTCTGAGCACACATCTGAGCCTTCTGCTCCCATGTGCTCTCCTGGAGGTTCTCATGCTACCAGTGAAAGTGCAACTGAGGAATCGACCATCCATGTAGGACCCGCTCCTGTCGATCCTCGATCTCCACTGAAACCTCCGTGAATTTTTCCCTGACATTGATGTCCAACTCCCTGTGGTCGATGATGTGTGAAGGATCATGCACGTATCTCCTCAGCTGAGATATGTGGTTGACATCGTACACCTAGTGCAACTGAGGTAGAAAGGTCAAGCGATAAACCACCTCTCCTACCCTGCTGAGGACCTAGAAAGGTCAGTTTAACCTCAGAGATAACTTGCCGCCTCGACCACATCTCCGTAAACCGTGTCGAGATGAGACCAATATAAGGACGTGGTCTCCAACCTCGAACTCTAGTGGCCTCTTTTTCCTGATTAGAACTGATACTCAAAAACTCCTACTACCACGAGTATAAGGTTGACAACTCAAGAGTGATCCGCCGCACCCTCCTATTCATGCGTTTATCCTATGCTATATGGGGTTTCCTTTTCGCCGACCATGGAAAACCAATCCCAACGTTGTAGGTAAGACAAAACCTTTTTGCCTAATACAGTCAATCTGTGTATGAACTATGGATACAATCCATACTCATACCAACGTCGTAAGGCCTCGACATTGCCACCAGGAGGCTCCAACCGAAACTCTCGCCTCAAGGGTCAGATCACACGGTCGGTGTAAGTGTGAATATGTAGTCTCCTACAAAAGGTATCTCCAGATTTGAGGGTCGAGTCAACAATTTTAACTGAAAAATCTAGGTCTGGGAAAAGATTCATGGAAGGAAACAATGATACGTATCAATGTCTATTTTACGACATCTAGTAGTGGACACAGACTATCCCTCGAATCATTCTTAGAGCCATTGGGTCACAATCCTTGACCGCATGAAGCCGCTCTCTTCCCATGCCCTCCAGCTCTATGAGCCTGGCGGGGACAAAAAAGGCGGGTGGTTTTAACATGTTGAAATGTACACCACCTCATGCTGCTCTCCTAGCTATGCCTCCATGTCTGCTGCTCCGCAGACTCATCTTTCTTTAACACTTATTCTTCTTGAAACATTTTACACTCCTGAGTCTCTGATACTGGTTCCATTTTCCCATTTCTTACTGCACAGTGTAGTCTTCATCCGCTCTTGGATGATCTGCACCTTCTCCTTCGTAGCTCATACCATTTATGGTCGGTAGGAAGTTGGCCAGCTTGGTAAGTTGGTCAACATTCAACCTTCTTCTCTTACGATCTGTAAGAGTTGCTAAGATTTCTCTTTTTCCGAAAAGAGAAACTCGGTCTCATTCCCTGGATGAACCATTCCCATTGCCTAATACATTCAATCCTCACATGAATGGTACATTCATGCCATGGATGACGTCGTAAGTCCTCGAAGTTACTACCAAGAGATCCAACCATCACTCTCACCTCTAAGGGTCAAGTCACACTATCGGCATTAGTGTAAGGTCACTGGGTCTCCTCCAGTAGGAATCTCGAAAGTGAGGGCCTTGTCAACAGTTTTTAACTGATACCTCTCAGTATCAACCAACCAAAAGGACAGTAAAGTAAGTGTCACAAAGATATGTGCTTTTTATTATTGCATCTCATAGTGAAAAGACACAAATACAATAGAAACATGGAACTAGAAGTACCAAGAACAAAAAGAATCCACTAGTTCCGCTCCTGTCCACCTGCTTCCAGAGCTCTACTTCCTTGTCCACCACTTAGCTATTGCTCAAGCACCCGCCACTACTTCTGTCTCGGTGGCTCCTCCAATGCCTGCGGATCAACTATGCAGGGAGTCGGATAGTCACGTGCCACGTGAACCTTCCTACCTCATGCATAACACTTCCTTATCCTCGTATGGCTAGCTCTGTTTCGTGTGCCTCGCACAACCAAACCGATATCCCAAGGTCCCCCACCTACTGGTCGGTCCTCTTGGACCCATGGATCATCTGTCTACTTCCTACAAATGATTCGACTGCTGATGGAAAATCCTGAGGCAAAGGCAGCAGCTCCTGAGCAGGCTCGGAGTGTAGAGTAACTGGTATAAACTCCACCATGAAGAAGGTCTCGAAGTCTCCCTGGGTGAAGGTCATCTCATTGCAAAACTGGAGCTTCTGGCTCCACCATCTTCCTACTACTACCTGAAGGAGGTTGGCATCAAGGATCACCATGAAGTCCTCTGGTGTACATGCTATCCTGAAGACTCTCACCATAGCCTCCAGCCAAACCTCAACTGCCTGTGGGTCTGTCTCTCCCCAGAACCTGGGTGGCCTCTGGCGCTGGAACTCGTGCAGTGCTTTCAAGCGGCGTGCATCACCTGCTGCTGGGGCCTGTGGCATCGGTGGCCCAACGTATGGTAGTACCGCTGGTGCCTCAACTGAAAGAGGGCCCTGTACTAATCCCTCATCGCTCAGTGGGATGTTAGTACGTACATCTCTCAAGGCTCTAGCTGGTCGTCCGCGGAATGGCATCCTGAATGAAACAGATGTGACATGGTCAAATGATTATACCTAGTGATCTGATCTGGTTTGAGCCATTTTAAGGGGAAACCCTTTGAAAACACACATGAAATTAGTCTTTTCGTGCACTAAGTCAGAAATCTGAAGTTAGGGTCCTGGTGTATGGATACGTCGGCCGCTCGCACCAACACTGGACTCCCTGAACTGAAAACCACACTCGGTACCATTAACACTATTTCTTCAAAGAAAATAAATATCAGAGTTATAAGTTCTATGGTGGAACCGACGCCTTTGATACTAATTTTTCACGACCCTTCCTCAGGGCCCGTTCTGTGACTACCGAAAGCCCGCCTTCCATAGGCCAGGGGCTAGCGACTAGGACCAAAGGCGAAAAACTCGGTATCTGGGAATGCATTTCCCTTTTAAAACATAAACACATCCAACCATAGTAAAAGTAGAAGTAATACAGTAAGTACAAAATAAAGTGCTGAAAAGTAAATGGGCCAGAATACAAACCCAACTAAGACTTACAACTAAAACTGGATGAAATACAACAGAAAAGACCAACAACTTGAAGATAGAAATATCTCCTGGGGCATCCACCTCGGATCCTACCTGAAGGGTAGGTACAGTTAGTCTTCTTAATGCTCTCGCCCACCAACCTCCTCCGAGTACCATCTCATCGTGAAGTCCACCTCCGGGTACTGACTCGTCATGAGGTCCACCTCCAGGTAATGACTCATCATGAGGTCCACCTCCGGGTACCGTCCAGTCCTCATACACTCGATCTCAATCAGCGATGTCCATCATCTGTATCCAACACAATGAGGTGCGGGCATATCCCGTGCAAGGGTGAGTATACGATACTCAGTAGGGACCCCGATAACCTCATGGTCTCACTAAATCCAACAAGGATAATCACAAATAAAGTTCTCAACAGATAACCCTTACTTAGGTATAAGCCCATACTTATACCTAAGTTATCACGTAACCCATATCATCCACGAGATATCACACAGATATGAACTCGATAGATAACCACAACTTAGTGATATGCCCATACATATATGTAAGTTATCAAGTAACCCATCTCAATCATGCGGAAAATACAAAGGTCATTGACTCAGCTCAAACCAGGATTTACATTAATGATATCGAAACCGCAACTGCTGAAGAGATCCCTCTCTGTCGAGTACACTGATCCTGTCATGGCTCCGAGGCGCTGCTCACTAACCTAAGACTGCTGAGGTACTCCTCCTGTTGAGTAACGCGGGTCAGCCACCCAAACATTGTAGTACTCCTCGCCGAGGTCTGCCACCAAAACACAGTAGTGCACCCCCGGTAATAGCCTGCATAATTACTCCTTCTGTTGAGTACTACGGGTCTTCCACCCAAACACGGTAGTGCTCCCCACCATGGTTCTACCTCCCAAACATAGTAGTTCTCCCCACTGGGCTATACAAGTCACTCCGACTCGAATCAGACAAGCAGTCTTCAGGTCTCAGCCAGCTACAAGGTCTCTGTACTCCGTATGCTCGTCTCCAGGAGGATTCGATCCATGAGCTACTGGTCAATACTCCAAGTATAACAAAGTCCCATGAAGAAGTATCTCAAAGGACCGCCTCATCACAGGGTTCTCAACACAACAGACGGTGCGTCAATCGGACACCCGTTCTGTGAGTTTTTAGCCTTTTCGTCCAAGGGGCCCGATTGGTTTTGTGTACAAACCAACCCTGAAGTATATCAAATGTACCCCAAAATCTCATAGGGTATACTCAAAGGGACCATTTATCAATGAGATTACCAACGCCGCTGATGGTTCTTCAAACGGTCGTCCCGTCTAAAAGTAATCGGTTTTTCCATTCTAGAGGCCCTATTGGATTTCAGGTACAATCCAACCCGACCATATTTCAACTGCATCCAAACCTTAGGTGAATTATAAAAAAAGAACCATATCATCAAGAGTAATCCAACAATGTTGATGGCACATCAATCGGACGTCCGGAACTCAAGTTATAACCATTTCTGTTCCGTGGGCCCGGTTGGTTTCGGGTTCGAACCAACCCAGCCACACACAATCATTACCGAAAGCTTGATTATAATATACCAAAACAATCGCCTCCATCCAAGGATCACAACACAACTGATGGGGTGTCGATCGGGGGTCCGTAGCCCAAGTTATGAGGGTTTGAACGAAACTTCATGAAAAAGGGGGTTTGGGCCCGGTCCGACCCGGCCCAATACCCCCTGGGTCGGCTCGAACCGGGCCGACCTAACCCGGGCCCTCGTCCGGCACGATTGGGCATGGCCCGACCCGGCGCTAGCAGCCCGACCTGGACGGTTGAGGCTCGACCAGCGTGGCCGAGTGGACGGGGAGCGGGGGGGGGGGGGGGGTTGTTCCCCCTGGTTGACAGAAAACCGGTGCGACATTAAAGCCGCACCTCTTAAATCAAGAACAGCTTTTCCATTCTGGTTTAGCTCCTGCCGCCGCGGCTCAGCAGCGACGGTCTTCTCCGGAGGCGCACCGGCGCCGCCGGTCACCAACGCCGCCGCACCGGTGTGGCATGCCACCGCCGCTTTCCGCAGACCACCGAACGCGCACTGGTTGTCCATTTCGCCCGCCGTCTGCGCCTAAGGTCACTATGGGACCTGAACTTCACTGCAGAGACTTCAACTCGCCATTGCGTCCCGTTTCTTCGTCTCCCTTCAATCCGCACATCAAAAAACAATATGCAGAGGGTTGGGGCTTGTTCATTAGACTGCTCCCTCCGCGTTAGGTGTTATCAATTGGAAATAATCAACACATGAATTCAACAACTAACAAGGAAAAATTTTAATCAATTAAAATTGAACCTAATTCCCAAAAATTCTCCTGTAATTAAATATTCCCATCCAGCAAATAAAAACATTCACGGATCAACTTGATAATGAGTTGATCTGTGTTCTTTGTTTAGAAGGGAACAATCATGAGAATATTAACATTCTAAAATCAAACCACTACCTCGAGAAAGATCAGTGGTAGCCATGCATCGTGGATGACGGTGATGCAAAAGGGGGGGGGGGGTCGTCGGCTCATTGATGTCTATGAACGCAATGAGATGAAGGTGACGATGGTCGTTGGCGAGTTCCCCACATCGGTTTCTCCTCCCTTGTCATGGAGGAAGAAGAGAATGGAGATCCATTCTTCATTCTAATATGAAGAACTTCAACAAAGGAGGAAACCATTTCTTCTTCCCAAAAGATCTCTCCCAATCCCCACACAATAATGCATCCTAATTAAAAGAAGGCCATACCTTATTTTAATTAACCTTGTCATGCATTAAAAAATTCATAAATCAAAACCCTTAATTAATTAAAGGTAAGTTTGTTTAATTAATAAGAGGTAGGTTGGCTACATTAATGGTGTGAGGGAGAAAGAGGAAAGGTTACTCAAATAAATATGAGTTAAAAAAAATAAAGAGGGAGTGAGGAGTTATACATTTAAACACAAGGGGTGTTAAATAGGGGGGGGGGTTCGTGTGAGTTAAAGGGAAGGTGAAGGGTTGGGGTTTTGTACGGACCCCACCACCCTTGGTCATACCCTCTCATGGGAAGTTAGGTGGGGTGTGGCCCCACATCCAACTTCTATATGGAGAAATTAACTTCCACTTAAAATAAATTGTAACACTACAATTTATTTAAGACCTATCAAATCAACAAAAATTAACTACCTCATGCGACAAAACTAAACTACCCTTAAGGTCCCCTTAAGCAATTACTGGTGCTGTGAGTTCATCAGTGCCCTCAGATTTCAATTCTGAGCACTAGTCCAAAAGATAGAAAACACCACTCATTCGTTCACTGAACGTACCCGAGATAAACTTTGGAAATTGATTCCGGGCACACCGGGCCTCGGAATTAAGTGCCATCAGAATCCAGAGACTCATAAAATTCCAAAGAATTAAGAAAAAAATTCATTTAAATTTCCAGGTCTTTAAAGATCGTGCAGTCACTCTAGGGGGGGGAATCATGGGTGAAAATATTTTTACTAATTAATTTCTACATAAATTTATTATTTGTTTAATTAAATCGAACCTCTATCATCAGTTAATATTTATGGATCAAAGAATAACATGTCACTAATTTTCCCTTATTCAATAAAAATAATGTAATGTCAACATCATATAAATTTTTTTATATGGTTCAAACACGATTTGAGAACCTACTCCTTTCTGTGCTGACTCCTATGGAACAATGTATTTTTTCTCTAATAATCTTATTATCAATTATAAGTGGTGTAGGAAGGTATTATCATTAATAAAAAGTTCAAAAACCTCACAAAGAGTATCCTAAAAAATAAAATTGAATCCCTCTAGTTTATAATGTTCTTATAATGTTGATATGTTCTTTGAATAGAACTTATTATTCCAATAGAGTACTTATATGTTATCCTTATTTTGATTCTAGAAAACTAAATCTTCATCCCTCAAATTTTCTCCTCAAAACCCGATCTTCTATTCATCTCAAATTTTTATGTCACTTGGTGTTCCATTCTTCTCAAAAATATTGACTCAACTAAATATTCCATGAAATCTCTGGTCATCAAAATCTTCTCTCTGTTTATCTTCATAATTTTATGTAGATATCTCAAATTCATTTTATCATCATCAAAAAATTTATGTAATTGAGCTTAAACATTTTTTATAGGATGAAACAATAGGACCTTGGGACACCCTAAGAGGGGAGGGTGAATTGGGATGTCAAATTATTCTTTTAAAACAAGGATCTTGTTCCCACATTGATAGGAAATCATTAAACCTGTAAGAGGAATGGGAATAGAAATAAAACAATCACATACATATAGACCACATGAAACTTTTACATGGTTCACCACTAAGGGATATAACCAAAGAGCATACACCGATAGTGTGTTGGTCGTAAAAAAATCCACTAAACTTCACTAGCGGTGGAATACAAGGGTTTAGTCATAGTCACCATGTGCCAGGCTCCCAAACTTTACATGAATTTAGGGAACGCTCACTATGCCCCTCAGATCACATCTGTTGAATCCCCCTAGATAACTTCTCCAAGAGAATTTCCACTTAGTTTATCGACTTCATGTTCGCTGCAATAACTCGGAATTAAAGACATTGTCCCTGAATTAGTATGATAATATTCCTACATCATAGACCAATGTTGACGTCCATTGAATTATCTGTCCACTAAAATAAGATGTTCAAAACTAATCTTTGAGAAGCCTCTTTTCAAGACACACTCCTTCACAAAGCACCAATGCCTTCGGGGAACAAAATGTCCTCGCAAAGCACCCCTTCCGTTGGCGAACAAAATATAATCGCAAAACATCCTTTCCTTCCCAGAAATGCATTTGAGAAACTCACTGAGTCAATGACGAATATGTAATTTTCTTAAAGTACCCATTTTCCAAAATCATGGGCATCAATTAAGACTTATAGTCTCTTCTCCATGAACCAACTCACTAAAAAATCCATGTATGAAAAGCTCTTTGAAAACTCAAAGAGTCTCCTGATTTTACCTCAAAACATCGAGAAAATGGAGTGTGGTAGAATCATATTTATAGGCTTGTCCATTTGTGAAGCTCCACCACCTCTTTGCGGATTTTCCAGATCATCAAACATGTATTTGCAGTGCTCCTACCTTTACAGAGAACCACGTCAATTATCTATTCGCAAATCTCATCTTCATCATGGAGTCTTCCATCATTTTTCTTCATGGAAAACATTAATTTATCAAAGAGTTCTGTCAACGACATCAAAGCTCTAAAACTTGTAATCATGGAGAACTCTATCTCCGATCGCAAATCCTATTATAATCATGAAGGACACCATCAGAACACTTTATGTCTTCATGAAACACAATTCAAAAATCCCATCTTCATGAAACTCATTCCTTTTCCATATATTCATATGGCCTCTAAAACACCACTTTTCACTTTGAAATCCAACTTCCCAATTTTGGACCCCAACAATTTGGAAAACATTGGTAAACGATTCCCCCATAAATACTGCTTTCGACTTGAACTGTATGATACATTTCCTTGGATTATCCATGGTCTTCAATGTGAGGATTGATGATAGACATAAACCATACTCCAATTTAAGTAAGGAACAACCATGGTTCCAACAATCTCCCCCTTTGGGTTTGTTGGTAGTCTTGTAGATAAAATAAATAAACCACCATCCACAATCAAGAGATGAAATGAAATAGTTTTCTCTCTTCACCTTCTCTTATAACCAACCTGAAACTAGAAAAACATTTCATCCTCTATATTTACACATTGAATTTATCCATTTCCCCCCCATTGGAAATAAACCCATGAACCAGTGTCTGAACCTTATAGAGCTCAAAGTATACTCCCCTTCAATCCTATCTCCCCCATAAACCTACATCACCTCCAAAAACAGATTATTATAGTTAAAAAATGGGGAGAGGGGATTTTTGTAACCTCCTTATGCACTGTGAGGTGGCTGAACACCGAGGTTCAACCGATGTTTCTCAAACACAGCCGCTGATAGTGGCTTGTTCAAGATAACATCCACTTTCTTATTAGTGCCCGCATGATCCATTTTAACCATTAATTGTTCAATATTTTCCTTGATAATGTGATATCTTATATCAATATGTTTCTTACGAGAATACTGAATAGGATTTTTTGTATGATCAAATTTAATCTTTTTATCACAGTAAATCACCATTCTTTGTTTCACCTCATCACCAATGTCAGTCAGTTTCTACTTCATCTAAAGTAAATGAGTTCACACCTTTATTGTGGATATATATTCATCTTCAATAGTACTAAGAGAAGTACTTTATTGTTTTTTACTCATCCATCCGACACATTTCTTCCCAATATAGAATACTCTACCATTTGTGGACTTTTTTCCCACTACATCTCTAGCCCAGTCAGCATCCGAAAATGCTGATAGTTTACTATCAAAACCTATAGAAAATTATAAGCCAAAATTGTGAGAAATTTGAATATAACTCATGATTATTTTCACTCATTCCATTTGTTCTTCCTTCATATTACTCTGAAAGTGGGATACTAAGAATGTTGTGACGAAATAAAGTGTTTTGACGGTGTGATTCGTGATTATGACATGATTAATGATCAGAGACAGAGTTCTCTGTAATTACAAGTTTTATAGATTTGAGATCATTGATGGATTGAATTTCGAAATTGATGGTTGCAACGAAGGGAAATGTAAGATGACTCCATGATGATAATGAGTTTTGTGAAATATAATTTCCATGGTTCTCTACGATGGAAGGAGTGTCGCATAAACATGATTTATGATCAAGAAAATTCCTAAAGAGGTAGTGGATCTTTTCAAATGACCAATACTATAAATATGAGGCTACCCTATCCATTTTTCATCAATGATTTGAGGGAAAATCTAGACACTTTGATTTAATGAAGATCATCATGTACATGGATTTTTAAGTGATCTGGTGCATCGCGAGGAGACTATAATTCTTAGCTGATTACCATGCTTTTGGAAGAAGGTTTCTTCAAAAAAATGAGGTATTCCACATTGACATAGTGAGTTTCATGAAAGTAGTTCCGTGAATGTAACGAAGCTTCAAGAAGATAGTTTGTTCTGCAAAGGTAGGGCTGATTCATGAAGATAGTTTGTTTCGTGAAGGTAGGGGTGTTCACGAAGGAGTGTGTATTGCAAAGAGGATTTGTGAAGGGAAGTTTTGAACAACTGATTTTAATAGAAAGGGAATTCAAAGCGCATCAACTTAAGTCCATGATGCAAAGAGTTCCTAATTCTATTTATGGGAAAGAGTCTATAATACAGAATTATTGAAGCGACCTTCAAGTCGATAAACTGAGTTGAGCTTTTCTCCAATCTGTGAGCTAGGGGGAGTCGAAAAAAGTGATATGAGGGGCATAGTGAGTGTTACCTAAATTCTTGTAATGGAATTAATCTTGGAACATAGTGACTGTGACCGTACCTTTTTATTCCACAACTAGTGATGTTTAGTGAATTTTGGTACAACCGACACACTGTCGGTGTATGCTCTTTGGACGTATCCCTTAGTGGTAAACCAAGTAAAAGTTTTTTATAGTCTCTATGCATGTGATTGTTTGATTTCTATTCTCATTTGTCTTACAGGTTAACGAGTTCCTACCAACATGGGAGAAATATCCTTATATTAAAAGAAACATGTGACACCCTGATTCACCCCTCCCCTATTGGGGTATCCCATGGTCCTACAAGTTTTATTAGAGGCTAAAGGTTACTAATGTTAGATATGTTCTTTTCCGTTATGGAGAATTCATCCAATGCTAGGGGAATCCCTCTCTTTGATGGAAGTAATTTTCAAATTTGGAAGAACAGAATGAGAACTCATCTAAGATCTCTTATAATGGAACTCCTATTTTCTTTGGTGTAAGGAATACAAGTTACTAATCCAACATGGATTTCTATGACTGATACAGAAAAGAACAATCCTGATGTATATGCTAAAGCTTAGAATTGTCTAACTATGGATCTTTCTAATTAGATCTATCTAAAGGTGATGAGTTTTACATTAGAAAAGACTCTGTGGGATAAACTTGAATGTATTTATGAAAGAGACATCAAAGTGATGGAGGAAAAATATCAAGTTCTGCATAATAGGTTTGACGATATGAAGATGCATCCTAATGAGAATTTATATTCCTCCTTCAATCAAATTACTAAAGTGGAAGGATCCATTATAGGTATAGGAGAAGAAATCATAGGCATTGATATTGTAAAGAAAATATTGAGAAGACTTCCACCCATTTACAATGAAATGGTTCCAGCCCTAGAGGAAAGAGATATTTACAAACTTTCTTTGGATGATCTGCTGAGAATCCTGGTGGAATATAAAATGAGAGTAAAAACAAAAGATGATATGACTCATGTGAGCAAGGAAATGGCATTCAAATCCCTAAAAAATATAATTTTCAGGAGATATTATTGGTGAGGATGATGAAGAAAAATAAATTATTTCTCTCATTTCCAAAAAGTTCAAAAAAGGAAAATGGAAATTTTATGGTATGTTACCTATGTATTTCTTTCATTGTGGAAGAGTTGGGAACATTGCCTCTCAGTGCTCAAGAAATTTCAAAGATGATGAGAGAGAAGGTGAAAACAATGATAATCCTTAGAAAAGGTTTTTCAAAATGGGATACATCAAATCTTGAAAGAAAGTACAAAAGAAGAGTTTTGTATTTGAAGAGGAAGATGATGATAATAAATTCTATGAAGAAGATGAACTAGAATATAGAAATGGAAACCATAATTCCATGATGGCTACCATTGAAATATTAGAACCATTGACTGATAAATATAGAGATAACCAGTTGAAAACTAATGTTGATATGAAGTTTCAACATAATGATGATTATGACAAGCGTGGGAATAAGTGTGAGAGTTGCGTCAAGTGGAAAGCAATGGTGGGAGAATCATCAGAATATGTTGAACAGCCTGAAGCTAAAATCAAATGAATGGAAGAACCAGTGAAAGTGTAGTCAATAATTCTTGGAAGGATTGACGATGTAGTGAAACTAAATCTCATAATCGAAGAACATGAAAAGGTAATCAATGATATTACCTATAGACTAGAGGAGAATTCCAATACCATAGAGGTACTTGAAACGGAAATTGTTACTTATAGGAGAAAACTAGAGGGTGAATCAAACCTCAAAGAAGGAAGGAAGAAAATAGAATTTGGAAAATTCTCAGATGCTGAGTTGTTGGAAAGAGATTTGTGAGGTTTAGATGGAATTGAAAAGATGTTGAGCGATCAAAGAACCACTTGAATGAGTAATAGAGGAATCAGCTGTGAAGCTCAGACATCAACTACTGGAAATAAATCGAGCCAAAAGAGAAACCACTTTTCATGATAAAAGCCAACTTCAAAATTTTTTACCCCAAAATTTTGGAAAACAATGGGAAATGAAACCACCTTTAATACTGATTTTGGATTGAACTACATGATACATTTCCTTGAAATATCCTTAGGCTTCCATGTGAGGATTTACAAAAAACACAAACCAAACTCCAATTTAAGCAAGGAACAACCCTGGTTCTAACAGAAACTTCTTGATAATGTTGGTGATTAGAAATCTTTGAACATAACAGATCAATTTTTAACTCCTTCAATAAATATTCTAAAATCTCAGTGCCAACTCAAATCTCCACAAAATTTGATATCAACTAACTTTTCCAATATCCTTAAAAACTCATCTAGAATCATGAACATCCTTTCATGAATATTGGATCTGGTTGTACAAATCAGCATCATGATAATTAATTTCACCTTAATGTGAATATTAAGACCCATAGATTATCTCCAGTTCAATTTATTCGGATGTATTTTTATTAGAATGACATCATCCTACACATTACTAAATTGTACTGAATGGATTTAGTCTTCCAATTAGAAACATGTGGATTTATATACATTTTATTTTCTCCATTATTTTATCACATAACCTCATGCATGCACATATAATTTTCACAAAAAAAATCAAATGTGTAGAAAAAATTTCTCAACATTTATCCACCTTTTGTCATGTTTCATTATGCTTGTCATTTTGTTTCCATAGTCAGTTTGATGATGTAATACAACTACTTATTGATTCAATCATGCAATAATCAAGGAATGGTTTGAGCTTTACATTAACTCACCTAGATATATATATATATATATCCTATCAGGGTGATTTCGATCTTATAAAACTAATCTCTTCTATATATCTTCATTTATCATATTATAAAAGTTGGTTATCCACTGTAGTAATATTGTAATCTTCTTAAAATTGCACAGTTTCATTTTTCCATATTCTTATCATAGTTAATAGATCAAATTCAATTTTGCTACAACTTGTAGTTTTGATAATACTCTCTTTATGTCAAATTCATTTCATACTCAATAGTTTTGATGAAATAACCACATCTTCTAATACTTTCAATATTCATCTTATTATTATGAGTCTTTTCCACACTCAAACTTCTTCTTCTAAAAAAGTTTTTGCAACATCTTCCCAGAAACATTACTATAACCACACCTTCCATAAGCCTTTATATTTCAAGTTTCATAACATTTCATTTCTTCATGAGTGAAACCTATCATACATACATGAGGTCATATACATTACAACCAATTATAGGGAGCTCACTCAATGCATTACATTTTTTGACATCAAGTGGAAGTAAATTTGGACAGTTCATGCATGATCTTCTTATTTTTTAGGTTTTCAATCATCTTCTTGGTTTCTAGGGGTGTATGTATTATATATATATATATATTAATAGTACACTCACACATCAACAAACATCTTCCAAGGTATGGAATATGGAATCTCACAATGAGCTCCAATACTTCTCATAGACTCAAGGTATTGACACAATATTACTCTCACTTGGGCTATCTTCTATATAATCCACATACAACATCGAAATATAGTTCACATGATCCCTATTATATCTTCCTCAGTGTCATATCTACTCAATGAATTTTCCACAAGCTATTGACAAAAAATAAAATATATTCTCATCATCATCTGAAGGATACATTAACTTCCCCATTTGAATTTATTTTCAACCCAAAATATTATTTAAATACAATGAGTTTTTTCTCCCACTTATTTAAAATAAATTCAAATTATACTGTACAAGGGATCAATTTTCTCCACCTTAATGATCTAAATTTGAATCCCACTTATTGACATCTAGAGGTGAGGGAGGAAATTTTATAATTTTTTCCTTCTCCCCTTTTATTACATTGAATTGAATGTAAACCATGAATTTAATAAGAGAAGGATAATAACATTTTTCTTAAAGCAATAAGCCACATATCAACCAAATCTATGTCTAGGTGGTCCATGATCATTGTAGAAAACAATAGGGATTAACTCAGACATTAATTTTTTTAATAAAATTTATCTGGTGATGCCAAATTTTATAAAACCTTTTTTTAGAGTTAAATTTATCATATTTTAATTAATCTTACTATCCTACATCTATCTCAAAAAATGGATCTAAAAGAATCAAACATAAAATTACAGGTTTCTTTCCATTTGAAAATTTTTCTATCATAAAAAATAAACACCTCCCCATTTCATTTAAACTTTATTTTTCATTTAAAAATGTAAGAGTATGGGAAACATACCTCATAGTTGAAAAAAACATCAATTCTTTGGATTTTATATATTTGTAACTTCTTCACCATAATGAAAATATTCAACCTCTAAGTACTTCAATGTTCACTTTCCTTGAAATTTAGAATCTAGTATCATTTATCCTTGGTTAAATAGATTTTATTTCTTTAATTTTAATCTTTTATATTATATGGAATAACCAAATTTAGTTTTTCTCCACCAAAAGTGGTGAATTCCATTTTCTTTCATTTTATGTCTCCCATTGAATTACATCAACTTCAATAAAACATTTTATTGAAAAATTGTTTGAACCAATATGAAAAATTATGGTATTACATTAAATTGGTTAGAGTAACAAGTATGGTAAATATTTATTTACTAAAAAACTCACGTTACATTATTTTTTTGTTCATGATTTCACACTCAGTTTTCTGATCAGTTTTATTCTTGGGTAACATAGAATTGTTATTCTTATTTTAACCTTTCACATTCTATGACGAGTTCATATGAACATCTTCTAGTAAGGAAATTTAACCCTTATTTTAATTAATTTTATATTCCTTTCTTCTTCTAACTGATCATGCCATATTTTTAGACAAACCTTCAGAACATGTTCAAATTTTAATTTCTTTAGTGATTTCTTCACAACAAACCTTGTAGCATATTACATTTACTTATTGATTTTTTCTATGATCTCCTTTTGTTAACATATCTGAGAAAACATTTTCTAGGATCATGGAAAACCTTCTATAAAAATCAACACAACTTCTTATCTTTTTAAAAGTTATCCATATGTGGTAATTTTTGGTGAACCTTATATTCCTCATCAGATATTTATTCCACCATTATAGTATAATTATATCTTTATTAGACCGATTCAGTTTGTTTCTTAATCTTATATCCATTAACAAAACAATCCATGCAGAGTATACCATTGTCTATAAAGTGACCTTTTCTTCTAAAAAATTAACATCTTTTCATAGGTATAAAATATCCCATTATTTTCTTCTTAAGCATAACCATCTTTCTAAATCCCCTTTATTTACTCCCAAAGGTAAAATTATATTCTATCTTAAATCCAATATTATTTATATATTGTTTCATTATTCCATTATTTGTATATTTATTATTTTAGGTGGATGAATACCGACACTCATTATCACTATGACAACTTCTTTCAAAATTTTGATAGAATATTTGAAGATATTCATATATGTTGGATATGAGAAGATTTATGTTCTTACATGTACTTTGATTAAAATCTTTTGAATATATACTAATTTTTGTTGAAACCCCCTTAATTTTGGAAATATATTCCTTTCATACCATGTTATATTATTCGAACAATTGATAACATGTGTCTGAAAATTCCAAAACACCAAGAGTAGTTGATAAGTCTTGGGGTCTTCCTTTATGTTAAAATTTTTTTATTGGAATAAAATTTTAGATTTTTTAATTTTATATAATTATTTTGGAAAACCATTAGGATAAATATATATAATATTTATTATTTTCTTCCTCCTTTACTAAAGTGGTGGGTTTCTCACTTTTCTCTACCCATGTTTCTCTAGAACTACAACCTTCACCATTCAATTCATTGGAATTAGTGCACATAGATTCATAAAATTATAGTATATACTTCTCATTAATCCTATCATAAGGTGAAAAATTTGATGGTATCATACATCATCTACTGTTGGATTGATTCTTTTGTGATGCTAGAATTTTCATAGCAGAAACAATTTATTTAATTTCATGTATTGATTTAACATGAGTAACTTATCTTTTCAAAAATTATATTTCCAACCCAAGATACATTTAACATAAAGTGTTTTTTATTATTAAAGAAATTTAAATTAATCTTTACATTCATATTTTAGGTATTTAATTGTCTCATCATGAAAATTAGTCATCTATTTCAATGAATAAGAAAGATCGTTTAATATTTTTACCATAATCTATATTTGATTATTCTTGATATCAAGGATCATTTTGTGATCATCCTCTAGTGTATGGAATTTTTCACTAACTTCCTTAAGAACCACTTTATCACAAGATATCTTATGAAATTATTCTTTTACTAGGGGAAATTAATCAATAAAATGCTGAAACAGTGTTCCTTTTCTTTTATATTTTTTTAAAAAAGGTAGTGCTTTAGTCAAAGACCAAGGCACAATTTATTTAAGATAAAATAAGAGGTTACAAGAGTCAAAAGGATGTGTGTTTTCTATATTCATTGTCATAAATCTGAAAAAGATCAAGAGGGATTGCATCAAGCCAGGTCATCTCCTGGTTAACTCCCATGTTTGCAAGTGCATCCGCAACCTTGTTTGCTTCTCTGAAATCATGAGTGGTGAGAAAGTTGATCTACAGAAGAGTGTCGAGGCACTTCATTCAGCGAGTAGTGAGTGGCCAGGATAGATGAGTCATCCCCTTCCATATTGCTTGAATGATTGTGGTTGAATCACTTTCAATCAAAATATTCCTCCATCCTTTTTGAAGTGCATAGTTGACAGCATGGGTCACACCCATAATTTCAGATTATAGTTATGAGATAGTGCCAAAACCACTGAAAAAACATCCATGGAATATACCAAGATGGTCTCTAAAGATCGCTCTGCAACCAGAAGGGCCTGGGTTTCCTTTGGAGGCACCATCAACGTTCACCTTGATCCATCCTGGAAGCAGGACCTGCCAGAATACTTGAATGGTGCGTTTGGGTTGTCTGAAGATGCCTTCAATGCGAATTCTCTGAAGAATATAAAAGTCCCTAATAGTATTATTGCAGTGAGCCTTTTTAATTGAGGCAGCCTCACGTGTCGCAAGGAGGATCCGGGCTTTTCCTGAAATTATATTTGGTGAAGAATTATTATGAATCATATTGTTTCTATCATACCAGATCACACAAAGAAACCCGGTAATGGAAGAGAGGAAGATATTCTTGATTTGTTGAGATTCCTCTTACTGGACACATCTCTTTAATTGTGATCCAATAGTGTTGGATCCTTCATTCCCTTATTCTATAATCATGACTTCTACTACTTATGAGATTATTTATCCTTCCAACTCTGCCTTATTTTGGTTAAAAATTCCACTTTTTCACTATCACGAATAAATTTCGTTTTCATTAGCTTAGGTATTAATTCCATATATTCACGGGAAATACTTTCATCAAATTATTTAAATACAAACTTCATGTGAATCTATGAAAAAAAGGAAAAAAACATATAGGGAAAAATAGATAGAACCTATGCTTTAAATCCAATTTACAGAGACTATGAAGTGACCCTAAGAGGGATAATTATTTAAGGAGGACCACATTTGTATTGATTATTTTCAAATTATATTTCTTGTTTCATTATTTTTATCAAACATCTATTATTGGTTATGATAAAGGGATCTTAATAATGATACATCAAAACTTTTACATTATGAAATATATATAGTGAAAAGTAAATTTCACATAGATAATTTTATAAGGTTTAGTGTCAATGTACTAACCTACTCCTAGCCATGTCGACTCCCATTGATTCATATATTTTTCACTAATTATATTTTTATAATTTAAATATATAATGGTATGTTATTATCCTTAACCCATAGTGTGCCTCACATACATAGATTCTCCAAAAAATAGTGACTCCCTTAAGTTGAAAATATTCTTCTAATCCTGAATAGGTCTTCTATGGAAAATTTTTATTCTATTGGAGTACATTCATATCCACCTTTTTCTACATCTAGAGAGCTGAAGTTTGTGCCCTCAAATTTCATCCTTAAAAGTTGATGTTCTAGTATTCTAAAATTTATTCAAAACATGGTATTCTTGTCTTTTTGAAATCTTTGACTCAACTAAATCATCATTTTAGGATCTATTTGGTAACCTACTCTCATAATTTTTATTCTCTTCATCCAACAACCTCTCTTAAATTCTATATAGAATTAAAAAACTATTCTTTGAATGAGATCAATCATTTTTTATAGTATCAAAATTCCTGATAAGCTTGGTAATTTTAAAATTTTAAACATTATGTGTCACTTTTTAACACCAATAACAAATCATCTAAAACCATTGAGTCCACTCAAATCTCTATAAAATCTTGAATCAACCCACTTTTCAAATCATCCTAAAAAATTAGTTAGAATAATCATATTCCATTTTTCAATATCTTATTTGGTACGATTTATAATTTCCTTAAATAATTTTTAAATCATGAAAATTAAAATTCAATCGTATTATATTTGGTTCAATTTATATAGATGAATTATTGTAGAAATGATTTCTTTTGTTACTTCACTCAATCATACTAATTTCCTTAGGTCTTCCAATTTTAAAAAACTACATGCATGTGCATTTTATTTTATCTACTATCTAATCAAACAACCTCATGAGTAACTATACTATTTCTACTTGAAATTTTCAATTCATATGAAAAATTCCTAATGATTTATCCAACTTTTTTTCATGTTTTTTATACCTATCATCTAGTTTCTATAGTCGATCCTCTAATATAAAACCATTAGTTACTTATTCATGAATGTAATAATTATTTCATAGTTCAAACATTACATTTACCTAAATGGATGTATATATATATATATGCATCATTTCAAGTGTGATTTACTTATTCCACAAATTATCCCTTATGGATATACTCATTTAGCATGTTATAAAATATTATAATAA
Organism: Viscum album; assembly: GCA_963277665.1. Classification (NCBI taxonomy): domain Eukaryota; kingdom Viridiplantae; phylum Streptophyta; class Magnoliopsida; order Santalales; family Viscaceae; genus Viscum; species Viscum album. The sequence goes on from OY728160.1 coordinate 1,739,708,330, forward strand.
ATTTTAGTAATAATTTCATCCTTTGAAACCACACAGTTTTACTTTTCCAAATTGTGGTCACTATTATTAGATTATCTTTTTTTATACTATAAATTATCCTTATGATAATACTATATTTGTTTCACCTTTATTTCATTCCCAAAAGCATCCTTGAAATCACCATGACTTATAGATCTTTCAATACTCATTATCTGATAAGGAGGCTTCTCCATAGATAGGATTCTTATTTTGGAAATCTATTAGCAACACGTTCTGATAATAAGAACTATTTCCACATCTTCCATAAACCTTAATATTCTGGGTTTCATAACATTATGCTTCAACAAGATTTTAACCTGTCATACCTTCATGAGTTCATATTCATCACCTTCAATTCATGTATGATAACTCAGTGCTTTATTTCTTCATGTATCATGTGGATTTAATTATGGCTAGTTCTTGCATAATCAACTAATTATATAATATTTAGTATTCTTTTTGGTTTTTCGACATATTTCTCTTGATTTTCAATATGTATTAATTTTAAACTCAAGCTCTGATCATTTTATTTCATTTAATGGATTTTTTCATATCATGATATGATTTTCAACTTCAAGCAGACCCAAGGTATTAATATAGTGACATTCATGCTAATACTATTTTTTATATAATCATCATATATAACAAAAATCATGTTTTTCGGATCCCTCTTACATTATCACTCAACTATACATGCACAAAAACATGGGAAACAACCAATATACTCATATGACACTAATAATACAAATAATGAATTCATAAAATAGTATAAATGGAATTATCTACTACGTTATCAGTATATTTGATCTAAAACACATATCTTCCCTTTTTAAGAATTATATAGATATATTTTATATTCTCATTTAGTGTAAACCCCAATTTCTTTCATCCAATGATCCTTACACTTACCTTTCATCTGGTAATGTTTTGTATTGTAAATATATTGTTTCTAATATTCTCATTTTTCTTAATTCAATGATTTTTACACAAATAGATTCTAATTTTTTTCACCTTGGGTGTGATTTAAATATTACATAAATTCATTTATTTTCATGTTATTCACAATTTGTTTTCTGTAACTTATCATAACATGTGTAATCAAAAGTTATTTCAACATATTCCAATAGATCTTATTGTATATGAATTAAACATATTTTCACCTAAAATTTTTCCATTTAAAAGTGGTTTAACAAATATTTTATTTAGTTTCCTCCAGTTCTCCTCGTTTGGACAAGTTATTTTTCTCGATCAAGATATTTTTTATGTTGATGTTGCTACCTTTATCACATTTCATTAAATTAATGTGTTTCAATGAAATATTGTATGACGTGTTTATATAAATTATGGTAGAATGATCTCCATGAATATACCACATGAATTCTCTCAACGAATTCTGCCTTAATCTTCATGAAACACTGACTTCACTTCACTTCATTACTTTTGATGAAATGAGTTCCTCTAATCAACATGTTAGATCATATGATCTTCCTTAATTTAATATTGTGAAAGTAGATTATGAATCTATGGTGTTCCTTCTTCTAATAGATCCAACATATGATGTATAAACATCTGATAGACTTACATTTGAAACATCCATAAGTAGCATAAATGTCAACTAACTCACTGACTTTTCCACAAGCTACTGAAAAAAAATAAAATATATCAAAGTTATCATATTATTGGAATTTCAGCCTCTTGATAGGTTTAATACCTAACCATATATTCTCTAATATAGTTATTAAGAGACATGATGAACTAAAAAAGGCTACCAATTCATGAAACCCATTCAATCTATTATTTCATCCCTTTTTATGATGTTATAATTCCCTAGTCTATTTGTACCATTAGGATGGGGAGGGTGAAATAGTGGTACACTTTGAATATTCATTATTTCAGTATTAACCTATTAGAAATGTAAAATTATTGAACTTATTAACATTAATTAACTCAACCTCACATCATATGGAACCAAAGTAAACAGATCACCACACATAATGATTTATAATGTCCAACAATTAAAACATAATTCTTCCTATGATTGGTTTATCTCCCCAATGAAAAATTCTATGCTATATATCCAAGTGGTTAAAATACATAAATTATCAGTCTTATCAATATAGCATTCCACTATGACCCTGTCCTAGAGTCCCATGAGAGAATACAACTTCCCATTACCAACTTTTAATATTTTTTCTAGAATGGGAAATTTTTTCTATTGATCTTGCTTTATGTATTACCTCTTGATATTGATCTCCCTCTATGATCATAGTGGATCATCTAGTTTTATTATGCTTCTCCAAAAACATTGATTTCTAATAATTATGATTTTGTCTTCATGTCTTGCTCATTATTATTCATATATTCAATGATCTAAATTTTCTCAACCCCTTGAACAATTTGGAATGCATGTATCCTTCTTTATGAATGGATCTAAGATTATATTTCCATATTATTTCCTTCATAAAGTTTTTTATTGGGTTCTCAATATTTCTCATGAACTACACATATTCATTCTTACTTTTTTCATATATATATATTCATAATATAGTTGTCTCTATTAGGTTCTATAATCTAATTTTGGAAACTCTAGGATCTTTGACATCAATAATCTCATCTCATTAAATAAATTAATAAAATGACCAATTTTATTTTCATTTTCAAACTTTTTTGAACTATTTATCAAATTATATACTTAAATCCCATAATATTAAGATATTATTTTCTTTATGTTATATTGAATATCACAACATCTTATTCCCATGAAATCCATATATTTTAATATATTGAAATAGCATATCCATGTGTTCATGGGACCATGACATGGAATCTCATATTACCACATGGAATTCATCTTGACCCTCAACTTGAATTATGAACCATTTGAATGATCACAATGTTTGAATCCTTTAATCACACTTCTACAACATTGACTGACTTAATTCTTAAATTATCCAGAATAAATATTGTATAATTCTTAGAATATTAATGCCTCAACAATCTCATAATTTCATTTAGTACATGACTATTATATAGTGTCAAATCACTCATACATAGATCAATTTTTATCATATATGACTCATATGAAGTCTTAAAATACTCATATGTAGATGTGGAAATGACAAAAACATTTAGTAAAATCACCCACATGCAAGTATAAATGACCCATACATATGTCATTCATTTTCCAAAAACTCAATCCTCAGTCCATAAATGAATCATACACAATATATAATGACTCATAAATAAGTAATAATAATACATAGTAATATTTAATGACTTTTATTGAACTTTTTAATGATATTTATGCAATTGTAATGTGTGCTAATTTTTATAACATATTTATAAGTGAATTATATGAAATATGTGACATAGGTAGACTTATATTAACCTATAATTTTATAATTAATGTAATGGTTCTAAAAATAATTTCAATAACTCCTCATACCCTCCCAATAAACTCAAATCATCATCTAAAGAGTCTTAATCATTTGATATAGTATCTTTCATACTTGGTTCTTCCGTGGAAGTTTTTTTTCTACTCCTTAAAACATTATCTAGCCTATATAATATTCCCTTTAACAAAATTAATCTAAACCCAATAAAAAAATATTATTTTTAATACCAATTCTCATTCATGAGAACTTTTTCATGAAAATTAAATAACAACACATTAATAATAATATATAAAGGGTTCCACATTTAATATTTCAATCCAATGTCTTCAAGAAACAAAAAAAATCTTCTTTCCTATTTCTAATGAATGAATCTCACTCATTATAAGTTGAATAGGAATAAACTAGACTGAAAAAATGAAAATTCATCTTTACAATTCCATTTAAGATTATTAATCCCCCCTTATTGTTTTTTAAATACGGAAATTATTCCAACTCCTTCAGAAACTCAATTTTCTATTCTCTCCATTATTGAAAATAAATAAAAAACTACATAAAAGATGATTCTCCATATTCTCATCTTCAGGATCCTTTAACGGTTCTGTAACAACTTATTCTTAACCCCTTTTCTTTTTAATCACATATTGATCCAATTATAGAGGGAAGAGTGAATTCACATGTTTCTGTAACAAAGAGAATTTTGAAAGTCATATCAGTGTGTATGTGAGATAAAATGCTTTAGAAAACAAGTGTGAATAACCAAGGTGATAAAATCTATCCATATACTAATATATATGTGATAATAAATCAAAACAACTCACTTTTGGGATTCTCATCATGTTTTAATAGAACATTGTGACTTGCACTCATATTCAACAAATTAATTAGAAAAATTAAACTACATGATGAATAACACCCACTTTCTCCTTCATTTTCATCAATTAACAATCCAAGTTATAAACATGATAGATAAAATAAACATAAGGATGTAATTTCAATTGATAAAACCCAGTTTTAGTTTCTTTTTTTGTCTAGAAATTCGAGATTCACATAGTTTGTGTTGTTTTGAAAACTCCCCCTCTGGATGGATCCTATTTTCCAAAAGGCGTTAAATACCCTAGGGGTGAATTAGAGTTTGATAGATTAATAAATTATCCCTTAAGATCTTCTTTCATTGTCAACTAATACGTACTTGTATCTCTTTCCCATAGAAATGTATGAATAGAAATTAAATGATGAACAAGACACAAAATATTTCCTTGGTTCACCCTTACCAGGATACATCCAAGGATCATACAACAACAATGGCACAATGTACCAAATCTACTAAGGATTAGTAAAAAAATACAAGGTTTGGGATAGATCACTTCTATTCCCAGGATCACTTCCTTTATAATGTTTCAGGTCATCTCACTACTTTTCAAAGGGTCACACCCTAACTCTCTTTCGATGGCTCACTGTCAGTGGAAAGGATCAGCTTCTTCTTATTCCATTACTCATTGATCCCGAAAGTATCCACACATAGTTTATGGGTATGTAGGTCCATTAATTATCAATAATGAATGCATCCTAAAGTATATGTAGATGCTCTGTTAATGTTTTGTTTTCACCCGATAGATGAAATCCACGTTTTTGCATAATGTCAGTTTGAAGGAATTACATTCATGAACTATTTTAGTCCCTCTATGAAATTTCTTTCAATCACATTGAACTATCTTGAATCCTCCAGGAACTATCTTGCTTCCTCTTTGAACTCCCTTGATCCTCTGTGAACTACATTGAACTGGATGGTGTGAGTGGTTCACAGATGTATTTTTCTTCGTAGATTGAACCTACTTCACAGACAACCTTTTCTTCATGGGATTACTCAGATTCATAGTACCTTTTTTTTGATATCTACTTATCCCCTAAACCCCCTTTTTTAACTTTTCTCACAAACTCTCTACTTCACAGAATTGATGCCTATAAACTACTTCCTCCTTCAAGGATTCCTCCCTCCTGAACTACTTTAGTCTTCCCCAAATTATTCAGGTGATGACCATATCTAATGAAATTATCTTATGTTTATGATGTGATTAGGGTCCTTAATATAGGTAAATAAATCCCAAAAAACCTGCTAATCACAAATACCCACAACTCCAATGTGATAAAACCTTCACCACGAAGTGCTACGTGGTCTGCATAGCACCTTAATACTTTGCGGCAACTGATTAAATTTGTAAACTAACGTCCCTTTTTGGATCTTCAATTCACTACATAAATTGCAAAAAATGATGAAACTATTGTGAAAAATACTTTGTGGTCCATGAACTACTATCAGCGAACATGATGCCTCGTGGTCCATCAACTATAGTTCGCAAACTCCATCCTTTGCGGTTCATGAACCATTCTTCATGGTCCACATACGGTGTCCCACAAAATTCATTGCGGAAAAAATTAATTTTCTATTAAACAAACTCCTGATTTAAGGCCCATGATTTTGGAAAACACTATGAAACTACACCACCTTAAATAATTATTCTTCGAATACATCATTTATACTAATTAGTAGTCTTGTGGCTTTGTCTACCCACAAAATCACCCTACAAACACCAAGATGGATCCTTGAAGTATTTTTTTCCCAAAATCTCACCCTTTGGGTTTTTTGAAAACTTTTTAAATTTTGATACCTTACTAATGATTTTCTAACTTCTTCCCCAATTTGATTCTTCTAATTTATATAGCGATCTAATATTTAATCAACACATACTCCAAGTGCACATGAGCTTTTATAGGAATGAGAAACAAGTGTAGAATGAAAAGTTCATCAATAAATCAATTCATTCAAGACCACATAATTAATTTCATCATGAACACCATCTATCATGACATATAACCATTAATATATCACCTTTAGCATTATCAGATTTAAAACTCCCCATATATTAATTCTCTCCCTATAATATTCTCCCCTATCTTAATTAAGATATTCCACCCCTTTTATAGCCACAAATTCTTCTCCTTTGTCAAGGAACCCAAAGGTCACCTCATTTTTGTCTGTAATTAGATAAAGAATATAGACCAGTACATTAGGGAAAAAACTATAACTTGGGGAGATAGGGTCCCACATCCACACTTTTTTAGGTATGGGGATTCGACAAAACTCCTGGAACTAGTTGATTCCTTTCAAATGATTCTATGGGTAAGGTCGTTGTTAGAATTTTTTCAACCTGTAGTTCTATAGACACATAATTAAACTTCAAAATACCTTTCTCTATATTTCTCTATGATAAAACAATACATAAAAAAAATTAATTTTTTCCTTGAGTGATGGACTAGATTTTTTTTATGATTTATATTACTTGAATTGTCACATTTTTTTTGATCAGATACTTCACATTATCTCCCATATCATTAAGCTACTGCTTCATCAATAATAATTGCATGTATTCTTGAGTATCCACAAAGTATTTAGCTTCTGTAGTGCTCAATGAAATGTAACCTTATTTCTTTCTTATCTAATAAATAAACAATCCACAATGATAGAATGTACCACCTGATGTTTATTTTCTATCATCTATTGAACCAGACCTATCCTCATCTGTATAGGCCAATAAATTTTATTGGGATTTGGAATAGTATATTTTACCGAAATCCACAATGATATAGATATTCCACAGTATTATTTTTAATACATGTAAGTGGATTTATTGGGGATTAAATTGATATGTTTATTCTTGGCGTGTTTCAAAAACTATATCAGGTCTTGTCCCTATCAATTATAATAGACTTCCAATGAATTTCCTCTATTATGTGACATTAACTACATTTCTGTAATCATCCCATGAATGTTTCATATGGGAATTCATTGAAGTTTTCCTCTTTTTTGAGTTATCCCTTAAAAATATTTTTAAAACCAATTTTTCATATTTATATTGAGAAATGGATGTTCAATTCTATCGTTGTCTCTCCTATAAACCATGGAAAACAATAGTTGACCAATCATTGACATTTTGAATTCACTTTTCACGATTTATATGAATTTTGTCCACTATTCTTCATCTGATCCACCAAATATTATTTCATTGACATATACCAACACCATCATCCTTTTATTACAATCATTATTGAAATATATATTGTAATCAACTCCTCTATGCTGAAATTAAAGAAACTAACAAATTATTGAATACCACACTCTTAGAGATTGTTTCATCCCATAAAGTGACATCCTCAGCTAAAAACTCTTCTCTCATGTTCATGAATTAGAAAACCATGTTTCTACTCAATATAAACTTATTATTAGTGAACTCCATTTAGAAATGATAACTTGAAGTCCATCTGGAAAACATTGAACCATCTTTACACTTTTATGGCCAAGAATAATCGGATTCTCTCTAGCCTCGCAACAGGTAGAAATGGTTCATAAACATCAATACCCCCTATCCAGGAGTACCCTTTTCACACTAATCATGCTTTTTTTGAATAACTATTCTATCTTCATTTATCTTTTTATTAAAGGACCATTATTCCCTAATGTAATTTTTATCTGTTGATCTTGAAATAATCTCCCATGTTTGATTCATCTAAATTTTATCAAGATCTAAACTCATATCCTGGACCAAGTTATCATATCTAGTTTCTTTTTCAAAAAATTTAGGATCTACCAATGATAAGAATGACTCTTATTGTAGAGTCTTTATCCTCATTGTCTACACTGGTTCCGTCTGGTCATTGATTATGTTATGTCTATCAATTTATTCTCTTCTCATCGATATTTCTACAAATATTAGTTAGTACTCATTTTTTATTTTCTAATTCATATTCTGAATCAACCACTAGAACTAGAAAATTCCCCTAAAATGATTATCTCTTCATCACTATCCTCCTGAGACCGATCATGTATTTTCTGAATATTCTTATAATTGTCTACTATAGTTTCATTATTACTTTCAACTACCTTTACAAGGCTCTTATTGAAGCGTTTATATACTTTGGTTTTCTTTGATTAACCATGAAATATCAGTACATCTCCATTATATTAAACTTCTTGTGTTTCTCTTTATTGAGAATGAAATACTTACTTACGAATAATGTAATGTACTTTAACATTGGATTATTTGAATAACATAGTTCATATGGAGTTTTCTTTTCTTTCGGACATAATAACCCTCTATTTTATGTGTATACTCATGTCAATACTTCTTCATTCCAAAACATCTCTGGAGGGTCTTTACTAAAGAGAACTGTTCTATCGATGTTGTTGATAATTCAATTCATTCTCTCGACTACAAAATTTTTCTATGGACTTCTTACAACTGAAACTTGGTGCCTTATCCCATGTTTCATGAGATGTTCCTCCACTTCCCTATTTGTGAAATATATTCCATTATCAACTTAGATATTCTATATTATTTGACCGTGAATATTTTCGACTTCCCTTTGATAAGTTTTTATGCACCTGTATAACTTAGAATTATGAGTGATGAGTAAAACTCAGTCCATTATGCTAAAATAATCAATTAAGAGAACATAATATCTCATTCCATAAATATCTCTTGGTGAAATGGGTCTGCATACAATAATATTCAAAACTCAAGAACATCTTTTTGACCTTTTCCCTTTTTCTTTAGATGTATTTTGAATGATCTTCCCTTGTAGAAAAAAATCACACACATGGGTTTGATCACATTATAACCTAGGGTTGTCTTGAGAAGTATCACATTTAACCAAACCTTTTACTAATGTTTTGATCAAATGACCAAGGATTTTTTGTCACTATTTTTTTCTTCTTCCTTGGAAAAAAACACATATATTCTTCTCCACTAACATGGTAAATATTACCTTTATTATTCTTTCCCTATAAAAACATCAACATATTTTCCAATAATGATAAATAATTTATTTTATATGATTATTGAATATCCTGAGTCACATAGTTGACTTACACTTAGCTGTATGTGACTATGTCCTTCAATAACTAAGACATCTACACATCTCATATATTTTCACCCAAACATGGAATTTCACGAGCCAATATTTCTCAAGCCTTCATCATTACCTAATATTACAATACATTCCTCATCATATCTAATTTTTTCAACATTTTCTTATTTCCAGTCATATGAGAGTTGCGTCCACTATCAGTGATCCACATTCCAGTGCGATCTTATTCTTTGAAAGCTATATCTATAACCATGACCAGTTCATCTCTTTTCTTCCTGATCTATGTCTTTGACTGATATTGTTGATTATGCTCGGATTAGGATAGGCCAACTTCATCTTATAATGCTACCAATATATTTTTTTTAGTTCATTTGATGATAAATTGAGTTTGTTCTGATGAATACATTAAGTATGCTTCGATAAAATTTTCTACTTCGATGATGAGAAATATATTTACATGTGTCCAAATACTCCACATAAGAAATAGTGAATATCTAATGATGTCCTAGAGAATGTATCTCTGTATGGTTTTCTTTGTTGGACTTTTCCCTTAAGTACCTATTTTCTATGGAACATAAATTTTGTGCACGTCCAATCTTTCAAAAATAATAACATACACCGTGGGGTGAATTCCTTAGTGTCATTATTCCACCACTAGATTCCCTTAGGTTCTATGAATCTTCTGGTTATGATTCATACCCAAATCAATATTTATCCTTGGAGAGGGAGCCTGTGGTTTATCTTGAACCATTAATGCTTTTTGTTTGTGATCAAAACCCATATTGGTTGTATCATTTTGATATATAATTTTACTTTCCTAACACTATATTTTCTTTTACTATAACTCTAGATTCTAATTTTACTTTTTTTAATAACCTTTTCATCCTTCCTTTACAGAATCATGAGTTTCTCAGGATTTTTCACTTTCATTCACATACTTACAAATTCCTCCTCTTGTTCTTTAATATGTTTGATTTTATCTTTTATAGTATTTTTTCAAAATATCGGTTTCTATTTTATGTTCTTCAATTTTTAGTTTGTAATCAATAAACTTTTTTTTAGCTTTCGAGCATTGAAGATTGAATCCTGTCCATTTCATCCTATTGCTCATATTTTTCTTCTTTCTTCTATTTCATATAGAATTTGGCATCATTAAACACATTGTTGGATTTTTTTTGTCATTCCAAATATCTATCTCTTCAAGAGAAACATATAATTTGATATGAAGTTCTACTATTCCTTTGACTTATACTTTATCATTTTCACTATTTTCCCTTGTTTGGGAATTTCTGTTAATTTACACCATAGAATATTCTTCACGTTCCTTGAAGTCCTCTAATTTTTATGCCATATATTCTTATGAACTTCCGTTATCTTTTGAATGAAGAGTATTCATTTTAGATAAATTTCTCATGGTACTCCTCATACCTTTAATATTGTCTAAATACGTTTCCCAATAATTTATTCATTGTCATCATCCTCATCATGAATCATCATAGGAAACTTTTCTAAAAGATACCCATTATGTCCACATCAAAAGCATGCAAGTGGATGTTTCCCTTTGATATTTCCTCTTCCTATTTATAGATTTGAGGAGATAAATGGCATGAAATTATCCACATGATATTCCTTCTAAATATCTTCAATAGTGATCTTCTTCATGTCCATGAATTCTCATTATTCAGATGTCCCCTTTTCCACATTATCATTATCATCATCTTTCATGTCATATGCGTTTAGAGTATTGTGCAAGCTTTCCAATGTCAACTCCATTGGATCATTTTATTCCAATAAAAATAATTTTAGATTAAACCAAGGTGGTTGTTTTCTAAATATTTTCTTATCAATATTTATATCTTCAATAATTTCTCTAATACCATGAATTTCTTCGACAACAATAGTAACCTGAGAAAAGAATGTATCGACATATTCATTAGGGTGAATTCTCAGATACTCATACTTGTTCCATAGAAGATAATGTTTTTCTTATCTCACATTTGAGTGACAATAATAAATATTTAGAAGCTTTTCCCACATAACATGTGATGATATACATGACATCACCTTTGAATATATTACCTTGGATAAGGATCTCTATAAATCATTGATTCATTTAGTATAATCATCCAATTATCTATGTTCTTCTTCTAATAAAACATTACCATCCATGTTGATATAAATACGATGCATTGCATCTATAAATACTTCCATACCCAATGATTGAAAGAAGTGGTTCATTCAATTCTTCTATAGATAATAATTTTTTCCATCAAAGATCCAAATCTATTTGCAATTAACTGCATCCATCTCTCCAACTAAGAGCGAACCACTGACTTTCAACATTTATCTCTGATAAAAATTGTTAGCCCAACTAGGTTAAATACCCTGGGAGGTGAATTAGGGTATGGAAGATTAAAACAACTACCCCTTCAGATCATGTTTTGTTGTTTTACAAAACATTATTCTCTCTCTTTCCCATAGAAATGTATGAACAAAAATGAAATCATGCAGGATGAAAAATGATTTTACTTGGTTCACCCTCACTATGATACGCCCAAGGAGCATACAAAGAGAATTTTCTGATGTACCAAACCAACTAAGAATCACTTCCAAAGTAAAGGGTTTGGTATAGATCAATTATATCCCCTCGATCACTGACTTTACAATGATTAGGATCCAATCAATGCTTTCCCAAGGGTCACTCCTTAACTCTATTTTGATAGCTCACAACCAATGGAAAAGATCAAATTCTTCCTCTTCCCTTTTTCACAACTCTAGAAAGGATACACACATTGTTTACGGGCATATAGGTCCCTTCACTATCAATAATTAATACATAAAAAACTGTAGGTATATGCCCTATTGAAGTCCTATTTTCACTTGGTAGATGTAATAAACATTTTAGCATCAAGTTAGTTTTTGTAAATCACATTCCTGAAATTTTTTAGTTCTTTTGTGAACATCCTTACACCCACCACGAACTTTATTACATCCTCTATGAACTTTATTGAATCCTTCTCGAACTGCCTTGAATCCTCAGTGAACTACTTTTCACCATGTGTCATGAGTTCTTCAATGACACATTTTTCTTCACAAACCGCCCATATTTCCTTGATGAAAATTCCTTCAGAGGTTTCCTCTACTTCATGTTCCATTATCCATTTCAATCTACCAATCCCCACAAACCCCTTCTATGATCAGTTCTCACAAACTATCTCCTTCGTACAATTTATCCACACAAACTACTTCCTCCTTCTCTGAATCCTCCCTATTGAATCACTTAAGTATTCCACAAATTCATCTAGTGATGATATTATCTAATGAAATTATTTTTTTAATGATTTTATTAGGGTCCTCTATATAGGAAAATAAATCCTACAAAACCTACTAATCACAAATACCCACAACTCCAATGCAGGACAAACATCACCATGAACTTCTATGTGGTCCACATAACGCCTTAATTCTTTACAGTGGCCGATATAATCTACAAATGAAAATCCATTTTAAGCTCCTTAAATAATCACCTCAATTCGAAAAAGGATGATCCTCCTAAGAATGATTATTTCTAGTCCATGAACTAAGGTAAGTGAACTCCATTCTTCATGGTCAACAAACTTGATTCTTCACGATCAGCATGTTGAGTCAATAAGGTTTCCTTATGACTTTTCCATTCCTTCATGTTTTGAAAATCACGAACACATTATCTTAAGGGAAATTTTATTTTCCCAAAGTTTCATCTTGATAAGGAAAATTTTCCTTCCACAATGAAATATATCCTTATCATGTTTTCATTTTTCATTATTTTAGTCTAACTCATTTTATGTCTAGGTATAAAATTCAGTTTCATATTGAAAACCTCAGAATCTTATAAATACTTAGATATAGCATTATTTTTTCAGGATCCTAATTCAGGTTCTAAATTCTTTGAATTAAATTCTGAAATTTTTGAATTCAGACTTCGAATTCTTCTATATTCAGACTCCGAACATTCTGAGTTCTGACTCCAAATTATTCTGAATTCAGACTCTGAACATTCTAGGTTAAGGTTCCAAATTCTTATGAATTCAGACGCCGAACTTTCTAAGTTCAGACTCCGAATTCTTGTGAATTCAGATTCCGAATTTCCTTGAAATTCAGACACTAGAATTCTATATAATTCAGGTTCTGAATTCTTTTGAAGACAGAATATGAATATTCATGTATTATAGACATCAAATGGTTTTTTTGGTAGAATCCAATCTTTTATTTTTCCTTACACTCAAAAAAATTATTTTAGTTAAGCAACCATATTTTTTGCTTTCTCATGTTTTGGTTACAAAACGATATCATGAATTCAGTTACTAAATAACCATTGTTTGAGTGACATGTGTATAGGTCCCTCTAAAATTCAAGGAAAATTGTGACCATTGGAGGAGGGATCCAACCGTTGAAGTTGTGCCAATAAATAGCAGCTCATTTGAATGATCTCATAATAAGTTGATCAATCTAGAGATTACTTGCTGCTAAAGTGATTTCTAGAGAGAGAGACATTAATGATTTGTGCATACTGAACATATTTTTTAGAATTGATTCATGCGACTCTAAATGTTGCTGAGTATATTTGAGGGCTTCCGGGGATAGGAAGACAGTGGTGCCGACTACATTGAAGTTCTAGGACTTGTGGGGATAGCCGGAAATATTACAATATTTGTATCGAGGGATTACCATGGTGTGGGTAAGACAGACATTCTTGAAAGTATAAATCAAGGGTCCTTTATCCAAGGTTGTTGGATAACCTACTCTTTGGGTTAAAATATTTACTACTTGATACTTGTATTGTTTCAAGTTTTCGGCTGCATTTTGGTTGTTGAGTAAAGTATAACTATCTTATAGTTTCTTATACTTTTATACTCTGATTAGTAAGATTCGATACGCTTTATGGTAGAATCATTATCTTTGTAAACTTTCCATAAGATTCATTTCCAGAACCACATTTCTGGAATCAAGCAACTTTGTAGAACTAAGAGGTTTTTTTAATTTACCTTGTTTAAAATTTATTATACATTACCATCTTTAAAAGTTCCAAAGGAATTTTCTAAATTATACTATTCAACCCCTCTTGTATATTGATCATCTACATCATTATTTCAATACTACAATCAGTATCATTTCGATCCTACAATTGGTATTAGAGCAGTTTTCTAAAATACTTATATTCATATATAGGTTTTCTTGCTCATGTTTTTCATTGTTCTATATTTTTTTTCTTAGGATATTTTTTTTCCTGATTAAAAACTTTTATTACTAACAATTTTGTGTGGAAAGATTTTCTTTGAGATGGTAGAAATGAATGTTGGTTCCATTGAAAATATTAATCCTACTAGACCAACTATTTTTGATGGGAATGATTATGAATATTGGATAGATCATATGAATACTTTTTTTTATTAAAACAGGAGTGGACAACTTGTTTATGCTTACTGGAGATTACAAGATTCCAGATAAGTAAGTCAGAACTTTTACTAATCAAGATAAGTCAGAATATCAACTTAACTACCTAGTATTCAATAATTTGTTGTGTTCCATGACCAGGAATATATATAGCTATATTTCTTCTTGTGAAGTTGAAAATTGTATTTGGAACAAGCTTGAAGTTACAAATTTTGGTAATTCCAAAGATATTGAAACTAGAAGAGCTATGCATAGATATGAGTACCATTGTTTTTTCTTTCCTTATGGAGATCCTATATATAATCTACAATAGATATTTATGACTATCATTAATATATTACAATCCATGGGTGAAAAAGGTTTGGATGATGAGGCACTTTTAGACAAGATTATAGACATCATGCCTAATGAGTTGGAATCAAAGAGAACATCTATAGATGAGAATAGGAAAGTCTCACAGATTACTCTTGATGAGCTTTTTGGAACTCTTCTTAAACATGAGACTAGAATGAAGAGAGATGCTGCCATCGTTAACAAGAAAAATGGGAATGGAAGTTTTGATTTTACAACTACTTCAAATCATAAGAAAGCCAAGACTCCTGAGATAGTTACAAGATCGAAATCTAATAAAGTTGTTATACAATCCGAATCTAGTGGAATTGAATCCTCATAAGATGAATTATCCAATATTTCTCAAAGGATGGACAAGATAGTTGGGAAGAATGATTTTCAGTATAGATACAAGAAGAAATAAAGAAAGGATAAGAATGACTCTGAAGTCACTTGTTATGAATATAAAAGAGATGGACATATAAGGCCAAATTTTCATATGCTTAAGAGAAATGATAGAAAGGAAAATCATTCTTAGTGGAATAGAAATAAGTACTACAATTCTTAAGCTAAGAATGTTTTAAAAGCTAATGACACCTGGAGTGCCGGTGATGGAGACTCTTCTGATGAATCCTTAGATTACGAATCTTTGGGACAGAAGAATCTTGGTTTATTTTCCATGCTTCCTATTTGAAATCATTCATTAATGGAAAATGTACAAAATTTTGAATCCATATCCAATGTATCCTTGATTTCTAATTATAGTGATAGTAAATATTATGAATCCTCAGATGAAGAATCTTCTTCTGATGAAGATAATACTTTACCTACCTATGAAGAAGTGTATAGGTTTTCTAGGCTTCTTGAGAATGAAAATTCTAAAGTTTAGAAAAATCATGATAAGGAAAACTCTAGGATTTCTATTCTTACTAAGGAAATATCAGATCTTTATAAAGATCTATATAAGAAAACCCTTGATTTTGAATGTATTTCAAAAAACCTTGAGGATGTAAATTCTGAGAAGGATAAACTTTCTAAGGATCTAGAAAAAGTAATTTCTAAGAAAAATGTTTTTGAGCCTAACTCTAGTAATAAAACTAATGTTTTTAAATACAATAACTTGGTTATTAAAATGTAGTTAGAGATATTTTCCTTGTGGAAGTGTTTTTAAAACATTACCTCAGGTGAGAGAAATTTTGATAAAATGTATTCTCAAAATCAACCTCCAAGGAATAATTCTGGTTTTGGTTATACAAGTTCAAAACTGATTTTTAGTTAAAATTGTTTTGTTCCTCAAAGTGCCCCATTATGTACTATGTGTTAGTGTGGTGGGCATTTGGGAAAAAAATTGTTCCTTAAACAAAACTCAGTTTTTAGGATTTCATAAAGCTTATTTTCATAGAAAATGTGAATACCTAATGTTTTTCTTTTTAAAGGTTCCGGATCCAATAATGTTTGGGTTCCAAAAATCTAAATTTCTTATTTATAGGAAAATAAATAATGTACCAACATCAATACTTGGTACATGGATAGTGAATGTTCTCGTCATATGACTATTAACAAAAACTTCTTGGAAAATATTATCATGATGAAAGGAGGAAAAGTAACATTCAGAGATAATGATAAGGGATAAATTATTGATATAGGTAACATAATTCTTCTTGAAAAAACATTGATTTAAAATGTTTTATTTGTTAAAGGTATTAAGCATAACCTCATTAGAATAACTCAATTATGTGATGAAGGTTACCATCTAAATTTTAGAAATGACAAGTGCTTAGTAGAAAATTCCAAGGAAGAGTTTATTCTTTCTACCACTAGGAAAGAGAATGTATACACACTAAACTTAGAAGACCTTAGGATCCAAGACCTACATTTCCTTAGTGCAATGTAAGATCATTATTTATTGTGGCATAGAAGGTTAGGACACTGTAACCTTAACAACCTATGAAAACTCTCTAATAAAAGACTTGTTAAGGATATACCGGAGCTTAGATTTGATTCTTCAAAAGTCTATGATACTTGTAAACATGACAAGCAACATAAATCATGTTTTAAATCAGTTGGTGAAGTCTCAACCACTAATTCATTACAATTAGTGCGTATGGATGTTTTTGGTCCAATACAAACTGGAAGCATTGGAGGAAAATATTATGCATTTGTCTTCGTTGTTGATTACACTATATTTACATGGGTCTATTTTCTAGAAAATAAATCTGAACCTTTTTCTTATTTAAAAACATTAAGATCCCAAGTTATAAATGAGAAAATTCTTCCATAGATAACTATTCATAGTGATCATGGAGGAGAATTTCAAAATTATGATTTTGAAACTTTTTGTAGTAGAATATTCATCACTCATAACTTCTCAGCACCCAGAACACCTCACCAAAATGGTGTTGTTGAAAGAAGAAATAGAATTATTCATGAGATAACAAGATCCTTATTTAGTGAATATTCGGTATCCAAACATTTTTGGGCTGAAGTTGTGAGTACTACTTGTTATACTATAAATCGTTTTTTGATTAGAAATTTTCTTAATATAACTCTTTATGAGTTATGGAATGGTAGAAAACCTATACTTTACTAATTCAAGGTTTTTGGTTGCAAGGTATTCATTCTGAATACTAAAGATAATCTACACAAATTCACACCAAAATCAGATGAAGAAATTTTCTTAGGAATCTCCACAAATTCTAAGGCTTGTAGAGTTTTAATAAAAACACTTGTACTTTTGAAGAAACAGTACATGTGAAATTTGATGAAACTAATCCTTTTGTTTTTAAAAACATCAACCTATATCTTTGGATGTGTTTTAAAAAACTGATTAGCAGCCTTTGTTAGAAGATCCTTATGATAAGGAAAATGATCAAGAAAATGTTTATGATGAATTTACCCCAGAAGATTTCATACCCTATGTTGATGAATAGGTTTTACAAAACCCAAATTAGTTATTTTTATAGAATCATCCCAGTGATGATATCATTAGTGATGTAAATCAACCTATAAGGACTAGATGTTCCTTACAGAATGATGTATAACATCTAGAATTCCTTTCCCAATTAGAACCAAAAATCACTAATGAAGCATTAAGTGAAGATGATTGGATAAAATCTATGCAATATGAGCTAAATGAATTCGAAATGAATAAAGTCTAGACCTTGGTTGAAAGACCTAAGGAAACTTCTATTATTGGAGTAAAATGGGTCTTCAGAAATAAATGTGATGAAAATGGAATCATAGTAAGAAATAAAGCTAGATTGGTTGCTAAAAGCTATAATAAACAAGAATGAATAGACTATGAAGAAACCTATTCTCTTGTAGCTAGAATTGAATATATTCATATTCTACATTACTTTGCAGCATTCTTTAATTTCAAACTTTTTCTAATGGGTGTTTAATGATATTTCCTTAATGGTTTTGTACAAGAGGATGTTTTTATTGAAAAACCTCCTGGTTTTGAAGATTCAAAACATCCTTAACTTTTTTACAAACATACCAAAGCTTTGTATAGACTTAAGAAATCCTCTCGAGATAGGTATGATAGAATTATAGTATTTTTTCATCAAAATAATTCCGTTAAGGGAAATGATGATCCAACCCTTTTTATAAATAAAGATAAGAAAAATGTTTTTATTGTTCAAATTTATGTTGATGACATTATATTTGGTTCAACTCAGCAATATTTAACTGATTCTGTTGCGGATCTAATGAAATATGAGTTTGAAATGAGTATGATGGGCGAGTTAACATTTTTCATTGGTTTTCAAATTTCTCAAAAACCAGAAGGAATATATATATCCCAACATAATTATATTAAATATATTCTTAAAAATTATGGATATGACAACACTAAGAGTATAATTACTCCACTGGTACCTCAAATTTACTTGATCTAGATGAAGCTGGGACACCAATAGATCAAACATCTTTTAGAGTTATTATAGGGAGTCTACTTTACTTGACAGCTAGTCATCCGGACTTAATGTTTTCATTATGGTTATGTGCAAGATATCAGTCCAATCCTAAGGAATCTCATTTAAAGTCAGTGAAAATGATTTTTCGCTACTTAATGGGAACCATGGATCTGGGACTCTTTTATAATTCTGGAAATGATTTTGTTTTAAAAAGTTTTTCAGATGGTGACATTGGTGGATGTAGAATGGATAAGAAAATTACATCCAAAACATGTCATTTCTTAGGAGATTCATTGGATTCTTGGACATGAAAAAAGCAACACTTAGTAGCACTTTCCATTGCTGAAGCTGAATATGTAGCAGCTGGAAGTTGTTGTGCTCAAGTATTGTGGATGCAAAACACACTCACACAATATAGTATGAGTTTTACCAAAACAAAATTTTTTGTGATTATACTAGTTCCATTTCCTTAATTAAAAACCCTGCACATCACTCTTGTGAAAAACACATAGATATTAGGCATCACATTCTTAGGGATCTCACAAAAAAAGGAGATATTATTCTTCAATTTATCGGAACACAAGATCAACTTGCTGATATTTTTACAAAATCCTTACCATCTGATATATTTTAATGCATTAAACAGAAGTTAAGAATGATAAATATAAGGTAATATTTCATGATAACTTCCTATTAAAACCAATATCCTTACAGTAAGGAACTCCTTTTCATAGAGGGGGTATATTTGTTTATTAGATGTCTAAATTTTTTTGTATTCTAAAAATATTATCGTAATCTATAATTTTTCGTAGTCTAAAAATAATTTCGTAATCTAAAACTTTTTCGTAGTCTAATTTTTTTTTCCATAATCTAACATTTTTCAGAGTCTAAAAGTTTTTCGTAGTCTAAAATTTTACGTACTTAAAATTTTCATAATTAATATTTTCTTACATAAAATTTTCATAATGAAGATTTTCATTCTTAAAATTTTCGTAATGAAGATTTTTATACTCAAATTTTTTGAAAAGTATTTTTTCGTTGTAATTTTTTTTAATCATGATTTTGAGAATCTAATGTTCTTCAAGAATAATTTTTCCTCATTATGAAAAATAATCATGGGAATCCGAAAAGTATGTTTCATTTCTTAAATTTTCGTAATCATCTTTTAATTATTGGTATTTTTATCTATTTTAAATTTTTGTATTCACTTTTTATTAAATCCAATTTTTTATTAAAAACCTCAAAAGATCGGATTCTATCAAATTTTCCTTCCAGATATCATCTCAACTGTCAGATCTGATCAGAAGATTTTTCAACCATTAGATTGAGTATGGAAGATGAACTGTCACCCCAAACACCTATATAAAGGACACCCAATGGTTGTCCCACATACAAACTCAAGCCTTCACGTGTTGAACCTCTGCCCCCATACTTAAGCCCATTCTGAACTTCTCAGATTCTTCTTACTTTTGAATGTCTGTTGAAGTATCCTATTAGAAATATATGTCAACTATCAAACCAATATTGGAATGGCAGATATACAAAGAAAGGTTAGTTCATCTGAATTTTTTTTACAAAGTATGATTCTATTATCTCAACAAATATAAAGCTGAATGGATGGGAAAGTGTTTTCCTTTCCAAACCAAAAGCTCCGGATTTGGTTTATCCGTAATTGTTAATAGAATTCTATGAGTCATTAACTTTATTCAAGGAAGAATGCATAAGCATGTTTTCTTTCAAGAGATATGGGATGAAGTACTGTATTTCTTACACCAAGGCTGCAAGCTTGGTTGGAATCCCTTATTTTGGAGAAGCAGAGTTCTGCTCACATAAGCAGCCTGATGTTCAAGGAAGTTTCATTAAGGAAAAAGTAATTACTTGTCTTGGTCTTTTAGAGGTAAAGACTCTGAATATTATTCACCTGACTACAAATTATCAGATTCTTTAATTGTGGGTTCAAGGATTCATCATACCGAGAAAAGTAGACAAAGATACTTTAAAGAAAAGTGATATGTACTTTTTGGATTTCTTGGTAAACCTAAGGAAGATAAACTTGGTTAAGAATATTTTGGTTATGATTGAGAACATAAAGAATGGAAATCTGAAGGCTCAGATTATTATGTATCCATCCATTCTTTCAAAGATGATTGTTCGATGTCTACAATCCTTCAAAATACCTTGAAAATATAAGTCTAGGAATTGTAAAGTTATGTTGTTAAGTAATGATACTCTGACAAGGATGAATTTTGGATTTTCCATAGAATTTGAAGAATTTTATGACATTCTTGAAGAGGAAGCTGAGGCTATTTAAAAGAAATAGGAGGTGGCTGAGACCTCTAAAAACGGTGGAAGAAAGAGGAACCTGAAGGAAGTGGAAGAGAAGGAAAAAACCCCAGTGGTTAAGGAAACTCAATCCACACCACCGAAGCCAAAGAAACAAAAATCATATCCTGATGAAGTTGTAGAAAAGTGGAGAGAATACAAGAAAAATATGAAATAAGGGTATCCTATGTTTGGCTTGGATCCTGCTGAGGCAAAGGCTTTGAAGGAAAAGGATGATGATGAGGTCGAGAAGCAAGAGAAAGAGAAGAAGTAGAAGAATAAGTTGTATGAGGCTGAAATTGTTCAATCCATTCTGAAGGCTACTGGGAAAGCTTCCAAGAATATTCCGATAACAGAATCCTTCCTGGTAGAACCTTTACTAGTGACTCTAGGAAAGAAGTTTGTGACTCTGAAAAAAGTCCAACAAAAAGTAGCATAATAAAAAGAAGTATAAGAAGAAGAAGAAGAAGGCAGTGGTGATACTGAAGATTTGTAAATAAAGTCTAGTACTTTCATGAGAAGGAATTACCTTCTGAGAAATTATCATTCCGAACCTCTCAAGATGAATCATCAAATCTTTCTACTCCTAGGAAGGATGAAGAGAAGGCTAAAGATGAATTTGACAAACTACCTGAAGAAGAAATCATCAATAAACATTTTATTCACCCAGAGGATGCTGAGACAGGAGCTGAAAAGGAAGAATTTGATGAAGACAAAATTGTTCAGTTATCTAACAGTGAACATGAATCTCCAGATCAAGAGGAATCCATTCTGATGGTTTATAAGGGAAACCAGGTAGTTGTTGATACACCTACCAAGGATGAGGTAAAAAAGTAAATGTGTGGGCGGTTGTTCAAAGAGGAAAGATGCTAAGTTAGAAAAAGAAACCTCACCAAGCAAAATATCTGATTCAAAATCATCCTCCCTTGGACAAGATTTTGATGTCCAGTCTTTGAAGAAGATTGTTGGAACTATACCAATATTTCCCAGTATAGACTCCAGATTCCAAATGCTTCAACATTCATTGAATCAGAAATTGGATTCAGTATCCATGGTGATGGATAAGTGTGTCAAATTGAGGATGATTTCAAAACCTTTTTCATAAAATAAGAAGCCCACAAAAGATCTTACAATAAAATGACTAGATGGTCAAAGAAAACAATAGAATACATGAGAGTTCTTGATTATTTCCAAGATAGTTTCAAGGATGAATTTGACACCGAAGATATGAAGATCAAGGATATCATAAATATTTTTTAGGAAAATTTGTCTCTGGAACATAATTCTCGGATTCAAGATGTAAAAGATCTGAATGGGAAGTTATATTCAGTTTCTCAGAGATGGAAAAGAGAAAGGGATCTCAGGATTGATATAGAAGAGAATCTAATTAATCAAGAAGACATTTTGAAGGGTCAGGCAGAATCTCTTAAGTCTCAGGAAGGAAAAATCAAAGCCTTAGAGAAGAAAATATAAAACTATGATCATATTCTCAAACGTGTAGAGAAAGATCACAAGGATCTCAAGAAGCTCAAAACCATTGTAAAGAAGTTGAAATCGAAGGATAAGGAAGTATAATCTTGTTCAATTCTAATCTTTTGTTGTATTTCTTCATTGTATAAAATTTTCTAATCCTAATGATTTTTTTGGTTGATCTTCGTATATTTTTTGTTGTCTTGTACTAATATTTCAGGTACCATATTTTATTTTCCATTCCCTTTAATCCTTTTTGAAAATCACAAAGGGGGATAATAAAAAAATTAATACTTAATAAAGAAGAAATTTTCCTAATAATGGAGGAGTTCATTTAAGGGGGAGTTCTTATCCAAGAAGATTTTCGTATGCAGTAAAATGTGAAGTCTCATTCTGAAAATCAAGCATATGATCCTTAGTTTTTCCAAAGCCTAAGGGTGAGTTATTCATTTTTTTCTTTACCCATGTGTTAAGGAAGATATGTTTTACATTCAATGTATAGAAAAGTTTTTTCTAAGTCCTAATATAATTTTTTTAAGGATGATTGTGCTTTCCAAAAAGGGGTAGATTGTTGAGTCAATAAGGTTTCCTTATGAATTTTCCAATCCATCATGTTTTTAAAATCACAAACAGCTTATCTTAAGGAAAATTTTATTTTCCCTAAGTTTCAACTTGATAAGGAAAATTTTCCTTCCCCAAGGAAATTTATCCTTACCATGTTTTTCATTGTTCATTATTTTAGTCTAACTCATTTTATGTCTATGTATAAAATTAGGTTTCATATCTAAAACATCATAATATTATAAATACTTAGATATAGAGCATTCTATTTTCAGGATCCAAATTGAGGTTCTGAATTCTCTGAATTCAGGTTCCGAAATTTCTGAATTCAGACTCTGAATTCTTCTGAATTCAGACTTCGAACATTCTCAGTTCAGTTTCTGAATTCTTATGAATTCAGAGTCTGAACATTCTGAGTCCAGACTCCAAATTCATGTGAATTCATATTCTTAATTTTTGTAAAATTCATACTCCAAAATTTAAGAGAATTAATGTTCCAAATTTTTTGAAGATAGAATCAGAATATTCTTATATTATAGACATCGAATGGTTTTTTGGAAAGACTCTGAACTTTTATTTTTCCTTACACTTTGAAAAATGATTTTAGTTAAGCAACCACATTTTTTTCTTACTCATGTTTTTTTTATAAAAATATGTCATGGATTCAGTTACTATCTAACTGTTGTTTGAGTGACACGTGTATAGGTCCCTCCAAAATTCAAGGAAAAATATGACTATTGGAGGAGGGAGGTGACTATTGAAGTTGTGCCTATAAATAGGAGATTATTTGAATGAGCTCATAATAAGTTGATCAATCTAGTGATTAAATGCTATTGAAGTGATTTATAGAGAGAGATACATTATTTATTTATGCATACTAAACATCTTGTTTAGAATTTCTTCGTGCGACATTGAATGTTGCTGAGTACATTCGAGGGCTTCTAGGGATATGAAGACAGAGGTGCCGACTACTTTGATGATCGAGGGCTTGCGGGGATAACAAGACAGATTCTGATCTTTTTATCGAGGGAATACCCTAGTGTGGGTAAGGCATAATTTATTGAAAGTATAAATGGAGGGACCTTTATCCATGGTCGTAGGATACCCTACTATTTGGGTAAAGATATTTACTACCTGTTAGTTGTATTGTTTCAAGTTTTCCACTGCATTTTGGTTGTTGAAGAAAGTATAACTATCTTATACATTCTTATACTTGTATACTATGATTAGTAAGATTCTATACACTTTATGTTAGAATATTTATATCTGTAAACTTTTCTGAAGTTTTATTTCTGGAACCACATTTCTGAAATATAGAAAGTTTGTAGAACTAAGAGGTTTTATGATTTTACTAGGTTTAACTTTGTTAAACATTACTATCTTTAAAAGTTCCAAAGTAATTTTTTTAAAGTATATAATTCACCCCTATTGTATATTGAGAATCTATATCATTATTTCGATACTATAATTAGTATTATTTCGATCCTACACAACGAACTATGATTGACGGTCCATGAACTAAATTCCAAAAACTTTTCAAAAAAAAATTAATTTTCCATAAAAAACTCTTAATTTTGAGGCCCAGAAATTTGAAAAACACAAGGATACCATGGGAACATAAATGAATCTTCTTTTGGAAAACCATCCATACAAATTCACGGCCATATGAAAATATCCATTAACAAAATAAACTCAAATACACCAAGATGTTACCTTGAGGAATTTTTTCCCAAAAACTTCAACTTAAGTAATGCTCTTTGATGTGAACCAACCTGGTCCATCCAGTAATCATAAAACTAAATTGGTACCATATATAATTGATATCTCCTAGATATAAACTAGTATTAGGGTCCCAGACTATAATCACATGGGATGATTTCACCATTTAATAAAAAACTAGATCAATATACCAATACAAAATCATTGTAAGAACATACAAGGAGGAAGAAACTAGAGACTAAATAATAAAAGTAGAAACATATACATAAATGGAAATATGTACATAAATGAATAAACCTAAACTCATCATATGTATATATGTTGAAGGAATTTAAATACATAAAAAAACCAATAAAACAAACTCAAAGCATATCATCATGAGTTAAACCCCATGAGACCATATGCACTCCATCATAACAACATTAGATGATGGTAATGAAGAAGAGATACTAAAATCATGATTCCATTTCCCTTACCTGTGTCCTATAAAATAGAGTTTTCATATGCCCAAATTCCTATGTAGGGGTTGAGGAATAAATCATTATAGGATACCACCATGAATCTATGTATGGATTTTATCCATAAAACCAATAAGTATACTTTCAGACTAGAGTTTTGAAAATACATGTTCACTTCTAAAATAAGTTCACCTAAAAATAATCTTTTAGAAATTAATTTTTTTTTATTTTAAACAAAGTAGTTATCAAAAAAATTTCACAACCTGGATGAAATAAAGAAGATTAGGCCACCCAAAAAATCATTCTCAACACACCCAATGAATGAATAAACTTAAGTATAAAGACAAAAATTATTACATAAGTAATGAAAAATGGGCATAAGCATGAAGGGCATCACATATAAAAAAGGGGGTTGAACAAAAATCCATTGGAATAACATCATTATATAATCCAAATAATGATAAAAAGGAATAATCACAAGGTATAACATAACCAAACATGGAACTAACATCATGCATAAAGAATATAGAAGTAATCAAGCTTATGTAATATGCACCATATTCTCTACACATAGGATTTTAGTGTGGATTATTCTATAAACCAAAATTTCTAGTTTTCTATGCATGTATAACAAGTTGGAAGCTCTCTCGATCTACCCTAGGCCCAAGCATCCAAGATCTCTTTTGGTCCCCTAGTCAATATTTTGGAATATTTAATGGTCTTCCTTCTCAAGTACTCTTTCAATCTCTTGGAAAATATACCCTGGATTTTCATATCAGAAACAACCCAAGGAAAAAGAATATTTTTCCAATACCATTCAAAAACATCACATAACATGAAATTAAGAAAAAATAAGATATCCAAAATCTTATTTTAAAATGGAATAATATCATAATAACTAATAAATGGTGATCAACATATAACTTCATGAATGATAAACCTTATAGGGTAAATAAAAGTGAAAATAATTTTTTTTTCAAAAATCCTTTTAAAACATTGATGTAAAAATAACTTATATAAATATTTTTATAAAGGGAAAGAAAATACTTTTAAAAAAATTTATAAATAATTTTAAATAAAAATTATTTTATAATAAATAAAGGTTATAAAAAAAATGTGCAGTTAAAGATAAAATATTCAATTTTGAAAGGACATAAAAACATACAATATCATGAAGTGATTTTTTTAATACTACCATCATAATATATGTGATAAAACATTCATATTATGATAGGAGATGGGAAATAATCAGGTCACATAAGAAAAAACATATTTGGGTTTCAATATAGGAAAATAGTTGTTTTTGTGAATAACCAATATAGAAATTATGGAAAAAACCTCTTTTTTAGAGATGTTATTTTTTATAAAAAACATCATACTTTTATGAGAAATAATTTCATCAATAAAGAATACTTGAGTTCAAAAAATAATTATTTCCATATATAAAAGAGATAATATATTTCAAAATAAGAAATGGTATGATTTATTAATCATATAATAATTAATCTCACAGAATAAAATTTTATCTCAAATAAATGAACTTTGAGTTAACCAAAAACATTAAAGATGTCACAAATCATGAATTAATGGAAAATTATAATGGTTTAATGTGGTATAAATTTTAATCCCCCACAAAAAAATCATTTTTTAACAAAATTCAATCAATGGGTTGAATGTACCCATCTTATATGAAATATAATCAAGAATAACAATCATAAGTCAATGAACGAAAATTTAGTTTCCAAAAACACTTAAAGTAACGGTAACAAAAAAATAGTGTTACTATGAAATTGAAATTAATGTTTCATGAAATGACATAAAATAATTACGTTTGAAGGTAATAGGACATTGAATTCTCTATGTAAAATAAATTATGGTACACGATATCAAACATGTCTCATGGATTTCAAAATGAGATAAAAAACCCTTATCTTTTATTCCCACTTACGCAGTCATGCTCTAAAATCTTATATATTAAATATAAATACCTTAATAAATTATCTTAGAACTTTAATATAAACATACACCCCTTTTTATAAATATTTTACATCCATATAAAACAAATATATTAACTAATTATAGTTTATTCTCATTATCCGGTGTTATGTAACACCCGAGACTTTTATGTTATATAAATCATCAAAGGAATCTTTTTCTACACAACACTTGCTTGGCTTTCTTTACACGCAATCGCGACCTTCCTCGATAGCTTGCGTCGTACGCAATACCGAGTTTCACTAAACAACAATATGCTATTAAAACTAGCCGTTATGAATAGTAATAACCACTTTTTGAAATTTTATAAATTTTATTTTTCAAAATGGACTTCATTTTTGGACTCAGAATATCGAAATTAGCCTAGGGTGAAATTTTGGTATTTTTCTGAAAACTTTCAATTTTTGATGAATAGTGAAACCACTAAGTGGTAGGTTAAAAACTGAATTTTGCATAAAACTTAATTTTACCGCTTCTGTGAATGGAATTTCGAAAATCCGAGAGACACGGTTAATATCAAGGACTAAAATGTGGTTCAATGAGATGAAAATAATTTTTTGGTGAATAGTAACTTTTTACTTTTTTTACCGCGGTTAATAGTAAATAGGGTAACTAAGGGTAAATATGATATTACTATTACCCTAACACATGTCCTAATTCTATTGGACAAGTGTAATTCGACCAAAAACAAACTTAGGAATAAAATATGACCATTTAGGCCCACTTGGATTAGATTAGGACATTTATTATTAATTTATTTAAAGAAGGGTTAAAATAGTTAAAATCAAAGTTTAATAAGTAAATCATTTTTAATATGGGGTTATACATAAGATAAATTCGATTGTAAATATTCATTAGAAAGATAAAAAGATTTCCTACATGATGGTATTTTATTTGTAATTTTTAGACATCAAATAATTTAATTTATTTATGACACAAAGATGATGCAGTAATTATCTTATTAATGAAATATTGACAAAATTGATAATATAAATACCAAAATAAATACTTTTTATGAATTCCACTAATTTTATAGGTTACTATGATATATTATTGTTGATTTAATCAACTTGGTTCGAACATATAATTCTGTTATGACTTTCACAAAAATCATATATCAAATAGTGTCAGAATTGACACAAAATAGTTTTTAAATCAAATATTATATTATTAATTGTTATTTTATTCCTAAAAATCTAAGGTTCGGCCAAATGACTTAGATAAGGATATATATATTAATAATAAACAATTTGGGGTTTGTTTGGCATGTTATAGTAAGTGTATTAACCATATAGTGAAAGAAAACAAAAAGACACGGTAAAAGTTAAATTAATTAACTTAGAGTTAAATCTAATTGATAAGGTTAAAATAATACCCTAAACTTGTCTAAATCCTATTGGTTGATAGGATTTCGACCCATCCCCACTTTAGCTTCGAAATAAGACCCTTTGGAACCATTATAAACCGATTTTGACTTTAATATAAAATAATATTTTGAGATATTCCTAAGGTGCCCCTCTCCTCCATTATAAAAGGGCACCTCCTCCCCCTCCTCCTCACACCAAATTGAGCACTCAATCTCGGCCAACCCCTGCCATTTTCTCCTCTCCACTTCCCTAGAATAGTCCTAGAGGTCCTGGTCTTCTCCAAAGACCACTCTTAGTTCCTTAAGTGGAGGATTCAAAGAGGCGTTCCAAAGAAGAGGTAATATCCATTATCGATCTTTTCAATTTCTTTCTTCTTCAACTTCTTCTTCTTTAGTTGTTTCATGATAAAGTAATAAAATCAGTATTACTTACATACTGATATGTTATTATAAATATGAAACAACCCTAATTCATCTTCTATCCATCCTACGGAAAAATGAAATCACCGCGCGTGCGTACGTACGGAATACCGTCTCCACGCCGTGGTGTAATCTATTTTCCACCATCACCTTACAAGGATGGGTATAATGGTGTAATGAGTAACTATATATGATTATTATGAAGTAATATTGATACTGAAATAATATATATATACTCAAATACAATTCCACGATCATAGGAACGATATCATCACTCGTGCGTACGTACGGAATACCGTCTCCACGATGTGATGCGACTCGTTCTACATGATCTTCATTTCATAATGATTATATAAATGAATTGAATGAATGAATATGGTATATACTACACTAATACCATTCTGTAAATGAATTATCTATAACCTAAAGATAAGAATAATAATTTATTCGACAAAACACGCATAAGAACAAAAAGTTATAAAGACCCGAGAAACAAGTAACAATGAAATATTACTAACAAGAAGCTAATAATATGACCATATATGATATCATATAAATATATGATTCTGGAATAAGTCAATAACATTATATAAACCATTATACAGGAGCTTCGGACACGAACAAAGCAAATTGGACCTAAGGTAAGGGAAATATCACAATCTCATTTTTATCCGAGATTGTTTATTCGTAAGTATTTACTGGGGTGTATTTTATCATCCACATCCATGTTTTATCAATATGTAATATTGTTTCCATCCACCTAAAATTGTTTAAATCCATTTTTACCCTTCGGTGAGTTTTTAGTAATACGTATGAAAGGAATCTTTTGTCGTTTTTCGTACGAGGTACTTTTTGACTTTTCCGACAAAAGTACGAAGAATGTTTTTTTAACTTATACGGCATGAATGGATTTTTAAAACATTACTTCAAAGAAGCTTCCTTTACAAGTTTTCAAGTTTATTTTTAATAAACTTCTTTTATTTTAAAGTTGTATGACATGTTATGAAAGGAAAAATGTTTTTGAAGAAGAAAGGATATTTTCCTCAAGAATTCAATTCAAGTGTTTTATCAAAATTATTTTCCATCTAAGATAATAAAGGGTTCTGTTTCTATCCATATTTTTTACATTGGTTTGACTATGTTGTGATGGAATTATGTTTATGAATTCCTTTATCATATATGAATTGATTTATGATGTCATGATGTTTCAAGAATCCCATCTTTGTTATATGTGTTATGCGATGATGTATGTTTTTATGATTATGTGGCACACATAAGAAAGGATTCATTATAAGATGGGTGGGACCTATATCTCCCTCCAATGCATTGGGTAAAGATTTTATATCTCATGAGATAGACATGGCTGGAACGGAAGGTTATTTCGGTTCAGTGATACAGGACTGAAACGAGGAGTGAACTCGGTTCAGAAAGGGACTTTGTCCACTAAGATAGTCTTGGCAATGAGTCATGACTAACAAGAAATGATTTTCCATGATTATGTGTGCATGCCACAAAGTTTCAAGTTTTATGTTATGGGGATCTCATTTTCACTTCTATGATTTATTCCATGTTAAGATATTATGATCTCTTTTGCAGGTTTTGATTTTCATAAAGATATGATATGATTTTTATTTCCTTTATTTGCCCTTGCTGAGCATTTGAGCTCACCCTTTTATGTTTTCTTTTCCCCAGGTCAGGAAGATGGATATTAAGTAGAATATGCTAAAAGGGACCCTAGATATGATGAAATAAATGGGAGACACTATAGAAGATTTATGAACCAGTTGTTTATGTTTCCCAGTTTCTAAAGACACTATACCTATACGGTCCTTTGTGGTTTTGTCATATGTTGTAATAAGTGTGCTTCAATTTTGAAGTATTAACAATGTATGTAAAGTGTGGGTCGTTATAGTTGGTATCAGAGGAAAGGTATAGTCAACCTTTGGAAACTAGGATGTGAAAGCTTTAGTAAGAACCCTAAGGATAAGTCTAAGCATAGAACACAATCTTAGTGTTTTAGAGATGGCCTTGAATAACCTAGGATAAGACCTTAAGCATGAAAATTTTATTCTTGAATTATGTGGTTTCCTATTATAATTAGTGTTGCTCACACTATTCTTCTTGGTTTTAGTCAATGGCTGGAACCCGAAGGAACCGTGTTAATGCGGAATGCGATGGGCAATGCAATGATTGTCCCCCTGAGCAACCAAACGATATGGGAGCTGGAATGCAAAATCTTGTAGCCATGCTCACACAACTTTCTCAAGCTATGAATCATGCAGGATTTCCAAACGAACAAAGGAGGGAGCAACATTCTGTTGAGTCCTTCATGAGGCAGCGTCCACCTTCTTTCAGCGGGTCTACTGATCCATTAGTTGCTGAACAATGGATTAGTACTACTGAAAAGATATTTTCAGTTCTTCAATGTTCTGAGCATGATAAAGTCATCCTAGCAGTGTATCGTTTGGAAGGAGATGCTGATCAATGGTGGAATCTTGTTAAGAATACAAGGCAAAGAGATGAAATTGAGTCCATGGAATGGGACGAGTTCAAGAACTTGTTTTTCAATAAGTACTTCCCTCGTATTCTCCGAACAAAGATGGAGAAAGAGTTTCTTGAACTCAAGCAAAGGGATGATGAATCTGTTAGTACCTATGAAGCAAATTTTACAAGACTTGCAAGGTACGCTTCTGGTATTATTATCCAACCTGAGAGTAAGATCGATCGATTCTTTAGTGGCTTAAAGCCAAGTCTTCGAAGGGCGTTAGCCATAAGGGACTTCAATAGCTACGAGGAAATCGTTCGATGTGCTCTCAAAGTCGAGATGGAGATTGGAGTAACCCATCAGTCACATGGGTTTGATAAGAAGAGGAAGATGGAATTCAAAGAAAAATCTAAAGAGCACACGGAAAAGAAGATGAACTTTCCCTTATGCTCAAAGTGTGGAAAGAAACATGGAGGGAGTTGTCTTAAAGGGACAAGTAAATGTTTTAAATGTGGAAAGGAAGGTCATCGGGCATTTGAATGCCGTGATAATGGGAAGAAGATGTCTAATGATGCAAACAAAGGAAGGGATACACAGAATGAACCTGCTACACTTCAATGTTTCAAGTGCAAGGAGATGGGGCATTATGCCAATCAATGCCCAAATCCAAGGGTTGATGATGATGGTCGACGTCAACAAAATCTTAAGGCTAAAGACAAAGGAAAGTCACATGCAATTTCTATCAGCGATGTGGAGTACGATAACGAAGTGGTGAAAGGTACACTTACCATCCACTCTAAAGTAGCAAATGTTTTATTTGATTCTGGATCCACCCACTCTTTTATTTCTAAAGAATTTTCTAAGGGTATCACCGTATTACCTCAACAATTAGATGTTGAGTTAGCTGTGACAACACCTAATGGAACAACAGTCGCATCAAAAGTTTATAATTCTTCTCCGATCGAAGTTTGTGGGAAAGTGCTTCCTGCAAATTTTTTTATCCTTCCTTTAGTGGAATTTGATGTGATTCTTGGCATGGATTGGCTTTCTCTACATGGAGCTCATATCAATTGCCAAAGAAGGGAAGTCACATTTCATATTCCAGATCAATCTACGATCGTCTATCAATGCAAGGATGAACATAACCTTCCAGTGGAAATTTCTTCCATCTTATGGGTATTGATTCCACTAAATGAAGGTTATTTATCTCAAATGGTTGGTGAGAAACTCACGATTAAGAATATGCCCATTGTACGGGAGTTTGATGATGTCTTTCCGGAGGAATTGCCGGGTCTTCCACCAAATCGTGAAGTTGAGTTTTCAATAGAACTCGTACCGGGTGCTTTGCCTATTTCAAAGACACCTTATAGAATGGCCCCAATTGAGTTGCAGGAATTGAAGAAGCAACTCCAAGAGAATCTTGATAAGGGATTCATACGCCCTAGTGTGTCACCTTGGGGAGCACCTGTTCTATTTGTTAAGAAGAAAGATGGATCAATGAGACTCTGCATTGATTATCGAGAACTTAACAAGATCACTATCAAGAACAAATATCCTCTCCCACGCATTGATGACTTATTTGACCAACTACGCGGAGCTCAATACTTTTCCAAGATTGATCTTCGTTCAGGGTATCATCAATTAAGGGTCAAAAGGGAGGATATACCAAAGATGGCTTTCCGTACAAGGTATGGACACTATGAATTTATAGTGATGCCATTTGGTCTTACTAATGCCCCTGCTATCTTCATGGATCTAATGAATAGAGTCTTTAGAGATTATCTTGATCAATTTGTGGTAGTCTTTATAGACGATATTCTTGTCTATTCAAAGAGCAAGGAAGAGCATGAAGATCACTTGAGAATTATATTGAAGACCCTGAGAAAGGAGAAGCTTTATGCCAAATTTACCAAGTGTGAATTTTGGCTTCAAAAAGTTGCATTTTTGGGTCATATAATCTCAAAAGAGGGGATATCTGTGGATCCAGCAAAAACAGAGGTTATCGAAAGATGGTCAAGACCAACAACAGTAACTGAGATCCGAAGTTTTCTTGGTTTGGCTGGTTATTATCGACGTTTTGTAAAAGATTTTTCACGATTATCTAATCCACTCACCAAGTTGACTCGGAAAGGAGTTAAGTTTGTCTGGACAGAGGAATGTGAAGAGAATTTCAAGGAGTTGAAAAGAAGGTTATCCAGTGCACCTGTGCTCACACTGCCTTGTAGTGGAGAAAGGTTTGTGATCTACAGTGATGCATCCAAGAAGGGATTGGGGTGTGTTCTTATGCAAAATGATATGGTAATAGCTTATGCCTCACGACAGTTGAAAATCCATGAGCAAAATTACCCAACACATGATTTGGAGTTGGCTGCGGTAATCTTTGCATTAAAGATTTGGAGGCATTACCTTTATGGTGAAAGGTGTGATATTTATACTGATCATAAAAGTTTAAAGTATATTTTCACACAAAAGGAGTTGAATATGCGTCAAAGAAGATGGTTGGAGCTGATTAAGGATTATGACTGCTCAATCCATTACCACCCTGGGAAAGCAAACAAGGTGGCAGATGCATTAAGTCGACAAGACCATGCTAGTTTATCCATGATGAGGATCACAAAAGATCCAATATTTATGGATTTACAAAGGATGGATATTGGAATTATAATGGAAGGGGAAAAATCTTATCTTTCTCAAATGAATGTTCAACCATCTATACATGTGAAGATTAAAGAGGCACAGAAAGAAGATGTCGAGTTACAAAAGAAGGTGAGAAATGTTCCTGAATTCAACCTTGATTGTGATGGGATAATAAAGTTCAGGAATCGGGTTTGTGTTCCTCCCATCCCCGAATTAAAGAAAGAGCTGCTGGATGAGGCTCATAGTTCTTCATTCTCTATTCATCCTGGAAGCACGAAGATGTATAGGGACCTGAAAGAGTACTTCTGGTGGGATGGCATGAAAAGAGATGTTGCTGAATATGTCTCTCGATGCTTGGTTTGTCAACAAGTTAAAGCTGAGAGACAGAAGTCTAAGGGGATGTTACAACCATTACCCATACCCGAATGGAAATGGGAAAACATCACTATGGACTTTGTCACAGGACTTCCTAAAACATCCAAAGGCAATAATGCTATCTGGGTTATAGTTGATCGTCTTACAAAGTCTGCACACTTCATTGCTATTAGAGAGGATTTCTCTCTAGATCAGCTTGCCAGGATATATGTAAAGGAAGTGGTAAGATTGCATGGAGTACCACTTTCTATAATATCTGATCGAGATCCGAGATTTACCTCGAATTTCTGGCAAAGTCTTCAGCATACTCTGGATACAGAGTTGAGTTTCAGCACTGCTTATCATCCTCAGACAGACGGTCAGTCTGAGAGAACAATTCAAACCCTAGAAGATATGTTGAGAGCTTGCTCTATGGATTTCAAAGGAGGTTGGGATCAACACCTACCTTTGGTGGAATTTTCTTATAATAATAGCTTTCACTCCAGTATTCAGATGGCTCCTTATGAAGCTCTCTATGGAAAGAAATGCAGGACTCCAACTTGCTGGGATGAAGTTGGGGAAAGAAAGCTATTAGGACCTGACCTCGTTGATGAAATGGCAGAAAAGGTTAGATCTATTCAACAACACATAAGAGCAGCTCAGAGTCGACAGAAAAGTTATGCCGACAACCGAAGAAAAGATCTAGAGTTTGAAGTGGGCGATAAAGTGTTCTTACGAATATCTCCCTGGAAGAGGGTTATGAGATTTGGAAAGAAGGGGAAGTTGAGCCCTAGATATATCGGTCCTTTTGAAATACTGGATCGTGTTGGGAAGGTAGCTTACCGATTGGCACTTCCACCGAATCTCTCTCAAGTTCACGATGTGTTCCACGTATCTCTCCTGAGAAAGTACATACCAGATCCTTCACATGTACTCAGCTCAGAAGTTGTACCGCTGGAGCAAGATCTTTCTTATGAAGAACAGCCGATAGAGATTCTGGATCGTAGCGAAAAAGTCCTACGAAACAAGACCACTCGCTTGGTGAAAGTTTTATGGAGGAACCACCAACTTGAAGAAGCTACATGGGAGCTTGAGGATATGATGAGGGAGAAGTATCCTCATCTGTTTGTTACAAAGTGACGAATTTCGAGGGCGAAATTCTTTTTAAGGGGGGTAGAATGTAACACCCGAGGCTTTTATGTTATATAAATCATCAAAGGAATCTTTTTCTACACAACACTTGCTTGGATTTCTTTACACGCAATCGCGACCTTCCTCGATAGCTTGCGTCGTACGCAATACCGAGTTTCACTAAACAACAATATGCTATTAAAACTAGCCGTTATGAATAGTAATAACCACTTTTTGAAATTTTATAAATTTTATTTTTCAAAATGGACTTCATTTTTGGACTCAGAATATCGAAATTAGCCTAGGGTGAAATTTTGGTATTTTTCTGAAAACTTTCAATTTTTGATGAATAGTGAAACCACTAAGTGGTAGGTTAAAAACTGAATTTTGCATAAAACTTAATTTTACCGCTTCTGTGAATGGAATTTCGAAAATCCGAGAGACACGGTTAATATCAAGGACTAAAATGTGGTTCAATGAGATGAAAATAATTTTTTGGTGAATAGTAACTTTTTACTTTTTTTACCGCGGTTAATAGTAAATAGGGTAACTAAGGGTAAATATGATATTACTATTACCCTAACACATTTCCTAATTCAATTGGACAAGTGTAATTCGACCAAAAACAAACTTAGGAATAAAATATGACCATTTAGGCCCACTTGGATTAGATTAGGACATTTATTATTAATTTATTTAAAGAAGGGTTAAAATAGTTAAAATCAAAGTTTAATAAGTAAATAATTTTTAATATGGGGTTATACATAAGATAAATTCGATTGTAAATATTCATTAGAAAGATAAAAAGATTTCCTACATGATGGTATTTTATTTGTAATTTTTAGACATCAAATAATTTAATTTATTTATGACACAAAGATGATGCAGTAATTATCTTATTAATGAAATATTGACAAAATTGATAATATAAATACCAAAATAAATACTTTTAATGAATTCCACTAATTTTATAGGTTACTATGATATATTATTGTTGATTTAATCAACTTGGTTCGAACATATAATTCTGTTATGACTTTCACAAAAATCATATATCAAATAGTGTCAGAATTGACACAAAATAGTTTTTAAATCAAATATTATATTATTAATTGTTATTTTATTCCTAAAAATCTAAGGTTCGGCCAAATGACTTAGATAAGGATATATATATTAATAATAAACAATTTGGGGTTCGTTTGGCATGTTATAGTAAGTGTATTAACCATATAGTGAAAGAAAACAAAAAGACACGGTAAAAGTTAAATTAATTAACTTAGAGTTAAATCTAATTGATAAGGTTAAAATAATACCCTAAACTTGTCTAAATCCTATTGGTTGATAGGATTTCGACCCATCCCCACTTTAGATTCGAAATAAGACCCTTTGGAACCATTATAAACCGATTTTGACTTTAATATAAAATAATATTTTGAGATATTCCTAAGGTGCCCCTCTCCTCCCTTATAAAAGGGCACGTCCTCCCCCTCCTCCTCACACCAAATTGAGCACTCAATCTCGGCCAACCCCTGCCATTTTCTCCTCTCCACTTCCCTAGAATAGTCCTAGAGGTCCTGGTCTTCTCCAAAGACCACTCTTAGTTCCTTAAGTGGAGGATTCAAAGAGGCGTTCCAAAGAAGAGGT
The DNA here is from genome assembly GCA_963277665.1 of Viscum album. Taxonomy (NCBI): domain Eukaryota; kingdom Viridiplantae; phylum Streptophyta; class Magnoliopsida; order Santalales; family Viscaceae; genus Viscum; species Viscum album. The sequence continues at coordinate 1,739,745,907 of OY728160.1, forward strand.
AATATCCATTATCGATCTTTTCAATTTCTTTCTTCTTCAACTTCTTCTTCTTTAGTTGTTTCATGATAAAGTAATAACATCAGTATTACTTACATACTGATATGTTATTATAAATATGAAACAACCCTAATTCATCTTCTATCCATCCTACAGAAAAATGAAATCATCGCGCGTGCGTACGTACGGAATACCGTCTCCACGCCGTGGTGTAATCTATTTTCCACCATCACCTTACAAGGATGGGTATAATGGTGTAATGAGTAACTATATATGATTATTATGAAGTAATACTGATACTGAAATAATATATATATACTCAAATACAATTCCACGATCATAGGAACGATATCATCACTCGTGCGTACGTACGGAATACCGTCTCCACGATGTGATGCGACTCGTTCTACATGATCTTCATTTCATAATGATTATATAAATGAATTGAATGAATGAATATGGTATATACTACACTAATACCATTCTGTAAATGAATTATCTATAACCTAAAGATAAGAATAATAATTTATTCGACAAAACACGCATAAGAACAAAAAGTTATAAAGACCCGAGAAACAATTAACAATGAAATATTACTAACAAGAAGCTAATAATATGACCATATATGATATCATATAAATATATGATTCTGGAATAATTCAATAACATTATTTAAACCATTATGCAGGAGCTTCGGACACGAACAAAGCAAATTGGACCTAAGGTAAGGGAAATATCACAATCTCATTTTTATCCGAGATTGTTTATTCGTAAGTATTTACTGGGGTGTATTTTATCATCCACATCCATGTTTTATCAATATGTAATATTGTTTCCATCCACCTAAAATTGTTTAAATCCATTTTTACCCTTAGGTGAGTTTTTAGTAATACGTATGAAAGGAATCTTTTGTCGTTTTTCGTACGAGGTACTTTTTGACTTTTCCGACAAAAGTACGAAGAATGTTTTTTTAACTTATACGGCATGAATGGATTTTTAAAACATTACTTCAAAGAAGCTTCCTTTACAAGTTTTCAAGTTTATTTTTAATAAACTTCTTTTATTTTAAAGTTGTATGACATGTTATGAAAGGAAAAATGTTTTTGAAGAAGAAAGGATATTTTCCTCAAGAATTCAATTCAAGTGTTTTATCAAAATTATTTTCCATCTAAGATAATAAAGGGTTCTGTTTCTATCCATATTTTTTACATTGGTTTGACTATGTTGTGATGGAATTATGTTTATGAATTCCTTTATCATATATGAATTGATTTATGATGTCATGATGTTTCAAGAATCCCATCTTTGTTATATGTGTTATGCGATGATGTATGTTTTTATGATTATGTGGCACACATAAGAAAGGATTCATTATAAGATGGGTGGGACCTATATCTCCCTCCAATGCATTGGGTAAAGATTTTATATCTCATGAGATAGACATGGCTGGAACGGAAGGTTATTTCGGTTCAGTGATACAGGACTGAAACGAGGAGTGAACTCGGTTCAGAAAGGGACTTTGTCCACTAAGATAGTCTTGGCAATGAGTCATGACTAACAAGAAATGATTTTCCATGATTATGTGTGCATGCCACAAAGTTTCAAGTTTTATGTTATGGGGATCTCATTTTCACTTCTATGATTTATTCCATGTTAAGATATTATGATCTCTTTTGCAGGTTTTGATTTTCATAAAGATATGATATGATTTTTATTTCCTTTATTTGCCCTTGCTGAGCATTTGAGCTCACCCTTTTATGTTTTCTTTTCCCCAGGTCAGGAAGATGGATATTAAGTAGAATATGCTAAAAGGGACCCTAGATATGATGAAATAAATGGGAGACACTATAGAAGATTTATGAACCAGTTGTTTATGTTTCCCAGTTTCTAAAGACACTATACCTATACGGTCCTTTGTGGTTTTGTCATATGTTGTAATAAGTGTGCTTCAATTTTGAAGTATTAACAATGTATGTAAAGTGTGGGTCGTTATATGTTAGGACATTCAATTTCTTGTTTCATATAAATTTTATGAAGATGGAACAAATTTCAATTAAGTGACTTAAAGTTCATAATTACAAGATCATTAATGATAGAATTTTTATTATTTTTAAATAATTATTTAAGTCACATTTTCATTATGTGAAATATATGAATACAACCTGTGAAAATGAAAATCATGATGAACTAGATTTGGATGTGTTTAATGTTCAAAAGGTGATATATTGATAAGTATTTTAAATATTAACAACACTTTTACAGAAAAATTAGAATTATTAAATATATCACTATTACATTAAATTAACATTTTATTTGATCATATATTCATTTATTATATAATCTCTCTAAAATCATTTATAGAGGTGTTAAAACTGACCCAAATTGTAACGTATTATAATGTTTTCATCAGTAAGGGAATGTATTTAGATAATTATAATATTAAATATTCATATTAATAAAATTTTCATAATTATTATATTTCCTCACTAAATAAGTTCTTAGAAAAATATAATATGTTTGGAGATTAAAAATAAAATTCATTGTTTGTAGAGGAGGTTATCCATACATGCACATGATTACCGATCAAATTTCACAAAAATCACCATAAATATGATGTTTAATAAGTTATAATTTAATAATTTTATTCATGATATAGAAAAAATATTCATTAATTAAATACCTATTAAAACCATCCTTTATAAAAAAAGAGTATTTTTTGGTGGAGGTGGTAGTCTGCATGTATTCATAATCGATTTCATTTTATTTTCTTTGTAGATGGAAAGGGTTAAATGAATTTTTATAGTTAATATAATCAAATTTAAATTTACTAATGAAACCAATTTAATTATATAATAATTTTATATATTATTTTGGAAGGATTACAGTAAAATAAAATACTATGTGAATATAATATCACATTGGAATCTTGAGTTTTCTCTTAGATAACTCCTTAAAAATGAAGACCTTAAGAAAACAATAGTTTACAAGAAGATTATGATAATGGGAGACAATTATATGAGTATAAAATTAGAAAAGTTTCAATAAATAATTATAATTATCAGTGGGTATTTATGTGGTGTAAGTGTTACCTAAGTGAAAATTAGGGATGTTTTAGATGTTAACATTACATTTTCAATAATGTAATGTTACTATTCCAAGGTAAATGGCTGCCAAATGTAATAAATTGAATGTAAAGTGTGTGAGGGTTGATATTATCTTAATAAAATAATTTTTGAGATAACCTTTAGCATTTTAAGGATTTTTCTTTTAACATTTTATCTTTTAACCTAAATTACTTTTACTTTGGAAATTAATTTTTTGAACATAGTAATTAATAATAATGAGAAAAATTAAGATTATATATTTTACCAAATTTTATCCTTGAGGTTTCAAATTTTAAAATAATTTTTCCATAATAAATTTTCATGGGTTTAAATGTTAATTTTAAAATAAACACACATAACGTGTAATAAAAAATTTTTAGGAAATGTGCAATACTATGTTTAAATATATATATATATATAATATAAGATTATCATAAATAATAATTTTTAGGAAATAAATTGATTTATTATAGAAAAATAAAATGTACACGTATTTCAAATAAAAAACTGAATTTAACCATCATAATACTTAATTATAAAAAAAGAAAAAATAGTACTTTAACAAAGAATCATTTTATTATAGTTTAATAATAATTGGACAAAATATTTAAATTTTCAAAGAATACATTAAAGTACACAATTTTGATCTTTAAATAAATATTTTATTCCATAAAAGGATTTTAATCTTCTAAGATACGTTTTCATAGTGACAAAATCATAAAAATTATAATTAACACAAAAAAGCATATTTTATGATTAAAAATAAAAATTTTCTGAAGAAACCCAAAAAATCATACAAACTAAATTTTAATTTGAGAAATTAAAAATTTAATTACATTTTTAAAAATGTTAATTCTAAAATTATAAAATTAAACTTTTCAAGGAAATTATTTAATATAAATAAAACCACTTTTATTGAATATAACCATTTTTCAATGTTAAATCATATTAATAATTTACCTTATTAAGGTAATAAATTTCAAAATTTTACTATATTATTATTTTATATAGATTTATTAATAATGTTATTTAATATGCTGTGTTTTTATGTTTCTTGTAGTGTGTGGTACATGATATAAAACATAACATCAATTTTATAATGTCAATGATTTGAATTCATTAAAATACTTATAAGATTCCATTGATCATAATATTCTCTTGAGAATTAGTTATAAGACATCTAGATTAAGTCATTAGAAACTAAATTCCATTTTCCAAGCGTATTGACTAAGTAAAAATGGAAAATTTAGAGGTACATGACCCATATTCATTATCTGGGGATCATATTTCTTTGTGAGTGATCTATTTCATGCATTTATGGTCTGTAAACATAGTTAAATTCTCACCAAATGGATAATGATTCCATATTTTTAAAGCATAGTCTATGATTCTTGGTCTAGAACATGCATTAGATAATTATTTTCAGGAACCCATTATTACCTTGATACATAAGATACAACCTGATCCCCTTGTATGAGGACACAACCCAAACCAAATCAAGGAACATTATATAAAAACACATAAACATCCCCATTTTCCGGAATGTAGAGGATGGGTGTTGTAGTGGGGTTGACCATAAGATAGAAAATAGATTTATAAAAACCACCACTCCCTCAAAATAGAGTATATTTCCTTGTTAATGTTGTTATAGGAGAAGCTAGATGTGATACATAAATAACAAAGAAATGATAATAACCTTCCAAGCCTAAAAATGGGTATATCTAAAATAATTATTTGTTATTTCCAAGAGATAAAAATATGTTTTTAGGGTCTACCGATACACCGTTATTTTGAATTGCATGCCCACATAAGTGCACTTCTTTCATCCATAAGTCACAAATTTTGATTTTTTTCATAAATGTAGTATTCCCATAGGAGGATCAATACAATATCTGACTTCATTTCATAATCCTTTATAGTTTGAGAATCCCCCTTATTTCATCAATTAATAAAACCAAAAATGAATATAGGTACAATTTAGGGATTCAATTCATCAATTCCATGAATATAGCTAGGGAATTTTTGATACAAAAAGGAATAAATAGGTATTCATAATTACCATAATGTATCCTAAAATATGTTTTTAGAATTTCTTCCCTCCTAAATCAATCTAGAAGATACTCGTATCATATTTAAATTTTATATAACCACATGATCCCGTTAATTGATTGAACATATATTTAATTTAAAGAAGTGGGTGTCGATTATTGATCATTACCAAATTTAGTTTTGAATAATAAACAAATGTTCAAATGAAACCCTAAACCTTATATAAGTATTGAAACAGGAATCCCTGAAGTGTTTTACTCAGTCTTATGAATCCCTTAATTTCCAACCATTCCAACAGTATTTTCATTTCTCCCAATTCAATTGTCTCCAACTTATAAGATGAAGGTTAAATTGTATTCATTCCTTGACGTAGGTCGATTGAAAATTCCAATTATCATTTAGGTGGAAATATAGAGAAATTTTCTTGGAAAACATCTATATAAAAATATACAATGGTTGGAAATTCTATAGTCTCAATTTCATAAATAGTCTACAAGTTTTCTAATTCCAATTGATAAGATATAGTTTAAAAAATTATTTTTAAATGTACTTTATTTTCAATGTCCATTTCCCAAACCACTTTAAAGTGGTTCATTGATCAATCAAGAGATGTAAATATCACTTTTCTATAATAATAACCAATATGTTATTTTAAGGCTACCATATATTCTATTCCATTGATTAAATCAAATATGTCCATCAGTAGAACTAAAAAGTCCCAAGAAAAGTAAATTATATCAGTGGTTATCGAAAAAGTTGCACACCTAAATCCCTAACACTATTATAATCTAAGAAGTATTTGGAATCTCATTACATGAAGAATCATTTCCATGTTCAACCACATTTTATTTACAACATGAAAATAAATTAATTAATTGGATATTGTGGTATAAAAAAATAATTTCATAAGAGTATAGTATAGAGAGACAATACATCAAACTATTTAGGGTCCTAATAATCCTCCATGATATCCTTCATAGAACCATACTAATATTTTAATACTCATTTTTAGTAATCCTTACATTCCAATTCAGGTTACCTCATATGGAGAATCTTGTTATTTTTTGGAATCCCACTCACTTACAAAGATCCGAGGCCAAGAATGGTTTTTGATGTGATTGATCTTTTTGGAAATGAGAGTCCTATGACACATTAAAATCATTCCCAGAAGTTAAATTTGTAGCTTTAATAATATAATTCATAAGGTTTCCCATCTGAAAAAAATTGTTTCATTTTCACTATGGTGTTGAAAAATATTCCCTCACATGGTCAAATGAAACACATTTGAGACATCATGGCTTAGTTATGTGATAATGAGGAGGGGATACATATCCATTTGACTGATTTTATGGTACCTTGATTCCTTAGTAATATGTATCCCTCTTCCACTTGTTTCTAGTATTATATTTAACACCTATGCATATATAGATAAAAGTGGTTCCTCCATTATAATTCCTGACAAGGCCCCTTTCATCCACTGATTATCTATTGAACAATTACATATAATCATTAATATAGAGAATAATGATCATGTATAAAATTTCTTATTAGATTCCCACCACAAATATAAGTTCCTTTAAGTACTCACTAGTATCCACATTAGATGTGAACCCAACTAAGTTCATAAAAATGGATTCATACTCACCCAAAAATAGTTTTTATTATATCAGAATGAATAAATGAATCATTTTGGATACCTTGAAGGTATGAGAATTTTAATACCTCGACTGAATCTTTGGGTCTGGCTGGTGTGTCACATGACATCATGCATGTCTTCCCATATGAATTAGGATTATAAATAGTTGTGATGGTCTATATGGAATTATAAGGAGACTATACCCTTTGTAATAATATCCACACACCTGAATTATAATGAGTAAAAATAAATATCCTAGAAAAATATCATGGAAAAACATCATGCTATTGTAAAATGGAATATAGATTATTAAAATAATAAAGCAAAATACTCCCAATATTGTAAGATGACCAAAGTGTGATGACCAAATTAAATAAAGAAAAAAAATTTATAAATAGTTCATGGCCTATTTTGAGATTTTTTCCCTCCTTCAAGATCCACCTTCTTAGCTCCATGATGTAGAGCCCTTACCGATATATGGATCTCTAACCATGAATTATTCACTAGTATTAGAATTCCCATGATGGGTGTAAGTATAAACATAGAATGATACCACAAATTCATCCCTAAAAAAATTTCAAAATATATAAAAATAGTGAATTCCATACCAAGAAGGTTAAAAAATAAATAAAAAATCAAGTTCTGAGTCATCCTACACTAAACAAGATTCCATGAACCATGAGTCTACCTACATCCATTCCATGATAGAAGGAAGGTAAATATAACTGTGTCATGACATAGATCATATTATGTGATGCACATGTCACATTTACAATTCACCCCACTATACTATATCCATATTCAGCCTTTAAGAAACAATTCCACATCCACATTTAAGTGGAAGTCATTATTCCCACACGTGGACCCAATTTATGTCTTTGGGAAAATTATATTCTCAAATGTTGAAAAAATATTATACTATTTTGAACGAAACATCTACAGATGTTGACCCAATATCTAGATTTAGGGAAATCTACATAGCACTCCCCCTCCATGGGGTCGACATTCTCAGTTAGACCAACCAGGTAATTTGAAGCCAGTCACAAAGAAACCATGCATACCTCCATATGAAATCCATAAAATAGAATGTAAAATCATGTCATATTAAGAAATATATCACGTTATATACCCACACCCACATGCATATCATAAAAAATCAAGGTTCTCATAGGCTACACACACACACACATAAGCATGTCATATCATATTGTTAATATATAATGTCCATCAAATGTTAAGGAATTTATACTTCAAGAGTGTCAATGACTAAAGTCAATAATCGCCACCTAGATCAATCCCACATAAGGAATTACCTATTACTAATAGAAATTAATTTTATAAGGGATTTTAAAATCATGATTCAATAATGAAAACATGACATGGGTTTAGTGATAAATCAACTTACCCACCAAGATCCTCCATCAATGGTAGATCCATATATATTAAAGGGAATTATGGTAGTTATATAGATCTAAAATATTTATATAAAAAAATAAATAATAATATATTATAAAAAAATGGTATCCATATATATAGAAATTATTTCTTAGTATTATGATTCATCTCAAGAGAATAAGGGGATTTCAGCTATAATAGATGAAACATAACCTTTAAGAGTCAAGGGATCGATTCAAGATTTAAAAACCTAATACAGGGGAAAGAGATATCCAGTTACATGAAAGGTGAACTTATACTTCCCTTGTGATGGTCAAAAATAAGGAATAAAATATCAAAATGGTGCAATAATGAAATTTTATAGAAATGAAATTGATGATCATGCCATCTAGGAAGCCCTGGATTGCTGGTGGTTTCCTATTAGCTGGATGACAAATCAACGAAGATGCTAAGGATAATACATTATCCATATTCTATCTAGTGGAACAAAGGTTAAATCCTGGATATTGTAACCTCCTTCTTCAAGACTATGGAAGTGTGCAAGCTTGTTATTGGCACACCATCAATTACTATGTTGTTTTTTGGTGCCCCAACTTCTTTTCTTTTAATTCCCATACTCTGAACACCTATATCAAGACTCATAAATATTACCAATACATGGAAAATCATAAATTAGCATACCTTTTAATATCTATGATGTCATAAATATCCCTCTATAATGAATTCTCATCCCTAAGATGTTCCTTTAGTAGTCTTTCTTAAACAACATAGACCATTATTCCCAAACATCCAAACCTCACTCTATAGTTTCATCTTGGATTTTTCTATGTGAAAACATAAATATACCAAGTGGTACCATCTTCCCCATATCAATTTTTGTCTATGGTCTATAATTCATAGAGATCACTCCACAAACAATTCATCTATTTATAACTCAATATCATTTTTTGATCACATACACAAGATTACGCTCGTACTTCTAAAGTTGAGACACATGGAACACATTATGCATACATTGATTCTATAAGGAAAGATACAAATTGTAGGACACTATATTGATATTCTCTATGATCTAAAATATTCCTATAAACCATGGTATCGATTTCCCCTATTTCCACAAATGTTAATCCCAAATTGTGGTAACACTGAGTGGAAAATCATATCACCTAGACTGAAATCCAATGTATCTCTTCTCTAGTTAGTATATAATTTATTCCTACTCTAAGAAGTCACTATTTTTTTTTGAAGCAACTAGATCTGGTCTAAGGATTCCTATTCCACAATTGTACGAACAACAACTTCCTAAACTACCATAGGCCAACATATTATTGAACGACATGGGTGACTTTATAGTTCCATATGAATTGAAGAATAATAACTATTATTGTATCAAATATAAACTAACTATTTTTTTTATCCCATTATAAACCAATATAATTGATGAAAGATCTATGAATATCCTAAAAAATATACACCTCCCTCTCAAACTAACCACAGGTCTATGGATGATACTCAATACTCATCTTTAATAGGGACTCCATCACCATCTACAACTCTTTCAAAAAATGAAATGTAAAAATAAAATATATATTTGAAACAATTTTTGAGGCACTCCATGAAGCCGTAAATGCAACTAGACATAGAGTTTTTTCGACTCATCGATTGAATAAGGCTCTAGGATTGATAATAAAAATGCCACCTTCATCATACAATCAACTATAGCCCACACAACATATCAAAAACTAAGGGTTCTGGTAAAACCTATAAAAAAGTCCATGAATAACTCATTCTACTTCCATATAGGTATAAGAATAGGTTGAAATAAACTACTTGGCCATTGATGTTCAAATTTAATCTTATTATAGGAAATACAATGAAAAATAAAACCAGTGATTTCCATCTTCGTACACATCCATAAGAACCATTTATTGATTTTATTATACATCATTTTCAATCCTCAGTGCATTACCCACTATGAAGCATGAGATTACCTCGTTAGATCTTCCCCCATGGAAGTATTAACTACAAATACTCCATAAATATAGATCATGTTTTCTTATCTAAAAATAATCAAAGAATAAGGGTATTTCCTACTAACCATTCATGAATTACTAAGAACTAAAAATATGACTCTTTGAGGGATTTCACCTAGTCCATCATGGTAGTCATGATAACTAATGGGGAACATGTCACCTCCCATTGATCCTAAACTTCACCTGTGAACCACTGAATCAATAATCATATCAATCATTATTCATCCACTGAAGGATGCTCTCTATGATACTGTTTTTTCTAATCATATAATCTGAAATACCCCTTTCTAGAATAATATTCCATATAAAATTCAAAACTATATAGATACACATCCCAATGCCTCTACCAAAGATTCAAGTCCTACGTAGAGGATATATATGACAAGGTCTTTTTTCTGTCTAGATGAAAAGACAGTAAATAAAGATATAATGTCACCAATACATTATGTCATGGAACACCATAGCTAACTATAGATCACTAGTATGATTATTCCACTCACGAGTTCATAGATAACGAGACCCATAAGCAACTACCTAATCTCTATGCAGTAAAACAACTTCCAATAAAACACATGATCCATCATAGTGAACAACATAATAAATCCTAGGATCTTGATTGATCAAAATTGGTGCTGATTTCAATATCATCTTTATCTCTAGGAATGCCTCTTAAAATTTATCAATACATTAAAAATTTACCCTCTATTAGTAAGGCCAGTCACATGCACTACAAAATGGGAGAAATTTTGAATGAACCATAATAGTACCCAACCAATCCTAGGAAACTCCTGATCTCAAAAAGTTTCTTACGGTCTGACAAAGACATCACCACCTTTAACTTTGTCAGATCAATTGTGTTTCACTCTTCTAAGAATACATCATCAAGGATGTAAACATCATGAATCTAAATGTGACACTTCAAAATCTAGGTATAATTTTGATGTGCTAAAAGTGAACCCAATATGATCTCATGGTGTCTAACATGCATCTAACATGTATGTGGGATATTAGTATATCATCAAGGAATACATAAAAAAATAGTCATGGAATGGATGAGAGATCCTATTCATGAGATCTATGAACACTCTGAGAGAATTATATAACCTAAAAGTCATGAAAAGATACTCATATAGTCCATACATACTCTTAATCACTTTCTGAGGTATATCCTCTTATCAGACCTAATGTTTGTGGTAGCTGGATCATAAGTAAATCTTAGAGAATCACATGTATCCCATAAAATGATAAAAAGATCATCGATCCTTGACAATTGGTACCTATTCTTCATCATGAAATAATTTAATTTTCTGTAGTCCATACATAGATGAAGGTTTATCTCGATCTTCTTAGAAAAAAATAGTAGGCCCCTAAGGAGAAGTGGTTAGTCTGATAAATACGTTCACCTCTAGATCCTCAAGAATTACTTTATATTATTTAATATTAGATGTTTATATATGTTAAAAAGGAATTGATATAGGATATACTCTTTTACTATGTTTTATCATGAATTCAATCACATTATTAAGAAGAATTCTTATAAAAAATTCTCATAAGTGGTCAACCACTCCCAACTTAAAATCACATTCACATTAGTCATCTCATAGATAAAAAATTCTCAAAAATTTACATGACAAGAAAATACTATTGTATGATTATGAAGTCCCCATAGGTGATCTAACTTCTTCCCCAAGGGTTTATCAAGATAAATATATATATAAAATAATTTAACCAACAAGACTTTCAAAGTATTGACCAGAGAATATATAAAATAATTGGAAACTCCTAATAAAATAGAATAGAGAATAGAGGTAAGGATAATCATACCACAAACAATATAAGGTTCCACTCCATCTTCAACCAGATCCTAGTCAGCCATATGAACCTTTCTTCTATTCAAACCATGAACTTACCCCTAAGGCAGATAAATTTTATATGACATGGAATTATGTGAAGCCATCATATTATTATGAGGTGCCATGACCAACCAATAACCTAATACCCCTAAACCCAACCATGATTAAATTACAAAAAAAAAACACTAGAGAAGTCATGTCTTACAACAATGATTGAAATATTTAAGAGGATCGAGAAAAAACATGAGACAATTACCTTAGACGATGAAATGTTATATTTTCCTCATCTATCCCAAAATTATTTCTGATACCTCAAAGTATGACCATAGGTTGGAATTTATGAATTGGAAATTTAGATCTATTCACAGTAAAATATGGAATTTCCACGCCATATGTGCATGATTACTGGACAAAATTAGAGAAAAATTAAATTTTTAAAATGAGTTGAATATGCCTTCACTAGAATTATTCAATTTTAAAGATCCATAAACTCTTGATTGTGGTAAATATTCTACATATTATGGAAAAGTCCTAAAAGAATATATCCTTGAAGTAATCCTATGTAAGACCCTCTTTTATCCCTTCCTAGTTCATAGCATGCCACTATATCCTCCTAGTTACCTAAACCATAAAAAAACCTACCTAACCCATTGATCATATGGAGTCTCCACTTGTTCAATGATTCCCTTAACTATATACATATAATCATCATCATCATGGGGTACTCCAATACTCTAGAAGGTTAGGGATGTGGAATCTAGAAATATCAACCATAATCGATCATTGTCCCATGATCTCCTACACATTGAAAAATTACTATGTGAAAGACTCCAGGTTGAAACAGTACTACATTCCTAACCACTAGAGATGGTATTGGGGAATGATAAAATGAACCCTCCAACAAATATGGAGGCACTATAAGAGTTTTCTCCCTTACTGGACCATTGTGAGTGACCCTTATAGGTTTTCTTATAAGATGATATTGCGGCTTAATTACCTGAAATGTAAAATAAACTCTTAAAAAATATTATAACTATTCACTTAGAAAAAATAATCATGAATTTTTAATCATCCAAAATGTATTTCTATAGGAAGGTAATCCTAGGAGGATACTATAGCTATAAGGTATAAACCGCCCTCAGAACTACCCTAGGCCTATCTCTAGACTCTGAAACATTCACATTAGCGATGATCATATAATGATTAATAAGCATAACATGATTAGTTTAATAAATTTTAAATTTTAGTGCATATATCTATATAAGAAAAAATCACAAATTTCCAATGATATTCAGTTAGTGGAATTATGATATATGAGCATAAATTAGATACATGACATGTAAATCTACGAATCTAGTCATGATGCATAATCACACCAAAATCATATAAAAAATATATGAAAAATGTTTCTCATGATCAATATGAAAATATAATAGTAATTTGATAAAAAATCCCATCCATTGAAAATCTGAGGTCCACTAAATAAGAGTTATCTCAAAACGTACCTGACTCCCCTACCCGAGTTCTAAATAGAATATCAACTTTCTACCTTATTGGAAACATATTAAAAAGAAATAAAACAAAACCTCCTTTGAGTCCACTTTGTGGTGCCTTCGAAAAATTATCTGGTATAGTTGGTGTGTCACATGGCCTAATGGAAGTGTCCCTATAGAAATCATGTTTTCAACTAGCTATGATGGACCAAATAGTGTCGTGGGGTGACTATACTATTTGTAACAATATCCATGCACTATAATTACAATGATTAATAATATACATCCTATAAAAACAAATTAGAAGAAAGAATTTCTATAATAAAATGACATACAAGTCATAAAAGAACTAAAAGGTTCCTAGTGTGGTAATTCAACAAATGTATTGTAACCAATAGAAATAATCTAAAAAGAACTACAATAATAGTCCATAACCCCTTGGAGTTAACTCTATTTTCTCAGTTTTACTTTCTTAGGTCCCTAAACTAATCCATTTTCCTTATCTAGATACATGTACATGAAATTCTTACACACATAGAGATGATTAGGGAGGGTTCGAGTATAAACCTAGTGGGAAACCACTAATGCATCCTTAAAATAATTTAGAAATATATAATAATTTGTATTCTATTCCAAGAAGTTAAATGCATAAATAAAAAATCATGTCTCGAATCATCATGCGCTAACCAAGAGACTAAAGACATTGACTATACTTATTTTTAAACCATGTTTTAAGGAAGGTAAATGTAACCATTTTATGTCTTAGATCTTTCTATGTGATCCATATGTTGGGTCAACAATTAAAATGAGTTTCCTATATAAATATTTCACATTTAATGAATAATTCTACAGCTTCCTTTAAAGGAATTTCATGGTTCATTCATGATGACCAAATTAATGGCTCCATGGAAAGATATATTCTCACATATTGACCCAATAATCAGATATGGGGAAAGACACATCCATACATGCTATCCTAATAACTGGATTTTTGGAAAGACACAAGGAACTTCCGCTATAAGGGGACAACTAGTTGAGTTAGGAAAACATAGTAACTTGTAACTAGTAATAGAAGAACCATAAAAACGACCATATTAAGGCCATGATATAGAATGTTTAATCATATCATAATAATAAAATTTTCATTGGCCACACACACACATCCACATATATACCACAAAAAGAAAGGTCTCATGGGAAGCAGAAACAAACACACAAAAGCATTTCTTATAATAAAATTAGTATATAATGGTCATCAAATGGTTAGGGAATCCCACCTCAAGTGTTTCGATGCCCAAGATCAAGAATAACCATGTAGATCAATCCCATTCATGGAACTACCTATAAAAAATACTAATACATTTCATATAGTATTCTAGAATATATATTCAAGAAGTAGAATGTAACATGGGATTAGTGGTAGATTAATTTAGACAACGAGATCTGCTACTAGTGGTAAATCTAGATCCACTCATGGGAATGATGAAAATTCTATTGATCCAAAATCTAACCATAAAACAATGAATAATAATTTATTGGATCATGATGACATCCACTTATCGTTCCAAAATATCTTATACCTATGATTCATCCCAAGAGTAGAAGAGGATTTATGATAGAAATAATGAAACATACTCTTTGAGATTCCACAGGGAAATCCAGTCTCAAAAACCAACTATAGTGGAATGAGAAAGATAATTACATAAAATGGAGCTTCAAGGTATATTCTGGTTGAGTGTGTAATGACCCTCTTATCCTCATTTGCATGAGATTACATAGATTCATTACTAGGCCTTAAGCGACATCCCTAAGGCACCAAAGGCTGCCAATAAATGCCGAAGGGTTTCAAAACAAGTGGGGGAAGATTTACCCTTTTAGAACATACCACATATCCAAAAACCATAAGAAAACAAATAAACTAAATGATGCATGATAAAAGCTAAGACAAATCAACCAATGATTTTATCATAAACCAACCAAATGTACCACAGTGGAAACCAACACTAAATCAGAGTAAAAAGCGGAAAGAAAAATTAAAATAATACAAGAAGTCAACCCAACTCCATGCTCTAGAAGTTCCAAGATCCAACGTCATGAACCGGCCCAAGTATCATGAAGTAGTTCTATAAACATGTGAAACTTTACCTTCTCCAACATCCTGGTATATGACAACTGCAAAAGCACCAACGTGCCAAAGTAGGGGGTGAGTAATGAAACTCAATAGGTTTTCCCCGATGACTTCCCAACCCATGCCTCTAGGATAAAACATGTTAGCACATTTATATAAAATAATTTATATAAAACAATTCCAAAATAGTTCACAATATAACAAGTTCCATGTCAAAACCATTTTCCAACAAAAACCATCTTTCTCAAGAAAAGCAACCTAGCAATGTTTCCAATCAAATTCCCATTTCCATTTTGGAACATTCATTCCATTTCACAAATCCACACAACTATCCATGCATGAAACCTGGACCTCCCTATACTCACGATTGGTGAGTTATCCTTCCACTAAGCTATCACATAGTGGACTACCTTGATGGGGTTACTTCACTCCGTTATCCATCCCTTTTGATGGGGGTACTTCTCACCCTTATCCATCCAAACCTTTGATGGGGGTACTTCTCACCCTTATTCATCCCAATGCATATCAACACACAACACAACCCATGAAAATCCATACCAAAACCAAGTGTGTTCAAAACCATTCAATAAAGCATCAAACATTTTATTTAAACCCATTTCTTTCAAGCAGCAAAACCATAACCAGTTTAAAATCACCATTTTAAATTCACTTCAACAAACACTTTCCAAAAAAACACAATATCCATCACCTGTTACTTAAAATGGATTTCAACCATTATTTCATGGTATATAAACAAACCATTTTAATCAAGGAAAACAATTTGAAACTAGGCGTTCAAGTTCTAAGAAAGAGGAATCAGGAGTGAAGCCACCTACCTCAAAAAATTCGGTGAAACCAACCGACAGACGAAGAACGCCAATAAAACTTAGTCAAATACTCCCTAAAACCTCCATAGATTCCTTCACCTAGTACCAAAAAAACCAAAACTCGACTGAAAAGTCATACACTACTTTATATCTACCCACCTTGGGTGTAGTTCTAAGGATCCATAAAGAGGGAAGAAGGAGATCTAAGAAAACTCAAGGAAACGAGACTTACCTTGATCAACCGACCTCTAAACCCCAAGGCAAACCTCTAGATCGTTTCCAAAATGCCTGGTAAGTGTTATCCCACCTTCACCAGATAGAAAAACCGAGTTAGGTCCGTCTAGGAGAAAAAACGAGTGGTTTTAAAGATAAAATAGGTCATATACTTAAAAATAGGATCTATGTTGACCCCACACACGGTTAGTCCTTACAGCTAGTCAAATCGTGCGCTAACCGTGCGATAGTCACTGCTTGGAAGGGGCGCTCTGCACGACCTCCTCGCACGGTTTTCCCAAATCGCGCACACACCATGTAGTCTCCTCTTTCCAAAGTGACCACAACCTGCAGGGCTTCCACACGGCTTGGGCAACCCGTGCGAAGCCTGTGAGTCACCACTTTTTTCCCTTTAACACTTTAAAAGTCTCCAAACTTTCCCAACCATTCCCCATATGCCTCATGTACTTAAAAATCATAAAACAAGGGTTACATACAAGAAACCGGGGGTACAACATTCTCCCCACCATTGGCCTTTCCGTCCCCAGAATGTAGAAAACCATCGCTTTCCTGAAAGAGTTCTGGCCATTTCTCTTTCATTTCTTTCTCACATTCCCAATTCTCTTCCGGAATCTGACCATGTTGCCACAAAACCTGCACTAGACCGATGCTTTTTCCGCACAGGAAATTCTCCTACCTATCCACAATCCACACCAGAATATGTACCAATGAAGCATCTAGCTCTAGGTCAACATGATCCCATGTGATCACACGGTCAGGATCGGGATGATACTTCTTCAACTGAGATACATGGGACACATTATGCATTTCACTGAACCGTGGTGGTAATTCCAACCAATATTCCACCTCGCTAACCCATTTAAGTATCTCAAAAGGGCCTATATATCGAGGAAATAGTTTTCCCTGCTTCCCAAAATGACGATGTCCAAGCCTTGGAGAGATTCTCAAAAATACATGATCACTCACCAAAAATGACAACGGTCTTCAGCAATGGTCCACATAAGATTTCTGAAGACTCTGTGTTGTCTCTATCCTATTTTTTATCAACTAAATCTTCTCCATTGTTTCTTGGACAAGGATCAGCCCAACTAGTGATGTCACACCTGTTTCCACCCAACATAATGGAGAACGACAGGGAAACCATAAAATGCTTCAAACGGAGCAATGCGTATCGAGGCTTGATAGCTGTTATTGTATGAGAACTCCACTAAGGGTATATGCTCCTACCATGAGCCCCAAAAATCAATAACTCAAGCCCGCAACATTTCTTCCAATGTCTATATCATCCTTTCGGATTGTCCATCCGTCTGAGGATGATACGCTTTACTCATATTCAACTGAGTTCCTAGGTATTTCTATAAGGATAACTAGAAATGAGATGTGAACCTCAGATCTCTATTTGAGATGATAGAAACTGGAACACTATGCCTCCTTACCACTTCTTGTATATATATTTTTGAAAGATCTTCCACCGTATGAGTTTCATGAATATGGATGAAATGGGCTGACTTGGTTAGACGATCCACTATCACCCAAATGGAATCGTGTTTTCGGACCATTCTTGGAAGAGATGTAACAAAATCCCTTGATATCTGATCCCATTTCCACACTAGGATAGGTAAATATTGTAACATACCAGCTGGTATCTGATGCTCTGCTTTACCCTACTGACAAGTTAAACACCGTGAGATGAACTCGACCCCTTTCGTTTTCATGCCGCTCCACCAAAACTACGCATTCAACACCTTATACATCTTCTATGTACTTGGTTGTACATCCCATCTTGAATGGTGGTAATAAAGAAGGAGTTGTTCTTGAGTAGTTAAGGGTACAACCATCTGATCTCGAAACCGCAAAACTAAACTCCCATCCAGCTTCCATCCCTTAATGGTCTCCCCACCATTGAGTTTTGAACTCATTGCAACATAGACTACATCAGATTCCAGTGCCACCTTTACTATCTCCACCAAATCAGGAACAAGCGCAGATGGAAAGAAAACTGTAACATCAGCTTGGTCTTCACATTCCATATGCATATCATCTAGGACCGACATCAACTGCCACTCATCTGAAACTTCTTTCACCAACTGAGCATACGACTTTCTGCTTAATTCATCGGCCACCGAATTTTGCTTACCCGGTGTATATATCAATTCAAAGTCAAACATTTGAAGATAATCCTTCCATATCCTCTACCTCAGATTCAAATCTCGTTGTGAGAAAATATGCTTCAAACTCTTATGATCCGTACACATAGTGAATTTCTCACCAAAGAGATAATGACGCCAAGCCTTAAAGGCATGAACAACTGTAGCTAACTCTAAATAATGTGTTGGGTAGATATTTTCATGCACTCTCAACTATCTTGAGACACAAGCAACAACATGGTCTCCTTGCATGTGAACACATACCATCCCAGATCCTGAAGCATCAAAATACACCACGTACCCCCGTCCTGATTCCAGCAAAATCAAGATGGGTGTAAATGTAAGGTGAAATTTCAACTCTTGAAAAGATCTCAGACATTCCTCAGTCCATTGAAATGCATTGTTCTTCTTTGTCAATGTTATCATAGGTAAAGATAGTCGTGAGAAGTCACACAGAGAGCATTATTAATAACCATCTAGACCAAGAAAACTTCGTATTTCAAAGACATTCTTCGGTGGTTTCCAAGAAAGAACATATTCTATCTTTTATGGATCCACTAAAATGCTTTTCTTAGAAACAACATGGCCCAAAAAGTGTCCCTCTTGTATCCAGAAATCACACTTTGATAATTTGGCATACAACTGATGGTCTCTCAATATTTACAGCACTATAGCCAAGTGTTGCTCATGCTACGCCCTTATTCTTGAATACAAAAAATATGTCGTCCACAAACACCACAACAAAAGAATCTAGATACCACTGAAATATCTGATTAATCGATGCCATAAAGACTGGTGGTGTATTCATAAGACCAAAATGCATGAATACATATTCATAGTGTCTATATCTGATTCTAAAGGATGTCTTTGGAATATCCTCCTTCCAAACTCACAACTCGTGACATCCTGACCTTATGTCAGTCTTAGAGAACCACTGATCTCCCCTCAATTGATAAAACAGGTCATCAAGACATGGAAGTGGGTATCTATTTTTATCATAACTTGGTTAAGTTTACGATAATCCACACATAGCTGCAAATTTCCATCTTCTTTCTTTACAAACAAATCTGGTCCTTCCCACAGAGACATGCTTGGCCGAATAAAACCTTTGTTTTTCAATTATTCCAACGACAATTTCAATTCCTTTAACTCCATTGGTGCTATCCTATAAGATATAAGTGATATAGGACTGGTCCCCGGAAGAAGATCAATCATAAAATCTACTTCTCTTACAGGTGGTAACCCTGAGAAGTTTTCAATAAAAACATCAGGAAATTGATCCACGACTACTGGAAAACTGTTATTCATGATCTCGTCCATCAATTCAATGTTTAACTTAGTCAACTAGTAAGATATCGTTGCCACTACTAGTTCCAACAAGCTCATTTCACCTGCCTTCACCACTCTTTCTTATATAAAGAGATACTCGATGCCATCCTCAGTTGTGAAACTGACTGTTCTGCTATAATAGTCAATGTGAGCCCTGAAATCATTCAACAAATCCATACCTAGGATTATATCATAGACATACATCTCCAGCACAGAGAAATCCCATTTCAGCTCTGCTCCATCAATAGTTATAGAACATTCTCTACACACGAAGGCTCTACATTTTCTTTCACCGAGAGGATTTTGATGTTTTATCACAAAAGGCCTCATTTCAAGTTTTATGTTCAGAAAATCAGAAATTCTAGAATAAAGAATAGAATGTGATGCACCAGTATTGAAGAACACTTGCATGAGGGTAGAATTCAAAAGAATCACACCTCTCACAATAGACGGTCCATACTGGTCATCCCCAATCACCTGTTCTGTTCCATTCAATTGCTTTGTTACTGCACTTTGCACCTTATTGCCTTATTGAGATTGCCCTGCCTAAGGAGTCATGGTATTCCTAGAATCACCATAGAAAGCTCTGTTCTACTGGCAAGACTGATTTTTCTATCCTCACCCTATCGAAGCATAAGATGCTTGCGACACCTGAGAGGTGTCATGAACACCCGACCGTGGAGCACTGTGACAATATTGCTAAAGATTCCCCATATTGTTGCAATTGTGGAATGCTCTTGGTGGTGCTATACATTCTTGTTTCATGTGATCATTCGAGCCACATTTAAAACACACGGATTTCATCATGGGTCATGGAGGAAGATTCACCAATCCAGTCGTCTGAATCTGATTCACACTTCCACCTTGGAAGTAGGTGTCCCTCTTCCGCTTGTTCCCAACATTAGAGTTCCCACCCATTCCCGTGGGTATCATCATACATCCTCCTCCCATAACTCCTAATATGTCTCTTTTAGCTACTATTTCTCTATTTACCATCTCTATATAATTCATAATACAGAGCACAACTATCTTCATTGAAATCTCCTGTCGCAACCCTGATTCAAAGATGTGTGCCTTCAATGACACACTTTTAGAAACTTCCAGTTCAAAGTGCACTAAATTCATGAATTTAGCTACATACTCCCTGACAGAGATATTCTCCTGCTTCATGCTTAAATAGTCCAGCATCCTCTGGATCTTGAACATGTGAGGATAGAATTGTTTATTGAACAATTCATAAAATTTCTCCTAGCCCAGGCCTTGATCCACCTTAGCCTACAGCACAAGCTCCCACCACTTTCATGCAAGATCCTCCAACTTATATGTTGCCTAATTTACTTTTAGTTCTGCTGGTGTGCCGATGAAATTGATGATACGATTCATCCTACTCAGCCACACCACCGCCCTTTCTGTTTCAGAATCACCCCGAAAGATGGGTGGATTCTGCTTCTAGAACTGGACGGAATGGTTTAGATGCCTTGAATCATCCCTCCGATTCCTCATGTCCACAACCTAAAACAATTGAACTATACTTTGGACTAGTTGTTGGTTCACCTGTGGCTCTTGTGGGACCACATTCTCCATAGCCTCTTCTGTTTGGTTTCTATGATGCCTAACAGGTGCCATTTTCTATACAAAAAATGCTCTCCATTAGTCTCACTTCGTAGAAACTAATGGCTTAGAATTTTAATTTATATCACATCACTATCATAAAATTGATTTCCAACCATCACACTTTTCAACATTTACCCATTTTTTAAAACAAATCTTTTATTTCTTTTGAAAATCAATCTATTTTCTAAATACATAAACCATTATCTTTTCAAAATCCTTCATTTGAAAACAAGTTTAAACTTTTTAGAAATCACGCTTTTACATCAAACCATAATCCATTTCTCAAAATGATATATGCAGTCCTAGTGGGAAGTCATTCCTCCAATGCATGTCATGCTCATCTCATTGGCTAAACCCATGACAATGACATTTGTTATCCAATAAGTGTCACCAATACACTTATGTACCCAACTCCATAGTAATTTGAAGTTCAACATAAAAAGGTTAGCTACGTCTTTTTATACTCTACATTCCATGTTCTGACAATCCTACTCCTTCCTAAGATGACCGCCCAAGGAATAGACATGAAAGACTTCAATGCCAAGACCAACAAAAACTGATGACTACTTATTCCACAAAGAATTGAACAAGATGATTGCATTTATACCCTAAGGATCGAACAAATTGATACCATTTGTAATGACCTGATTATCCTCATTGTCTTGAGAGTACAACGAGTCATTACTAGTCCTTAAGAGACATCCCTAAGGTTCCAAAGGCTGGCAATAATTTCCAAAGGGTTTCAAAACAAGTGGGGGATAATTTACCCTTTTAGAACATACCACAGAGACAACAACCATAACCAAACAAACCAACTAAATGACGTATGATAAAATCCAAGACAACTCAACCAATTATTTTATCATAAACCAACCAAATGTACCACTGTGTAAACAAACACTAAATCAGAGTAAACAGTGGAAAGAAAAATTAAAATACAACAAGATGGAAACCCAACTCCATGCTCCACAAGCTCCAAGAACCAACATCACGAACCAAACCAAGTATCACGAAGTGGTGCTATAAAAATGTGACACTTTACCTTTTCCAACATCCTAGTATATGACATATGCAAAAGCACCAACGTGCCAAATCAGGGGGTGAGTAATGAAACACAGTAGGTTTTCCCCAATGACATCCCAACCCATGCCTCTAGGATAAAACATGTTAGCACATTTATATAAAACAATTTATATAAAATAATTAAAAAACAGTTCACAATATAACAAGTTCCATGTCAAAACCGTTTTCCAAAAAAATTATATTTCACCAGAAATTAGGAGAAACCAATGAGGATAAGCGGGTCATTCAAATCTCGTTGGTGCAAAGGCGCCAAAGGAGATCAGGTGGTAATGAATCATTGAGAATTGATTTATACCCTCAGTTTCTAGTATGTGACCATTGTTTTATGATTTTTAAGTACATGATGCATATGAGGAATGGTTGGGAAGGTTTTGAGACTTTTAAAGTGTTAAAGGGAAAAAAGTGTTGACGCACGGGATTCACACGAGTTGCTCAACCTGGACATCCTTGTCATTCTCCACTATACTGGGTCGAAACAGGTGAGACTTCACTAGTTGGGCTGAGACTTGTCCAAGAAACAGTGGATAAGATTTAGTTGATATAAAAGAGGATGGAGATGGCACATAGTCGTCAGAAATATTATTCGGATCATCGCCGAAGACCGTTGTCGTTTGCGGTGAGTGATCATGTATTTTTGAGAATCTCTCCAAGGCTTGGACATCGTATTTTTGGGAAGTAGGGGAAACTATCTCCTCAATATATAGGCTCTTTTGAGATACTGAAATGGGTTGGTGAGGTGGCGTATCAGTTGGCATTACCACCATGGTTCAGTGTAGTGCATAATGTGTTTCATGTATCTCAGTTGAAGAAGTATCATCCTGATCCTAACCATCTGATCAAATGGGAACACGTTGACCTAGAGCTGGATGCTTTATTAGTACATATTCCGGTGTGTATTGAGGATAGGAATGAGAAAGTATTTCATGGAAAAAGCATCGGTTCCGTGTGAGTTTTGTGGAAACATGGTCAGATTTAGGAAGAGGCTTGAGAACGTGAGAAAGAAATGAAAGAGCAGTGGCCAAAACACTTTCAGGAAAGCGATGGTTTTCTACTTTTTGGGGACGGAACGACCAATGGTGGGGAGAATGTAGTACCCCTGGTTTCTAGTAAGTAACCCTAGTTTTATGAATTTTAAGTACATGAAGCATATGAGTAATGGTTGGGAAAGTTTGGAGACTTTTAAAGTGTTAAAGGGAAAAAGTTGTGACACATGGGCTTCGCACAGGTTTCCCAAACTGTTCGGAAGCTATGCAGGTGGTGGTAACGTTGGAAAGAGGAGACTGCTCAGTGTGCACATGGTTTGGGAAAACCATATGAGGAGGTCGTGCGGAGTTCCCCTTCCAAGAAGTGACTACCGCACAGTTAGCGCACGATTTGACAATCCTTATGGACTAACCGTGTGCGGGGTCAACTTAGATCCTATTTTTAAGGATCTAATCTGTTTTATCTTTAAAACAACTCATTTTGCTCCTAGACGGCCCTAACTCATGTTTTCTCTCTGGTTAAGGTGGGAGAACACTTACAAGGCATTTTGGAAGCGATCTGTAGGATTGCCTTGGTGTTTAGAGGTCGGTTGATCATGGTAAGTATCTCTTCCTTGAGTTTTATTAGATCTCCTTCTTCCCTCTTGATGGATCCTTATATCTACACCCAATGTGGGTGGATCTATGGTAGTGGATGACTTTTAAGTTGGGTTTTGGTTTTTTTGGTACCAGGGGAAGGAATATAAGGAGGTTTTAGGGATTAGTTTACTCAGTTTTGTTGGCGTTCTTCGTCCTATGGTTGGTTTCACCTAATTTGTTGAGGTAGGTGGCTTCAATCCCGATTCCTCTTTCTTAGAAATTTAATGCTTATTTTCAATTTGTTTTCCTTGATTGAAATGGTTTGTTTATCTTTTGTGAAAGAATGGTTGAAATCCCTTTTAAGTAACGGGTGATGGAAATTGTGTGTTTTTGGAATGTTTTTGTTGAAGTGAATTTAAAATGGTGATTTTAAACTAGTTATGGGTTTTCTGCTTGAAATAAATGGTTTTCAATAAATTTTTTGATGATTTATTGAATGGTTTTGAACAAACTTGGTTTTGGAATGTATTTTCATCGGTTGTGGTGTGTTTTCATATGCATTGGGATGGATATGGGTGATAAGTACCCCCATAAAAGGTTGGGATGGATAAGGGTGAGAGGTATCCCCATCAAAAGGGACGGATAAGGGCGTGAAGTACCCTTGTTAAGGTAGTCCACTAAGTGACGACTTAGTGGAAGGATAAATCACCACTCATGAGTATAGGGTGGTCCAGGTTGCATGCATGGATAGTTGTGTGGATTTGTGAAATGTAATGAATGTACCAAAATGGAAATAGTAATTTGATTGGAATCTTTTCTTGGTTTACTTTCTTGAGAAAGATGGTTTTTGTGGGGAAATGGTTTTGACATGGAACTCATTATGTTGTGAACTGTTTTGGAATTGTTTTATATAAAGAATTTTATATAAATGTGCTAACATGTTTTATTGTAGAGTAATGGGTTGGGAAGTCATCAGGGAAAACCTAGTGAGTTTCATTACTCACCCCCTACTTTTTCACGTTGGTGCTTTTGTAGATGTCATATACCGAGATGTTGGAAAATTTAAAGTGTCACATGTTTATAGCAATACTTCGTGATACATGGGCTAGTTCATGATGTTGGACCTTGGAGCATGTGGAGCATGGAGTTGGGTTGTCGTCTTGTAGTCTTTTAATTTGTCTTTCTGCTGTTTACTCTGATTTAGTGTTGGTTTCCACTGTGGTACATTTGTTTGGTTTATGATAAAATAATTGGTTGAGTTGTATTGGCTTCTATCATGCATCATTTAGTTGATTTTTTTGGTTATGGTTGTTGGCTATATGGTATGTTCTAAAAGGGTAAATCGTCCCACACATATCCTCATTTTCTTGAGAGTACAAAGAGTCATTACTAGGCCTTAAGCGACATCCCCAAGGTGCCACCATTTTAAATTCACTTCAACAAACACTTTCCAAAAACACACAATTTCCATCACTCATTAATTTAAAGGGATTTCAACCATTCTTTCACAGTAGATAAACAAACCACTTCAATCAAGGAAAACAATTTGAAAATAAGCCTTCAAGTTCTAAGAAAGAGAAATCGGGAGTGAAGCCACCTACCTCAAAAGATTAGGCAAAACCAACCAACGGACGAAGAATTCAAAAAAACCAAGTCACCTACATCTCGAGACCTCCTTAGATTCCTTCCCCTAGTACCAAAAAAACCAAAACCTAACTCAAAAGTCATCCACTATCTTAGATCTACCCACCTTGGGTGTAGATCTAAGGATCCATCAAGAGGGAAGAAGGAGATCTAAGAAAACTCAAGGAAATGAGAGTTACCTTGATCAACTGGCCACTAAACGCCAAGGAAAACCTCCATATCACTTCCAAAATGCCTGGTAAGTGTTCTCCCACCTTCAACAGAGAGAAAACCCGAGTTAGGGCCGTCTAGGAGAAAAAAAGAGTGGGTTTAACAGTAAAACGGATCAGATCCTTAAAAATATGATCTATGTTGACCCCGCGCATGGTTAGTCTACAAAGATAGTCAAATCATGCGCTAACCATGAATTAGTCACTGTTTGTAAGGGGCTCTCCGCACGACCTACTCACATGGTTTGCCCAAACCATGCGCACACCGTGCGGTATCCTCTTTCCAAAGTGACCACCACCTGCACGGCTTTCGCACGGTTTGGGAAACCCGTTTGAAGTCTGTGCGTCACCACCTTTTGTCCTTTAACACATTAAAAGTCTCCAAACATTCCCAACCGTTCCTCATATGCTTCATGTACTTAAAAAGCATAAAACAGGGGTTACTTACTATAAACTGGTGGTACTACATTTTTCTAATGACCCGCTTATCCTCATTGTCTTGAGAGTACAACGAGTCATTACTAGGCCTTAAGCGACATCCCCAAGGTGCCAAAGGCTGGCAATAAAAGCCGAAGGGTTTCTAAACAAGTGGGGGATGATTTAACCTTTTAGAACATACCACAGAGCCAACAAATATAACCAAACAAATCAACTAAATGATGCATGATAAATTCTAAGACAACCCAACCAATTATTTTATCATAAAACAACCATAAGTACCATAGCGGAAACCAACACTAAATCAGAGTAAATAGCAGAAAGGCAAATTAAAAGACTACAAGATGGAAACCCAACTCCTTGCTCAACAAGCTCCAAGATCCAACATCATGAACCAGCCCAAGTATCATGAAGTAGTTCTATAAACATGTGGCACTTTACCTATTCCAACATCCCAATATATGACAACTGCAAAAGCACCAATGTGCCAAAGCAGGGGGTGAGTAATGAAACACAGTAGGTTTTTCCCGATGACTTCCCAACCCATGCCTCTAGGATAAAACATATTAGCACATTTATATAAAAAAATTTATATAAAACAATTCCAAAATAGTTCACAATATAATAAGTTCCCTGTCAAAACCATTTTCCAACAAAAACCATCTTTCTCAAGAAAATCAACCAAGAAAAGTTTCCAATCAAATTCCCATTTCCATTTTGGAACATTCATTCCATTTCACAAATCCATACAAACAGCCATGCATGCAACCTGGACCTACCTATACTCATGAGTGGTGAGTTATCCTTCCACTAAGCCATCACTTAGTGGACTACCTTGACGGGGGTACTTCACACCCTTATCCTTCCCTTTTTATGGGGGTACTTCTCGCCCTTATCCATCCCAACCTTTGATGGGGGTACTTTTAGCCCTTATCCATCCCAATTCATATGAACACACACAAAAACCCATGAAAATCTATGCCAAAACCAAGTGTGTTAAAAAAATTTCAATAAAGCATCATTCCTTTTATTGAAAACCATTTATTTGAAGCAGCAAAACCATAACCAGTTTAAAATCACCATTCTAAATTCACTTCAACCAAAACTTTCCAAAAACACACAATTTCCATCACCCATTACTTAAAAGGGATTTCAACCATTAATTCATAGTATATAAACAAACCATTTCAATCAAGGAATTTTTTTTGAAACTAATCCTTCAATTTCTTTGAAAGAGGAATTGGGAGTGAAGCCACCTACCTCACCAAATTAGTTGAAACCAACTAACGAATGAAGAACGCCAACAAAACTGAGTCAACTACTCTCCGAAGCCTCCTTAGATTCCTTCACCTCGTACCAAAAAAACCAAAACCCAACTTAAAAGTCATCCACTACCTTAGATCTACCCACCTTGGGCATAGATCTAAGGATCCATCTAGAGGGAAGAAGGAGATCTACAAAAACTCAAGGAAACGAGACTTACCATGATCAACTGGCCTCTAAACGCCAGGGCAATCCTTTGGATTGCTTTCAAAACGCTTGTTAAGGGTTCTCCAAACTTCACGAGAGAGAAAACCCTAGTTAGGGCCATCTAGGAGCAAAAAAGAGTGGGTTTAAAGATAAAACAGATTAGATCCTTAAAAATAGGATCTAAGTTGACCCCGCGCACAGTTAGTCCATACAGATAGTCAAATCGTGCACTAACCGTGCGATAGTCACTGCTTGGAAGGGGCGCTCCGCACGACCTCCTCACACAGTTTTCCCAAACTATGCGCACACCGTGAAGTCTCCTCTATCCAAAGTAACCACCAACTACATGACTTTCGCACGGTTTGGGAAACTCATGCGAAGCCCAGCATCACCAATTTTTTACCTTTATCACTTTAAAAGTCTCTAAACTTTCCCAACCATTCCTTATATGATTCATGTAATTAAAAAGCATAAAACAAGGGTTACTTACCAAAAACTGGGGGTACTAGATTCTACCCACCATTGGCCTTTCCGTCCCTAAAAAGTAGAAAACCATCACTTGCCTGAAAGAGTTCTAGACACTGCTCTTTCATTTCATTCTCACGTTCCCAAATCTCTTCCCGAATCTAACCATGTTTCCACAAAAATCACACTAGACCGATGCTTTTTCCCTTCAAGACTTTGTCCTACCTATCCAAAATCTGCACCGGAATATGTACTAAAGAAGCATCTGGCTCTAGGTCAACATGATCCCATCTGATCACACGGTCAGGATCGGACTAATACCTCTTCAACTGAGATACATGGAACACATTATGCACTGCACTAAACCGTGGTGGTAATTTCAACTGATACACCACCTCGCCTACCCATTCCAGTATCTCAAAAGGGCCTATATAAACAAACCATTTGTAATGGGGGTACTTCTCACCCTTATCAATGGCTGGTTGAGGATAAGCACATTACTAGTGGGAGACGATTTACCATTTTAGAATATACCACAGATCCAACAACCATAACCAAACAAATCAACTAGATTATGCATGATAAAAGCAAAGGCAAGTCAACCAATTATTTTATCAGAAACCAACAAAAAGTAATACAGCAGAAACCAACACTAAATCAGAGTAAATTGCAGAAAGACAAATTAGAAAG
Organism: Viscum album; assembly: GCA_963277665.1. NCBI lineage: Eukaryota > Viridiplantae > Streptophyta > Magnoliopsida > Santalales > Viscaceae > Viscum > Viscum album. The sequence goes on from OY728160.1 coordinate 1,739,775,307, forward strand.
ACTACAAGACGACAACCCAACTCTATACTCCACAAGCTCCAATATCCAACATCACGAACCAGACCAAGTATCACAAAGTAGTTCTATAAACATGTGACTTCACCTTTTCCAACATCCTGGTATGTGAAATCTACAAAAGCACCAACGTGCCAAAGCAGGGGGTGAGTAATGAAAATCAGTAGGTTTTCCCCGAGGACTTCCCAACCCATGCCTCTAGGATAAAACATGTTAGCACATTTATATAAAAAGATTTATATATAAAATTACCAAACAGTTCACAATATAACAAGTTCCATGTCAAAATCATTTTCCAACAAAAACCATATTTCTCAAGAAAAGAAACCAAGCAATGTTTCCAATCAAATTCCCATTTACATTTTGGCACATTCATTCCATTTCATAAATCCACACAAACAGCCATGCATGCGACCTGGACCTCCCAATACTCGCGAGTGGTGAGTTATCCTTCCACTAAGCCATCACTTAGTGGACTACATTGACGGTGGTACTTCACGCCCTTATCCATCCCTTTTTATGTGGGTACATATCGCCCTTATCCATCCCAACCTTTGATGGGGGTACTTATAGCCCTTATCCATCCCAATGCATATGAACACACACCACAACCCATGAAAATCCATGCCAAAACCAAGTACGTTCAAAACCATTCATTAAGGCATAAAACCTTTTATTGAAAACCATATATTTCAAGAAAAAAAACCATAACCAGTTTAAAATCACCATTTTAAATTCACTTCAACAAACACTTTCCAAAAACACACAATTTCTATCACCCGTTACTTAAAAGGGGTTTCAAAAATTCCTCCATGGCAGATAAACAAACCATTTCAATCAAGGAAAACAATTTGAAACTAAGCCTTCATTTTCTAAGAATGAGGAATCAGGTGTGAAGCCACCTACCTCAACAAATTAGGGGAAACCAACCAACGGACGAAGAACGCTGAAAAAACTGAGTCAACTACTCCCCGAAACCTCCTTAGTTTCCTTCCCCTAGTACCAAAAAAACCAAAACCGACTTGAAAGTCATCCACTGTCTTATATCTACCCACCTTGGCTGTATATCTAAGGATGCATCAAGAGGGATGAAGGATATCTAAGAAAACTCAAGGAAATGATACTTACCTTAATAAATTGGCCTATAAACTCCAAGGCTAACGTCCAGATCACTTCCAAAATGCCTGGTAAGTGTTCTCCGACCTTCACTAGATAGAAAACCCGAGTTAGGACCGTCTAGGAGAAAAAATGAGTGGGTTTAAAGATAAAATGGATTAGATCCTTAAAAATAGGATCTAAGTTGACCCCACGCAAGGTTAGTCCGCATGGCTCGTCAAATCGTGTGCTAACTGTGCGGTAATCACTGCTTGGAAGGGGCGATCTGTACGACTTCCTCACATGGTTTTACCAAACCGTGTGCACACCGTGTAGTCTCCTCTATCCAAAGTGACCACCACCTACACAGCTTCCACATGGTTTGGGCAACCAGTGCGAGGCCTGTGTGTCACCACACTTTTCCCTTTAACACTTTAAAAGTCTCCAAACATTCCCAAAAATTCCTCATATGCTTCAGGTTCTTAAAAAGAATAAAACAAGGGTTACTTACTAGAAACTGGGGGTACTACATTCTCTCCACGACTGGCCTTTCCATCCTTGGAATTTAGAAAACCATGACTTTCCCGATAGAGTTCTGGACACTACTCTTTCATTTCTATCTCGTGTTCCCAAGTATCTTCTTAAATCTGACCATGTTTCCACAAAACTCGCACTAGACCGATACTTTTTCCACGTAAGAATTTCTCCTGCCTGTCCACAATCCATACCAGAATATGTACCAATGATGCATCCGGCTCTAGATCAACATGATCCCATCTGATCACATGGTCAGGATTGGGCTGATACTTCTTCAACTGATATACATGGAACACATTATGCATTGCACTGAACCATGGTGGTAATGCCAACCGATATTCCACCTTGCTAACCCATTCCAGTATCTCAAAAGGGCATATATATCGAGGATATAATTTCCCTGCTTCCAAAAACGATGATGTCCAAGCCTTGGAGAGATACTCAAAAAGACATGATCACTCACCGCAAACGAAAACAGTCTTTGACGATGATCCGCATAAGATTTTTGACGACTCTGTGCCGTATCCATCCTCTTTTATATCAACTGAATCTTATCAATTGTTTCTTGGACAAGGCTCGGACCAACTAGTGAAGTCTCACCAGTTTCCACCCAGTATAGTGGAGAATGAAAAGAACGCCCATATAATGATTCAAACCGAGCCATCTGTATCGAGGCTTGATAGTTGTTATTGTATGAGAACTCCACTAAGTGTATATGCTCCTCCCATGAGCCCCCAAAATCCATTACACAAGCCCACAACATGTCTTCCAACGTCTGTATCGTCCTATCAGATTGTCCATCCATATGAGGATGATACGCCGTACTCATATTCAACTGAGTTCCTAGTGATTTCTGTAAGGATTTACAGAAACGAGATGTGAACCTCAGATCTCTATCTGAGAAGATAGACACTGGTACACCATGCCTCTTTACCACTTCTTGGATATAGATTTTTGAAAGATCTTCCACTGTATGAGTTTCACGAATAGGGATGAAATGGGCCGACCTAGTTAGACGATCTACTATCACCCAAATGGATTCATGTTTCAAGACCGTTCTTGGAAGAGATGTAACAAAATCCATCGCTATCTAATCCCATTTACACACTAGGATTGGTAAAAATTGTAACATACCATCTGTTCTCTGATGCTCTGTTTTAATCTGCTAACAATTTAAGCACCGCGAGATGAACTCGACCACTTTACTTTTAATGCTGCTCCACCAAAACGACGCCTTCAATGCCTTATAAATCTTTTGTGTACCTATGTGTACAACATATCTTGAATGGGGGTAATAATGAATGAGTTGTTCCTGAATAGTTAAAGGTACAACCATCTGATCTTGAAACTACAAAACTGAACTCCCATCCAGCTTCCATCCCTCAATGGTCTCCCCACCATTGCATTTTGAACTCATTACAACATAGTCTACATCAGATTCCTGTTCCTCCTTTACTATCTCCACCAAATAAAAAACAAGTTAAATTGGAAATAAAACTATAACATCAGCTCAGTCTTCACATTCCATATGCATGGCGGCTAGGGCCGACATCAACTGCCACTCATCTGAAGCTTCTTTCGCCAACTAAGCATACGACTTTCTTCTTAATGCATTGGGCACCAAATATCCATTACCCGGTGTATATATTAAGTCAAATTCTAACATTTGAAGATAATCTATCCATCTCCTCTACCTCATATTCAAATCTCGTTGTGAAAAAATATGCTTCCAACTCTTATGATCCGTAAACATAGTGAATTTCATACCAAAGAGATAATGACACCAAGTCTTCAAGGCATGGACAACTGAAGCTAACTCCAAATCATGTGTTGGGTAGTTATTTTAATGCACTCTCATCTATCTTGATCCATAAGCAACAACATGGTCTCCTTGCATGAGAACACATCCCAACCCAGATCCTGAAGTGTCATAATACACCACCTACCCCCGTCCTGATTCTGGAAAAATCAATATGGGTGCTGATGTAAGGAGAACGTTCAACTATTGAAAAGATCTCTGACATTCCGCAGTCCATTGAAATGCACTATTCTTCTTGTTCAATGCTGTCATAGGCGATGCTAGTCGTGAGAAGTCACGTACAAAGCATCAGTAATAACCAGCATGATAAAGAAAACTTCTTATTTCAAAGACATTCTTCAGCGGTTTCCAAGAAAGAACAGCTTCTATCTTTTCTATATCCACTGAAACACCTTTCTTAGAAAAAAATGGCCTAGAAAGAATACCTCTTGTATCCAAAAATCGCACTTTGATAATGTTTCATACAACTAATGATCTCTCAATATTTCCAACACAATTTCCATGTTTTTCTCACGCTCAACCCTTGTTCTTGAATACACCAATATGTCATCCACAAACCCACAACAAAAGAATCCAGATATCTCTGAAATATCCAATTCATCAATGCCAAAAAGACTGCTGGTGCATTCATAAGACCAAAAGGCATGACTACATATTCGTAGTGGCCATATCTGCTTCTGAAGGCTGTCTTCAAAATATCCTCCTTCCGAACTCACCACTGGTGATATCCTGAATGCAATTCAATCTTAGAGAACCATTGACCTCCCCTAAATTGATCAAACAGGTCATCAATGCATGGATGTGGATATATATTCTTTATCCTAACTTGGTTAAGTCTATGATAATCCAGACATATCCTCAAAGTTCCATCTGCATTCTTTACAAACAAAACTGGTGCTACCCACAGAGACACGCTTGGCTAAATAAAACCAATGTTTTCCAGTTATTCCAACGTCACTTTCAATTCCTGTAACTTCGTTGGTTCCATACTATAAGATGGAAGTGAGATAGGACTGGTCCCCGGAAGAAGATCAATCATAAACTCTACTTCTCTTACAGGTGGTAACCATGAGAAGTTTTCAGAAAAAACATCAGGAAATTGATCTACGAATACCAGAAAACTATTATTTGCCATCTCTTCCATCGATTCCAGGTTTAATGTAACCAATTGGTAAGAGATCATTACCACTACTAGTTCCAAAAATCCCATTGCACATGCCTTCACCACTCTTTCTTCTATAAAGAGATGCTCCACGCCATCCTCAGTCGCGAAACTGATAGTTCTGCTATAATAATCGACGTGATCCCTGAACTCTGTCAACCAATCCATACCCAGGATAATATCATAGACATCCATCTCTAGAATAGAGAAATCCCATTTTATCTTAGCTCCATAAATAGTTATAAAACATGCTCTACACACAAAGGCTCTGCATTTTCTTCCATTGAGAGGAGTTTGAAGTTTTATCACAGAAGGAATCATTTCAAGTTTTAAGTTCAGAAAATTTGCAATTCTAGAAGTAAGAAAAGAATGTGATGCACCAGTATTGAACAATACTTTCATGAGGGTATAATTCAAAAGAATTTTACCTCTCACCGTAGATGGTCCAGACTGGTCATCCAAAATCACTTGTTCCGCTCCATACAATTTCTTTGTTGCTGCACTTTTCTCCTTATTGCATTATTGAGATTGTCCTGCCTGAGGAGTCATGGTATTCTTGGAATAACCATAGCTAGCTTTGTTCTTCTAGCGAGACTGATTTTTCTGTCCTCTCCCTGTCAAAGAATAATATGCTTGCAACACCTGAGAGGTGTCACGAACACCCGACCGTGGAGCACTGTGACAATATCGCTGAAGATGCCCCATATTTTTACAATTGTGGCATACTCTCAGTGGTGCTGTACATTCTCATTTCATGTGATCAATTGAGCCACATTGAAAACACCAAGATTTAATCATGGGTCATGGAGGAAGATTCACCGATCTAGCCGTCTTATTCTGATTCGCACTCCCACCTTGGAAATAGGTGTCCCTCTTCCGCTTGTTCCCAACATTAGATTTCCCACCTATTCCCATGGGTATCATCATAATTCCTCCTCCCATAACTCCTGAGATGTCTCTTTCATATACTTTTTCTCTGTTTACCATCTCCGTATAATCTTTAATACAGATCACAACTATCTTTGAGTGAATCTTATATCGCAACCCTGATTCAAATATGTGTGCCTTCAGTGACGCACTTGCAGCAACTTCTGGAACCAAGCGCACTAAATTCATGAATTTAGCTGCATACACCATGACAGAGAGATTCTACTACTTTAGGCTGAAAAAGTCCTTTGTCCGCTGGATATTGAATGTGTGAGGATAGAATTATTTATTGAAAAATTCCTCAAATTCCTCCTAGCCTAGGCCTTGATCCACCTTAGCCTACACCACTAGCTCCCACCACTATCGTGAAAGATCCTCCAGCATATACATCACCATATTTAATTTCAGTTATGCTGGTGTGCCGATGAAATCGAAGATATGATTCATCCTACTCAGCCACACCTCCACCCTTTCTGGTTCAGAATCACCTCGAAAGATGGGTGGATTCTACTTCTGGAATGGGAAGCAATGGTCTACATGACATGAATCATCCCTCCAATTCCATATTTCCACAGCCTAAAATTATTAAACTATACTTTGGACTAGCTGTTGGTTCACCTGTGGCTCAGGTGGGACCACATTCTCTGTAGCCTCTTCTGTTTGGTTTCTACGACGCCCAACGAGTGTCATTTTCTATACAAACAACGTATGCTGTTAGTTTCACTTCCTAGAAACTGAAGGCTTAGTATTTCAATTTCTATCACATCACTACCACAACATTGATTTCCATCCATAATGATTTTCCACATTTACCCATTTTTAAAAAGAAATCTTTTCTAAATTTTTAAAATCAATCTATCTTCAAAATACATCAACCATTCTCTTTTCAAAATCATTCATTTGAAAAAAAGTTTAAAATTTTCAGAAATCCCTCTTTTTCATCAATCCATAATCCATTTTTCAAAATGATATATGCACTCCTTGTGGGAATTCATTCATCTAATGCATGTCATGCTCATCTCATTGGATAAACCCATGACAATGAGATTTGTTATCTTATAAGTGTATCTAAAACACTTATGTACCCAACTCACTAGTAACATTAAGTTCAACCTAAAAAAGATAGCTACATCTTTTTATGCTCTACATTCCAAGTTCTGATAATCCTCATTGGCTTATCCATGCGGAGCACGCCTTCCAAGCAGTGACTACCACACGGTTAGCCCACAATTTGACTAGTCGTGCGGACTAACCATGCGCAGGGTCAACTTAGATCCTATTTTTAAGGATCTAATCTGTTTTATTTTTAAACCCACTCGTTTTTGCTCCTAGACGGACCTAACATGGGTTTTCTCTCTAGTGAAGGTGGGAGAACACATACCAGGAATTTTGGAAGTGATATGGAGGTTTTCCTTGGCAGTTAGAGGCCAGTTGATCAAGGTAAGTCTCATTTCCTTGAGTTTTCATAGATCTTCTTATTCCCTCTTGATGGATCCTTATATCTACACCCATGGTGGGTAGATCTAAGGTAGTGGATTAAATTTAAGTCAGGTTTTGGTTTTTTTGGTACTAGGGGAAGGAATATAAGGAGGTTTTGGGGTGTAGTTGACTTGGTTTTGTTGGCGTTCTTCGTCCGTCGGTTGGTTTCACCATATTTGTTGAGGTAGGTGGCTTCACTCACGATTCCTCTTTCTTAGAACTTGAAGGATTAGTTTCAAATTATTTTCCTTGATTGAAATTGTTTTTTATCTATTGTGAAATAATGGCTGAAATCCCTTTAAAGTAACGGGTGATGGAAATTGTGTATTTTTGGAAAGGGTTTGTTGAAGTGAATTTAAAATGGTGATTTTAAACTAGTTATGGTTTTTCTACTTGAAATAAATGGTTTTCAATAAAAGGTTTGATGCTTTATTAAAAGTTTTTTAACACACTTGGTTTTGGCATAGATTTTCATTGGTTGTGGTGTGTGTTCATATGCATTGGGATGGATATGGGTGAGAAGTACCCTCATCAAAGGTTGGGATGGATAAGGGAGAGAAGTACCCCCATAAAAAGGGATGGATAAGGGCATGAAGTACCCCCATCAAGATAGTCCACTAAGTGACAGTTTAGTGGAAGGATAACTCACCACTCATGAGTATAGGGAGGTCCAGGTTGCATGCATGACTGGTTGTGAGGATGTGTGAAATGGAATGAATGTGCCAAAATGGAAATGGGAATTTGATTGGAAACTTTGCTTTGTTAATTTTCTTGAGAAAGATGGTTTTTGTTGGAAAATGGTTTTGACATGGAACTTGTTATATTGTGAACTGTTTTGGAATTGTTTTATATAAATTGTGTCATATAAATGTGCTAACATGTTTTATCCTAGATTCATGGGTTGGAAATTAATCTGGGAAAACCTACTGAGATTCATTACTCACCCCCTGCTTTGGCATGTTGGTGCTTTTGCAGATGTCATATACCGGGATGTTGGAAAAGGTAAAGTTTCACATGTTTATAGCACTTATTCATGATACTTGGGCTAGTTTGTGATGTTGGAGCTTGTAGCTCGTGGAACATAGAGTTGGGTTGCCGTCATATAGTCTTTTAATTTGTATTTCCTCTTTTTACTCTGATTTAGTGTTGGTTTCTACTGTGGTACTTTTGGTTGGTTTATGATAAAATAATTGGTTGAGTTGTCTTAGTTTTTATCATGCATCATTTAGTTGATTTGTTTGGTTATGGTTGTTGGTTATGTGGTATTTTATAAAAGGGTAAATCATCCCCCACTTGTTTGGAAACCCTTCAACATTTATTTCCAGCCTTTGGTGCCTTGGGGATGTCGCTTAAGGCCTAGTAATGACCTGTTGTACTCTCAAGCCAATGAGGATTAGCGGGTCATTACAAATGGTATCATTTTGTTTGGTCCTTGGGGTATAAATGCAATCAGATTGTTCCTTTCTTTGTAGAACAAGTAGTCATCATTTTTTGTTAGTCTTGGCATTGAATTCTTACATGTCTATTCCTTGGGTGGTAATCTTAGGAAGGAGTAGGATTGTCAGAACGTGAAATGTAGAGCATAAAAATACATAGCTAACCTTTTCATGCAAAACTTCCTGTTACGAGAGAGTTGGGTACATAAGTGTTTTGGAGACACTTATAGGACAACAAATCTCATTGTTATGGGTTTAGCCAATGATATGAGCATGAAATGCATTAGAGGAATGACTTCCTAATAGGAGTGCATATATCATTTTGAGAAATGGATTATGGTTTGATGCAAAAGCATGATTTCTAAAAATTTTAATCTTGTTTTCAAATGAAATATTTTGAAAAGAGAATGGTTGATGTATTTTGAAAATTGATTGATTTTCAAAAGAAAGAAAAGATTTATTTTTAAAAATAGGTAAATGTGGAAAATCTTGATGGTTGGGAATAAATATTGTGATAGTGATGTGATTTAAATGGAAATTCTAAGCCTTCAGTTGCTAGGAAGTGAGACTAACGACGTGCATTTTTTGTATAGAAAATGGCACCCGTTAGGCGTCGTAGAAACCAAACGAAAGAGGCTGTGGAGAATGTGGTCCCACATGATCCACAGGTGAACCAACAACTAGTCCAATGTATAGATCAAGCGTTTCAGGCTGTGGACACAGGGAATTGGAGGGATGAGTCAAGGCATGTAGACCATTCCGTCTAGTTCCAGAAGCAGAATCCACCCATCTTTTAGGGCGATTCTAAACCAGAAAGGGCAGAGGTGTGGCTGAGTAGGATGAATAGTATCTTTGATTTCATTGGCACACCACCAGAACTGAATGTATAGTTGGCGACGTATATGCAGGAGGATCTTGCACGACAGTGGTGGGAGCTAGTGGTGCAGGCTAAGGTGGATCAAGGCCTGTACTGGGAGGAATTTGAGGCAATATTCAATAAACAATTCAATCCTCACACATTCAAGATCCAGAGGACGATAAATGTGCTCTGTATTACGGATCATATGGATATGGTAAACAGAGAAATAGTAGCTGAAAGAGACATCTCAGGAGTTATGGGAGGAGGAAGTATGATGATACCCACAGGAATGGGTGGGAACTCTAATGCTGGGAACAAGAGGAAGAGGGACACCTACTTACAAGGTGGGAGTGCGAATTAGAATCAGATGGCTAGATCGGTGAATCTTCCTCCACGACCCATGATGAAAGTAGGGTGTTTTCAATGTGGATCGATTGATCACATGAAATGAGAATGTACAACACAACTGAGAGAATTCCACAATTGTAACAAGATGGGGAATCTTCAGTGATATTTTCAAAGTGCTCCATAGTCGATTGTTCGTGACACCTCTAAGGTGTCACTAGCATATTATACTTCGTTAGGGCGTGGAAAAAAAATCAGTCTCTCCAGCAGAACAGATCTAGCTATGGTGATTCCAGGAATACCATGACTCCTAAGGTAGGGCAATCTCAATAAGGAAATAAGGAGAAAAGTGCAGCAAAAAAGATACTTTATGGAGCGGAATAGGTGATTGTGGATGACCAGTCTGAACTGTCTATGGTGAGAGGTACGATTATTTTGAATTCTACCCTCATACAAGTGTTGTTCGATACTAGTGAATCACATTATTTTCTTGCTTCTATAATTTCTGATTTTATGAACTTAAAACTTGAAATGATGCCTTCTATGATAAAACATCAAACTCCTCTAGGTGAAAGAAAATGTAAATCCTTCATGTGTAGAGAATGTTATATAACTATTGATGGAGCTGAGATAATGTGATTTCTCTATGCTGGAGATGTATGTATATGATATAATCCTAGGTATGGATTGGTTGACAGAGTTCAGGTCTCACTTCGACTGTTATAGCAGAACAATCAATTTCACGACTGAGGATGGCGATGAGAATCTCTTTAGAGAAGAAAGAGTGGTGAAGGCAGGTGCAATGAGCTTATTGGCACCAGTAGTGGCAACAATATCTTACCAGTATTTTTTGTTAAACATGGAATCAATAGATGAGATCGTGATTAATAGTTTTCCAATAGCCACGGATCAATTTCCTGATGTTTTTTATGAAATATTCTTAGGGTTACCACCTATAAGAGATGTAGAGTTTGAGATTGATCTTCTTCCGGGGACCAGTCCTATCTCACTTCCATATTATAGGATAGAACCAATAAAGGTAAAGGAATTGAAAGTTCAGTTGGATGAACTGGAAAATATAGGTTTTATTCGGCCAAGTGTGTCTTTATGGGCAACACTAGTTTTGTTTGTAAAGAAAGAAGATGGAATATTGAGGCTATGTGTGGATTATCATAATCTTAACCAAGTTACGATAGATAATAGATATCTAGTTCCATGCATTGATGACCTGTTTGATCAATTGAGGATAGCTTAGTGGTTCTCTAATATTGACTTGCGGTCAGGATATCACCAGTTGTGAGTTCGGAAAGAGGATATTCCAAAGATAGCCTTTAGAAGCAAATATGGCCACTACGAATATGTTGTCATGCCTTTTGGTCTTACGAATTCACCAGTAGTCTTTGTGGAACTGATGAATCAGATATTTCAGCGATATATGGATTATTTTTTTGTGGTGTTTGTGGACGACATATTGGTGTATTCAAGAACAAGGGCCGAGCATGAGCAACACTTGGTGGTAGTGTTGGAAATATTGAGAGACCATCATTTTTATGCCAAATTATAAAAGCGCGATTTTTTGATACATGAGGTACGCTTTCTGGGCCATGTTGTTTCTGAGATAGGTGTTTTAGTGGATCCAAAAAAGATAGACACTGTTCTTTATTGGAATCTTCTGAAGAATGTCTTTGAAATATGAAGTTTTCTTGGTCTAGCTGGTTATTACCGATGCTTTGTGCGAGAATTCTCATGACTAGCTTCACCTATGACTGCATTGAAAAAGAATAAAAGTGCATTTCAAGGGACTAAGGAATGTCAGAGATCTTTTCAAGAGTTGAAATTTCTCCTTACATCAGCACCCATCTTGATTTTTCCAGAATCAGGATGGGGGTACATAGTATATTGTGATGATTCAGGATCTAGGTTGCGATGTGTTCTCAGGAAAGGAGGCCATGTTGTTGCTTATGCCTCAAGAAAGTTGAGAGTGCATGAAAGGAACTACCCAACACATGATTTGGAGTTAGCCACAGTTTTCCATGCCTTGAAGACTTGGCTTCATTATCTATTTGGTGAGAAATTCACAATTTTTACAGATCATAAGAGTCTAAATCATATTTTCTAACAATGAGATTTGAATCTAAGGTAGGGGAGATGGATGGATTATCTTCAAATATTCGACTGTGACTTGATATATACACCGGCTAAGGTCAATTCGGTGGGTGATGCATAAACAGAAAGTTGTATCCTCAGTTGGCGAAAGAAGCTTCAGATGAGTGGTAGTTGATGTCGGTCTTAGCTGACATGCGTATGGAATGTGAAGACCGAGCTGATGTTATGGTTTTCTTTCCAGTTGTGCTTGTTCCTGATTTGGTGGAGATAGTAAATGAGGCACAGACGTCTGATGTAGACTGTGACGCAATGAGTTTGTAACTCAGTAGTGGGGAGACCATTGAGGGATGGAAGCTAGGTGGGAGTTCAATTTTGCGGTTTCAAGATCGAATGGTTGTACCATTTACTTCTCAGGAACAACTCCTTCATGCTTACCACCATTCAAGATGGGATGTACACCTAGGTTCATTGAAGATGTATAAGGCGTTGAAGGTGCAGTTTTGGTGGAGAAGCATGAAAAGGAAAGTGGCCAAGTTCATCTCGCGGTGCTTAACTTGTCAGCAGGTTAAAGAAGAGAATCAGAGACCAGCTGGTATGCTACGATCTTTACCTATCCCAGTGTGGAAGTGGGATCAGATAGAAATTGATTTTGTTACAGATCTTCCAAGAATAGTCCGGAAACACCATTCCATTTGGGTGATAGTGGATCGTCTAACCAAGTCGGCCAATTTCATCCCTATTCGTGAAACTCATACGGTGGAAGATCATTCAAAAATATATATCTAAGAAGTGGTAAAGAGGCATGGTGTACCCGTGTCTATTGTATCAGATAGAGATCTGAGGTTCACATCTCATTTTTGGCGATCTTTACAGAAAGCCCTGGGAACTCAGTTGAATCTGAGTACGATGTATCATCATCAGATGGATGGACAATCCGAAAGGACAATACAGACGTTGGAAGATATGTTTCGGGCTTGTGTAATGAATTTTGGGGGCTTACGGGAGGAGCATATAACCTTAGTGTAGTTCTAATACAATAACAGCTATCAATCCTCGATATGTATGGCACCGTTTGAAGCATTGTATGGGTGTCCTTATTGTTCTCCACTATGCTTGGTGGAAACAGGTGAGACTTCACTAGTTGGGACGAGCCTTGTCCAAGAAACAACTGAGAATATTCAGTTGATAAAAAAGAGGATGGAGAGGGCACAGAGTCATCCTAAATCTTAGGTGGGTCATCACCATAGACCGTTGTCGTTTGCGGTGAGTGATCATGTCTTTTTGAGAATCTCTCCAAGGCTTGGACATCGTTGTTTTGGAAAGCAGGGAAAACTATCTCCTCAATATATAGGACCTTTTGAGATACTGGAATGGGTTGGTGAGGTGGTGTATCAGTTGGAATTACCACCACGGTTCAGTACAGTGCATAATGTGTTCCATGTATCTCAGTTGAAGAAGTATCAGCCCAATCCTGACAATGTGATCAGATGGGATCACATTGACCTAGAGCTAGATGCTTCATGGTACATATTCCGATGCAGATTGTGGATAGGAAGGAGAAAGTCTTGCATGAAAAAAGCATCAGTCTAGTGTGAGTTTTGTGGCAACATGGTCAGATTCAGGAAGAGACTTGGGAATGCGAGAAAGAAATGAAAGAGCAGTGGCCAGAACTCTTTTAGGAAAGTGATGGTTTTTACATTCTGGGGACAGAAAGGCCAATGGTGGGGAGAATTTAGTATCCCCATTTTTTGGTAAGTAACCCTTGTTTTATTATTTTTATGTACATGAAGCATATGAGGAATGGTTGGGAAAGTTTGGAGACTTTTAATGTGTTAAAGGGAAAAAAGTAGTGACGCATGGGCTTCGCACGGGTTTCCCAAACCATGCATAAGCCGTGAAGGTGGTGGTCACATTGGATAGAGTAGACCGCATGGTGTGCACATGGTTTGGGAAAACCATGCGAGGAGGCCGTACAGAGCGCCCCTTCCAAGCAGTGACTACCGCACGGTTAGCGCACGATTTGACTAACTGTGTGGACTAACCGTGCGCGGGGTCAACATAGATCCTATTTTTAAGGATCTAATCCATTTTATCTTTAAACCCACTCATTTTTTGCTCCTAGATGGCCCGAACTCAGGTTTTCACTCTGGTGAAGGTGGGAGAACACTTACCAGGAGTTTTGGATGCGATTCAGAGGTTTGCCTTGGCGTTTAGTGGCTGGTTGATCAAGGTAAGTCTCATTTCCTTGAGTTTTCTTAGATCTCCTTCTTCCCTCTTGATGGATCCTTAGATATAAGCCCAAGGTGGGTAGATATAAGGTAGTGGATGAATTTTAATTCGGGTTTTGGTTTTTTTGGTTCTTGGGGAAGGAATCTAAGGAGGTTTCGTGGAGTAGTTGACTCGGTTTTGTGGTCATTATTTGTCCGTTGGTTGGTTTCTCCTAATTTGTTGAGGTAGGCGGCTTCACTCCTGATTCATCTTTCTCATAACTTGATGGCTTAGTTTCAAATTTTTTTACATGATTTAAATGGTTTGTTTATCTCCTGTGAAAGAATGGTTGAAATCCCTTTTATGTAAAGGGTGATGGAAATTGTGTGTTTTTGGAAAGTTTTTGTTGAAGTGAATTTAAAATGGTGATTTTAAATTGGTTATGGTTTTGCTACTTGAAGGAAATGGTTTTCAATAAAAGGATTGATTCTTTATTGAATGGTTTTTAATAGACTTGGTTTTGTAAAGGAATTGCATGGGTTGTGGTGTGTGTTCATATGAATTAGGATGGATAAGGGTTAAAAGTACCCGCATCAAAGTTTGGGATGGATAAGGGTGAGAAGTACCCCCATAAAAAGGGATGAATAAGGGTGTGAAGTACCCGCATCAAGCTAGTCCTCTAAGTGACGACTTAGTTGAAGGATAACTCACCACTCGCGAGTATAGGGAGGTCCAGGTTGCATGCATGACTGGTTGTGTTGATTTACGAAATGGAATGAATGTGCCAAAATAGAAATGGGAGTTTGATTGGAAACTTTTCTTGGTTTCCTTTCTTGAGAATGATGGTTTTGTTAGAAAATGGTTTTGACATGGAAAATGTAATATTGTGTACTTTTTTGGAATTTTTTATATAAATTATTATATATAAATGTGCTAACATGTTTTATCCTAGAGGCATGGGTTGGGAAGTCATCGGGGAAAACCTACTGAGTTTCATTACCCACCCCCTACTTTGGCATGTTGGTGCTTTTGATGATGTCATATACAGGGATGTTGGAAAGGGTAAAGTGTCACATGTTTATAGAACCACTTCATGATACTTGGGCTGGTTCGTGATGTTGGAGCTTAGATCTTGTGGATCATGGAGTTGGGTTGCCGTCTTGTAGTCTTTTAATTTTTCTTTCAATGGTTTACTCTAATTTATTGTTGGTTTACGATGTGGTACTTTTGTTTGTTTTATGATAAAATAATTGGTTGATTTTTATTAGCTTTTATCATGCATAAGTTAGTTGATTTGTTTGGTTATGGTTTTTGGATCCGTGGTATGTTCTAAAAGGGTAAATTGGCCTAGTAATGTGCTTTTACTCCCTTCAGCATTTATTGCCAGCCTTTGGTGTGTGTTCTTTGTCCGTTGGTTGGTTTTGCCTAATTTGTTGAGGTAGGTGGCTTCACCCCTGATTCCACTTTCATAGAACTTGAAGGCTTAGTTTCAAATTGTTTTCCTTGATTGAAATGGTTTCCATTTTGGCACATTTATTCAATTTCACAAATCCACACAACCAGCCATGCATGCAACCTGGACCTCCCTATACCCGCGAGTGGTGATTTATCCTTCCACTAAGTCGTCACTTAGTGGACTACCTTGATGGTGGTACTTCACACCCTTATCCATCCCTTTTGATGGGGGTACTTCTCACCCTTATCCATACCAACCTTCGATGGGGGTACTTCTCACCCTTATCCATCCCAATGCATATGAACACACACTACAACCCATGAAAATCCATGCCAAAACCAAGTGTGTTCAGGACCTTTCAATAAAGCATCAAACATTTTATTGAGAACCATTTCTTTCAAGAAGAAAAACCATAACCAGTTTAAAATCACCATTTTAAATTCACTTCAACAAACAGTTTCCAAAAACACAAAATTTCCATCACCCATTACTTAAAAGGTACTTCAACCATTCTTTCACAGCAGATAAACAAACCATTTCAGTCATGGAAAACAATTTGAAACTAATCCTTCAATTTCTAAGAAAGTGGAATCGGGAGTGAATTCAACTACCTCAAAAAATTAGGTGAAACCAACCAACGGATGAATAATGCCAACAAAATCGAGTCAACAACTCCCTGAAACCCCCTTAGATTCCTTCCCCTAGTACCAACAAAACCAAAACCCAACTTAAAAGTCATGAACTACCTTATATCTACCCACCTTTGGCATAGATCTAATGATCCATCAAGAGGGAAGAAGGATATCTAATAAAACTCAAGGAAATGAGACTTACCTTGATCAACCGGCCTCTAAACGCCAAGGAAAACCTTCAGATCGCTTCCAAGACTCCTATTAAGTGTTCTCCCACCTTCACCAGAGAGGAAACCCAAGTTAGGGCCATCTTGGAGAAAAAACAAGTGGGTTTAAAGATAAAATGGGTTAGATCCTTAAAAATAGAATCTAAGTTGACCCCACGCACGGTTAATCCGCATGGCTAGTCAAATCGTGTGCTAACCATGTGGCAGTCACTGCTTGGAAGGGGCGCTCCGCATAGCCTCCTCACATGGTTTTCCCAAACCATGCACACACCGTGCAGTCTCCTCTATGCAATGTGACCACCAGCTACACGACTTCTGCATAGTTTGGGCAACCCGTGCGAAGCCCGTGCGTCACCACTTTCTTCCCTTTAACACTTTAAAAGTCTCCAAACATTCCCAACCATTCCTCATATGATTCATGTATTTAAAAATCATAAAACAAGAGTTACTTACCAGAAACTGGGGGTACTACATAGTGAGAGTCGAACCAAGTGGGGATAATCTCAAAATGGTGAATTAGAAAATGTTAATGGGAAGACCCTTAAAGACCAGGTCATTTGGGAACCATTGTATGACTGATATCTCCAAGAAGAATCATTAACTACTGCCTAAGCCATTGGCTAGCTGGATTATCTATATAGGCAACCCGATGGGACCCATGTCTAATCTAGGATACTTCCACCACCACTAGCTAGCTAGTGGAACTGTACCAGAAAAGTATTGGTAGACCAACAGCTACTAAGTTGACGATGGGTGCCCCTAGATCCCCTACTTCGGATTCTTACCCCCTAACACCTCTATCATGCCTAAAAACATTACCATGATATGTCTAAACAATATTAGTGTATCTTGTTATTTTTAGGTAAGGATAGAGTTTTTTGTTAAACACCTATTTAAATCCTTTCCATGTACGATCTTTGTTTAATTTAGTTTTATAGATAAAATCCCAACAATTCCACATGAGATCCTATAATGTCTATGCTATTAGATTCACATTAACATCAGCGGGTGTTGTATGGAAAATAAAAATTATATTCATTTAAGAAATACATTATTCCAATTGTTGTGGCTCAGAATCCCCATCAAACATCAATGGATTACACTTCTAAAAATCCACTACATAATCTAGAAAACATATTTATTCATTTTAATATACTTTATCCACAACATTAAATGAATATAGAATGATTTATATAAGAATTTTGTTTCACTTATGGTTCAAGTTGAACTGAATTCTTTGTTTCCACTTTTAGGTGATTTTGAGGCCCCTGGACTGGGTCCACATTTCTATACATAATAAAAAATTGTAGTTATCCTCTATATAACTCCTAACTATAGGCATAGTGTTTTCAAGATCATGACTATAAAATTCACTATTACAAATTGAAAACAAAAATGAAGAGAAACATGGATAATGTAGTCATAGTGGGATGTATCCAATACTAATTCATTATACTCTATAATCATTGGTTAAACCCACAAAAATGAGTTGAGAATATTACTATATTTTTTTAAGAATACCTTTTTGTACCCATACCACCCTGGTAACATAAATTTTGGAATAAAAGTCTTAGCTATATATTTTTATGCTATGAATTTTATGTAATGAGACATCTTATCTCTTTATAACCATACAAACAGATGGAATGACCAAAATGATTCCTTTTTTTAACATCTATATGAAACCATAGGATTGGGAATAGGCGTACGTGATGCTGGCCATAAGTGACATAAAAAGGACTCCAAATGATGTAAATAAATGAAAATGGAATGATAAAACATGAGGGGATGATTTAACCTAGCACACACAAACAACTAGAGAAGAAATAATACCCAAAGTGTGTGAAACTACTTGTTTCATGAATAAAAATAGTAAAATAAAAAATGAAATTTTAATGACTAACAATATTAGAGTATTAGAAGAATATAATGTATATAAACAACCATAACTCAAAAGAAAAACAGATGAAATAACTTCAAAGTGACATAATTCTCAACACCAAACATGAATAACTCGATTCTTGTGCTCTATTTCAAGACCAAAACATAAATATCAATTAGTAAGATATGAGACCTTTCCATTTCCTGTATCATAGTAAACAATTTAGTTATACACATCAATGTGAATATTTAATGGGTTATTATAAAACCAAGTTGGAATACCCCAAACTTACCACCCAAGGTAATAGGAAAAAATGAATTTATCTCCCAATTTTATATTAGATAGATGGATTTCATAGAAAATGGTTTTAAAAAAAAAATTATTTTTAAAAAAAGTAGTAAAAACCAATTATATCTGTATAGAATATCCAATCTAGAACACACACACACACATACCCATGGATGCATCCATCCTTTTAATAGTCTTAACCCATGACTGAAAGACCTATCCTTCCCATTTAATTTGTTAGTTACCATTTACCACTAAGACTTAATGGAACTGACCCCATGTACATACCAAAATGGTGCTATATAATGAAATACAATCTCACATGACTAAAGTGTATTCCAAGTTATTACATACATTTATTTCAAATAGACAAAATTTTCTTATTAAAATTTTATTAAACAAGTTATAATTGTCTCCAATAACCCATCATTTTAGGTCACAATATAAAGAGGATTTTGTAACAATAATTAAAATTGAATAGTTACTTCGAAAAGAATAAGAATGTAAATTTAGAAAACCAATCTGTCAAGTTCTATATAGAGTTGTGATATAAAGAAGCCACCTACCTAAAATTTTTAACCAATATTAAAGAAAAAAACAATGATCTAGATGGATTTGGCCTCCTCTTTACTTTCCATAAAAAAATCATGAATCCCCCTAATTAAAACCTAATATAAAACCATAAATCAAGCTTGAAAACCCCAGTCTATCATCCTATTTTAGAGGAAATAAAAAGATCAAGATGTAGAGAGATAAAAATGGTTATTAACATTGATTCCCAAGATCCAAACCATAGAGATCCATCAAAATAAACCTATGAAAGGAATTTTATAACCAAATAAAACTAGGGAAAATATATAATTTGAGATTTTAGGTATGATAATAATGAATGAGTGGATTCAAGGATGTTTTGGGACTTTAAATTTTTTTACCTATTTAATTTATTCCATAAAACCTTTAATACCAAATTAAAAAATAGCTTATTCTTCCATGAACCCATTTATCCTAATGTTCAAAGTAGCTTATTCTTCCCTTTTCATTTTTCATTGCTAATATGAATGGATATCCAATAGTATATATTCACCCAGGTTTTCTTTAATCTCCCAACATGAAATATTCTTCATTATTACCTAGAAAATATTTAGATTACCAATTCTCAAACTCTATACATTTTTTTGGAAATAAATACAACACTTACTATCGAAAGGGTACTTCAATATGAAAAATGACTATAAAAAATGATTATTTTTTGTTCAATTATATTAATAGATATTATTTATATTATTTGTAGGGGTTTATTATATCTCCTTTACATATAATTAATTTTGAATCATGGAATAGAGGAATCCTATGATAAATTACTTTATATTTTTTCTAAAAATGCTTGTTATCAATACCAAATAGAATATATAAATTTTTCATCCATAATCAGACGAAGGGATTTTCCAAAGTTATCAACTAAAAATAAACCATATAAGTTTTATAAAAAATAATAAATTTTTTAGGTGAATTTTTTCATGTAAAATTTGATTAGTCAAATTACTATAAATGATATAGAGTTATTAAAAAAGAACCATGGTTTTGGTAACAAAAATCCATTTATAATTTGAAGAGATAGATCCCCATTATACTAAACCCTCTACTAAAGATGTCATGTATGATATAATAAATTTTAATATCAATGAATTCTCTCAAAATAATGAAATTATATTTATTTTATTATGAAATCACATCAAAGTTTTCAATTAAACCACCTTATCCATGATGAATTCTTGGAATAATAAATTATATCATTATAAATAATGTATATATTCCTTAAAGTCAATTATTTTGATATAGTAGTAGGCGATATTGATAAATGATCTAAAAAAGGTTATTTGATAATTGAATTTGAATAAAAACCGTATTTTTCATAACATTATCCAACGAACATAACTAGACCTAGAAGTGATGAGAAAATTTTAATTTATATGAAATAATATCCTATTTAATTTTTATAAAATAATGTCTGAGAATTAGTTGAGAGACCCAAGGACAAATTGACTATTTAAACTAAGTGGGGTGTAAAATTTATATGGATGAGTTAGCTATAACTGTTAGAAATAATGAAATATAATAGTACAGAACCCACAATCATAGATTTGGGGCTGAAAATGATAATTTTACATTTTCGTCTCAGACATCGATAAAGGTGAACCTTTTTTCCCATCTAAACCTTACAACAACAAATGGAAAATTGGATAAATTACATTCTCATGGAACTTTTTGGTTAATAGTTTTATAGAATATAGAAAAAACCACACATAAACAATACCCATGTATTTAAATGAGTATCTCTCCCACCTAACCCAGCTATTCATATTTCACAGTAATTCATCATCATCATCCAAATATAACTATTTAAGAAATAATTCATTCAAAATAATTCTTGGTAAATGGTGTAAAATGAAACATAAGACGTGTGAGATAAAATGATTAGTATGGGTAAATGTAATAATTACAATTGAATTTCAACAGAAAGAATTAGAAGAGCTTAATTGTAATATAGAAGAGTAAAAGTGAATGAGTATAACATAAGAATACTCATACCCCTCAAAACATGGTTCATCAAAAATGAAAACCTTTAATATATATTTTAAAATGAATGACTCATCCAAATCAATAATCATGACCCATGAGATATCAACAGTGATCAAAGGAATCATTTATAACCCATATAAATCATAAAAAATCTTATTTTTATCTTGGAATAATATCGTCATACAAAGCTTATAGAAACCATATATAACCCGTAAAAATAAAATAACCACATGATCATCTTCCAATATAATTCTCAATATAAAATAATAATTACACAATGAATTTGAGTTCTATCTTGGAGCACCGATCTTAGAAGATATATTGGGCTCAACTGATGCTATTAGGGTGCACCCATTGTATAAGCTATAACATGATAATCCAATAATATCCGTGCACACCAATCACATGAAAATTTAAATGAACAATAAATAAAGTACATAGGGTTTGATTTTTACTATAAAACTCATAGAAAATCATTATTCCACTCATAAAATGATTAAACCATGGAAGAGAAATTTGATCCATGATAATCGCTTTGAACCGCAATTAACTCATAGAAATGAAACATGTTCTATAATAATCTCTTTAGAACATGATTAACCCATGTAAAATAAATGTGTTTTATAATAATTATATCATAGTATAACCCATGGAAAAAGAATTGGGATCATAATAAATCTATCATGGTATAACCCATAGAAGGGAAATAGGTTTAATAAATATCCCGTCATCATAAAAATAAACCATTTAAAGAAATAATAATAATTTTATCTGTGGATAATGTTCATAGTAAAACATAAATACCCCCAAAGGATGTTATCATAGTTAGAGAAACATTTTTAAAAACAAATTACATGGAAAGTTTCACGAGCAAAATAAAATTTCATTGAAAATAATTTTTTAAAATAAAACTTTATAAAATGTTTTGGTAATAATATTCTTCAAAAGTAATGCTTTAAAACTTATTAATGAACCATTAAAAATAATTTAAAAAATTTATTAATTAAAATATAATTTTTAATAATTTTTTTTTAAAATAAAACATTTTCAAAACAATTTTATTTGAAAATTACCCTAAAAATATAAAGTAAACTTAAAATTAAAAAATGGTCCTAACTGTAGGAAATTTCTTTCATGCAGTACATGTTAAAATAAAGATTACTTCCACATTTTTGGTAAAACACAAACGAGAATTTTCTAGAAAATTACATGATGATTCTGTTAATTTTTTTTATAGGAAGTATAACATTATTAAAAATTTATTTAACAAATGATTTAAGTGATGATAAAAATCATTTTTGAATATTTTTTAGATAACATGGTTTTGGAAGAAAAATGAGTTTTGACTGAAGAGAGAAATAAAAATGTTTTTTATTTAAAAACATGTTTTGAACAGTTGAGTACATAAATAGAGGAAAATGAAGTGAAAACATGAATTTTATATAAATATCAAGAGGATAAGAAAATTATTGAATTTATTGAGAGGTAGATCATAATATTTCCTCATTTTAAGAATAAAAAAAATTATCCCTATAAAGGGTGAGATTGTAACAAAAATCTCTTTTCACTTGGGTAACATTGAATCATAATCCCCTTGAAAGAATAAAATTTAATGAAACTTATAATATCATTAAAATAAGGATATTAGTAATATAAAATTTCAATGGGGTAGTATATACACCTATTATAATTATATATGTGCATAACATAACTTACGTCTCCTAATCCTATGGGCCTTGTAATCTCTAAGCCTATGGGCCTTATAAGGGTTCCCCCTCATCCCTTGAAAGGGGGGTTATCAAAATCAATAAAAATGAAGGCCTTTGGGCCATTCGGGTAAATATGATGAAAGATAGATAGTAAAATGGGTATGTAAATAGAAATAATTCTAATGGTATTGATCCAAAAAATATTCATGTTAATTATATTCATGACATAAAATAAATAGGCGGTGAATATGACGTGTTTGTCAGAAAAGTAAAAAGTGAGATGCAAATCCCTAATCGCTTAAGACATATTATGAATTGTAAGACCCAATAAAGAATAAAAACACATAAAAAATTAAATATCATGAAAATAATGATATTAATGATGTAAATTGTCAAAGGGGTAGTATATACTCTACACAAAATAAATGATTGGTGAATTTGCATATGCCTCTCAGAAATAAAAGAGGGACTTGATATCCCTCACCCTAAGTCTCGACTTCCTTCATACAAAATTAAACCTCCTGTATTATAAATATAATTTTTTTATAAATATATTGAATAATTATATATATATAAAATACCTTATATGATTTAATTATGAAAATTTATTACCTTTTTATAAACAATTCCATGTTATTGTCACCTTTCAAGTAATAGGTGCTTTGTTTTTCTTGTATGTTTTGATTGGTTATTTTTTGTCCTATAACATTTATAATTTTTACATTATATGAATGATTTTAACCATGATATTAGAATAATATATATTATGTCTAAATTTATTTATAGTTATCTATAAAAGTTAGATATAGAATATGAAATACACAGTTCATGAATATTGTATGTTACACAGACGAAAAAACATTGCTTCCACTATCATAATGAAAGGAAATAATGAATTTTAAATAATATATTACCATTATATAATAATTTTTATTTTATATATATCTTATATTTTCATTAAAAAAAATCCTTAGTACCATCTATACTAATCAGGAATGAACCTCATCTCTTCATGAGGTGGTTGTCCGCCGTACACATGGGCAATGTTGTCGTATTCACAAAAAATGGAATGTAAGATTGAATATGTGATATCATGATTAAAAAATATTCATATTATATTATATATCCTATATAAAAAATAAATACAACATTAAATCAATCCTCTATAGGTGGTAATGTAAAAATGAATGAGTTCAGTATGAGAGGAACTAGTCTGTCGTACACATGAATGATGATTTTGTAACCCATATGATGGAAGAGGAGATGGTTGTAGTTTGATATATTAACATAAAAAAAATATTCTATGGAAGATATTAAGGCCATTAAATAATAATGTTCTTAAAATAACTGAAGGTGGTGGATGAATAAATAAAATAAAATTCTTGATTAGGGACATTACCTCTTCTCCAGACAACTTCTTTTGGTTTGCACCAAAATACATGTTAGTTTTTAGTTTTGGCCTAAATAAATAAAATATGATTTTTGATGGGATTTAATGAAGTTATTTTTGTAGGTATTTTCCAAAAAGAAATTTATGGTGTGAAGAAGAGAGGATAGGGGGAGGCCTTTTATAAGTGAGGTGAGTGACACAGTAATAATTGTTCAAAATAAAAAGGTGTGCCCACATTTTTCATATGTATAAATGATAAAAAATAGACCATTAAAAATATTAGAAGAGATAAATTGAAAATATTTCCATAATATGTGTGTTGTAAATTTTTTGGATCATTTTTGACACTTATCTTTTTAGTTTAACCGCCAATAAACCCTTTTTTACCTTAAATGCGTCAAATGATATTTACGATTTTTACTATTAATTAGGGTAAATAAATAAGTTGAAAATATTACTTAACATAAATTATTCTTATTTCTGATATGCAATGCATTTTTTCCATATTCCATTCATATAATTTAAAAAATGTAAATTAAAATTAATCTTGCAGACCTGACAAGAAAATAGGTTTTCAAAGGAAAAATATTAAAAAGATGAAAGAGAATTTATATAAAAATTAAAATTTTAAATTATTCCAATGACCTAAATAAAATTAATAGGTATATAATTGAACAAATTTTTCTTTTGAAATCCTCTTTAAGAAACTATATTTTTTGAAAATTTTGAAATCAAATTATAATTATTAATTAAAACCATAATTTTTCACTATTAATCGAAAAATATATCAGCTCAAAAAATTATAAAATGTTCACCAAAAGATAATTTTTAAATTTATAGTTAAAAAATAAATTATATTTTTTAAAATAATTTTTCTAATTTATTTAAATAATAGTTTCAAAATATGTGTGCAAACTGCGAAAAAACATCTTTTTAGAAAAATATCGGTTTTATGTTTAAACTTTAATTTATTATTATAATATTTCTAGAAAATTAATAATATGAATTTTATGAATTTTATTGAATTTATAATACATAAATTTCATTAAAATCAAGCCAAAAAATTGATTTGGTCAAATTATTATTGTAAAACACAAATTTTTGCATAAAAACAGTTCTTCCGAAGAAGTTTTACATTATTTTAAAATGGTTAATATATTCACTTATAATTAATTTTATTTATAAAATTATTTTATATACATGAATAACCATATATTTTCATAATTTAGTTATTACTACTCATACCCTCCATTCTAATAGTAAGATGATAAATATAATTTTAAATATAAATATTTTAATAGTAAGCCACATTTAATTTAAACTAAATGTTTCTTGTAATTAAATATGAACTCAATGTTTCTTGTAACATAAGATAAACTTAGTGCTTGATAAAAAAATTATCAAAAATATTAAATTTGTTTGAAAAAAGTATTTCCCAAAAAACTCAGGTTGTTAAAAAATATACATTATGTGACATTATAATCAAATGGAATACATTGATTATGACGATGTATTTTATCCAATAAAAAGTTTTGAATCCATTAGAATAATTAATACTTATATTTATCATTTAAATTGAAATTTATATCAAATTGATCTTAATAGTTAATTTTTAATTATTTTATCCTTGAGGATATTTTTATGGAAAACCTCATTGATTTCAAAATCATAAAATTTCAACAAATAAATTTTAAATTTTGAAAGATATATATCATTTAATGTTTTATAATAGAAATTTTTATGATGGAGTCAAGTACTTTATTTTAAAAATTGTTTCTAATATAGATCAGGATAATTCAAAAGTTTTTATAAAATTATTTTTAAAAAAATATTCAATTTATAAAAATATATAATGATGATGTTATTTTTTAAATATAAAAAATAACTTTGTGGGAGTTTTTAAATTCCTATTAAATATAAATTTGAAATTAACTTAATAAGGGAGATAAAAAATCTTGGAATTCAAATTTATCAAACTAAAAATGTGAAATTTTAATAACCAATAAAACATAATAACAATATTATAAAACCTTTTTCTAGGTTAAAATTTTGGGAAAGGACATTTCCCAGGGTACATATTATAAACATGACTTTTAATACCCTAAAATAAGGTATAAATCTTAATTTCGATGGTTTCTAGGTGTTTTTTGGATTATATTTTCATGTAAAGGGATTATGTTTTTTTGAAAATTAGGCAATTCTAGGCTAGATGAAATGGTTTTTCATGGTTTTATAAAATCATTAATGGGTTATGTCACAAGAAGTAAGGTATATTCAATAGATGGTTTATAGTTTTTACAATTATGCATCAAAACCATACATCAATTAAATTTATATAAAGAATAAAATAAATTGTCTGGTTCACATGACATGGATTGTGCATCCAAATCATAAATCTCATAAAAGGTTCCCAATTATTTTATTTTTTAAAAAAATAGTCTACAATCCCTTATTTTACCTCCAATCAGGTTTTTAGGGTTCTAGAAACTTTTTGAGTGTTCTTGGATCATTTTCCACCTCCCTAATTATATTTGTTCCATAATTGGTTTGTCATGCATCAAATTTAATGTGTAATATCCTCTAATTTTCAATCTAATATATTTTATATATTTTTTAATAATAACCATGTTTGTTTTGGTGTAACAGATTAAAATATGTATTATAATTGGTTATTTGATGATTTCTTCACCGTGAAGAAGGCTGAAGAAGGATTGCTTCTATCATCCAAAGCCAATGTCCACCAGATCTTCTGTTAGGAAAGAAGTCGGGGCTATATATAGATTAAATAAAGTTATCCAATCTACTAATGAGTTTCTCCCACTAGAGATGTTTAATCTTAGAATGAAGTATGCCAATGTTTTGAAGCACTATGAATTTTCTGAGTGGGAATCAGAGACCGCGGAGGAAGATTTTTACCGTAGAGGGGGTGACAGATTTGATTTTGATGATATGTAATAGTAGTCTTAGGTCTGTGGTGCTTGTTTGTTAATATTTTCTTTTATTTTAATAAATGGTAAGGGTTGTTTCCTCTAGCTATGATTTTCTCATAAGAATAGATCTTATTTAGGAAATATTGGTTTCACAATGGCATAGTATTTTAGGGAAGTGGTTTATTTTATATTATATATTTTTTTAAACTGCACTGGAATAGATATTGTATTTTAATTATATATAGAATTATTTTTATATTTTTTTTGATTCATTTTGACATTGAGACTTAGTTTAGTGAATTTTATGAAAAGGGTATGGTGAATTTTCAGGTGTTTGAGAATTTTTTATAAAGTAGGAATTTGAGATAGTATTGTTTTCATAGTGGTAATGATTTGAGAGTATTAAGTAATTGTTCTTGATATTATGATGTAAAATTTTAATTGAGTGTCCAAACATGAGAATTTAATCTCACAAAAGTGCATGGGCCTCATCAGATGATATTGAGATGAAAAATATTATAATTTACTACTAGGTGATGACTTTGGTCGGGGTTGTCATCTAATGCTTGAGTAAGATCTAACCAGGTAGTTAAGGATATGGGACTTACATTTCGCTAGAAATTAATTGTGGAAATGGATGAGTGAGTTTATTTGGTTGAAATGATGGTATTTTTCATATGTTTTTGTCAGTTTTAGGGAAATATATTTATATTTTGTGTCATTGAAATGTTTTTTTTGGTTATATAAAATTAAATGGACTTGATATATTTCCATGAAATAATTTTTTTTACATGGTTTTTTCATCCATGTGGTATATGGGACATCAACAGGGATATCCCATTGAGTTACATTACTCACCCCTATAAACATACCTAGGTGTTCATTTTGTTGTGTTTATCATGTTATAAAGAAAGGGAAGACATAAATATTTATATGTTTTAGTCCATAAGAATTAATTTTGAACCATAAATATAGAAGATAATATCCTCAATTAGTTCTATTATATGGTGTTTTAGGACCACTTGTGTGGTTGGAAGACACTCCTCATTTTTATGTTGCATTATTATATCCACATCGACTTTTTTGGTCTTACAACAATTATAAATTACATTTTAATTTTATTATTGTATATTTTATTTCCTAATTTTGATTGAATTACATGCATAATATAATTATAAAATACATATTTTCATGCCAAAATTGTTTATTTATCCTTTGAAAGTGTTGGTATGTTTTATTTATAGATACATCACACTATATTTTTTAGAATTTCATAATAATAAGGGTGAGTTGTTTTCTTGGAAAATCCTAACATAAATGTATTTTTTGAAACCATGATATTTATTTTTATCCCTTTTTAATTAGGGAGATGATAACAAGTCCTTGTTTATTTAAAATTGACCTAGATGGGGTTAGAGTTTTTGGTTTTCGTAAGATATTACAAATGGTATTAATTTGGTTAAGTTGGGTGGTATCCATTGAAATAGGTTATGTTAGAACACATAACGTAGATATAAAAATAAATAATTAACCTATATATAATTAACCTTTAGTTATTAGGATTTACATGTATACCAAATGTCCATATAACCAATATTGATTTCTTATTTTCATTTTCATGACATAGCTAAATAATTCTAGGGTGATTTTTGATCATAAAATTACATTTAAATTGAATGGAAACTTTTATAGGACTATAATTATACCATGTATTCTATATTTTAGTGAGTAATGGATAATGATGAGACACATTAGACAAAAAAAGGGTAAAAAAGTGAGAATATTATGACAGAAATGTGGGAATACAAATATGGATAAGATTAGGAATGAATGCGTTCAATAGAAAATTTGAGTGGATCTAATTTACAAGAAGACCACTAAGATTAGATAAAGATGGTTTGTACATGTTATAATAAGACCTAGGGAAGTTTTCATTAATCGGGTAAACTTAATAAAAATTCAATTATTAAAAAAGTACATGTTTACCCAAAAGGATCTTTATACAAATAATTCAATATGATATTGTTATAAATGATTTCAATGGAAATATGGTATAAAAGTTATCTAACTTGAGATGTTTAATCTTTTTAGTTGAAACTTATTTAATTATTTTTTAGGATTTTTTGTGGTTTTTGTTGTTGTTTTCTTATTACTAAGACCTTTTATAAGGAAAAGGGATATCATTATTCATAATTTTCAACTCATGGTTAATAATTTTATTTTATTTCTAAATCATTTGTAAAATTACTAGTTTTGAATATGAAATGGTTTTTAGAAACTCTTTTCAAAAAAAAAAATTAGATAAGGTTTTCACTTGGTAGGTTAACATTGGGCTACTGAGAGATCATATATAATCATCTAGGGAGTTTCTCATGTGAATATTGAGTTTCTAAAAACTATTATATTAGGATTTTATCTAATAGTAGTTCCTTGGGAACTGTTAAAAAATACACTCTGGAGACCTCTCATCAATTTATTGAAAGAATTTATTAATAAAAATTTAACAATTAATGAATTATTAGATCAAAATTTCCTTATAATATTATCGAAATAATTTATTGTAATGTGATGGGAAACACAACCATAAGAACCTCCTTAGGAAAATAGTTCTCTTGATTTCTAAAAGAAAAACTCATTGATATTTCAAAGAAATTCATTTCCTAAAACTATATAGGAAGATTTGAAAATGATAAACTGTATTTTTGAATTCTTGGATACACCTAAACTTATAAAATATATGTTAGTTCCTTATATGCTCAATGAACATGTTATAAAATTGAGGGATTCGGTCTTCCTATTTAATCATCATGGTGGAATATCTTGGGATGGATTTGAGAATTTATTTAATTAATATTTTTATCCTAATATTTTTTTAATGTCTATGACTTTAGATTTATTCAAATCACATCGATACCAAATGGTCATTATATAATAAAATTATCACTTACCTAATTTTCATTGTTTTTCACCATATGTATATAAAAGTTCCATTTGAATTATTGGAGTTTTGAATCAAGGAAATATCCAAATATTTGATCTAGGGTAGATATATTATACATAAAAAAATACGTTTAACTAATAAAAAATGGAATTGTATTTTAGAAAGTTATGATTTGAAATCATTATGGAGGAAGTACCTTCATTAAATCGAGGAAGGGAGTAGTTTGGGTGGTGTAGGGAGGGTAAGGTGTGATGATTCTTCTTAAGAAACCTGAGTATCTCAATATAACACCACTAGAACGGTTATATATCCACAATACTGGGATACTTGAAAAGAATTTATCCAGTTATGCTCATTAAATTAGTTAAATAACAAAAATATCAAACAACGAAGAGATTTTAATTATTATGCTATTATTGGCCAACATAAATTAAATTCCTGGTATCTTTTATGATTATATATGATTTATTAATCCAATTAAATATAGGTATTTTAGATCAAAAATGGAAGATAATAAAAAATGGTTTTTGATAGTATATATGTTTTATAATGATAAATTATATGATTATACGGGGATCAAAGTAGGTACTTTGAAAACCCATATCTTCAATAAACATTAATTCAGGATATATTAAATAATGATACATATAATAAAATACTAGAAGATTGAGAGGCCACGTTTCTTTAAAAATTAGATAGATATAATAATAACATGGAATATAGATACAAAACCATTATACCTAATTTCTTATCATGCCATTATATTCCATCAATCTTCTTATATTGCATGGGATAACATGGGGTTGCATATAATAAAAGGGTGAGATATAAATCCTAGTAAGGTAATAATCATATAATAAAATAATTAAAGTAATACTTGTTTGTCAAGATTCATATCAAGGTAACATACAAGGGGTGAGAATCGTAAAAATTATCATCAATTTATGATATAATATGATAACATCATGGAAACATATAAATGTGGAAAGAACATAAAGCCTGAAATAATAAGAATAAGTTATGGATAAACACAAAAAACTAAAGACATATTGTTCTTATAATAACATCTTATGCACCATAAATGGTAACTAATGAAAAAAACATTACCCAATCCATTGATGGGCTATATAATTCCGGGACCACCCATCAAATTTCTATTTTGTACATTCATTTGTGTGCCTCATAGATCATACAACATAGGATTTAATTTCATCACCATTAATACCATGATTATGGATTTCAAGTTACATACATGGAATTAAAAAATTAATCATTGATTGTTAAATCTATGGGAATTCCATTGAGTTTGAATAGGGATGGGTATTCACTACAGAAATATTGGCATGAAAAATTACAATATAATTTCAGCATTACATAGAGTGTACATAAGGAATTATAAAATTTGTAAATTATTGTGAATGTAAGAATATAATTTCATGGAAAATATAAAAATAGTATATGGATATGTAAAAACACATTAGAATGAGGAAAATTAGAAATCAAAAGGGCTTTGTATAAAGAATGGAATTGAGATTAAAAGAATATGAGAGTTCCCCTACCTTGAGAGGATGGTTCTATAATCTTGACATGAGTATATTAATATATTAGGAACACATTTGAGAGGTATTTATATTGGTATTGGGTGAGATAATTATAGATCAATGTTGTTTACTTAATAGTAGTGGTCAGATTGGTGGGTATTTATAGCAAGAGAGGGAGAAATTATTTATTAATTTCAAAACATAGGTTTTTGACTCTATATGATAAAATAATAATAAAAAATATCCCAAATGATTTTGATAATTGTATTTGAAAAAGATGAGTGGTTTTCCATATTTTATATGGAAATTAACCATACTCCATAAAATAATACCCATGGTGTTGTGGAAGTGTGTCATGTTTATAAATAAATGATTTCAAAACCATAAAATATAATATAGGATATGGATGATTCATTAGGGTTTATAAAATAAATAACATAACTTAAAAACACTTTATTTTAATAGGGAAACATATTTTTATTCATTTATTCCCTTTATAAAATTTAATACATTAATTTGGTTCTATTATAATGTCATAATACTTACTGTATATTTATACTATATTAGATTTTTTACCCAAAAATTTGACTATCTCGGAGAATTATGAAAAAATCAACATTACACTATTTTGATGTGGTGATTTCAAAAATAATTTTTATTTTCAAAATATAATTCTCTTAATATGTTAATTTACACTTTTAAATAAAAATTCTCATTTAGTAAAAAATACAAGAGTTACAAAAAATTTCAATTTACTAACTCTTATAAATATAATATTTTAATTAAATAAATTATATTATTGTATATATATATTAATAATAATATTATATTAAAGTAATTTTTTTTCAATATTATTGAATTCATAAAAAATGTTGTTCTAATTAAAACCTTATATTTCATAAAAATACAATTTTGAATTCTTCATATAAAAATATAATTTTCATCAACAGATATATAATTATAATAATGAAATGTTAAAAATATAGTAATTATTTTATTTAAAAAATATAAAAATTCATAATAATATGTTCTAGATACATAACCCCTTATAAAACTAGTGTATTACCTAAGTGTAATGTCTGTAAGGGTGGGGATTTCATGGGGTAGTTCGACAAACATTATTTGGGCCATGATCTAGTAAGGTTTGAACTTATCCTGTAAACAATTTCATTCATTCTTTAGTTGTTGAATTTTTTTATTGAGGTTATTCAATGGAAACTTTTAGTGACGTTATCTCCCTTAGAAGCATAGATAAATGGAATTAATATGGTATGATCGTACTGGTTCAGTCCATCCCTCATTCTATCTATGAATATTAAACATTATCATAACCCTTAATATATATTAATCTTATAAGTCACTGTACAATGTATATATTATCAACTTTTAAGATGATTATAAATATTTTAAATTTAGTGGGATAATTTTTTAATCGGTCCAAAATAACTAAATCATTTCATGTGTTTTCTATAAATGTATTACATAATAAGAAACTTAGTCATTTAAAAGGTAGCTGTCATTAAACAAATTTTGTGTCATTACATTCACCCAACTATATAAATTTCAGCCCCAAAATTTTATCTCATATAATAAAATAGATTAGGAATAATATATTTAATTTCCTCTTATGGTTCCAATGTTTCTTTTTCAATATTTTCATTCTTCCCGAACAAATTTATTAGGTGGTTTTTTTTTGTTTTATAAAACTTTTTCTTTATGATCAATGAATTTTCTTGGATTCCCATCATATGAAAAGTCATTTTCCAAGGGTAACACCTCTTGAATTAGTACATGTGATGGGTCTAATATTTACTTCCTCAATATAGATATAAGTAATACATCATATAATTGTGCAAGGTTTGGTGGAAGTGAAATCCAATATGCCAAAAATATAATGTGATCAAGGATATCAAAGGGGTTGATGTGTCATGTAATATGTTCTCCCTTATTCAAAAACCATGAAAAATTTTATATGGTGTTATATGAAGGAACACCTTATCTATCAACTCAAACTATAGGTCTCATATATGATTTTTTACATAGATTTTACATTTAATTTGTGAGGATTTCAAATGAAAATGAATGGTTTTTTCATTCTCTATCATCCCATAGATAAGATCAGTTCCCATCAACTTCTACTCTAAGAGATTATCCAAATATGGTTAATTCCAATATATCTTCCCGTATAGAGACATAAAAGGTTTAATTTGATTGAGATAATGGAATCCTTTTTTATATAGGAACTCCACTAGTGGAAGGTGATGATCCCAAAATCCTTTTAAATCCATTTAACATGATCTAAACATATCCTTTAGCGTTTTATGGTTCTCTCAAAACAACCATCTTTTTACGGGGGATACACAATAAATCAAAATATATTTGAATACAACTCTTGATAAAAAATCCTCTAGAACCTCAAATAACCCTTTGATACTGATTAGAGAAAATGAGATTGGAAGTCCATTTAGTCTTAGAATATCTTCTTTTAATATCATGGGAAGTTGTTCGAGAGAGAAATATTCTGTGATAAAAATAAAATTCTCTAACTTTTAAAGGCGATCAACTACCACCCTGATGGTGTAATTGAATTTATATTTAATGGGTAATCCTATAATGATATCCATGGTTATGTTTTCCCATTTTTATACTATTATAGGAAATGGTTTCATCATACCCTCAGACTTCTGTCATTAATCCTTGACCAGTTGGCATACCATTCATAGAGATACAAATTATACAATATCTCTCTTCATTTTGTCCCACAAAAAGTACTTCTCTAGATATAAATACATCTATTACAAGACGAATAGTGAAATATGGTCTCTGAAAATCATCTAGAAGTTAACTTCTCAGTTCTGGTTTTTGTGGGACACATATCAAGGTTCTAAAACTTATTCCTATATATTTATAAAATTTGATATTTAGAATAATATCTACCTTTTTTCATAGATGTAAATTAAATTTTTGGGTCTCCTTGATCCTCTAATGAATATATGGTTGATTAGTTATTTGAGAAATGTAGTATGGGAATCCTTTAATTATTCCTAGTTCAATCCTTGTAATTTCCAATAATATTATAACCCTTTGAATCATATTTATTTAAAGGGTTATATGATCCTTCCTACTTAGACTATATGAAACTTTTTTCCTTCCCTGAATATTAATGGATTCATATAACATAATCCTTCATCTAATATATCCAAATTCATTGGAATATATTGAAATTATTCATTTTTAACATATACTTTTTTATTTTATGATTTGTATATATGTCACACTTATCCATATTGAGATAACATCACTAAATATTCAACTTGAAGATATATACAACCAATTATACATGAGGTGATGTGTATTTATTCTAATGAATATTTTCTTGGAAGGAAGTATATGCTATAAATTTTTAATCTTAAATGTGTATAAAACCCAATACATTTTTGGATGCATCATTATACATCACAAATAATTCCACACTAGTGGGTTATGTGATCATAGGTTCAAGGATTGTCTTATTCTTTTTTCTCCTTGAATCTATCCTCAAATTTATCAGTCCTTGAAAAATTTACTCACTTATGAGTAAGAATAGATAGTGGGAATGAAAGTAATTATAAGTTTACAAAAAACGATGATAATACCCTACTACTCCATTGTAACTTTGGATCTCTATAATATATGTGGGTTTGCACCATCCTTTAATTTTCTCTATTTCTAAAGGATCCACATTATTCCCCTTTATGGAGATAACATGACCCATAATTTTACTTTATATATCAAAACCCATCATTTATTGTACTTATCATGAATATTTTCCTTTTATAAGGTCTTCAGTACAATAATAAAATAATCATCATGTTCTTCTATGCTTTTGTGTAGATAAGAATATTGTCTGTTAGGACTATTATAATTTTTTTGAGGTAATACCTAAAGACTATATTAAATATGTCAATGATGTTTTTAGGAGAATTAGTGAGTCAAAATGAAATTAATATAAACTCATAGTTACAATTCCATGTACAAAAGAAGTCTTTGGGATATCCAACTTCTTCTCCTTTAATTGATAATATACCGACTAAGGATTCACCTTTGATAAGTATTGGGATCAACATAGGTGATCAAATAAGTCATAAATACACTAAAAAGTATAGTTATTATTTGTTTTTATCTTGTTGTTATCATGATAAAAAATGCCTAGGGACATTGAAAGTTAATTGTTCGTGACAAAGAGTACCAGTGCACTATATGTTAAAGCACTGGGGAATATATACCCTTTATCTATATTCTCATATAGTTCCCTCTTTTACTCATCCAATTCAACAGTGAAAAGTATATATTGATTATTGGATATTGGAAATCGTTTGGGTATAATATTGATTGATAACTCTACCTCACAACATGGAGTAAGAATGGAAAATTCTTTAGGAAACCCCTGAATGTATTCCCTTATAATGGGAATGTCATAAAGGATGATATTTCCCATTGTATCACTAATTTGAGAATGATATCATTTCATACAAGGAAATAATATCCATACATGATATAATTATTCTAAAAACTATTGATTATCCACTTTGAATAATTATAGAATCATAGGGAGATTTGTGATATTGAGGTTTATTTTCTTCTCTTGGAAATTTATGTTGGCTCTATAAAATAAAAGCCAACCCATAACTATAAATACATAACATTCCTCTAATGTGATTATCACAAGGTTCAATAGGAAGTGAAGCCTAAAATTATGGATATGGGAGAAGTTATATACACGGGAAGCAATAATTTTCCGATTTTATATTTTTATTAATTGCACTACTACCTTGTTTTTAGGTAGTGTTTGAGTATTTATAATAAAAATTGATGATATGAAATGATTCATAGAACCAAAATCAAATAGAAAATTCACAATTCATGAAGGGATAAATAGAATAGTTTTAGCCACTTCATTGTTGGGATCGAACTCAGTAGTTATTATGGCATAATATTATTCTTTATTCCTAGGCCTTAGAGGTTGTCAGCACTGGTTATCTTCAACAAAACTTTTATTAATATATTGATTAATATAGTGTCCTTATTACATGTAGTTAAAACATTTGATGACTTGGTAATGGTTGACAAGAGCATTATTTTATTCCATCCCATTTGTGGATTTCTCCTAGTAGCATTCACTAGATTTTTTCCTTCCTTCCCACACCTATAGAATTTCTTTTTTGAATTTAGGGAATTTTAGGGATTATTCTTCCAACACATTTGATAAGTGGGTTGTTGGAATTACATTCCTCCATGAGATTTATCGATCAGAACACTAGGATTAAAATCCATTTTTCAATTTATATCTCCAAACCTTTTTGACCCTTAATATTTGATGATATTAATTTAAAATTTTAGGGAACATTGAAAATTTTCCCCACACCAATAAAATTTTCGAATAAACTAATATTTTCATAAACACATATTTATCCCACCAAAGAACCGATCAAAATTACGTTATATGGAAATGAGAATGAAAGAGGCATTTAGTGAAATTATTGTGAAATTATTAATATTAAATTAGATGTATTTGAAATCTGTTTTCTTGAGAGTAATGAAATACCTCTCCATTTTATATTGGAGAGTGCGAGGAAAATATTTATGAATTTTTTGTTTCCATAATTCCATCCACTCGATCACTTAGATCTCTTCATAGGGCCTCATATTTTTTATCTATATCCAACATTGATTAGCTTATCCTTAGATAAAATAAAAATACAATTTCAAAATCAATTTCTCAAAGAATTTGAGGATAGAGAAGATCGTTTTGAGGGAGTTAATCCAATATTCAATGAATATGGGATAAAAAAGATACATTAAAAGTCACAAGACATTGTTTCATAGTGGCATCAATTTAAAATTTATATTTAATAGGGGGATGTGGGTTTTCCACTAAACTTATGTTTATATTCCGAACATGAGTTAATTTAGAAAATATTTTCATAATGTACATAACTATATCTCTCATCACGTTGGGAATCTATTTTGGATTTCTACTAAATTACTCATCATATTGGTTTTTTTCATTGTTCCTCCCATTTACATAAATTGAATAAAACACACGGAAAATTAGGGATTAGAATTTGAAATATAATAATAATATAAAATGAAAACTATGATCATTGGAGGGATAACTCATACTTGACATAAATTACATAACCTATGAATTTTTAGGATTCAATCTACGTTATCCATGGTCTGTTTCCTCACATAAAATTTTATTTTCATTTTCGTTCCTTTCATAATGTTTCATAAAGTGATTATGAATTTACCAAAGAATATCCCATGAGAGTGTCAATCCTGGTTTATAGTAAGGCCTTTTTATCATGTACCCAATGATGATTGATTCAAATCCCATTTTTCCTTTTCATGATTACTACCCCAAGGTAAAACTGTGTTAGATCTATGTCCACTTGTAGAATCAAAACCCGAATTTTGATACTTAAAACCACTTATTCTATACATTAACATAAGATATGTATGTTTTCCAAAGTTTAGTCTTATCTTTATGGGTTTTATAAGGTTTTATAATACCAATACCCCAAAATAACAAAACATTCCACTAATTCCAACCATAAAAACCACTATATTTTATACACTTTAGTTAATGATTATTATACAAAGATTCATAATTTTTTTTATCAAAGACTGAGATGGACAATGTATTTGGGAAATTCGAAACATAGAACAATAATTTTGAGTGTGTAATAAATTAATTTATTTAAAATTCATAAACACACGCTTATATTCGATCATTCTTATAATAACCAATGAGATAACCTGGGGAGGTACATAAGAAAATTGTGAGTTATAAATCCATATAAGAGAAAAATAATTGAAAAACATGATGAAATTAATACATTTTACGAAATATTCTAATCAAGGTGACATAAAAGGGATGATAATAATAAAAATGATCATCAAATCATGATATAAGATGATAATAAAAAGGAATCATAGAAATGTAGAAAAAAAATAAAACATGACATGTTAACAATATGTCTATGATAATAAATGAAATTTCCTAGCATACTATGCATAGGACAACCTCTTCTGCACCATACATGAAATCTCCTGAGGTAAAAAAACACCCAATGCATTAAAGGGATATATAATTTTGGGCTCACCCATCATATTCATATTATGTATATAATTCCATGTTCCATATAGATCAGACACCATTAAAATGATTTTAATCACTTTTATTATCATGATCATGGAGTGTGGGTTATATGCTTGGAATTAAAGAATCAATGAATTATATTTACATATTGATGGTTAAACTCGAGTAGAATTGAGGATGGGTATTCACTATACAAATGTTTGGCAGGGAAAAAAATAGGATAATATTGGAAGCATAATGGGTATACATAAATGTTTATAAAACTTGTGAATGAGAGTGAAATATGGTCCCTAATTACATGGATAAAATAAGGATATTTTAAAACAAACTGCAACATTTAAAACTAGAAATTAATTGGGATAGTATAAAGAAAGTAATTTAAATAAAAAGAAGAGGAGAGACTCTATTAACATGAGAGGGTGATTCTAAAAACATGGGTGGAGATTATTAAGATCCTGGAAAAACATTAAGAGGGATTTAGAGAGGGATAAAGAGAGTAAATTCATCCTCAGTGGGTTTTGAGTAACGAAAAGTGGTGTTTTATTGTAAAAGTTTGGGGAATTATTTAGTAATTTTTAAACATATGTTTTGGACTCTATATAATAAAATAATAAATTACAAAAACCTCTCCATGGATTTTTCCCATGGTTTTAGACAAATAAGATTTTTTTTTCAATTGAAATCATTAAAACACTACACATAGTGATGTGGAAGTGAGTCATGTTTATATGGTATGGATTTTATAGTATTAAAATATAATATTGGTTTTGGAGGATTCATTAAAGGTTTAAAAAATTAATCAAATAACTTCAAAAAACACTATTTTAAAGGGGAAACATTTTCTTGGTCATGGATACTATTTATTAAATCACTTTTTGGAAATTTGTTTGTCATAAAATATACTATATATTATTATCGTATTTGATTTTTACCCAAAAATTAAACTATGTTATAAAATGAATAAAAATTCAACATTGGATAAATTGGTCATGATGATTTCAAAAAGAAATTTATTTTATCAAAATAATTCACAAAATTTGTAATTTTTACATTTAAATAAAAATGTGTATTTATTGAAAAATATCAATTTTCATGATAATAACCATTTTCTAAAAGTTGTAAATTTTATATTCGAATTTACTAAATTATAATATCATTTGAATACAGGTATTTTTTAATAATATTTTTATATGAAAATAAAATTAATTTCAAAATTCTAGAATTTATCAGAAGGATAGTTTTAATTAAAATTTTATATTTTCCATAAATATAATTTTGGTTTCCTAATATCCAAATCCATGTTTTAAAAAATCATGTATAAATGTAATAACAAAACCAGATAAATATATTCATTATTTTTTAGATAGAAAGATATAAAAATTAATATTATTAGGGTCTGTATACATAAACCTTTGTTAAACCAGCATATGACCTAAGGGTAAGGTGTGCAATGTTAGGGATTTCCTGGGGTGGTTCAGTGAACATGGTTTCAGTCATGTTCTTGATAAGCTCAATCTTCTCTTATAAATGGATTCATTCATGCATCAGTTCTTGAATTTCATCCTGTTCTTGGTTAGGGGAAAATATTAATGATTCTATCTCCCTTATAAACTATAATAAATATAATTAATAGGATATTATCCTACTCATAGAGGTCATCACTCCTTCCACCTATGAAAATCATAATTTATCATGACCTTTAATATATAAAAATATTATTATCCACTGTAAAAATGTTATATTTTCAATTTATAAGAAGGTAAATTGTATTTTTAATTGGTATGATATATTTTATAATTAGTACAAAATAACCAATGTATTTCACGTGTTTTCTATAACTATATTACTTAATAAAGCGTTTATTCATTCAAAAGGTAGTTCTTATTTATAAATGTTCATTCCATTATAGGTACCATATTACAAGGGAGAATAACCTAATCCTAAAAAGGAATATTTTCATTTTTAATGTTGGAAATGATTTTGTAGTGATTGAAATGATACCTTTTATTGATTGGTGTACTTTTCTTCTCGACTGTACTATAATTTCGACCTTATTTAAATAAAGTTCATGTCACTATTTTATTACAACATAATTATTAGATCAATTGGGATTATGTATAGATAATATGAAAAGTTTTAGGTAAATAAAAATAGTTATTGGAGTGAAAAATAGTAGGTGTATAAGTTTCCATCTTTCACTGTTATGATTATAAACATGTTATTCTATAAGACATTTATTTTCCTTGGTATGAACAGGTTTGATATTATTATAGGAATAGACTCTATCACTTTGTGAAAGGTTTTAATTATCTATTAGGGTCAAATTTAACATGAATTTAAATAAATATAAAATAATATTTACTTTAATTGGGAGAGTATCATGCTATTTAGAAGTGATTTATTTTGGGGTGATAATAGTGTATAGGCAGATGGAATTCCCTGATATAGTGAATTTTTATCCTGATTGAGAGGTAGAATTTTATATTAACATTATTATAGGTACTAACATAAAATGTGAAACTTTTGTTCATTAAGAACTAGATTAATTTATATAGTTTAATATTATGTTAAATAATTTAAGGAATAAGGGGATTATTTGATTGGTCATGCCACCATTGAATTATTTGGCGTTCTTTGTTATGAAAATAAATTAAACTCTATGGTTGTGCATTGAATATAGAAAAATAAATTCTATCACCATAAGAAAAATATCCCCTTATAAGGATAAATGAATTATTTCACTAGTGAGATATTTTGACAAACAATCCCAAGCTATCCCTCTATTGGATGGCAGAGCTAGTCTAAGACATACATTAGGGGAATCACCGACCCCACAGTAGATGAAAAGCATCAATGGAATAAAAAAAATAAATGGTTATGATTTCACTCATAAAAAAATATAAAAATGTATTGGAGAAATAGGAAAGACCACTCCGTATGTCGGTGGTCCATGCGCCAATAGGATAGAAATAATACAACCTAAAAGAAGTTTAAACAATTTAAATAGAACAATAACTTATCTAACATCCAACTCACACAATATAAATATTCTATATCATCATCACCCAATCTCTAAAGATATATGATTCATCACTGATTAGAGTAAATAAAGTATGAAATTCCAATTTGGTCTATGTAGTTGTGTGAACAAAATAAAACAAAATTGCTATGATACCTATGTGTGACTTTACAAGACACCATCCAATATCAATTCAAACTTTCTCCATGAGAATACAATGTCCAAATTAAGAAAATGTATATTTAAAATAAGGGCTTGATCATTTAAATTCCGAGTGAGTCGCCTCCCACCATTCCACATGCTTACACTTTATTCAATGATCCATTTTCAATCTATTATGAATTAAATTACATAATTTTTTCATGAATAAGAATATATAATCTAATAATTTTTTTTTCTAAATTCACTTTTTTATTTTCATTTAATGAAAACCAAATCCTTAAAAAAATGTATATGGTCAAATCATCCTTAATTAAAACACCCAATTTGAAACTACCTTTTTAAACCATATATTAAAGTATGCTTTCCAACACATTTTTGGAAACTATTTTCCAAAAAAATAATTCAAGTATAAGAAATAATAAATGCATATACATGCAAGGATATATAAATAAAGTAATAAATAAGAATAATTCAAACAATTATTAATTTGAAATGAGAATCATTCTAGAAACACCCTTGGGTCACTAAGGCTATGAGCACCAAAAACCACATCACTAACTAGGGTCATACCCTAATTAGCTGAAAGGGTAACATATCATTGTCTAGTATAGGATCACATATACTTCCCTAGAATAGATAGTATAAAGGAAACCCATCCCCTTATATGATATCCAACTAATGTCCATGGTCACTTCCTGATGTTTTAATAACAGAAACAACCATTTTCAAAGCATATATAACATTAATAACCTAATAAGAGAAAATCAAATCTACACATTAAAATTCTTTGAGAAAGTTATATGAAAATATCCATTGAAAATTAATCATTGTCTTAAACACTTATTTGATGGGTAACAACCAAGAACTATAATTTATTCTAGAAATCAATTCATATATTTATTCGAATATTAGGTGTGATTATCATAATCATATTCCTAATGATTCCCTTTATCATTGTACATATATACATTCACACACACACATATGACTATTAGTTTCCAAATTTACACCCATTAAGTTGAATTTGTAAATATATATATATATATATATACCCATGTATATATTCATGAACACCAATTACATAAAAACGAATTTGAAAACATCACACTTTTATTCAAAATCATATATTGAAATTCATTATAAATACAAGTAATTTATAATATTACTATAAATTATAAATAAAAATTAAGGGCCAATTGAGAATTTAATTTTGAAAAAACACCTTTTTAAAACATTAAAACACATGAGTAACCATTTAAGAAAATTTTCAGACATATGGTGTGAAGTTCAGTTGAAAAATAGCTCCAAACTATATGTTTCAATAGAAAACCCTATCAAATTCATTGAAAATTTTGTGAGACCTTGATTTCATCATATGGATTCCAATTAAATAAATAATATTATTAGTATAATCAAAATCAGGGATTACAAATAAGTGTAGGAGGTTGTGGATGAATCACTTGAGATCACAATAGGAGAAACAAAGGAATGAGGGATTCCATAGAATATCGACCATGCTTCCTAAGAGGAATAAGTGTAGGAGGGTGGGGATGACATGATAGGGGAATATTGGAGCCTATAATGAGACATATAATTTATTAAAGGTAATTTAGGATTTTAATATTTTTTAAAAATTTTGGGACATCCACATGGGTTTCCCACACAGTTTTCCAAAATATAGGCAAT
Organism: Viscum album; assembly: GCA_963277665.1. Classification (NCBI taxonomy): domain Eukaryota; kingdom Viridiplantae; phylum Streptophyta; class Magnoliopsida; order Santalales; family Viscaceae; genus Viscum; species Viscum album. The sequence continues at coordinate 1,739,818,882 of OY728160.1, forward strand.
CACATAACCATTATTGGAGAGTACTTGTAGACTACGTGTTTATCTATCACAGTTAGAAAAACCAAGTTCCAACCATGGAAAATGGATCTATCAATATTATAGATAAATTCACACAGTTTCATCATGATTAATTCCAACTATGCGGGATAACTGTGTTCCATATATTTCTAACCCAAAATATGAAATTTTCACGAAAACACGGCTTGAAAATTAAAGATAAAATCATTGACTCATAAATAGAAAATTCAATATAAAGAATAAATATTTTTGTGTGATAATTTTTCCCAGTATTAAAATTTCTTCCCTTCTAATGTCAATGAATTCAAAATGATTCAACGAGATGAGGAATACCAACCCAATGTAATGAACCTCCAAAAAACCCATGAACTGATTTAAAGGAAGTCAAAACATCTAGGCATGACATGACACATTGCATTAAAAATAAAACCTGAATAACTAAGAAATGTTCAAGAATAACTATACTTGAGTTGTTCTAACATCTATTTAAGGACATAACTAGCATGGTGGTTCCACCATATGAAGAAATCATAGGGACAATATCTAAAAATGACCTTAACATCAAATCAGAAGAATTTAAACTAATAATCTTGTTAAAACAAAACTCATAATTTACAAAAAAATGACAGATACTTTTTCAAATTGGAAAAAAATTCATAAATCACAAATTTAAATCCATAGATTAACATGAAAAATATAGGGGAATAATAAAGGATGAAGGATAAAATAATATGGAAATGAATATCTCCAAATCACAACCTAATATCACATAATTCTAAAGAAAAGAGAGAATAGGATAAAAACATCAAAACTGTATCAAAATAATCATAAATAACTACATAACCTCAATAAATACATACATCCTTGAATCTAGAGACACTACAATGCTCACCACTATCCTCACAATCGAGAGGAAATATGGGAAGAGGTGTAAAAAATATTCCTTACCAAGAACAACACAAACTCCCGCCCTGAGTCAAAGAATCATGAATGGGGTGTCATAGGACCTTTAGCCTGGGACACATACCATGACAATCCTAGTAATACATAGATGATACAAATCCAATTTTTAAACTATATTGGTTCAAAATATTTCATAGTACCCACAAAATATACACAAGTTTTCTTATATGTCTAATAAATCATGAACAAAACCATTATAAACCATGATAATCAAAAGATTAATAATTCCGAATCATATAAACAGGGTACAAGAAAACCTCAAGAATGATGATCCATGAAAAGAAACTAGGAAGATACCGAAGTAAACACATCAAATAAGAATTATACCAAGACCCAAATATGCCAAAAACAGACATGAGAGGACTTCCTAAACCAATTTTTTAGACCATTCTAGAAGGAGTCCTCGATGAAATAAGGAATCATATTAAAAATTAATAAAATCTGAAACAGAAATAATACTTGGAAAAAATAAAAACTCAACTCAAAATAAAATCTCCAGAAAACCAAATCGCAACAAAAAGTAGAATCAAAAGTTATCTTTTTAAAATAATATCAAAACTACCCACATCATTTATTAAACCATAAAGATTGCACATGATTTTTTTGAAACTCTATATGTTTATTTATATATTTTTTTCATCCACATTTAAATTTGACCCATTATAATTCTTTTTTGAATTTTTTCAAGAGAATTTTAGTTCAACATTTAAAAAATTTCCACCATAAAATGGATTTAAAACATTTAAATAAAATTCAATTTCAAATGAAAAATTAATTTAAAAAAAAATCCAAAAAAATTATATCCCCCTATTTTATGCACCAAAATTCCCCTTATCAATATTGAAACCATATTCATTTTAATTTATAAACCTATCCAAGAAAGCCAAAATATGATTCAATAACATCATGAATCAACAAAATTTCATCATAAGAGACTAGTGAATTTTCATGTATAGGAAAAATGGTTTAGAAACCCTTTTACCAATCATAATACCATCATTGGAAGTAATACTGAACAATTTACTCAGTTTTCACATGATTTTATAGGTCATGTGAGCTCACAAGGTGATTCCAATTATCATACCTGAAATCTCAAAAATCTTTCACATAAAAAATATAAAAAACAAACTAGAAATCAATATTTAAGACTCAAAACCCAATTTACCATGCTATATCATGGTTTAGTATAAGAAAAATGTGAAAATGATCTTCTTGAACCACCAGTTTGAGCCCCAGAAATTCTTCTCTAATATATAAGACACCTAAAATTACCATGGGTTCTCTAGAACCTAGTATCTCTTAAGAACCTAACATCATATAATTTTTTTACCAAACCAGCTTGATCGGTCCCTCTATCAAATTATTGATTAAGTCTATGAAATACAAAAGGGGTATCCTAGATCCCCTAGGGAAAATGAAAAGCATCATTGGCCAAAAAAGTAACCATTGAGACTATTTTGACACATAAATAATCTAAACACGTAGATGACAACTAGCTATGACAACTATGTATGTTGGTGTTCGATGCAGCAGTAGAGAATAAAATAAACAACATAAAACTAGTTTAAACAATTTAAGTAGAACAATCCCTAAACATGCCTCCATCCCTTCCATAGAAACAAACCCCAATATAATCACCAATTCTCCCGAGTAATAAGATGCTACATCAATGAAATAAATTAATGTATAAAAGCCCTATTTGGATGATGTGATAAAGTAATCTAAATAAAACTAAATAACATAAATTCCTCTACGTAATGTTACATGACACTATCTATCCTCAAACCAAACATGATCCAAGAGCATACAAGGTTTAAATTGAAACCTATTATTGAGATGTAAAATATGGGCATGGTCATAAAAATGGTTAGTATTTCACCACCCATCATTATACATGCTTACCATTTAATTAAATATCCATTTTAGAGGATTTTTAATTAAATTACTTAGAAATAGTTTTTTCAGGAAAAATTATATAAAATAAAATATCATTTTACATACTTTTTATTTTTATTTTTGTTAAATAAAAATATAAACTTTTAAAACAAATTATTGGGATGGAGCCTCCTTTGATAAAACTACAATATAAAAAATTTTCTTTTAAACCTAATTCTAATTTGTTATTTCCAGATAATTTAAGGAAACCATTTTACTACAAATAATTCAATAGTAGAAAATAATAAAGAGGTTATATATTAAAGGCATAGTGAAGTAAGTCAAGTGCAAGGAAATGTTGTATAATTAAAAATTTAAAATGTGCATCTCGGGATAAATTCCCTAGGGTAACTAGGGATAGGGGATCGTAGATATATGTCACTAACAAGGGTCATTGCATAAATTAGTGTAAATATTATGATGTAAATGGCTAGTGGATGATCCCAAAAACGTCACTAGTATCTCTAGTGAAAAGGTAACCTGTCCCATTCTATGCTTTCTCGTCCAATTTATCAAGAACCCCTTGATGTTTGGATAGTATAAAAATGAAAATAAGAAATCATACATAATATCAATATCTAACTGAGATAAAATCCAAGCCACACATTCAATTTAATCAATAAAAAGATGGAACTATCCTCTAAAAATTAATGATGATCTTAAAAATTTATTTTAAATGTGCAACACATGGCTTATAATTTATTTTTAAAATCCATTGAAAAGATTTTTTGAAAACCAGGTTTAATCATTATAATAAAATTCTCAAGGATTTCATTTATTATTATGACTATAAATATTTACATATATATATATATATATGTATTTATGTATGTATGTCACATAACAAAAAAATTGACACACAGTCATGTATGTTTTTAAAGACACGTATGCAAATTTATACCAATATTTATTAATATAACCACAAAACATATAAAAATGAATTTTCAAACTGTGCACATTTTTTGGAATTCATAGCTTGAAATAAATTATAAATAATTTTAATTTCATGTATTGCATAATATGACAAGTAAAATATAAGGTCCAATTAAGAATTTACTTTGAATACAACAACACCATTTAAAAAATAACAATTCATGAGTAAGAACCATATAAATAGTTTACAAAAATATATTGTTTGTAAATTAGTTGAAAACAATTCAGAACTGGATGTATTAGTAGAAAAATCTCTCATGTTAATTTTTAATCAAAGTGAACCCCATGATTCGATCCATGAAATTCAATTAACCAAATTAATACTATTATTCAAAGTCCAAAACACATATTAAATGATTATGAAATAAATGATTCAACGATTGAGGATTCAAGAATAGTATAAACCAACCATAAATAAATGGATGTGGGTCAAAAAAATGAATATTGAATAGAGGAGACCCTAAAAATAGACCACACACCCTTTTAAATCATGGAAATATGAAATCAGTACCTAAACCCCCCTATAGTTAGTCTTAGGGTGAAATGTAGTGAGAGTGAGCATGGAAAATTAAAGACCTAGATGGAGGAGGATGAAGAGGAGATATTGGAGTAGGAGAAGGCTTAACTTGGATGAATCCCATGAGATAATTTGGGGAGAAATGAATGAGGTATACAATGTAACCTTATCCAATTGCCTCATGAGTGAGAGATTCATGAGGGAGGGATCATAAAATCATGGAAATGGGTTCCAATAATAAGGAATTTTATACATTAATTGTAGTTTAGTATTTAAAATTGTTTTAAAATCTAGGAGATCCGTATTGTTTTCCTGTACAGTTTATGAAATCATGTTCCAAACATGCACCCTTAAAAAGAGAGTACTTAGAGATAAGATATTTGGAATTTGTGTTTGGGAAAATCCTTCCCCAACAATAAAAATTGGATCTATCAAGATTATATACCCAATAACATGGTTTCTTTATGGTTAGAACTTACTATTTGAGTTAAATATGCACCCTGCATTTCTCTCATAAAAACATCAATTTTTCTAGAATCTCAGATTGAATCTCAAGGGAAAAAGAATATAATCATAGAAAAATAAATTAATAAGGAAAATCAAAATAAGGGTGTGAAAATGTAATTTTCAAAGATCAATTTTTGGATCAAGATACTGTTAGTTATATGTAAAGAAGAAGGATATATGAAAAATTTCCTTTTTAAGTAGGTATAACAATGATGTTTTGGATTATTTATTTTCAAGCTACCAACTATTAAACAATTGTAATTAAATTTATGAATCATATATTTCATTGACATATTGACTTATCTGTTATATTATTCATCATTAATAAATTGCTGCATTAATGAACATGGGTCGACCCTAAGAGACAATTAAATATTATATTGAGAACATTGGGGGAGAATCACCATTATTAAAAAAATATAAAATCATATTTTATATTCTCAAAGTAAATTTTTTTAGGCTTGTCTTTTTATTGAATGAAAAAATCCATTGATCCTGAGAATAAATAAACTATTATATCATGGGAAGTGCTAACTAAAATTTTAAAATTATGAATTTTCTAGTATTTGTAGGATATTATTGAAATTCGTATACTATTTTTCAAATTTAATTTCATCAATGATGTATATTATTAGGAAGGATGTACCATTTTAGAATAACACATAGTTTTAAAGAATATTTTATGGAGTTGAATAAATTACATCAACACCAATCCTCTTATTGGTTTAATCGATTGATTAGAAAGTCATATATTGTAATTCTCCTAGCATAGGCCAAATATGTGTCCACATATAGGTAAACCACATGTCCTTGTATGGGTTATAAAAATCGAGATTACATGAAATGAACTAACCCACATATGACCAGAAGATAAGAATTACAGTATATATATTGAATAATTTGAATCCCTAATTGTTTACATTAAATTATCCTTTTTTTTTTATTTTTTTCCATTAACCAGATTATAATTTAAGCATAATTAAATGTTTTATTTTATTTTATTATATATAAAAAATTAAGAGGTTGGATAAGGGGGATCTTCATATGAGCATGGAATTAATGGGTAAGTTGAATCAAGTGACATTTCAGGGTGATACAAAGTATATTTGGTTGAGAATAATGTTGATTTTTATGGGAAAATATATTTTCTATCATTGAACAACTCAAAAAAACCTCGTTATAGTGGTATGAATCCCTTACAATCATTTTTCCTTGTGATTAATATCTACAAGGTTGTTAGAACTAGGTTGAGATTATCCTTCTATGATTTTAGAACTCATTTTCCAAGGAGAGTCATCAAGAAGGGGTATGTCATTCTTGATTTAGTTAATCAGGATGATTTCGAGGAGAGGAACCTGATTTTAAAATATTCTTTTATATTTTGTGTCTTGAATTCGATGGGTGAAAAATGTGGACATTCAATGAACTTTTTAGAATAATCGATATTTCTTGGAGCTTTGTAGATTTGAAGATTACATCCATGAGAAGCGGTTATTTTCAAAATTTCTTCCCTTACAATGAGAATAAGAAATGGGCATGAAGTTTTGATTCTATCCCCCTAAGGCCTAGAATCATAAGGATTCTGGAATGGGATCCTAACATTAACCCATTAAATATTTATAATACTCACAAGCTAGCATGGATTGATATATAGATACATAATTAACTTTTTGGGAATCTCTGAATCCTTTGGGATATTGCCTCATCCATTGGAAACTCGATTAAAGTTAATAAGAAAAAAAAATCCATGTTTTAGTCATTTTTCAAGGGTATTGGTTGAGGATTACATGATTCCCTTACTTGATGAGGATGTGTTTCACACCATAGGAGATGATATTTTTAGACTTGAAATATTATATGAAGGGAAACAAAAATTTTGTAGTGTTTGAAATTTATTTGGTCACATTACATATGAATGAAACAGGTACAAAAAATGTAGAAAGTGCCATTTAAAGGGACATAATAACCTCTCATGTAGAAGGATTTCTGATAAATAGAAGTGGAAAGCACAAATCCTCCATCGTCTTACTCTGAGGCATGGACTTTTATGGTAAGGAAGGACTCGTAATCTGACAAGGTGGATAAGGGACTCCCACAACATTCATTGGTTCCTAGTTGTAATAGATAACCCTCCCAAGAAAAGGTATTTAGTCTGAGTAATGATCTTGCAACTTTGGTTGGAAGTTTTGACAGTTTTGGGGTTGCTAAATACATTCATCTTCAAGAAGTTTACACTCTTATTTTTGTGCTTGTAATATAGAAAATCGTATGGATCTCACTGAAATCCATACGCAGGTCCTGAATGTATCATGTGATGGATGAGAGGATGGAATCATAGGGAAACATGGTTTGATAATGAATCTTCCCCTTTTCCACCAACCTAATTTGAATTTCTTGAAACTTCAAGAGTATTATGGTCTCCCCCTATATGAGAATGTAAAATTTCAGAGTCAGGATCAAATTTTCCAATATTCTTGGAGCCTTAATTCTGTATAGCTTTCACAGGACCCCATTAAAAATATGTTTAATGACCAGGATTTAAATATATCAATTTGATAATTCCTAGGATCATGTCCAATTCCTACCTTTAAGCCCTTCATATGTGGTGTTGGTTCCTGCTACTAATCAAGACCATGCCAATAAGGAGGTCATTGGGGTGAAATAATTGTATTCTCCTCATTCTAGCCCCGTGTATATTGATTTTGGGAAGTAATCATCCTCTATGGAAGTATCAGATAGAAATTATAGTTATGAGATGGAATTTAAATATTGATTTCATAATATTGATAGCCAAACTATTAATATAAATAAGGTTCAACACCAAGAGGATATTTCAATTTCTAGAGAATCAGTATGCATTCCTGGAAAACCATCTAACGAGGTTTCTACATATTATCATATGGATATGACATTTACCCAAGACACTCAAGAGAAAGAAAATTATTTAATATAGAATCCCAATCTTCCTAGATTTTCATCTCAGGTTGATCAAATAGTCTAGAAACATGAGAATAAAGATCCATTTTCTCAGGACCCTCTTTCATAATTAGCAAATAGGAGGCTATTTGGCACCACACTAATATGTATTAACTATTCCTTTAACAAATTCACCCCTCTAAATGAGTGATAATGGGATAATGATAATGAGGCCCTAATATCCAATGATGAATCATCTGATCCTATTAGGATTAATGATGAATTCTTAGAGTTTAGGATTGAAAAGTAGAAAATAAAATGGAAGGTAATGAAAAAAATTGTATTTACCAAAGGAAGAAGGGCCACAAACAAGTGATAGAACATCCCTCCACAAATAGATATCCTCTATAGAAAATTATGAGGGATTGGGAATAATCCCATGACCACATCCCTAATACATTTCATTTTGGACAACAAAACTATGATGATTTATCTTTCTAAACAAAAAAATGAAATTTTATAGATGAAATTCCATTAAGTGGGACTATCTTGGTTACTATTTTGTTTGAAAAAAAAAATCATGTGTGAATGATGTTGAACATAACTAAATCTTAAATCAATATAGTATCAAACTCCACTCATTTACTAAAACTAAGCTTGATATCTCAGATGATATTATAATTTAGTGAATTCTGTTTCCACTAACCTTTGTTTATGACTCGAATTCTTATATTAAAAGAAGAGAACATTCAAAAGAACTATAAGCAATACTTGATTATATTTCCAATAATTGGGTTATTGTTTTGTTATTTTAACAATATTTTAAGAGATTATGAAAAACGTATTGCTCATTTCTATATGGTTGAAGCTTATAATTACTCCTCATGTGTTGATATATATATCATGGTTGATGTTCCTATTATGGGATAAGAATACAACTATTGTAGATACACCCTAAATAGAATGAAATATAACAAATTAGATAGAGGTTTTACCTAGATTAATGATATGAATAATGCATTTTATGTACCTAGCCTCATTCTTCCCACGTTGAACTCTAATCAAAATCCTATTATAATTGCTTTTTTGACTATGAAATCATGGTCATCTCCCCTTCATATTAATTTCAACAATACATTGCCTGTGGTGCTTTGATGCAGGGACGTTATCATTGATTCATTGAATATACAACCTTCAGGCATCCCTCTTCTGATCTTTTCCCCTAAGCTAAAGGATGATAAAAAATGATTCATCAATGGAGAAAATCAGATGTCAACAATATTGTTAATGAAACCATGGTTACTGAAAAAATACCTCCTACAATGTCAAAATTCAAATCAGTATCAACATGTTCCTACAATATATGAGATCCAATACCTTTATGATCTGGATAAAATTCTTTCCCACAAATAAATTCTAGTCCATAAATAATATATCAACAAATGGATGTAGCAGGGAGATATAAACACTATATTATTTTCCTACTTACATTGTCTGATGAATCTGAGAAGAGGGGTTATTACCCTTAGAAATTATGGGTCCATGTGTAGTTCAGAAAATGAGATCTCTAATGTTATGGTTACATAAACTTAATGTTTTTACATAGACAATGGGTAACATTACACCTAATATATAATGTATAATATTACATCCACAATTGATGACCATCCAAAAAAGGTGTTAACTGAATCTCTTGATGAGATGGAAATCAATGCTTCCCTTTTCTCCTTGATAATTCATTGCATGGAAAGACCTGATGGGTTTAAAAAAAAGTTATTTATATTCTATTGGGAAATTGTTTATGAATTGTTCCTTAATGATGAGAGAGATCTATTTAACCATGCATCTATTCCTTAGGGTGTTAATTAAAATTTTATTACTTTTATTAAAAAAAAAATACAGTGGAAATTATGGATTTCAAGTCTATTGCTATCAGAAAAAATATTCCAAAAATATCATAAAAATCATTAATTTATGGTTGGTAATTATTTCCAAGAGTTTCATTACTTCTAAAAAATTTGGATTTTTACCTAGAAGGAGCATTCAAAATATTTATTTCAGAGCTTTAGAATGTGTCAACATTATAAATAAAAAGCATAAAGATGGGAAATTTTACCTTAATCTGACATATAAATGGAATTTGATACAATAAAATGCTGTTTTATTTTGGAAATTAATATAAATCATGGCTTCTATGGTCCCTACATCAATTTATTTAACATTATTTTCAAATGTGGTAGGATCTCCATTTATTTTAATGGATCTACTTGAAGCTTTTTTTTCTCCAAGTGAGTCATGCATGGGTACCGTATTTCTAGACTTATATTTTATATAGAGGAGAATTATTTGAGTATTTGAATTAACGATCTTGTGTAGGCTAGTATTTATAGGCCAATCTGGGTTGGAAGAGATCTTTTCACTACTTTACTTTTTTTATGCTGGTGATATTCTCCTTTTTTGGGAAATCTAGTAGAAAAATAGTCTCTTATATTACGAAGAGTTTATCTCATTATGAATAAGACTTTGGAAAAGTCATAAGTTGGAAAAAGTATTTTGTGGGATTTGAGAATGGGATTCTTGTCTCCATGAATAAAAACATTTCTAGAACACTTGGGGTGAAGAAGGGGACACCTCCTTTAACCTACCTTAGGGTTCCCCTTTTCGGGTAAAGTCAAATGATGTTATCTTGAGATAATTTATTCAAGGATCATTGAATAGATGAAAACATGGAAGGGGAAAAACATTTCTCAAGTAAGGAGAATATGTATTATTAATTCAGTTATAACATCCATGTTTTTATGCTTTATCAAATTAAAGATGGACTAAAATCATTATCCAAGAGATTCAATCATTGATTAGGAACTTCATGTGGACTAGTTCCATACATGAAACAATGAAAATTATAGTTTATTTGAAGGAATGTGTTAAGACCATTGAATTGGGAGGTTTGGTTATTAAAGAACTAAAACATTTCAATGAAGCTTTTATCAGATAATTCACTTAGAGTCTCTTGACATTATGTGGTACCTCATTGTAATTACTTGCCAAAAAATTTATAGTAAAAATACTAAATTTTTAGTCAATATTTATCCCCTCATCATTCTATAAATCCATTAATCACACATATTAGGAGATTATGTAGTGATATAAGGGGTTGTTTTGAAAGTATTCCACCCTCAATCTATAGAGTACACCATGCCTTTCCAGACCAATCAATGATGAAATGATTGTTCCTCCATCCATGAAGTATGTTTCCATTTCATAATTATACTCTAATGATAATTTCCAGGGCTATATTCCTCCCTGTGTCATGTTATAATTTCATAGGAATTTTTATGTAGATAGATACATGATCATGTGGAATATAAACTCCAATGGAAGACATAATACCAGGTAGTAGTACTATTATACAAGTACTGACTGATCCTAATGCATTGGTGGATTCATAATTTTACAAAGTGATTCAAATCCCAAACACATTTCCAACTTATAAAGAGGATACAGATATGCAGACTTACTATTTAAAGTCTCATAAAGAGAACAAGATTTCATATTGTACACACATGATACCTCTATCTAAATGATAAGGAATCAATCAATAATGTATTAAAATATTTATGTTTCTCATGAAAACATTGTGAGAACATTCAGGATTTTTTTGGTGTGTCTTTGAGGCTGCAAATTTTTTATGACATGATGATATCCATCTCTAAATATGACTATAGTTGAAAGGAATTATGACCACATCAAAGGATACAACTATTTCTTACTTTTGGAGAGAAATAACTGGTATTTCATTTGAATTTCAAACTCCCTCATTACAAGATGTAATCAATTACATATATAGGGAGGTCAAAGATGTCTCCATGGCCCAAATATGTTCCATGAATAATGATGTTTCTAAATATGATATGTTAGAAAATTTCTCTTTCTCTACTAATGTCAAGAATCCATTGGTGTTAAAGTGAAATAGTGGGATACCATTGATCAATTTATGTTTTAATGTGAATATAGATGGGGAGAAATTAGGTGCACCAGGTCCCTCGAGTTGTGGATGTGCATTTCACACACATTGCGGTTTTTCTAATGGTTGTTTATATCACTTCAATAGTAATGTATCTAACATTGAGGCTAAAATATGGGTTATAATTAACGATTTTAATTATGTTTTCCATCATGATGAGATATAACGTTGGGTGGAATTTGGATGTACTTATATTGTACATTTTTTTAGATCTGATCTAAGAATGTTCCATAGTGAATTCTTTTTTTGGGATTTATTTCCATCAGTGAATTGAACAAATTAATCAGGATGTCACTCATGTTAATAAGGAAGAAAAATAAGTGTATATATTCTATAAAAAAAAGGTAAACTTAGGTGGTAAGTTTGAGATGGTCCTTTTTTATTATAGAATTATTCTCACATATTTTTGATTTGGATACAGCTAGTGTTTTTCATTCTATTTTATGCAAACCCCCTTATAATTCTACTTTATCTATTTTTAATAACATTTTCTAGGAAAGATCTTACCTACCTCATGATCCCCTTCTATTATTTAAAAAATATTGTAGAATATAGATATAAATTAATAATTCTATATTTATTAAAGTTATAATTTTACATTATGAAATGCAATTATCCTAATTTATATTAATTCATTACAAGAATGATATATAGAATAAAATTTAAAAAATTTTAAGATGGAAAAATAAAAGTAAACGAAAACATTTAAATCATGGGATATTCATACTCCTAGTCACCCATGAAAACCAAAATTTTTAATATATGGATGTAAGGGATTAATATTAGTAGTTAATAGAAATATTTGAGGGTGTATGTGTATATAGATGATTAGTCCATATAGTCATTAAGTATATTTGTTTATTCTTCATATATATCTATTAGATATTTGCATACATACATATATATATATATATTGTGTATATATATAGTGTTTGGTTAATAGTGGTCAATGAAATATACAATTTTATCATGTGGTTGTTTGGGGAGTATTGGATACCAAAATAAATTAATCATGAAAAGTGACCATTATAGTTTATTATTTGATAAGATGAGTGTAGATAGAACTAATAATTGTGAAATGTATATTCAAATAAAGAATTTTTATAATCAATAATTATGATATATATATAAATATAAAATTTAATGAATAAATTAGTTGAAACCTTTCACATGAGTCTCATTTATCAAATATTGAGAATAATATGGCATCACTAAGAATGTTCCTTTACCAAATTGAAGTCAAAATTTTGCAAGCACTATTTTAAGAAAACAAATGAGAGAAGTTCAATCTAGTTTTGATCACTATGATATCCATGTTAGCTTAATCACAACCTCAAAATTCCACAATAACTTATCTCAACCATAGGGCTTATGTGAATATAATAGGGGTTATGTATGTTGAAAATAAAGTGTTTCGAACATGTAGTTATTAATTTTATAAATAGGTTTTAAAATTTATTTTATTATGAGTATTATGAAAAATATAATACATAAATTTATAATTTTAAAAATATACATACATACATATATATATTTAATATCCATGAAATAATTAAGGAATAATAAAAAATTAAATAATAATAATTAATTTTCAAATAAATATTATCTATTTTAAAAAAATTATTTCGATCAATATATCCAGTGTTTTCACTTTAAAGTTAAATTTATGAAAAATTTTGTTTTAATTTAATAAAATGGATGATATATTATGAATTATGATGTTGAAATTAGATATTATGGAAAATATCATATATTTAGTAAAAAATTATCATAAAAAATAATAAAATAATTTAATAAAATTAAATATGACATTACATGAATTTAAAGTAAATATATATACATCCACATATTTTATAATCCCATTGTTAGGTGTGAAAGTAAATTTTACTATTTTACGATACATTTTTTCACGAAACATTCCTAACTCATCCAACATTTATATAATTATAAGATATCAATTCACATTGAAATGCTAAAATATGTCCAGGCCAATGGGCATTGTAGGAAATCCCATGGATTTGGTTCAGTATAAACCTTATTTTTATAACTATTTTTAAAATAGTACTAAATGTGTATAAAATATGGGCATGTAAGTATGTGCAAAAATCTGCATGGTCATAGGCAAGTACATGGGCCAACATGGTTCTCTATCTATATATCTATCTCTCTATGTATATATATATATATATTGAATTACCCACCTTACTATACCACACCACTATCAATTTCTCTATTTTTTTAATATCAAATCCATAATAATTTTATAGGCTAGCAACTGGGACGGTGACTAAACCACCAAGTAAAGCATTTTTTTTTATTTTTAGTTTATCAAAAGAAACATATAGAAATATGGGGCCTAAATTTGTAGATATCAATGATGGTAATGGTTAAACATGAATATTGCCATAGAATTTCATAGACAAAACCACATGACCTCTAATTAAATACATATTTTATAATATATATATATAAATAATATTTCTAGGTATATTAAAAAACATTAATGAAAAGACATGGTCTACCCATATAAAAAATGGTACCAACAGGTAAATTTTGGGTTGTTTACTAAAAAATCCAAAACATCCATACCCAAAATAAGCCCAACCATTTAGGGATTGCTCATTTAAGACCATCCTACCTATTTTGTATTCCTACCTTAATCTGACTCAGGTTTTCAAACAAAATCTCCTCACATTCATCAATTATAGGTTATATTATTTATTATATCATTATTCTACCAACATTACCTCCCATAATATATTTTTTGTTTTATGAGATATTTTAATTACAAAGTATTGAAAATCCATCGTTATAAAGAATGTCAATACGTAATGATTTGATCTCATTAATATAGGTTATATCTTATTTAATTACTATTTATTTTAACTTATCAATATATTATTTATCAATATAATTTATAAATATAATAAAATTAAATTAATATTAGTAAAATTATATAATAATGGTATAATATGTAAATATGGATTATTTGTACACATTATTTCCACATATCCTGTTTATTTTCTGGATCGGTTCACCATCCTATAGAAATAATGATACTATATTTTTTTTATTATCAATATATATAGTTTCAAAAAAGGTAAATATTTATGATTTTTAATATGAATTTACATTACTTTATGGTTCTTTGGTGGTAATAATAAAATAAATATCAATTATAAAGTAAATTATTATTATTTTTAATGTTTCCAAAATAAAGTAATTATGGAATGATTTTTCATGAATTGAACCTATACAATTATTGGAATATACATAGAAAATTAAAATTCATTAAAATATAATATTCTAGTACCTTTAATATTTTTGAGATGATAAAACCTTGCATAGGGAATGATGACCAAGATTAAATGTTAAAACCAACATATAGTAGTTGGAATAAAAAATATTTGATCATTAGTATAATATATATATATATATATAATAAATAAATAATAATGAATGTAATTGGTCAATATTAAATAAACCAAATTTAAATAATGTTATTAAATATTCTATTAATATTTCTATATTGATTATATAGGGTATTAGAGATCTTTTGAGAGAATATGTTGTTATGGTCATGGGTTTCCTCTCATAATCTTCTCTCTTGAGATTAATATTCCATATATATATACAACCTTTTGAATTTTAAATCATGCACTAAGATGTATATGATTCGATTTTAATCTTTTTATTGGATAAATATTTATTTGAGTATTCCATCTTTGATTAACTATGATATTGTAATCAAACCTCACTATCTCATTATTTAAAATTCTATATCTTCTTGGATTTCTCTAGTCATTGTATAAATTATTTTTGTAGTTTCATATTTAATATAGCATGGAAATACTAAATGAACTCTATTATATATATTATTTTTTATTTACTTTTTATTTTAGTATTATCTTTTATATTATTCCCCTTTCACCCTTTATGAAATTTAAAAAACAATTATTCATTATGATTTTGGAGCTACCTCTCTTGTTATCTAAGATTCATCATCTTTTCCCATGATGTATTATTTAATGTATTTGTTATAATTTGTACACCAATTAATAAGTTTATATCTTCTTTTCATCGTTATTTTCATTTCCTTCAAATACATTCTCATTTATTGGTTCGTACGTTAGAAATTATATATCTTTTAAGGGGAATCTTGTCTAAATCTCACTTCATTTGGAATTTTCCCTCTTTATTATCTATAAAATTTTATATTGTGAATATATTTTCACATGAAACTCTCTTATTCTATTTTTCAAAAAAAAAATATTATTCATATTTCCTTATAATATTATCTCTTGGATTGATCCTTAATATCTTATAAATTATAATGTTCCTAAGGTTTTATCTCTCAATATATTTTATTATTTGATATTATCTATCTATAATATTTATTTGGGATGTTCATATTTAATTTTCATTTAATCCACCATATTCCTTATATAGAGACCCTAAATTTATTACATTACTTTTTAATCATTTTAGTTATAAACATCATAAAAATAGTACACATCAAGGATCCCAAGTATTAGTTTATTGGGAAAACTAGGACCAGATATAACTTTTACAACATAAAAAACATTTAGTTAATTTCTTCTTCTCTAGCTTCTTATTGTCTCTTGACTTCTCCTTAGTAAAAGTAGTCACCTGAGGATATACAAAAACATTTAGGAGACAAAAACTCATTAATATGATAGATAATAACCTGAAACAATGAAACATGGGGTGACCATAATCATTAATAACATAACATAGGAGCACAATCATAATTATGAGATGAAACATTAAGAAACTACATGGAATATAGAAATCCATAAAAAATGAAACAATATATCCTAGTGTTTGACTACCACACATTATTGTGAATAAATATAGAATAATGTTCACACATCATTTAACATTAAATCATGAGATACATCACTTTACCAAATGCAATGGATTTCTGTATAATTTCAGGTGCACCCATCACATTCCAATATTCATATTCCGCTATATAATTATGGGCGCACCATTCTCATCATAAAATTTTCATTATCACGCATACCACATAAAATATATATGAACATAAATAACCTTTGAAAATGAATGGGATTCAATTCAAAAGAACAAATTCATAAACATTAGGTTCCCAAAAGAATGAGAGAATAACATACTTGATACAAGAACCATTAACCATTAGTGATAAGTAAAATGTTTGTTTTTGAAAAATGTTTTATTTTGGAAAAAATTTTGTTTGACATAGAATCTAGTGGAATACATTTATATATATGAAAAGTTATGATAATGATGAAAAAATTATTTTTTGGGAGAAAACTTATTGAAAATTGAGTAAAAGAGGGCGAACCCAAAGAAAGAAGGATGGGTTCGAGAATTTCCCCTTACATTGTATACGAACACTTTCTTCAATTTATTTTCCTGTATAATTACTTTTATTCATTAATTATCAATAAAAAACATTTTATAAAATATTATGGTTCATTATGGTTTCATTAAGTTTTTTTGGGCATTTGGATGAGTTATATGAGTATAAATATACTGTTTGGGAGTGTTCTTTTTCATAGTTTTCATGAATAGATCACTTGTTCACCTGAATGGATGTTCATGTAGAACATTGATAAACACACAGAACTGATATTATATGCTATTAATGATCTTAAATAATTTTAAATGATCTTATAATGAATTATTTTATATACAGTTGGTTACTATTTATAATGGTTGGTGACTATTTACCAAAAATTATGTTTATCCTATCAGACTCAAAACATCTTACTGATCGAAACCGTGTATGTTAGATTTTCAAAATTCGAAACATAGAAATAGAAAATTTAGGATTAAATGTCACATTGAAGTTTATTTAAAAATGATATGTCATTATGTTTCCTAATGTGATTGATTATTACATTACTACTAGAAGGGATAAATTGCATTGATAAATGTTTGGGTTATTACATTCTTCACCCCTTTTGAATTTTTTCCCTCAAAATTTCGTTTTACATAAATAGGTGAGGGTAATTCTCCTTAATCGCATCCTTTAGTTTCCAAGTTTCTTATTCTTATTTATGGTTCCTACACAAAACATTGATACGGTGGGTGGTCTTATTTTGTAGAACCTTATCTCTTCAGTTCAGAATCTTTACTGGCTACTCCTCATAAGAGAGAATATCTTCCTACTGTAACACGTATTAGTTAAATACCTGCGAGGGATCTAGTATGTACTTTCTCAAGAGTGATAAATGAAATAGATCATGAAATTGTGCCAACTTCAGTGGAGGTGAAAGCAGATAGGCCATGGCTATTTTTCATTCAAGGATCTCAAAGGGGTCGATGTACATTGGTCTTAACTTCCCTTTCATTCCAACCCGCATGACTCTCTTACATGGTGATACTATAAGGAAGACTTTATCTCCAATGTCGAACTACAAGTCCACTCAATGGTTGTCAGCATAGCTCTTTTTATAACTCTAAGATGCTTTGATATGTTTCTGGATGACTTGGACCTTCTCTATCATCTCTTTCACAAGATCAGGTCCAAGTCACTTTCTTTCTCAAACTTCATCCCAATAGGTTGGAGTTTTACATCACTTTCCATATAGAGATTCATATGGAGCCATATGAATACTTGAGTGGAAGCTATTGTTATATGAGAACTCAACCAAGGGTAGATGCTGATCCCATCCACCATTTAATTATAATGAGTAGGCTCTTAACATGTCCTCAAGCATCTAAATAGTCCTTTTAGATTGGTCATCAGTTGGCGGGGGGGGGGGTGATAAATCATGATGAGATTTAATTTATTAATCAAAGCATGTTGAAGACTCCTCCAGAATTTTGAAGTGAACCTTGGATCATGATTAGAGGAAATCCAGAGTGGAACACCATACAGTCTCACCACTTTCTTCACATATATCATTGCAAGTTTTTCATGTAAGATATATTCCTAAATAGTGATAAAATGGACAGTCTTGGGGAGTCGGTCAACCACAACCCATGTCACATTATTTCTGTTCGAATTCTTCCAGAGATCCATGAAAAAAGTAAATATTGACATTCTCTCATTTACAAATGGGTATAGGAAATGTATTCATCATCCGTTTGGATTTTTTTCACTCTACATTAACTTGGTGACATACCAAGAACCTTGAGATATATTCCACAATATCCTTCTTCATGTTATCCCTCCAGAAGTGTTCTCGGAGATCTCGATACATCTTGGTGAAACCTGGATGGATAAATAATGTTGTTCTATGTGAATTTTTCAATAAATCCCTTATCCTAGGTGATTAAGTCACCAAAAGCCACGTTGCAAACTAAATCACAACACCATCATCGATATGGAACTCTTGTAGATTCCATTCTTTTACTACATTCACCTTCTTTTGTAACTCAAAATCATCCCTTTGTGGCTCCTTAATCATCTCTAGGATTGATGGTTTCTCAATAATTTGGGCAAGGTAGGATTTATCCCTTTCCCTTTTGATTTCCAAATCCATCGTTTTCATTTCCAAGAAGATAAGGTCTTTCTCAATCTGTAACATGGATAGTGTAGCAGTTTCTTTTCTTATTAGAGCATTATATACCTTGTTTTCCTTTCTAGGATGATAGTGAATAGATAAATTGTTGTCCTTGATTATCACTAACCATCTCCTTTGATTCATGTTGAGATCATTTTGTGTGAATATATACATTAGGTTCTTGTGGTTGGTGTATATGTCACACTTCTCGCCATAAAGTTTGTGCCACTATATTTTCAATGAAAAAATCAAAGTTCCCAGCTATAGATCATGTGTTGGGTAGTTAATCTCATGTTTCTTCAATTTTTGTGAGGCGTAGGCTATCACATTATCATTTTTCATGAGTACACAACCCAATCCTTTCTTTGAAGAATCACTATATATCAAAAAACATTCTCCACTTTTCAGTAATGTGTGTGGAGGTGCAGTGTTCATCCTTCTCCTTAGCTCCTTGAATCTTCCCTCACATTCATCCTTCTAAACATACTTTACCCCTTTCCTTGTTAGCTTAGTTAGTGAGTTTGAAAATCATGAGAAATTTCTCACAAAACATCTATAGTACCCAGCTAATCCAAGAAAACAACGGATTTCTATGACACAAGACGTTCTGGGCCATTCTTCAATAATCTTTTTTTGATGGGTCCATAGAAATTCTATCACTTGTAACAACATGTCCCAAGAATGTGACTTGCATCATCCAAAATTCACAAGTTCTGAACATGGCGTATAACTTCTCCTTTTTCAATATCACCGACACAAGTCTTAAATGTTATTAATGTTCCTCCTTGACCTTGGAGTAGATTAGAATATCATCGATAAACACAACCGCAAATATTTCAAGTTAATGTATGAATACTCTATTAATCAAATCTATTAATATTGAAGGGGAATTAGTAAGTCCAAAGGGAATCACCAGAAACTCATAGTGACCATACATTGTATGGAAGGATGTATTTGGACTATCTTCCTTCTTCACATTTAGCTGATGATATACAGAATGAGGATCCACCTTTGATATGTATTCAGATCCTCTTAACTGATCAAACAAGTCTTCAGTCCTTGTAATATGATACTTGTTCATTATGATGATCTTTTTGAGTTTCTAATAATAGTTACACAACTACATTGATCCATCCTTCTTATTCACAAAGAGCATTGGTACACCCCAAGGTGATTCATTAGGGTGTATGCACCATTTTTCCAAATGCTCTTTTAGGTGATTCTTTAACTCCTCCAGTTCTATATGATCCATCCTATAAGAACACTTTGAGATAAGAGTAACTCAAAGTATGAGTTCTATTAAGAACTCTACCTCATGATCTGGGGGATTTCTGGGTAACTCTTAAAGAAATACATCACTATATTCCCTCTTAATGGGAATTTCGGCTATGTTGACACCTTATTTAGGCATAATAATTTGAGTGAGGTATTCCTCTTCACAGGGAATCAAAACCCACACTTTTGAAGGATTTTTCAAAGGAGATTCATGATCTTCCAAAAAAAATTTAGAGGAGCATGGGATGGTTCGGGATATGAAAAGATATTTCCTTTTACTGATATTTTATATGTGTTATGTATATTGAGATCTAATCCATTCTCATTATAGCATCGAATTTTACCAAGAGAAGTATTATGAGATTCACTGGAAGAATCATCCCACACACGCCAACATGAAAGGAGTCAAACACTTGGGTTGAAATGATTTCTCCACTTGGTGTTTTTATAGATATCAGTACTTCAATGTTTTAGGGCATCGATTCTATTGTTCTATAAAACATTCAATATAAAAAACAATACATAGAACTAGAAATAGAAAAGACATTCACCATTATCGAGTTAATAGGAAGTGTACCTTGTAGAACTTCATTATCTTGATCCACTTCTACGGTAGTGATGGAATAAGCCTTCCCCTGTTAATTTGGTTTTGGTGGATGCTGATGGTGATTACCCTCAAGGACATGAGGTTTAGTGCACTGGGTTACGTAGTGCCCTTGCATCCTATGGTTATAGAATTGGACCATGGATGGTTCTATCCTTTCTTCCAATAAATTCTCATTTCTTTTAATGTATTTTCTACACTCTTGAGCGTGGTGGAATTATCTCCCCCACATTAATCATTACTCTGTCCCTTTGAGGTAGTTCCCACGATGCACCTTCCCACATTTTTGGCATGTCGGTGGTTATGTTTTTTACCCACCTTTATCATTGGATCCTATGGCTTGAAACTCCATTTTTTTCTTATCACCATAGAAATGGGACCATTATACATACTACATCTCCACTATGAAGGAACAACGAACAACTTCTTCATAACTCCCAAAGTCTAAAATTTCAAAAGACTTTCGAAGGTGTGGTTTTAATCCACTAATGAACATATCAATTTTTGTATCATTTTTGATAACAAAACCCAAATGGTACCTTTCTAGACTTGTTAAATTTGGTTCATAGGTCTTGATAGATTCTCCATAATTTTTCTGGAGATCTATGAATTCTCTCTCCATATTCATATGTAGAGTTCCTGGGAAATAACTTCTATGAAACATGATCTTAAAGTCTTCCCATTCATATCATAAACTTTTTATCTTGGCTTGGTGTTATTAATAAAAGCCCACCATTGATCAGCCTCTCTATCTAGATGATAAATATCTAGTTTCACCTTCTCAATATCATAAAAGTGAAGAATAGAAAAGATATTTTCCATGGAGTTGACCCACTGTTCCACAACTAGTACATCAGAAGATCCACTAAACGCCAGTGGTCCTTGCCATATAAAACACTCGATCGCCATTTTTTCCTTCTTTGGTGATGGAGGATGTTCATCATTATTTAGGTTATTATTCATTACATGAGATAGTTGGGTAAGAATCACCATGAAGTTTGGAACTCCACCTCCCAATAAATTTGGGATGTCATTCGGGAAATCATTGTATTGTCCCTCGCATGGGTTTTTGGCATGATTTCTCCTAGTTCACTCCAATATCTAAAATATAAAATGTTTGAAAAAAACATAGTCCATGAGTCATGAATAAATAAATTTTTTCATTGTGAAATTTACACTAATAAAATATCATGTGGGATCCCTATGTTTAGAAAAGCTTCTTACTTAGTCTCATACTAGAGGTTTTCTCTAGGGTTCACTAATCTTAATTCTCAAATTAATTAAACCATGCCTCTAATAGCAACTGTAGTGACCCTACATTTCTTAGATTACTTTTACAACATTTTAGTGATAAAAATCATAAAACATTAAACATTGTGTATCCAAAGGTTTATTTTAATGGTAAAAGTAGGACCTTACATAACTTTTACAACATAAAATATAAACATTTATTTAATTCCATCTTCTCTATCTTCTTATTTTCTCTTGGCCTCCCCTTAGTAAAAGTAGTTTCCTAAAGATATACTTCAAAAAGGGGTGATCTAATTGCCCTGTAAGAGGATAGATAAGAACAATAAACAATGTAACCTAGAGTGGGCATAATAATTATCATTATAACATAGTCATATGATCATAATAATGAGAGTAAACATTAAGAAAAGGCTTGTAATGAAGAAATTCATAAAAAAATGAAACATCATATCTTAGTGGTTAACTACAAAAAACAGTTGTGAACAAAGAGAGAATAATGTTCACACATAATTTCAAATTAACACATTATATTGATTACTTTACCCAATGCATTGGAGCGCAGTATAATTCTGGGCACATCCATCGCATTCAAATATTCATATTGCGCTATATATTCTGGGCGCACCCGTCACATCATAACGTTTTAATTATCATGAATGAAACATATAATATATATGAAAAAAACCATGTAAAGGAATGGGTTTCATCACATAATAACACATTCATAAATATTGGGGTCCCAAAATAAAGAGGGAATAAAATATTTTATACAAGAACCGTCAACCTTGAGTGAGAAGTAAATGGTGTGTTTTTGAATGAGAAGTTCTTTTGGAAAACATTATGTTTGAAATAAACACTAGTGTAAAACATGTATTTCCCATAAAAGGTAATATAATTATTAATAAATTATTTTTATGGAGTAACCATATTGAGAATTTAGTGAAATATTGTGAACCCGGAGAAAGAAAGTTGAGATTTAGAATTTCCCCTTACATTGTATAAGAAAACTGTCTTCAATTTATTGTCCTGTATAATGACATTATATTAATTAATTAGAAATACCAGGACATTTTATATATGATTATGGTTCATTATGGTTTCACTATGTTATTTTTTGATCCTTTTTATGAGTTATAGAGTTTAAACCCATTGTGCGGGAGTGTTCTTTTTCACAGTTTTCATGAACAGTTTACTTGTACACATGAATGGAACATCGTGTAGAACATGGATAGTCATCCAAAATTGATACTAAATGCGATTAATTATATTACAAGATTTTAAATGTTCATATTATGAATTATGTTATATACCACGTGGATGAATCATTAGTAAATATTTAATGATGACTGTTTTAGGTTAATTTGTGCGGTCTTTGGATTAAAAAAACACACTTTGTCTATCAATTAGAATTACGAATAAATTTTTTTATAGAACATAGAATGAGTTAAAAATAAATAATAAAATGTGGTTTCAACTATTTAATGGTTTCATTTATATTGAAGGAGGAATTGATGGAAAATGGAAGTGCATCTTCCATGATTTCGGTTAATTAACACATCACAGACAACGATTTAATTTTGGAAACAAAGAGAGAGAGAGGAAGGAATATAATGAAAAATATTAAATTAAAATAATATAATACCATTATATCAATAATAATGGAGATATCATGACATTTGGAAAAGATAATTTGAGTATAAGAGAAGAAAAGAAATAAAATTTGAAAGGAAATTGAAAGACAAGAGGGAGAGGAATTACCCCTTGAATCATCCTCTTGAGATCCTCCTTATGGAACATAGGTTTGGTGTTTTGATGAGACGAAAATATCGTAGACATGGGGTAGGGGCTAGGGAAGATCTTTGTGTATAATTTGGACAAGGCTTGAAGCTTGATATGTGTGAATAAATGAGGGTGTGAGGGTAGGAATTAATAGTGGAGGGGAGAGGGGTATTCTCAATATTATATTCATTAATTTATTATCTCTCCACAAGACAAGAAATATTGATGATTAAATGACCTAGAATAGTAATAATTGAATGTTTGTTCTAAAAAAATGGGCTTTCATCAATCGGACATCACCAATGACTCTATAATTAATATATTAAATTTATTTTGTAAATTATTGTATTTCACAATTCATCAAAAATTCATGTATTTTAGAAAATTCCAAAAATTCCTCCTAATCATTTTTAGATGTGAAGAATCTGAAAATGAACTCAATTTTTAAAAAATAATTTTCTAAATATGACGAAATTATTTATTATTAATATCATAATTTTCCTGAAAAATACAAATTTTAAAATGAAAACTGATTTAATAATGCTTTAAAAAATTACATATGGTATTATAAAATTATCTTAAAACTAGAATAAATAGAATTTTAAATTCTGAAAACATTTTAAGAAAATAAATTTTCTTTTAAATTAATTAAATAATTACAATTAACTAGTAATATCTTATAAAAATACCAATACTTTACTGTGGTCATATTATAACGACCCATACTTTACACACATTCTTATTACTTCAGAATTGAAGCATAATTATTACAACATATAACAAAACCAGGAAAGGACCGTATAGGTATAGAGTCTTTAGAAATTGGGAAACATAAACAACTGGTTCATAAAGCATCTACTTTTCCTCCCATTTATTTCATCATATCTAGAGTCCCTTTTTGGAATATCCTACTTAATAACCTTATTCCTGGCCTAGGTAAAGAAAACATACAAAAGGGTGAGCTCAAATGCTCAGTAAGGGTAAACAAAAGAAATATCAATAACATCATATATATAAGAACATAACTTTTGGAAATCTTAACCTGCAAAAGAAATCATAATCTCATAACATGAGATAAATCATAGTAGTGAAATGTAATCCCAATAATCATAACTTAAAACATGAAACTTTGTGTCATACACACATAATCAGAGAGAATCATTTCTTATATGTCAAGGCTCATTTCCAAGACTATCTTAGTGGACAAAGTCCGTTTTTGAACCGAGTTCACTCCTCGTTTCAGTCCTGTTTCACTGAACCGGTTTAACATGCCGTTCCATCCATGTATATCTCATGAGATATAAAATCTCTACCCAATGCATTGGAGGTATATATAGGTCCCACCCATCTCATAATGATTCCATTCTTATTTGTGCCACAAAATCATAAACCATACATCATAGCATAACCCATGTAAAAAAAATGGGAATCTTAAACATCGTGACATCATAAAACAATTCATTTAAGATAAAGGAATTCATAAAAATAATTCCATCACAAAATAATCAAATAAATGTAATAATAGGTATAAAAACAGAACCCTTTATTATCTTAGATGGAAAATAATTTTGATAAAACACTTGAACTCCATTCTTGTGGAAAATATCCTTTCTACTTCAAAAACACTTTTCCTTTCTTAATATGTCATACAATTCTAAACTAAAAGAAGTTGATTAAAAATAAACATGAAAAATTGTAAAGTAAGATTCATGGAAATATTGTTTTAAAAATCCATTCATGCCGTATAAGTTAAAAATAACATTCTTCTCGTACGTTTGTTGGAAAGTCAAAAAGTACCTCGTACGAAAAACGACAAAAGATTCCTTTCATATCTTTTACAAAAAACTCACTGAAGGGTAAAATTGGATTTAAACAATTGTAGTTGGATGAAAATAATATTAAATATTTAGGAAACATGGATGTGGATGATAAAATACACCCCAGAAAATTTCAATGAATAAACAATCTCGGATAAAAATGAGATTGTGATATTTTCCCTTACCTTAGGTCTGATTTGCTTAGGAAGTGTTCGAACCTCCTGTATAATGATTTAAATAATGTAATTGACTTATTAAAGAATCATATTCAATGTTATTATATCATATATGGTTTACTTATGACTTTATATTACCCGTTATTTTGTAAATTCATCTTAAAGTAGCGTTTTGGGTAAAATCGTCTCATTTGTCATTCGTGTTTTAACTTGTAATTATTCATATGATTACTTAGATCATGATTACTTAAATCAAGAATTTAAAACATGATTTATATATAATATATTATCAGAATATACATATATATAATGGATCAATAAATGGAAAGAAATACACCGTTCATGGAGGCGGTAGGTCGTACGTACACATGAACGTTGTTTCCATTTCCTTATTGAATTGAGTGGAATTAAGTAGATGAAATAAATATATATATACATAAATCCAGTAGTATTATTATTTCATATATTTCATGATTACCTATTATATATACTTTATAATCATTCATGAATGGTTAACGTGGAGAATGAATCTCATCGCGTCGTGGAGACGGTAGTCCGTACGTATGCACGAGCAATGATATCATTCCCATGACCGTGGAATTGTATTGGAGTGTATGTATACTATTTCATAATCAATATAACTTTATAATAGTCATATATAGTCATTATTTACACCATTATACTCATCCAAGTAAGGTGGTCATGGAAAATAGATTACACCACGACGTGGAGACGGTATTCCGTACGTATGAACGCGCGGTGATTCCGTTTTCCGTAGGATGGATAGATGGTGAAATAGGGTTGTTTAATACTTATAATAACATATTAGTATATTATTGATACTGATGTTATTACTTCATAATGAAACAACTAAAGAATAAGAAGTGGAAGAAGAAATAAAGTTGAAATAATTGGTAATCGGACATTACCTCTTCTTTGAAGCGCATCTTTGAGATCTCCTTTTAGAACCCTAAAAATGGTCTTTGAAGAAGACCAGGACCTCTAGGATGTCTCTAGGGAAGTGTAGAGGAGAAAATTTCATGGGTTGGCCGAGCTTGAAGGCTCAAAGTGGTGTGAGGAAGAGGGGGAGGAGGTGCCCTTTTATAAGGGAGGAGAGGGGCTCCTTTGGAAAAACTAAAAATATTATTTTATTATAAAGTCAAGTTCGGTTTAATATAGATCCAAATTAATTTATTTCTAAGCTAATGTGGGGATGGGTCTAAATCCTCTCATCCAATAGAATTTAGACAAGTTTAGGTTCTTATTTTATCCTTATCATTTATATTTAACATTAAGTAAAATAATTTTACTTTTACCGTGTCTTCCTGTGTTCTTATACTATAAGGTTAATAAACATTCTATAACAGGCCAACAGAACCCCAAGTTGTCTATTATAATATATATAACCTTATATAAGTAATTTTTCTGAACCTTAGATTTTTAGGAATAAAATAACAATTAATAATATAATATTTGTTTTAAAAACTATTTTATGTCAATTTTGACACTATTTAGTAATTATTTTTTGTGAAAATCATAACAGAATGATTAGTTCTAAAACAGCTAATTAAATTAATACCAACACGTCATATTAACCTATAAAATTAGTGTAATTCATAAAAAGTCTCAAATTACATTTATTTGGGTATTTATAACATCTATTATGTCAATATTTCATTAATAAGATAATTACTGCATAATTTTTGTGTCATAAATAAATTAAATTATTTAATGTCTAAAAATTAAAAATAAAATACCATTACATAGGAAATAATTTTAGATTTATAATTAATATTTATAGTCTAATTTATCTTATGTATAAACCTATATTAAAAATTATTTAGTTATTAAACTTTGATTTTAACTATTTTAACCCTTCTTTAAATAAATTAATAATAAATGTCCTAATCTAATCCAAGTGGCCCTAAATGGTCATATTTTATTCATAAGGTTGTTTTGGGTCGAATTACACTTATCCAATAGAATTATTACATGTGTTAGGGTAATAATAATATCATTTTTACCCTTAATCACCCTATTTACTTTTAACCGTGGTAAAAAAAGTAAAAAGTTACTATTTACCAAAAATTATTTTCATCTCATTGAACCAAATTTTACTTACTAACATCAACCATGTCTCTCGGATATTTGAAATTCCACTCACAGAAGCGGTAAAATTATGTTTTATGAAAAATTCAGTATTTTTAACTACCACTTAGTGGTTTCACTATTCATCAAAAATTGAAAGTTTTCAGAAAAATACAAAAATTTCACCCTAGGCTAATTTCGATATTCCGAATCCAAAAATTAAGTCCATTTTGAAAAATAAAATTTATAAAATTTCAAAAAGTTGTTATTACTATTCATAACAGCTAGTTTTAATAATATTTTAATAGCATATCGTTGTTTAGTGAAACTCGGTATTGCGTATGACGCAAGCTATCGAGGAAGGTCACGATTGTGTGTATATCAAGCCAAGAAAGTGTTGTGTGTAGTTAATGATTCCTTTGATGATTTATATAACATAAAAGTCTCGGGTGTTACATTATACCCCCCTTAAAATGAATTTCGCCCTCGAAATTCATCACTTTGTAACAAACAGATGAGGATACCTCTCCCTCATCATATCATCAAGCTCCCATGTAGCTTCTTCTAATTGGTGGTTCCTCCATAAAACTTTCACCAATCTAGTGGTCTTGTTTCGTAGGACTTTTTCTCTACGATCTAGAATCTCTATCGGTTGTTCTTCATAAGAATGATCTTGCTCCAGCGGTACAACTTCTGAGCTGAGTACATGTGAAGGATCAGGTATGTACTTTCTCAGGAGAGATACATGGAACACATCGTGAACTTGAGAGAGATTCGGTGGAAGCGCCAATCGGTATGCTACCTTCACAACACGATCCAGTATTTCGAAAGGACCGATATATCTAGGGCTCAGCTTCCCCTTCTTTCCAAATCTCATGACCCTCTTCCAGGGAGATATTCGTAAGAACACTTTATCACCCACTTCAAACTCTATGTATTTTCTGCAGTTGTCAGCATAACTTTTCTGTCGACTCTGAGCTGCTCTTATGTGTTGTTGAATAGATCTGACCTTTTCTGCCATTTCATCAATGAGATCAGGTCCTAATAGCTTTCTTTCCCCAACTTCATCCCAACAAGTTAGAGTCCTGCATTTCTTTCCATAGAGAGCTTCATAAGGATCCATATTAATACTGGAGTTAAAGCTATTATTATAATAGAATTCCACCAAAGGTATGTGTTGATCCCAACCACCTTTGAAATCCATAGAGCAAGCTCTCAACATATCTTCTAGAGTTTGAATTGTTCTCTGAGACTGACCGTCTATCTGAGGATGATAAGCAGTGCTAAAACTTAACTATGTATCCAGAGTATGCTAAAGACTTCTCCAGAACATTGAGGTAAACCTCAGATCCTGATCAGATATAATAGAAAGTGGTACTCCAAGAAATCTTACCACTTCCTTTACATATATCCTGGCAAGCTGATCCAGAGAGTAATCCTCTCTAATAGCGATGAAGTGTGCAGACTTTGTAAGACGATCAACTATGACCCAGATAGCATTATTGCCTTTGGATGTTTTAGGAAGTCCTGTGACAAAGTCCATGGTGATGTTTTACCATTTCCATTCGGGTATGGGTAATGGTTGTAACATCCCCTTAGAATTCTGTCTCTCAGCTTTAACTTGCTAACAAACCAAGCATCAGGAGACATATTCAGCAACATCTATTTTCATGCCATCCCACCAGAAGTACTCTTTCAGGTCCCTATACATCTTCGTGCTTCTAGGATGAGTAGAGAATGAAGAACTATGAGCCTCATCCAGTAGCTCCTTCTTTAATTCGGGGATGGGAGGAACACAAACCCGATTCCTGAGCTTTATTATCCCATCACAATCAAGGTTGAATTCGGGAACATTTCTCATATTCTTTTGTAACTCAACATCTTCTTTCTGTGCCTCTTTAATCTTCACATGTATAGATGGTTGAACATTCATTTAATAAAGATACGATTTTTCCCCTTCCATTATAATTCCATGATCCATCCTTTGTAAATCCATAAATATTGGATCTTTTGTGATCCTCATCGTGGATAAACTGGCATGGTCTTGTCGACTTAATACATCTGCCACCTTGTTTTCTTTCCCAGGGTGGTAATGGATTGAGCAGTCGTAATCCTTAATCAGCTCCAACCATCTTCTTTGGAACATATTGAACTCCTTTTGTGTGAAAATATACATTAAACTTTTATGATCAGTATAAATGTCACACCTTTCTCCATAAAGATAATGCCTCCAAATCTTTAATGCAAAGATTACCACATCTAACTCCAAATCATGAGTTGGGTAATTTTGCTCATGTATTTTCAACTGTCGTGAGACATAAGCTATCACCATTTCATTTTGCATAAGAACACACCCCAATCCATTCTTGGATATATCATTGTAGATCACAAACCTTTCTCCACTACAAGGCAGTGTGAGCACAGGTGCACTGGATAACCTTCTTTTCAACTCCTTGAAATTCTCTTCACATTCCTCCATCCAAACAAACTTAACTCCTTTCCGAGTCAACTTGGTGAGTGGATTAGATAATCGTGAAAAATCTTTCACAAAACGTCGATAATATCCAAACAAACCAAGAAAACTTTGGATCTCAGTTACTGTTGTTGGTCTCGACCATCTTTCAATAACCTCTGTTTTTGCTGGATCCACAGATATCCCCTCTTTTGAGATTATGTGACACAAAAATGAAACTTTTTGAAGCCAAAATTCACACTTGGTAAATTTGGCATAAAGCATCTCCTTTCTCAGGGTCTTCAATATAATTCTCAAGTGATCTTCATGTTCTTCCTTGCTCTTTGAATAGACAATAATATCATCTATAAAGACTACCAAAAACAGATCAAGATAGTCTCTAAAGACTCTATTCATCAGATCCATGAAGATAGCAGGGGCATTAGTAAGACCAAATGGCATCACTATAAATTCATAGTGTCCATACCTTATACGGAAAGCCGTCTTTGGTATATCCTCCCTTTTCACCCTTAATTAATGATACCCTGAATGAAGATCAATCTTGGAAAAGTATTGAGCTCCGCGTAGTTGGTCAAATAAGTCATCAATGCATGGGAGAGGATATTTTTTCTTGACATTGATCTTGTTATGTTCTCGATAATCAATGCAGAGACTCATTGATCCATCTCTCTTCTTAACAAATAGAACAGGTGCTCCCCAAGGTGACGCACTAGGGAATATGAATCCCTTATCAAGATTCTCTTGGACTTTCTTCTTCAATTCCTACAACTCAATTGGGGCCATTTTATAAGGTGTCTTTGAAATAGGTAAAGCACCCGGTACGAGTTCTATTGAAAACTCAACTTCACGATTTGGTGGATGACCCGACAATTCCTCCGGAAAGACATCAGCAAACTCCCGTAAAATGGGTATATTATTAATCGTGAGTTTCTCACCAACCATTTGAGATAAATAACCTTCATTTAGTGGAATCAAGACCCATAAGATGGAAGAAATTTCCACTGGAAGGTTATGTTCATCCTTGCATCGATTGACGATCATAGATTGATTTGGAATATGAAATGTGACTTCACTTCTTTGGAAATTGATATGAGATCCATGCAGAGAAAGCCAATACATGCCAAGAATCACATCAAATTCCACTATAGGAAAGATCACAAGAATTTCAGGAAGCACTTTCCCACAAACTTCAATTGGATAAGAATTATAAACTTTTGATGTGATTGTTGTGCCATTAAGGTTTGTCACAACTAACTCAACATCTAATTGTTGAGGTAATACGATGATATACATAGAAAATTCTTCAGAAATAAAGGAGTGGGTGGATCCAGAATCAAATAAAACATTTTATACTTTAGAGTGGATGGTAAGTGTACCTTTCACCACTTCGTTATCGTACTCCACATCGCTGATAGATGTTGCATGTGACTTTACTTTGTCTTTAGCCTTATGAGTTTGTTGACATCGACCATCATCATCAACACTTGGATTTGGGCATTGATTGGCATAATGCCCCATCTCTTTGCACTTGAAACATTGAAGTGTAGTAGGTTCATTCTGTGTATCCCTTCCTTTGTTTGCATCATTAGATATCTTCTTCCCATTATTGTGCCATTCAAATGCCCTATGACCTTCCTTTAAACATTTGAAACATTTACTTGTCCCTTTAAGAAAACTCCCTCCATGTTTCTTTCCACACTTTGAGCATAAGGGAAAGCTCATCTTATTTTCAGTGTGTTCTTTAGATTTTCCTTTGAATTCCATTTTCCTCTTATTAACAAAACCCATATGACTGATGGGTTACTCCAATCTCCATCTCGACTTTGAGAGAAGATCGAACGATTTCCTTGTAGCTATTGAAGTCCCTTATGGCTAATGACCTTCGAAGACTTGGTTTTAAGCCACTAAAGAATCGATCGATCATACTCTCTGGTTGGATAATAATACCAGAAGCGTACCTTGAAAGTCTTGTAAAATTTGCTTCATAGGTACAAATAGATTCATCATCCTTTTTCTTCAGTTCAAGAAACTCTTTCTCCATCTTTGTTCGGAGAATACGAGGGAAGTACTTATTGAAAAATAAGTTCTTGAACTCGTCCCATTCCATGGACTCAATTTCATCTCTTTGCCTTGTATTCTTGATAATATTCCACCATTGATCAGCATCACCTTCCAAACGATACACTGCTAAGATGAATTTATCATGTTCAGAACATTGAAGAACTGAAAATATCTTTTCAGTAGTACTAATCCATTGTTCAGCAACTAATGGATCAGTAGACCCGCTGAATAAAGGTGAATGCTGTCTCATGAAGGATTCAATAGAATGTTCCTCCTTCCTTTGCTCGTTTGGAAGTCTTGCATGATTCATAGCTTGAGAAAGTTGTGTGAGCATGGATACAAGATTTTGCATTCCAGCTCCGATAATGTTTGGTTGCTCAGGGGGACAATCATTGCATTGCCCGACGCATTCCACATTAACACGGTTCCTTCAGGTTCCAGCCATTGACTAAAACCAATAAGAATAGTGTGAGAAACACTAATTATAATAGGAAAACCACATAATCAAGAATAAAATTTCACACTTAAGGTCTTATCCTACGTTATTCATGGCCATTTCTAAAACACTAAGATTGTGTTCTATGCTTAGACTTATCCTCAGGGTTGTTACTAAGGCTTTCACATCCTAGTTTCCAAAGGTTGACTATACCTTTCCTCTGATACCAACTATAACGACCCATAATTTAAATACATTGTTATTAATTCAGAATTGAAGCACACTTATTACAACATATAACAAAACCAAGAAAGGAACGTATAAGTATAAAGTCTTTAGAAACTGGGAAACATAAAAAACTGGTTCATAAAGCATCTACTTTGCCTCCCATTTATTTTATCATATCTAGAGTCCATTTTTGTCATATCCTACTTAATAACCTTCTTCCTGACCTAGGGAAAGAAAACATACAAATGGGTGATCTCAAATGCTCAATAAGGGTAAAAAAAGAAATATCAATCACATCATATACATAATAACATAACTTTTGTAAATCTTAACCTGTAAAAGAAATCATAATCTCATAACATGGGATAAATCATTGTAGTGAAATGTAATCCCAATACTCATAACTTAAAACATGAAACTTTGTGGCATACACATATAATCATAGAGAATCATTTCTTATTATTAAAGGCTCATTTCCAAGACTATCTTAGTGGACAATGTCCATTTTTGAACCGAGTTCACTCCTTGTTTCAGTCCTGTTTCACTAAACCGGTTTAACCTGTCATGCCAGCCATGTCTATATCATGAGATATAAAATCCTTACCCAATGCATTGGAGGGAGATACAAGTCCCACCCATCTCATAATTATACCATTCTTATGTGTGTCACAAAATCATAAACCATACATCATAGCATAAGACATGTAATAAAAATGGGAATCTTAAACATCGTGACATCATAAAACAATTCATATAAGATAAAGTAATTCATAAAAATAATTCCATCACAAAATAATCAA
This sequence comes from Viscum album, assembly GCA_963277665.1. NCBI lineage: Eukaryota > Viridiplantae > Streptophyta > Magnoliopsida > Santalales > Viscaceae > Viscum > Viscum album. Next base: position 1,739,853,200 of record OY728160.1, read on the forward strand.
ATAAATTTAATAATAGGGATAAAAACATAACCCTTTACTATCTTAGATGGAAAATAATTTTGATAAAACACTTGAACTCTATTCTTGAGGAAAATATCCTTTCTACTTCAAAAAAACTTTTCCTTTCTTAATATGTCATACAATTCTAAACTAAAAGAAATTGATTAAAAATAAACTTGAAAAATTGTAAAGGAAGATTCTTGGAAATATTTTTTTAAAAATCCATTCATGCCGTATAAGTTAAAAAGAACATTCTTTTCTTACTTTTGTCGGAAAGTCAAAAAGTACCTCGTACGAAAAATGACAAAAGATTCCTTTAATTTCTCTTACTAAAAACTCACCGAAGGGTAAAATTGGATTTAAACAATTGTAGGTGGATGGTAATAATATTACATATTTAGGAAACATGTATGTGGATGATAAAATACACCCCAGTAAATTTCAAAGTATAAACAATCTCGGATAAAAATGAGATTGTGATATTTTCCCTTACCTTAGGTCCAATTTTCTTCGTAAGTGTCTGAACCTCCTGTATAATGATTTAAATAATATCATTGAATTATTACAGAATCATATTCATTGTTATAATATCATATATGGTTCACTTATGAATTTATATTACCCGTTCTTTTGTAAATTCATGTTAAGGTAGCGTTGTGGGTAAAATCGTCTCATTCGTCGTTCGAGTTTTAACTTGTAATTATTAATATGATTACTTAGATCATGATTACTTAAATCCAGAATGTAAAAAATGATTTATATATAATATATATTTAGAATATACATATATATAATGGATCGATAAATGGAAAGAAATACACCGTTCATGGAGACGGTAGGCCGTACGTACGCATGAACGCTGTTTTCGTTTCCTTATTGAATTGAGTGGAATTAAGTAGATGACATAAATATATATATACATAAATCCAGTAGTATTATTATGTCATATATTTCTTGATTACTTATTATATATACTTTATAATCATTCATGAATGGTTAACGTGGAGAATGAATCTCATCGCGTCGTGGAGACGGTAGTCCGTACGTACGCACGAGCGATGATATCGTTCCCATGATCGTGGAATTGTATTGGAGTGTATATGTACTATTTAAGAATAAATATCACTTTATAATAGTCATATATAGTCATTATTTACACCATTATACCCATTCAAGTAAGGTGGTGGTGGAAAATAGATTACACCACGGTGTAGAGACGGTATTCCGTACGTACGCACGCGCGGTGATTTCGTTTTTCGTAGGATGGATAGATGGTGAAAGAGGGTTGTTTATTACTTATAATAACATATAAATATATTAGTGACACTGATTTTATTACCTAATAATGAAACAACTAAAGAAGAAGAAGTGGAAGAAGAAATAAAGTTGAAATAATTGGTAATCCGACATTACCTCTTCTTTGAAGCGCCTCTTTGAGATCTCCTTTTAGGGCACTAAAATTGGTCTTTGAAGAAGACCAGGACCACTATTATGTCTCTAGGGAAGTTTAGAGGAGAAATTGGCAGGGTTTGGCCGAGTTTTAAGGCTCAAAGTGGTGTGAGGAAGAGGGGGAGGAGGTGCCCTTTTATAAGGAAGGAGAGGGGCTCCTTTGGAAAAACTAAAAATATTATTTTATTATAAAGTAAAGTTCGGTTTCAAATAGCTCCAAATTGATTTATTTCGAAGATAAGGTGGGTATTGGTCTAAATATTGTCATCCAATATAATTTAGACAAGTTTAGGTTCCTATTTTAACCTTATCATTTATATTTAACATTAAGTAAAATAATTTTACTTTTACCGTGTCTTCTTGTTATCTTATACTATAAGGTTAATAAACTTACTATAACAATCCAAAAGAACCCCAAGTTGTCTATTATTAATATATATAACCTTATCTAAGTCATTTTTCCGAACCTTAGATTTTTAGGAATAAAATAACAATTAATAATATAATATTTGTTTAAAAAACAATTTTATGTCAATTTTGATAGTATTTAGTAATTAATTTTTGTGAAACTCATAAAAGAATGATTAGTTATAAAAAAGTTAATTAAATCAATAAAAACATGTCATATTAACCTATAAAATTAGTGTAATTCATAAAAAGTAGGAAATTACATTTATTTGGGTATTTATAACATCAATTATGTCAATATTTCATTAATAAGATAATTACTGCATCATCATTGTGTCATAAATAAATTAAATTATTTAATGTCTAAAAATTACAAATAAAATACCATTATGTAGGAAATATTTTTAGCTTTCTGTTGAATATTTATAGTCGAATTTATCTTATGTATATAACTATATTAAAAATTATTTAGTTATTAAACTTTGATTTTAACTATTTTAACCCTTCTTTAAATAAATTAATAATAAATGTCCTAATCTAATCCAAGTGGGCCTAAATGGTCATATTTTATTCCTAAGGTTGTTATTGGTCGAATTACACTTATACAATAGAATTTGGACATGTTTTAGGGTAATAATAATATCATTTTAACCCATAATCACCCTATTTACTTTTAACCGTGGTAAAAAAAAGTAAAAAGTTACTATTCACAAAAAATTATTTTCATCTCATTGAACCACATTTTACTTACTGATATCAACCGTGTCTCTCGGATTTTTGAAATTATACTCACAGAAGTGGTAAAATTATGTTTTATGAAAAAATCAGTTTTTTTAACTACCACTTAGTGGTTTCACTATTCATCAAAAATTGAAATTTTTCAGAAAAATACCAAAATTTCACCCTAGGCTAATTTCGATATTCCAAATCCAAAAATGAAGTCCATTTTGAAAAATAAAATTTATAAAATTTCAAAAAGTGGTTATTACTATTCATAACAGTTAGTTTTAATAATATTTTAATAGCATATCGTTGTTTAGTGAAACTCGGTATTGCGTACGACGCAAGCTATTGAGGAAGGTCGTGATTGCGTGTAAAGAAAGCCAAGCAAGTGTTGTGTGTAGTGAAATATTCCTTTTATTATTTATATAACATAAAAGTCTTGGGTGTTACACATATTGTCACTTATAAGATTTCTAACTTTTATTTATACATTCATGGGTGAGGTTACAAGTATTTTGTATGATTAACTATTCATAAGGGTCATATTATTATTCATAAGGGTAGGTTACTATTAGTAAGGGTAAGTTACTATTCAACAAAAATTAATCTTGTCCTATCAGACTCCAAACATAATATTGATCGCAACCTTGTAAGTCTGATTTTTGAAATTCAAAACACAAAAGTGGAAAATTTATATTTAATGGTCATATTGAAGTTAATTTAGGTATGTTGTGTCATTTTTTCCTAATTTGATTGAGTATTACATTACTAAAAGAAGTTAAAAATCTCATTGATAAAATTTTGGGTCGTTACACCTTATCTGAAATACATTTTTAGGGGTTTACTGATCTTTTATCATTTGATTGATTTATCTTTTCGTCTTATGAATTTTGTAATGAGAATCATTATTCACCTCTACATTGGATTATTTTTTATCTTTAATATCAAGTTTTATTTATGTATCATTCATAGGGTAAAATATTATACAAGTTTACTTTATCTCTGATGATGTATTATGACCTTAATTTATTCTAACATATTAATTTAGGATAAATTAAATTTTTTCATTTCCATTAAATTATCTACATTTTATACTTATTCTCTCTATATATTACTTCTATATTAAATTTTATTTATATTACTTAATTAATTAGTTATATATAGGAAGATTTTTACATATTTGTTTATTGTATTTAATCTTCATATTTCCTCCACTAATCCATATTTTCCATGTTCATAAAAACATAAAAAGGTGACGAAAATTATTATTATTTTACTTATTTATAATATATTCTATTTTTTTGAGTATTTTTTATTTATGTCAATACTCTTTTATATTCCAACCATCAAATATTTTTTGCCTTATAATTCCACTATTTTTTACTGGGATTTACATTCCCAGTATTAACCAATTTAAATTTTTTGATGTTATTTGTATTGCGTGAAAATTTCTTTATAAACTATTTTTTGAATAATCTTTCTACGACATGGAGGGATATATTATTATTTTGGGATGATTTTTTACAGATATATGTTTATAAATTTTTATATGGTGGGAAGAACAAAAATTATGTATTCCAATAATGGATTGGGTAATGCATTACATCTCATGAAATTATTTTGTATAAGACATGAGATGTTTTCCTTGTCCATTGTATAATGGGAAAGGGGTGGTTTCTTGAGCCCCGTATAATAAGGGATACAAAATGTTATCCATATACACCATATTATTAATAACTTATAAGAATGACTATACTTATTCTTATTATAACTGATGATTATATATGAGATACATATCTATATTATTCTCCGTGTTGATTTTTCCATGAACTGAAATCATCTCGATATTTGTTCCAATTTCTTATTCCTTATACCATGGTTTTGTTTCCATACTTATAAGTCCATTATATTATTAATCCTTTATGATTTTATTCATGATCACCCTTGTTTCTCCGATTGAAATTTTATATGTTTTCCCACTTAATGTTCAATTTAGATCAACCATTTCTATGTGTATATAATTTCTCATTTTTTCTTTATATAGTGATATGTCTTAGATAAATTCATTTATATATATTTTTCTAGAATAAATGGATGTTATGTTTTGTAATTAGATTAATATTTTACAAATATATAATGATAATAAACCTTTTAGTTTTATGATCATGTATTAAGTATTGAGTTTTTATATATAATGGGTAAAATGATTTAAAATATGTATATATTATATAATTATTTATCCAATCCTCCATTTTTTATTTTCTTATAAAAAACACTTATTGAATTTTTATATAACATCCACTTATGTTTATTGTTTTTGGGGCTTTAAAAACAGTGTACATTGATCAGAACAACCTAAATTATATTTTATTAGGGTGTGATATAATTTTGTGATAGTGTTGATAAATGGAATATCTTCAAATATTTGTCTTTGAGATATCATAAATGTTTGGAAAATGGAATTTAATATTTTATTTATTTATCTAAAAATATAATTTTGGTGGTACGAGAAGCTATAATCCAATGTAAACTGTTGATTATATTGAATAAAATTCAATTGGATATCAATAAATATATAAAAAATCATATATTAAATAATATTAGTCACTACTAAAATAGTGGATCTGGTAAAGGATACATATTTATCTATTCTGGAATGTCATTTCCTAAGGGACTCTATATATGGATGGGATACCTCATATGGATGTTCTAAAGAACCCATCTTGATGTTATATTTTTTGAAATTTATATTTGATCCTAATTTTATAAAATAAGGTATTTGAAGGAATTATATCATTAAATCACTGTTAAAGAAGAAAAAGGCCACAAATAATGTACTATGATTTCTTAAATATTAGCATGTAAAGGTAGAGTATCAATGTTTTATAGTTATGTTGTAACCATTTTCTATTCCAGTTTTGATGTGAGGAAAACATTTTATGGATTCTGTGGGGGACTCCCCAAAATACATTGAAATCATCATAGTATTTAGGTCAAAATTAATAGACTATCCAACTTAGATCATTAAATAATAATTAAATACACTAATTATGTAATGGATAATTCAAATATCAATGTGAAGGAAATGGTTAATAACAAATGTGTTCGTACATCGATTTTTTATTATGGATCTAAGAGTTAATTTGAAATTTTAGAAGGTCCTATAAGTGTATTTATATATTTTATTAAATTTTAGTAAAACATATCTTCCACAGATAAATAAAAACTGAAATACGTTTTAATTATTGAAGGATATTTTTAGATTCTACATCATGAATATTAGTGGATCAGGAATAAATCTTATTCTATTGATGAAAGTTTTATACAATAATTGTTAATAGGATAAAATACATATGGAATAATTTAAATAACATTATGGAAGGAATTATTTATCTCTACATGGTTGGGAAGAGATAGTCAATGTTTTTTATGTGGGACTGATTATTATCTAGTAGAGAACCCAGAAGATTCAATTAATAAATATTGGATGACTACTATTTAATGTTACATAAAATCTTATAAAAATCAAAAAAAATATTCTTTACAGTTCATTGTGGTAGATAATGTATTTATTTCTATATTACATCATATATGATATATGTGTCTAGGTACAAATTGTAAACTATCTCCTCAATATGTAAGACCATTTATGTCTATTGAATGTGTCATAGAAATCACATACCAAATGTATTTAACTCCTCCTTACAATTCCATTCATAATATATTATACATATCTCAATTTAATTATTACAATACAAACCCATTTCATGATATTTGTTTAGATTATATATCTTTAAAGATAGTTTTTGGTTTAATTTAAGAACAAATTTGGATCCTTGATCGACAAGAGAATATTTTACAATCTTAAGTCATCTGATTAGTATGTGTTATTTGGAAACAAAAAAAAATATTCAACAAGAAATGCTAAGAATCGACTCAATAGGACTCCTCATGACTCAATAATATGAATGATTGAATTATAAAACCCACCTCTAAAAGGACATAGGGTGGTGAAGAGAACTGGAAGTATAAAATAAAAAATATTTTCAGAAATTTCCTTTTAATATAAAATAATAAATCTAAAATAAGATACAATATCCCCAAATATGTCAAAAAACTTCCACATTAATGAAAGAAAAAATACATTAGTATGTAAAAAAATAATCAAAACATAACAATATTTATTAAATTAATGAAAAAAATAAAAAATAGGGGACAAACTAATCGTAAATAGATCACTCATTTCAAATCTAATGTCACTCGATACCGCCCTCAACAGAATCCTATAATTATAAAAAAATAGAATAATATGGTGATCATATGAGTATACTCAGGTTGTTCCTCCTCCAACCACTCTCATGTTAAGTGAATAAGAATAATTAATTTTTAATGAATGAAATAAATAATTATAATTCAATTTAACATATGAAAATAATACTATTTGATGTACCTTGGTGGTTGTTGATGAAATGGTTAATGGTTTTCATGTGTTGTAAATATGATTAGAATGTTTGAAAGATGTGTTTGAGAATGTTGGGATATTTTGGAGTTGATTCTAGGTGGTTAAAATTTATTCTAGAGAAATTATATGTTTTATTTTGAATTTTCCATGAGTTTAGTATTATTGTTGATTAGTCATTCGGGTGGTTGAGTAGACAATCATGTGGTCAACTAGTTAGTAAAATGGTCTAGTAGTTGGTGTTGTAGATAAATAGTTCATTATTTAGTGATTTTATTATTTTTCCTATTTTCAATTATTAATTCATTAGATATATTGGATTATAAACACATTTAGTTAATGGGAACTATTAATCAATTGATGATCAATCAATTCTAATTTCTAATTAATTGATCCTTTATGTGGTATCTCATTTGTGATGTTTGTTTGATAAAATCATGACCATTCAAAATTTGTGGTTGATGCATACGGTTGATCCAAAAACTATGGTACCTTCACATGGTATATCTTTCTCATTTGCAGTTCTATACATAGTTATATTTTTATTGACTCTTCATGGTGAAAATATGAGCTTCTAGACTTTGTTTTTTTCTTGATAAATAAAAACTTTTCATACTTAATCTAATACTAAATAGTTTAAAAATCACTTATAATATTTGATTCAAGTTATTTCATGTGGTATTTCAATAATGGTTGTTATATAATATATATAGACACATGATTATCATTCATAAATATTAAAAAAAATTGAATAATATTAATTACATAACATTATGATCCAAGAAATAATAATAAATGTTTACTATCTTGGTAAACATTGATACACAAACAACTGTAAAATAAAATACCTCCACCATGTACCACTTAGATATTTACAAATATCACCATTTTTAGACACATGAAAATTAAATAATTTATTCATATCCCTAGAAAAAGAAAACATAATAAAGGGCCAGTTGAGATTATCAGTGTGGGTAATCCAAGGTGGTATCAGTGACCATTTAAAATTAATCTTAGCATAAAGGGTATGACAACATGAGATTAATCTTTGAAAATCATACCTAATAATTTTTAGACCATAAACATGATCCATTGAATAAAGAATAGTAGTTCATAAGACATGAATCATAAAGGAATCAAAGAACACGATTAATGAGAACATAAAATTAAAATAATATCATTTCATAATATAGTGGAATAATATTTTAATCATTATAATCATATAAAAATTATATCAAGGGTACACCCCAAGGCATTCATAACAAATTAGTCTTGGTATAACTACCAATTTACCTACTTCATGCCTAGGATAACCTCCTTTATTCCATATTTCATCATTGAGTTAACCGCTCATGTGATCCTCAATATTATAGAACATTAATCATTACCCAATACAATATTGGGATATATAGTTTGACGAAAACCCATAAAACAATCATAAATCTATTCATATATATACAAAAAAAATCCTAAAATAAATTCATCATAGCATCACCCTTGAAAAATAAAATGTTGTTCATTGATATTTAATCATCAAAACATTAAAATATCTAGATAAATAATAAATATGGTTTTATTAGATCATAAAAATAGTAAATCCTAAGAAACAATAATGGATGTTGTGATAGATGGGTATTTTTGAAATATCCCTGAAATATTTCTTGAGAAAAACAATATTTTCATTTTTTAATCCCTTATTAAAATATAATAATTTTCCAAATATTAAGGAATTTTTTTATTTAAAATGACCATTGAATTTTATAATGTATTTTTCAACGAATTGACTAGTAATGATGGTGAGAAATTCCATTCATTTCTTATACTTTAAAACACATATTCCTTTAAAATTTATAGTAAAAATAAAAATGCACCTCATTCATAAAATGAAAGGAAGAATCATTTTAATTAAAAATTTAAAAATTAAATCATGGTTAATAATGTAATTAAACTATAATATATTAATATAAATAAATTTTAATTTTTTTCAATATGTGGATATTGAAGAAAAATATTTTTTCTGAATGATGAGTGAAATAAATTTATTTTTTCTTAAAAATATTCTTTCAATATCTTGAGTAATATGAGTGAGGAAAATGGAATTAAAAATGTATATTTAATTAATAAATAGATTATATGAAAATAAAATGTATTCATCTAAAAGTATCATGTAATTAATTCAATGGAAATTCAAGCATAAACAATCTTTATTGAAATGAGATTGAAAAGTAAATCCCTTACCTCATGTTTGAATTTATTCTAATGCACTCTAAACTAATGTATATAATAAATTTAAATTTATTAATATTCTATAAAATATTAATATACATACTTATAATATCTTAAATGATACAATTATAAAATTTCAACAATCATTTACTAATAATTCTTTTATAAAATATTCGGTTATGGGAGCAAACTGTTTTTTAATGAGAATTTATATTAGGTGGTTCTAGTCCTTGTACGTTAATAATAGTAAAATAATATATAGAGTGTTATTTATTATATAAATATAATATATATTAGTTATATACATATTCATAACCATATATAATAGTAAGATATAGAAAATGAACTAATCTGTTCATGGATACGATATCTTGTACATACACATGAATGTTGTCTTCACTTTTGATGGATTGAATAAAAGAATAGTAAAAAATAACTCACATTTTAAGACTAATTATTATATAATATATATCATATTTTTTATTAAATCCATTATTATTACCATCCATAAGGAATAAATGAAAAATTGAATCAGATCACTTTTTGGTGGTGGTAGTCTATCCATACGCACGGGCAACATTATCAATTTTTAACAGATGGGAATGTAAGAAGGTATATATTATATTATAGTTCCATATACATAATAATATTATTAATATAATATATAAATATCAAACCCATTATAATTACAATCCATGAATGATGGTGATTGAAAATGAATTGTATCACTATGTGGTGGCGGTATCCCACACATACGCAAGAGCAATAATTTCCCATCCCATTTGATTGAAATATGGGAAGATAATGGTAGTTTAATGATAATAATAAAATATAAGTATATTAATGATACCAAAGTTGTTATATTATGATTAATAATTTATATTTTAATAATGGACACAATGAAATAAAATTAAAGGGGTCAAGTAGGATGATTACCTATTCTTCATGAGAAATCCATTTTGTCTTTTCCTAATGACCCTTGGAATAGTATTTTGAGAAATAAAGAACCAATAATTCATGTATAGATAATTTTATAAGATAATTGTGTTGATTTTGAGAATGATATATGGCTCAATGTTGTGTGCATAAAATAGAGAATGGGTGTCCTTTTACAAGGGAGCGAAAGGGAACACTTGGAATTACATATAAGATTTAAATATAATTAAGGTCCTTCTCATGAATAATGCTTTAAAATTCCAATAAATTCAATGAGAAATTTTATTTTTTTGGCATATAATCATAAAATGAAATTAATATTGGTTTGAGTGTAATTTTAAACATTAACATTTTGATTAAACCCTATATTAACCATTTTAACCATAACAGTGGTATTAACAATTTCAGTATTAAATGGTTATAATTTTACTTATAAGGTAAAAATTGGATCATAAATGGAAAAGTAATGACATGGTTGAACATATATAATATTAATTTTTCTTTTCTTATATATTTTTATGAATTTTAAATAAATTTATACAGTATTATTTTTCATAAAATATCAATAATGTCATTTTGACATTATTCACTTAATTTAACATTGAATACATATTGGTAGTAATGTAATTATAATATAAAACGTTCAAACATCATAAATATGTTTTAATCATATATTAAATTATTGGGGAACTATTACTCATCAAAACCATATTACATTATGAGTTTATAAAATCATTTACATGATTTTTTTACTCCCTACATAATCATTTTGTCAGCGTTGTATAATAATTTAATGTAATAATAACTAAAAATTATTTTAAAAATAATTTAAAAATATAAGAAAAATTATTTAATATTTTATAGAAAATATTATTAACATAACATATCTTCTTCTTATCCATGTGTCAATTTTATTGAGATTTTAAAGTCAAGAGATAGTCATTTTGGAAATTTTATTACATAAAATAGTAGAAATTTCATTCTATAGGTAAAATTGCACAAAAAATAAAATATATTTGAAATTGGGATGGATATAGTCGAATTTGTCCCATAAAATGAAATGAATAGATGTTTTGGGTATATTTTTTGGCCTTATTTTCTGGTTTTAACTATGTTTTACCCATTTTACACTTATCGAGTTGACAAATATTTACCATGGCCACTATTCATAATGACTAAAAATAAAAGATACCTATTTACCAAATTTATCATGATAATTAAATGTATGGTATCTATTTTTCAGTAATTGAACTATAAAAGTGAAATAAATAAATTTTAATTTAAATTCATAAAATGGAATGAAAAATAGTTTTTTTAGAAATGTGTTTTATACATAAAAATTATCATTATATAAAAATAATAAATATTATTGATTCAAATAAATATAATTATATTTTTTAAAAAAATTATCATATTAAAATATAACTCCAAATAAAAAATATAATTTCATGTTTAAATTAATTTTTTTATTGAAAATAATTGATAGTATTTGAAAAAACTATTTTTTCAATATTCATTGAAAAATAAATCATTTCAAAAAAAGTCAAAAGTTCATACTAAGTTAATTTTGTTATTCTAATTTTAAAAATAAATATAATATTTTTAACAAATTTCCTAGAATTGTATTAATTATTTTTATTATTTTTCTAATAAAATGAAATAAAAATATTTTTTGAGGAAAAATTATTTTTAATTCTTATAATTTATTTACAAAAAATTGAGTACTTATTTATCAATATATATTTTTCATCTACAACTTTTATAAATATTTTTTCCAAAATTGGGTTATTCATATCCACCTCAATTTAATAGCTAGGTGAAAATGGTATATTATATTATTGTTCATTTAGATTTAGGGTAGTGTGTTTTTAAAGTATCCATTAAATTAAATTTATTTAAAGAAAAATAAGACATAAAAATTTGGGAATTTCAACTTCTATAGATTTTATGTTCTTAGAAGTTATATCTGAATAACTACTTTATGGAACAAATCTTTATTTTTTTCAAGAATTTATAGATGTTAAATCTAGAAATTCTTTATGGTAATGAAGTGATATTCTTAATATCAAATGATGATTGGAATGAGAGTATGAAGTGATTCTAAATGACTTATTTGAGCATGAATGTTCACATTAATGAGTAATGGATTTCTATGATGATATATTTTCCAATGTATAAAAATGTTATTGAATAATATCAATTTAAATATTGATCTATTAGGAAGAAGATGATTGGTATTCTTGGAATTGAAAAATTAAATCTTTGTGAATTATTCTCAATATTGTTCGAGGATGGATGATATTATAGAAACTGTATTAGTTGAGCGGGCAAGAAACGAGAAGGGTAGAAGTAGAAATTCCCTGGAGACATTTAATTATTGAAAGTGGATAATATTCAAGAGATTATAGAGAATGTTTACAAGACTAATTGAATGAGATATTAAAAGAAAAAACTAGTATATGATTACATTGTGATAATAATGAATAATTCAAAGATAGAAAATGATTTATAGGAAATATAATTAAATATAATATAATTAGTCTATCTTAATTGATATTTTCATGTAAATAGGTGAGATGTTTCTTAAATTTCAAATATGTTGAGTAAAGAAGTGATATTTGAAGAGAGTTATATATGATAAGGTGTGGATATCATATTATATTTCTAATTGAGATCAATCAATTAGTGAGATCATTTGAGTCTGAAAATTGAGAATAAATTCTACATCAGATCTATATGAAGTGAGTTTATGTTCTTTAATATTCATGAAGGTGATGGAGATTAGAATCTATTTTTAATAAGGAATCTTTAATTTTATGTCTATATTTTTTTCTCGATTAAATATTTTGTATGAGGGTAGTGTGAAATTGCATTGTCTTGGGTGACTATGTGATGTGCATAAGAGTTGAATTTTTTGTCAATATATATTGAAGTGAATAAGAGTTTCATTTGTTGTCAAAGAGATTTCAATATGTGAATGAAAGATGTTGAGGAAGATGTTGGTGAGGCCTTGGAGAATTATTGTTGATTCAAAGAATTTAATGCTACACTTGATCAAATCTCTGAGAGAAAAACTCTGACGATTATTGAACGGGTCTTAAGTTCCAAGACTTGTATCAAGGTGATACAATGTTACGACACTTGAAGAAGTACACCCAATACTCAATTTCATAATGAAAGAAGTGACAAACATTAGTAGTCACTAAGTGGATGATGTGTTAAAGGCCATGCATTATGTTTTAATACATGAGGAATGAATACATGATCCGTGAATCTTCCATGATTGGATTAAAAGAATGTATTAATGATTTTAGATTTTTTATTTCAAAAAGAAAAAGAGAGGATGGGCTTTTAATGAGTAAGGTGGCCATACATTTTCCGTATACTTGACACTAGGTTTTTAACCAAGTAAATTCTTTCTACACTAAAAAATAAGCCATCCAAGGATGGCTAGCTGGGACCTCACCTCAAGCACTTGCGGGACCTGAGGGTAAACTGTGGTCGAAGGAAGCCTCGAGGCCAGCCTCACATGATGCATGAGTGCAAGCCATGTGTAAGCCTACAGGTGCTACACGGTAATGAACCCATGCAGCATGGTAACTAGGTGCACGCTCGGAGGAGTATAGTCAGTGCTAGAGTGTACCCGGAGGAGCATAGTGGGTGCTAGAGGTCACCTGCAGGAAAACCGGTAAGGGGAGGCACCAGAGGGGGGAGAAGAGTAATCTTGTGTCAATGAGGCATGATTTTTTTGTTAAACCATGAGAAAACTGTGGATCATTTCAATGTTGGATGGACAGAAAATCATGGGATGTGATATCCACCATCTGATGAATCTTAGACACGCGGTCTATAGTCCGATCATTGCGTCATCGATCCAATGCATCCAGACCATCCATCTGATCGCGTGCCCTATGGTGTTATAACCATTGTCGTTTGATCTCTCCAATGAGGTCGTCTTCCACCTCCGAACACCCGACAACCCGCGTTGAAGCTGAACAACGATCTCATCTCTCCAGGCATCATTTGAGCCCATTTCAAGCCCATGGTGATCGTCTGGATGAACTGAACTCATGCATGCATTAAAATTTTCATGAATGTGATTGAAATGAAGAATCCATGAAGGAGGAAGCAACTGAAGGTGTGAGTCTACATCATGTCTCTTGACCACTCAAATATAAGCCTTGAATTTGTTCTAAAATGCATGCATGAGATATACTCACTGTGAAAGAAAGAGTCCACATTGAATGAAATATACCGAGACTTATGGCCAAATCTTAATATGAGTTTAAAGATTTCAAAACACCATATAACTCGGTCATTCAATAATTTGACCCCGTGATTTTGTATAAGATCCTTTCCTATAAAAGGAGGAGCCCAATCCATGAAGAGAATGCAACCATTCTTGAAGAAAGGAGCTCTTTTTTCTCCAAAGAAATAGAGCAACCGTGAACCCCTATGGTTCACGAAAGGTAGAGGTTTCTGTGCATCCTTTCTATGTGAAGAAGAGGCATCCTATGAACACCTTGTGTGAAGGAGTCTCGCGCAGGTCTTGTGTGAAGGAGAAGCGTGAACCACCCTGGTTCGTGAAAGAAGTCGAACATGTGACAGGTTCCTTTGAACCCTCACTGTGCTTCATGCATGAATAAGAAACCATAAGTACGCAATAGGATAATGCACCCTTGTGATACTCTGTGAAGTTACCCAATCGGAGGGTTCCACCCTTCATTCACAAAGCAAAAGAACCCACACATACACCATTCACAAATCAATTCTGGCTGTATGTGCATTATTTGAAGAAGAAGAAACCTGAGGCCATTAGAGAAGAAAACGAATCATTCCATCATGTTTGGCATGATGAAGAAGAACCCATGGCCTTGTGTTTTTCACAAAAGGAACACATGCATGAGTACAAGTCTCTGATAATATCTTGATATAGGGTGGTCCAGAAGAAGAAGAAGGGATTTTTTGTGCAAATATAAGTGGAGAATTCATGAATGATGCACATGCATGCATATGCATGAGTTGAGACACCCAAGTGTCCTATAACAAGATGAATCTTGGGTAACACTAATTTGGGCTTGAATAATATCCATGCATAAACACATAAAATTGAATAAATTAAATGAGAAAAGTGTTTCAGTGCTATGACCCAAAAGAAGAAGATAAATAGTAGAAGAGAAAGATGGAAGGTGTAATGAGAAGAGACTGTGTTTGTTCTCAAAGTGTTACACCCATTGGGGTTATCACACAAGAAAGAATAGAAGAATTGTGCCCGCACACATGCATGGACATGCACACGTAAAAGATTGGATTAAAAGTGTGTATATTGAGAAAATAAGAGAAGATATTTCATGTTAAAAAGTAAGAGACGCATTCATGAAATCATGCATAATCACATTCACGTGTATCAATTCAAATTACGCCAAGCGAGGTGATCTTTAGTGTTTGAATAATAACATTAGCGTATGTGATTCTTTCCAAGAAAAAAATTTGAAGGTTTAGTGTATTCTGCTATTGCACTAAACAGGAAGAATTTGAGATACCCATGCAATCCATGAATGAAGTGATTGAGAACTGAGACTGAAGGCAGACTGAATTAAAGATGCACTTTTATCTGAGTGTTCAGTAATTGAGAATCCAAGAAGGCAGATAGTGCTGATATTGTGCTAGATAATTCTTGTATATTATATTCTTGAAGAAGTTGTGTGCCCCATTGGTATGCATCTCAGTGAGTATAGGTCTTCATTAGAAGAAGAAAGAATTCCTGAGCATTGTTGAGACTGAGAACTCATCAACTCAAGTGATCATAAATATTGAGAAAGGCCAACAAACATTACCAAAGGATGTTAAAGATCCTTGAAGAGATTAACAGGAAGTGTGATTCAACAAGCCTGTGTGAAGAGATCAGAAGATTATCTATAGTGAATCAAAGAAGAACTTAAATAAGGAAGCTGCTTGTGTGACTCAAGAGCTAGAAGAACCCTGTGAGATTCAGGAAGGAGTAGAAGACTTTAGTGAGACTCTAGAGCAGGATAGTGAAACTCAGGTAACACTGTGCGAAGCAGTATAAAGAACTTCCTATTGGAATTAGGAGAGATACTGTGTGACTCTGTATTGACCATTTTAATTACAAACTGAATTATAGTGGAGAATATGGATTGGAGAGAATAACCAACACAGCAAGAAGTAGGTCTTTAAACTGATCCTTGTAAATTCTTGTGTTTAGTGCCTTTACATTTATAGTATCATTTGAGGTAAGGCTGATAGACACAAGAATATAGGATAAAGACTTTAAGTAGATATAGAGGTTTAATTTAAAATAATCAATTTGTAAAAATATTTAAAGGGGATCCCTGATTCACCCCTCCCCCTCTTAGTGATTCACACTGATCTGGGCACTTCAATAGGTATCAGAGGGAGGTTGCCTCTAAAGGATCCAAGGGAGTATTTATGAAGTGTACATTTGAGGAGATGAGTTCACAACCTCAAATGGAGATATCTTCCATGACTCAGAATAACAGAAAGACGAAACATGCAAGGAAGATGAAGGAGAAGCTTACTACTACTAGGGAGACACCTTCTACGGAAGGTAATCTGAAAGGTACAACATGTGATAATACATATTATTCTTATGATGAATCCTGATCTAGGCCTGATGAAGATAGATAAATTAGTGATCTTCAGACTACACTCTAATATCATCAGAAGAAAGTCCCTAGATAAGTGGAAAGACACATTGCTGCAAGTATTAGTGCTATTCATGATGAAAAATTACAGTGGGAAGAAGAATCTAATTCCATTGAAGAAGCTTTGGCTAAAAGGGTTGGAATGTAAAACACTCACACAAAACTAGTGAAGGAAAAGGGAGAAACAATTTATCATTGAAAAGAAAGATATGATCAAGTTATTGAAGAATTTCAGGGAAGTATTTGTGAGAAATAATTATTTGGGGTTTTATTTCTAGAAGCTTTTAATGCATTAGAAAAGTTTCACAATGTTTCAATGGTTGTGAAAGCAGCTAAACTAGAAGATAAAGCCAACAAGCTAAAGTAGCTTGACATCTCTTTGCCTGAATGGACAGAAGGCATTCATTTTTATTGATTTTTTTGATAACCCCCCTTTCAATGGATGAGGTGGAACCCTTACAAGGCTCGTAGGCTCAGAGATTACATGGACCGTAAGCATAGGAGATTATATGACCCGAAGGTCTTAAGGAATTCAACCAGACTATCTACAAGGAACTGCCACTCCCCAACATATGCATCTTGATAGTATCTCTCCACCTTTGCATGACCTTATGGGTAGGCTTCCCGTGCAAGCATAGGCTGGTACTGATGGCATAACCATACCCTCTCATTCTGAAAATCCATTTGGCTCTGCTCTGGTGAGTGAAACTGCTCTGAATTCTCTTCTAGGGATGCTCCTTTTTTGTAGTGTGTCTGGGGCCTACATTCATGTGCCCCGAAGGCCTTGGGGTGGACCTAAGCCCTTAAGGTGGCCCAAAGGCCTTGAGAATCAACTGGCCTGAAGGCCTTGGATGGCCCAAAAGCCTTACAGGACCCGTGGACCGAACTGGTGGCCTGGAGGCCCACATGAATGAATAGTTTCAGCTTCTATAATACCAAACAGTGCCTACTACAGTAACCCAAAAATATTCCTCCACCCGGATTTGATCTCGGGTCACTTGGATGCACCTAACGAGTCCTCACCAATTGGGATGAGGCTCTTATGTTTGAAATCTCTTTGAAACAATTAAGAAATTTCCATGAAGAACAATTAACAATGATGAAGTAGAATTATGAAAGTAAGAAGAGATCAGTTGAGGATGATAAGAACTCTCTCAACATGATGTGTTTAGAGTTGGAGGTGAAATTCAAGAATCAATAATCACTCCAAGATCGAACTTCCCAATTATGTGGAATAAGATATGTTTCCACTCAATTTTTCATTGAGAAATATGATTCCTAGAAGAATATCAAATTATCCTCTAATCCAATGAAAATATCCTCTAAGAAGAAGGCATCCCATAACCCATTTACTTTTGTTTCTACTAATGCAGTTTCATATACAAGTACAGCTTCAGAGCCAAAATCTAGGAAGATGTGGGTTGATAAAAATGTCAATATATCCATCAAAACGTCAAGGGTGGATACCAGAATGATTAAAAATAGAAACTCCCAGAATGATTCTCCAAAGAAAGAAAGACTATTCCAAAAACAAAAATAAACTAAATATAGCCAGACTGATACCACAATTAAATGAAGGAGATTTGTTGGATATTGTTGGTGTTGTTGGAATTTTGGTCCTTAGGCCAATGAATACTAGAATAATATGTCACATATGAAAATTATGAAAGGACTAAATTCAGGGAAAGTAGATGTGGAGAAATTAAGCAACCAACAAATAAAAAGAAGAAATCACATATGAAGAAGAATCTATATATCAAGAACAGATTTGATTATCTGAAAGACTTCTGTAATAATTGCAACAGAAGTGGTCACAGTTATGATGAGTTGTGGTTTAGTCCTACCATGCCTCAGGCATATGTTTTCAAGAAGTATAAAACACAACAAAGGCAGGAGAAATAAAAAGGAGTAGAAAAGTCTTCATTTGGGAATATGTAGAACAATGAAGTCAAGAAAACAGTGAAAGAAATTATTCTCAAGAAGAAGATCAAATTGGATTGCAAGAATGACATCTCAACCAAGAAAAGATGTTTCTACTGCGGAATTAGAGTTCATACCATGGATCACTGTAAACAAGGCATGGAAATGAATGTTATAAAGATAAAAATAAATGGAGAATCAATCCATAAAAAATTAGGATTGACTGAATACATTCCTGAAGATAATCTTAATAAGTTCCCTATGAAAGGTAAGCTGAAGACAATGAGGAAGCAATGTGGAATCTCCAAATCAGAAAATGGAAAGGAGAGTTTAGTTATCTGGCCGATTTATTTGCAAATTTCTAGAGAACGCCAAAGAGCTGAAGATGAAATAATATCTAAATATTAGTAAAATTGAATATAGGTCATTCCACATGAAGTAGAATTCTAATTTCATGAGAGGTTTTCAACACATGATATCCCAAGTGTCTCAAAACTATTTTTTGGAAGGTGAAAGAAAGCTAGACATCTTGAAAACAAATTTTTGACTATTTTACCAGGACAAATAGTGATAATTGACCAAAATCTTCTTCACTACTGATAGAAGTGTAGAAAAACAATCTACACAAGTTTAAAGTGAATGGAAGTAAAGAATCCATGCTGACAATGAAAAATAAAAATTTCAAATAGAGAGGAGACATCAGCATGAACAGTACTAGACACATTAGAGCAAAAAGGAAAGGAGTTCTTGGGTTGAGAGAAAATTATCATCCTTTTTGATTCAATTAAGAAGATCAAAATTGTTCCATATTATTCCCCTATACTTTTTTATACATGCGTTCTTACATTGCAGGGAATTAAAGAAGAAGGTCATTCTTAAAATGACAGTTGAATGAGAAATGTGGAGAACTACATGTTTAACTCATTATTCATGATTTTATAATTAATTTAAGTGATCCACAGTGTAAGATTGTCAACATTCATATCTTCAATATTATTTGATGATATTCTCCACCAAGTAAATTCAAAGGTAGTGTACCCCTTGACTGGGAGAAAATATGAAAGAGATGATATCAAGATTAATGTCATGAAAAATCTTGAAATTCATATCATCTCAAGAATATGAAATTAAGGTATTCCAATCAAACTCTCATCCTTGGGTCTTAATTGTATTTATCATATCAATTAAAGTGATTTCTTTATTGATGAATAGATGGGATGAAAGGGGGAGCTTTATCTTTTCACTTGAACTTTTAAATATATTTGGTGAAGTATGTGTAGGATTTAGAATTTCACTGATAAATCTGATCATATCCAATCCCCTAGTCATGAATTGAACAATTCTGAGCCTGATTTCACATTTATGGTTGTTTATGGACAGCACTAAAAACCTTGGTCATATCTCTCTTGATTTCTACACTAGGTTAGCCCATATAGACACAGAGTTGATTAACTAATGGTTCTTTTCCAAGTGAACCATGTGATATCATCCCTCTCTCAGAAACATTCCAAAAGATATTATTCAAAGGGAGGAGGACATGATTTTTAAGAGACTCCACTAACACCTTTTCATTTAGTTTCCAATAAGGGGGAGAAAAGTTTGACACACATATTGACCCATAAAAAGTGAGATGAGGTGATAATGGAAACTAAATACAAAGGGGGAGATTGAAGTGCATAAGAGTTTAATTTGTTGTCAATATTGATTGTAGTGCATAAGAGTTTCATTTTTTGTCAACAATATGTCAATATGTGAATGAAAGATGTTGAGGAATAAGTTGGTGAGACCTTGGAGAATTGTTTTTGATTCAAAGAATTTAATTCTACACTTGATCAAATATCTTAGAGGAAAACTCTGACGATTATTGAACTATTTCCAAGTTCCAAGGATTGTATCAAGGTGATAAAATGTTACAACACTTGAATAAGTACATGCAATACTCTATTTCATAAGGAAAGAAGTTAAATACATCAATAGTCACTAAGTGGATGAAGTGTTGAAGGCCATTCATTATGTCTTAATACATGAGGAATGAAGACATTATCCATGCATCATCCATGATCAGATTAAAAGAATGTATTGAAGATTTTAAATTTTTTATTTCAAAAAGAAAAATAGAGGATGGGATTTGAATGAGGATGGTTGCCAAAAATTTTCCTTACACTTGACACTTGGTTTTTAACCAAGTAAATTATTCCTACACAAAAAAAATAATATATCCAAGGATGGCCAGATGAGGACGTCACTTCAAGGACTTGAGGGACCTGAGGGTCAACCGTGCACGAAGGAATCCCTTGAGGCTAGCCTCACGTGAGGCATGAGTGTGGGCCGTGTGTAAGCCCAAAGGTGTTATACGGTAATGAACCCATGTTGCATGGGTGCTAGGTGCACACTCAGAGGAGTATAGTCGGCGCTAGAGCACGCCCACAGGAGCATAGTGGGCGCTAGAGTGTGCCTACAGGAGAACCGGTGTGGGGAGGGACTGAAGGGGGGAGAGGAGTAACCTAGCGTCAATGAGGAGAGAGTTTTTTGTTAAACCACAAGAAAACCACAGATCATTTCAATGTGGGATGGCCAAAAAATCCCAGGACATGATCTCCACCATCCGATGCATCACAGAGACGCAGTCTGTCATCTAATCGTTGCGTCATCGATCCAGTACATCCGGACCATCCATATGATCGCGTGTCATGTGGTGTTTTAACTGTTGTCGTTCAATATCTCTATGGAGGTCGTCTTTAACCTCTGAACACTCGAGAACCAGTGATGATGCTGAATGATGATATCATCTCTTTGGGCATCATTTGAGCCCATTTCATGCCCGTGGTGATCATCTGGAAGAACCGAACTCATGCATGCATTAAAAGTTTCATCCATGCGTCTGAAATGAATAATCCATGATTGTCGAAGCAACTGATGTTTCAAGGCCACATCATGTCACTCGAGCAATCAAATAGAATCCTCGAATGAGTTCTAAAATGCCTACATGGGATATACTCACTGTGAAAGAATGAGTCCGTGTTGAACGAAATATACCGAGACTTACAGCTATATCTTGATCTGAGTTTAAAGATTTAAAAACACCATATATCTCAGGTGTTAAAATATTTAAAACTCACGATATTTTAGGAACTATTCTCTTACAAAATGAGGAGTCCGAGCCGTGAAGAGAATGATGCCATTATTGAAGAAATGATCTCCTATTTCTCCAAAGAAATAGAGCAACCGCGAACCCCCCTAGTTCATGAAATCCAGAGGTTTCTGCACAGCCTTCCTACGCGAAGAAGAGGTGTCATGTGCATCCCTTGGGTGAAGGAGTCTTGCGCAGGTATTTCAAAGAGGAAAAGTACAAACCACCCTGGTTCGTGAAAGAATCCGAAAACGTGATAGGTTCCTTCAAACCCTTTTTGTGCTTCATGCGTGAAGAAGAAACAACAAGTACACAGTAGGTGCATGCACCCTTGTGATACTCTATGAAGTTACTTGAGCTAAGTATTAATCCCTTCTTACACAAAGGAGAATAAACCATGTATACAACATTCACAAATCAATTCTGGTTTTGTGGGAATTATTTGATCCATTTGAAACCTGAGGCCCTTAGAGAAGAAAATGAATCATGCCCTCTGGTATTGCATGAAGAAGAAGAACCCATGGCCTTGTGTTTTTCACAAAAGGAACACATGAATGAGTCTAAGGCTTTGATAATATCTTGAGATAGGGTGGTCTAGAAGGAGAATAAGGGATTATGTGTGCAAAGATAAGTGGAGAATTCATGCATGATGCACATGCATTAATATGCCTGAGATGAGACACCCAAGTGTCCTAGAACAAGATGAACCGTGGGAATAACTAATTTGGGATTGAAGAAGACCCATGCACAAACACATAAAATTGAATGAATTAAATGAGACAAGTGTGTGAGTTATAATACCCAAAAGATGAAGAGAAATAGAAGAATATAAAGAGAGAAGGTGTAAAGAGAATAGATTGTGTGTGTGCTAAAAGTGTTACACCCATTGGGGTTCTCACACAAGAAAGAAGAGAAGAATTGTGCATACATGCATGCATGCACATGAACATGTAATAGAAAGGATTAAAAGTATGTGTGTATATTGAGAAAAGAATAGAAGACAGTGCATTTTCAAAAGTAAGAGACCCATTCATGCAATCATGCATAATCACAAGCAGGTGTATCAATTCAGATGATGCCAAGTGAGTTGATCTTTAGTGTTTGAATAATCACATTGGTGTATGTGATTATTTACAAGAAAACAAGTTTAAGGTTAAGTGTATTCTACTATTGCACTAAACAGAAAGAATTTGAGGTACCCATGCAATCCATTCATGAAGTGATTGAGAACTCAAACTGAAGCCAGAATGAATTAAAGAAGCTCTTTAATCTAAGTGTTCAGTAGTTGAGAATCTAAGAAGAGAGACAATATTGATATTGTGAAAGATCATTCATGAATATTATATTCATTAAGAAGTTTTGTGCACTATTGGGACACATCTTAGTGATGCGAGTTCTTCATCAGAAAAAGAAATATTTTCCTGAGCATTGTCGAGACTGAGAACTGATCAACTCAAGTGATCATAAATATTGAGCAAGGCCAATAGACCTTACCAAATGTTGTTAAAGATCCTTTAATAGATTCACAAGAAAGTGTGATTCAGAAAACCTATGTTAAGAGATCAGAAGATCATATATAGTGAATCAAAGAAGAACTTAAAGAATGAAGCTACTTGTGTGACTCGAGAGCTAGAAGAACCCTGTGAGATTCAGGAAGGAGAAGAAGACATTAGTAAGACTCTGGAGCAGGCCAGTGAGACTCTGGTATCACAGTGTGAAGTAGTATAAAGAACCTCTTATGGGAATCTGGAGAGATACAATGTGACTCTGTATCAACCATTGTAATTACTAACTGAATTATAGTGGAGAATTTGAATTGGGGAGAATAAAAAACATAGCAAGGAGTAGGTCTTTGAATCGAACCTTGTAAATTATTGTGTTCAGTGCCTTTACATTTACAACATCATTCGAGGTAAGGTTGAGAGACACAAAAAGAGTGGATCGAGGATTTAACTTGCCATATAGGTTTAATTGAAAATAATCAATTTGTAAAAAGATTTAAAAGGGGTCTCTGATTCACCCCCTCCCCCTCTTAGTGATTCACACTTATCTGGGCACTTCAATTGGTATTAGAGGGAGGTTTCCTCGAAAAGATCCAAGGGAGTATTTATGAAGTTTAGATTTGAGGAGATGAGTGAACAACCTCAAATAAAAATTTCTTCCACGACTCCGAAGAACAGAAAGAATAAACAGAAAAGGAAGATGAAAGAGAAGCTTACTACTACTAGGGATACACCTTCTTCTAATGGTAATCTGAAAGCTACAACATGTGATAATACATTTTATTCTTTTTATGAAGCCTTCCCTAGCCATGATGATGATAGATCAATTAGTGATCATTAGACTACACTCAAAGATCATCTGAATAAAGTCCCTAGATAAGTGTAAAGACACATTGCTACAAGAAATTATTCTCTTTCAAGATGAAAAATTATAGTTGGAAGAAGAAGCTAATTCCATGGAAGAAGCATTGGATAAAAGGGTTGGTATGTCCAAAACTCTCACAAAACTAGTGAAGGAAAAGGAAGAAACAATTTATCATTTCAATGATAGATATGATCACGTTATTGAAAAATTAAGGGAAGTATTTGTGAGAACTAATTCATTGATATTGTATTTGTAGAAGATTTCCATGCATTTAAAAAGTTGCACAAAGTTTCTATGGTTTTCATAGAAGCTAAACTAGAAGATAAATCCAACAAGCTAATGGATCTTGACATCTCTTTGCAACAATTAAGAAATTTTCATGAAGAAAAAATAACAATGCTAAAGGAGAATTGGGAAATTATGAAGAGATCAGTTGTGGATGAGAAGATATCTCTCAGCATGAAGTGTTTAGAGTTGGAGGTGAAATTGAAAAATCAGCAATCACTCCAATCTGGAACTTCCCAATAATATGGTATAAGAGATGATTCAACTAAAGTTTTCATTGAGGAATATGATTCCAAGAGTAATATCAAATTATCCTCTAATCTAATGACAATATCCTCTAAGAAGAAGGTATCCCATAACTCAGTTACTTTTTTTTTCTACTTATGTTGTTTCATCTACAAGTACAGGTTCAGATCCAAAAGATGGGAAGATGTGGATTGATAAGAATGTCAATATAACCATCAAAACTTAAAGGGAGGATTCCAGAATGATTAAAAATAGAAACTCCCAGAAGGATGATCCAATGAAAGAAAGACAATTCAAAAACAAAAATACAATAAATCTAGCCAGACTGATACTATAAGTTAAAAAAAAGATTTTATGGCTATTGTTGGAGTTGTTGGAAGTTTAGGAATCAAGAAAATGATTTTCTGAATAATATGTTAGCATATGTAAATTATGAAAGGACAAAATTAAGGGAAAGTAGATGTGAAGAAATGAAGAAACCTACAGAGGAAAAGAAGAAATCACATATGAAGAAGAATATATCTATCAAGAACAGATTTGATTATCTTAAAGAATTCTGTGACAATTGAAACAAAAGTGGTCATAGTTATGATGAGTGATGGTTTAGTCCTACCACAACTCAAGCATATGTTGATAAGAAGCATAGACCACAACAAAGGTATGGGAAAGAAAAAGGATTTGAAAAGACTTCCATATGGAATATGCAAAAACAATGAAGTCAATAAAATAGTGAAAGAAATTATTCTCAAGAAGAGGTTCAAATTGGATTCCAAGAATGTCTTCTCAACCAAGAAAAGATGTCTCTACTATGGAAAGAAAGGTCATACCATGTATCACATCAATCAAGCCATGTAAAATAATGTAATCAAGATAAAAATAAAAAGTGAATCAATCCATAAGAAACTGTGATTCACTGAAGAAATTCCTTTATATAATCTTAATAAGTTTCATAAGAAAGGTAACCTGATGATAATGAGGAAGCCACATGGAAGCTCCAAATCAGAAAATGGAAAGGGGAGTTTAGTTATCTATCCTAATCATTTGTAAATTTCTAGAGAACTGCAAAAATATGAAGATGAAATTCTAGCTAAAGACAAGGCAAAGGGAAAATAGGTCATTCCACATGAAAGAGAATTCTAATTTTATTAGAGGTTGTCAACACATGATAACCCAAGTGTCTCACAACTATTGTGTGGAAGGTGAAAGAAGTTTGGACATCATGAAAATAAATGTTTCACTATTTTACCAGGCCAAATGGAGATAATGGAACAACATACACCAAAAGCTACTTCACTACTGACATAAGTGAAGAAAAATAATCCACACAAGTTGAAAGTGAATAGAATTAAAGAATCCATGCTAATAATAAAAAATAAAAATTCCAAATGGAGAGGAGACATTCGCATGAAGAGTACCAGAAACTTTTGAGCGGCATGGAAAAGAGTTATTGGGTTGAGAGAAAATTATCATCCCCAGTGATTCAATTAAGAAGATCACAAGTGTTCCATCTTATTCTCTTATAATTTTTTTATACATGTGATATTACATTACAGGTAATTGAATATGAATTTCATTCTTAAAATGATACTTTAATGAGAAAAGTGGAGAACAACAAGTTGAAATCATTATTCATGACTTGGTAATTACTTGAATTGATCCACTGTGGAAGATTATTAACATTAATATCATCAATATTCCTTGATGATATTCTCCACCAAGGAAATTCAAAGAGAGTGCACCACTTGAGGGGGAGGAAATATGAATGAGATGATATCAAGGAATATGTCATGAAAAATCATGAAATTCATATCCTCTCAAGAAGATGAAACTAAGGTATTACAATCACACTTTCATCCTTAGGTCTTAATTGTATTTATCATATCAATTAAGTGGGGTGCTTGATTGATGAATAGATGGCATGAAAGGAAATCATTATCTTTGCACTTGAACTTTTTAAAATGTTTGGTGAAGTATGTGCATGATTTAGCATTTCACTGATAAATCTGATCATCTCTAATCCCCTAGTCAAGAATGTAACCATTCAAAGCATGATTTCACATGTATGGTTGTTTATGGACAACACTAAAAACCTTGGTCATATCTCTCTTGTTCCCTACACTGGGTTATCCCATGTAGACATAGAGTTGATTAACAAAAGGTTCTTTTCTGAGTGAACCATGTGACATCATCCCTCTCTCATAAACATTCCAAAAGATATTATTCAAACATAAGAGGACATGTTTTTGAAGAGACTCCACTAACACCTTTGCATTTGGTTTCCAATAAGGTGGAGAAAATTTTGACACACATATTGACCCATAAAAGTGTTCTTAGGTGATATTGACAACTAAGTAAAAAGGGGGATATTGAAGTCCATAAGAGTTTCATTTGATGCCAATATATATTGAAGTGTATAATAGTTGCAGTTGTTTTCAACAAGATGTAAATATGTGAATGAAAGATGTTGAGGAATAAGTTGGTGAGTCCAGGGATAACTGTTGTTGATTTAAATCATCGAATTCTACACATGATCAAATCTCTAAGAGGAAAACACTGAATATTGTTGAATGGGTCTTATGTTCCAAGACCTGTATCAAGGTGATACAATGTTACAACACTTGAATAAGTACATGCAATACTCAATTGCATAAGGAAATAAGTGACATCCATCAATAGTCACTAAGTGGATGAAGTGTTGAAGGCTATGCATTATGTTTTATTACATGAGGAATGAAGAAATGATCCATGCATAATCCATTATTGTATTAGAAGAATGTCTTTAAGATTTTATATTTGTTATTTCAAAAATAAAAAATAGAGGATGGGATTTAACTGAGGAAGGTGGACATATATTTTCATTATACTTGACACTTCGTTTTTAACCATGTAAATTCTTCCTACACTAAAAAATAATCCATCCAAGGATGGCCAGTCAAGGACCTCATCTCAAGAACTTGCGGGACCCAAGGGTCAACCACGCTTGAAGGAAGCTGCCTAGGCCAGCCTCACACGAGGCTTGAGTGCCAGCCGTGTGTAAGCCCGTGGGTGCCACACAGTAATGAACCCTTGTAGAAAGGGATCTAGGTGTGCACCCGAAAGAGTATAGTGGGCGCTAGAGAGCGCCCGGAGGAGAATAAGGGGCACTAGAGCACACCCGAAGGAGAACTGGTGAGGGGAGACACCGAATGGGGGAGAGGAGTAATCTGGCGTCAATGAGGCGATAGTTTTTTGTTAAACCGCAAGAAAAACACGGCTCGTTTTGATGTGGGACGACCAAAAAATCCAGGGATGCGATCTCCACCGTTCGATACATCTCAGAGATGTATTTTGTTGTCCAATTATTGTTTCATCTATCCAGTGCATCTGGACCATCCATCTGATCATGTGCCACATGGTGTTTTAACTGTGGTCGTTCGATCTCTCCACTGAGGTCTTCTTCAACATCCAACCACCCATGTACCAGCGATGAAGCTAAAAGAAGATCTCATCTCTCCGAACATCATTTGATCCCATTTCAATCCCGTGGTTATCATATGGAAGAACCGAACTGAAGCATTCATTAAAAGTTTCATGAAAGTGATTGAAATAAAGAATCCCAGAAGGTCAATGAAACTGAAGGTGTGAGGCCACATCATGTCCCTCAAGCACTCAAATAGAAAACTTGAACACATTCTAAAATGCACGCATGAGATATAATCATCGAGAAATAATGAGTCCGCATTGAATGAAGTATACCAAGACTTATGGCCATATCTTGATCCAAGTTTGAATATTTCGAAACACCGTATATCTTGGGCATTCAATGATTTGAACCCCAAGATTTTTTATGACCTCCTCACCTATAAAAGAATGAGCCCAAGCCGTGAAGAGAATGATGCAATTCTTGAAGAAAGGTGCTACTATTTCACCAAATATACAGAGTAACCACGAACCCCTCTGGTTTGGGAAAGGCAGAGGTTTCCGCACAGCCCTGATACGTGAAGAAGAGGCATCCTGTGCATCCCTTGCACGAAGGAGTCCCACACACGTCTTGCACTGAGGAGAAGCGTGAACCACCCTTTTCCGTGAAAGGATCCCAAAACACGACAGGTTCCAGTGAACCCTCACCTTGTCTCTTGCGTGAAGAAGAAACCACAAGTACACAATAGGTGCATGAACCCTTGTGATACTCTATGAAGTTCCCAAGATACGGATTCCTCCCTTCTTTCACAAAGGAGAAGAACCCATGCATACACCATTCACATGTCAATTCTGGTTCTGTGTGCATTATTTGAAGGAGAAGAAACCCAAGGCCCTTTGAGAAGAAAAAAATTGTTCCCTCTTGTTTTCATGAAGAAGAAGAACCTATGGAATCCTGTTTTTTCCAAAAGGAACACATGCATGAGTCCAAGGCTTTGATTATGACAACCCTGATTTTATTACAAACTTAAACATGATTTATTACATAAAACTTCACTTGATAAAACAAAGAAGATCGAGAGGTTTAGTGTATTTGGGGATTAGGATCATTACATAAAAACATAAAACATGAAATACAACATCTTTATTGAAATCTTCCTTTACATGACCACTACATTCCTTCGTACTTAGCATTGCATGGGATAACCTGAGGACATGCATAAGAAAAGGGTGAGCTATAAAGACCAGTAAGGGAGTACACATGGAATAACATGAGGAGTAAAAGACATGTTAGAAAATAGTAATATCAATAGAGAATAAAAGAAAAATGAACATAAATGCATGATAACGCATGACAATCATAACATGGAAATGTGGCAACAACAATTAACATGGAATTAGCATGAGCCAAGGATCATTTCACATGGACCATGAGTAAATAATCTTTGCACATAAAGCACGAGTAAACCCTATTTTTACTTGAATTAGAATGAGTCAACACCCATTTCACTTGACTTATCATGATACTATACTTTACCCAATGCATTGGAGTGCTATAAGGGTGCGCCCTTCTTAAACATTTCATTTCATGCATAAGTGTGCCACATGGATCATAAAACATTGATTCATAAAACACAATCATTTATTCCACGATAAAGGAATGTTGAATTCATACATGAAACTTTATCATCAATATTTAATTGTTCATAAAGGTGAATACCCTTGATGGAGAAATGGGCATGGTATTCACTACACAATGACATTGGCTTAGAAAATCGGTGCAATTTCGGCAGCGTAACGGCGTGACATAAGAATTCATAAAAATGGTTGATGAGAGAGAAAGGGGTTCCTCATCATATTTACATGTAATGGACAGTAAGGAGGTCATATATATACATGTCCCAAAAATTGAAATTGAATTTAGATTCATGATACAAAAGTATTGATTGAATTTAAAAGAGGAGAGAGAAGTTCCTTTCAGAATTTCGGCATAGTAACGAGTCTACATGGGAGGCATTTAATGAGAGAGAAAGGGTCTCCCATCATTAAAAAATAAAGAGGGCAGTATGAGGGAGGTGAGAAACCATACCCAAACATTCATAATTAAAATTAAAAGGGCAACGCAACTTAAATAAAAATTGGACAAAAATGAGAATGGAAGAAAAAACCCTTACTTGGAAGTGTGCTTCCAAAGGCCAGAGAGAGGATTATGAGAGGCGTCTTGGGAGCTTGGGGCACCTTGGGAGGATTCTAGAGAGATTAGGGTACAGGTTGGATGAACACCAATGGATTTTAGTGGGGAGGAAGTGGGAGTTTGGGTGGGTTTATATAAGAAAGGCGAGGGAATTCTTTATTATTTAGGTTTGGGACCCCTTACATTAAATTAATCCAAACCACAAACCATCCCATGGTTTTTGCACATGGTTTTTAGAAAAGGGAATAGGAAAACAATATTTTATAATACCAAATTCCGAACTTCTTAAAATATTAGGGTTGCTTATGTGGAGGTGAGTCACACTCCCATGGAAATTAATTTAAAAAGACAAGGTGTTTAATAAGTCTTGAGGGGTCCATTAATGCTTTGAAAAGTAAGTCAAAGAAACCCAAAATTACATTATTTTAATGGTAAAACATATATTTTCCGAACATAAAGATTATAGTATTTTATTACATCACTACTGGGTCATTATGATGTCATAAAACACATTATATATTTAAATGGTATTTAATTTTTACCTAATAATTTGAATGTGTCAGAAAATTATGAAAAATTCACCGTTGGATAATTTCAACATCCTAATTCCAAAAATAACATTTATTTTATCTAAATAATTTTCTAAATATGTTAATATTCACTTTTAAAATAAAAACCGCTATTTATCGAAAATTCACGGGTTTTGACAAAAATGGCTTTCAAACCTTAATAAAAATTATAATTTCATTCATAAAATTATAATATAATATATATTTAATAAAAATTAATATAATAATAATAATAATATTTTATTAAAATAACATTTAATTAAAAAATCTCTTAATTTAATAAAATAGAATTCTTAATTAAATAGTAACTAAAAACACTATTTGAACATTAAAAACTATTTACAATGTATAAATAATGACTAGAAATTATATTCATTATTATATAAAAAAATAATGTACATGAACATAGTACTATTTATTTGTTACATAATGTAACGCCCCGACCCCAGCTACCCAGAGTCGGTGCATTACTTCGTAACATTGGCATGATCACAAAAGATCAAGTCTCGAAAGACCGATTAGTTTAGTAGCCTTGGAAACACTAGATACATTCATAAGTCTTACATTACATCATAAAGTGAAAAACTAATAACAAAGTCTTCATAGTCCACACTCATATCCTCTTATGACTATCCCTGCAGGTCATTCATAAAATACTTCTTCACATCCTGGAAAATATTAAAACATTGAAAGGGGTGAGCTCAGATGCTCAGTAAGGATAACAATATTGCGGAAGCTTTCATAAATAAACATAAAAATTTAAGGCAATGTATAACTAAAACAAAAGACTTTTAAACTTGAACATAAACATAATATGGCAAAAGTAAAATGAGATAATGCCATTCACTTCTTCACATGGATATTCTACTGGTCGAATAATCACATGCAGTATCAATAACCACTTTCATAATGATGGAATGCATAATGCCAGACTATCATAACCACGTAGTCAAGGCCTCGTGCCAAGACCACAAATAAGATTTTGTCAAGGCCTCGTGCCAAGACACTAGTTTGTCTCATGAGACCTGCCGATGCATCGAGGAGCTATAGCGGGCTCCACCCGTCACTTATTAAGTCCAATGCATTCCTCATATGAATAGGTTTAAACATATCATAAACCATAACATAATCGTATCACATAAAACATGCATAAAGGAAACATAACATTTCCACATTTCAATCACAAGATATCAATACAACACATTGATATAAAAATTCTTTCAAAACCATTTTCAATACCAAAATAAAAGAAAGTTAAAACTTTGTATTTATTTTTCATTAAAAAAAATGATGGCTTGTAGAGGAAGCCGAAACTCAAATAATGGTCACGGCGGCGGAGAAGTCGTTGTCGCCGCATAAGTACAGAAAGAAAAACATTCCCTTTTTGTCGTTTAGTAAAACTCTTCGTATGAAAAAGATTCCTTTTGAATAAACGTAAAAGTCAAAGGGGTTTATACCCCGTATAAAAGAAAGTTGTGTATAAAACCAAATATGCCTCAATGAGAGGGGTTTGGGATGAAGTCCTTTAAAAGATCATTTTTAAATAAAATATATCTATTATGTGTATTCACTATATTTACACATAAAGAAAGTATAAATACAATATACGACATAATAATATCATGACATAATTTGAAAGTAGGAGATTAACCCAAAGAATAGAAATTGGGTTAAGAAGTTCCCTTACCTTGTGTCCGACTTGACTCAACCATTCTTTAACCTCCTGAATAATAAACTAGAGATAATATATACCTTATTAAGAACCATTTTAAATTTCATTATCCTTTTTATATCACTTATTACAATGTTATGAACATTATGTAATTATTTAAGTTAATAACGGTTGTTTTGTCGATCTTTGGTAACTTGAGTCAACAATAAACTTCTTATAATTACAAGTTGTTCATGTGGTAGAATATCCATTATATCCAGAATTATATTCATTATTTAGATGTCATATATATCTTATATATCCATTATATACATTCATTTATAATATTACGTAACATTTAGAGGTAAGAAATGAAATGCACCGTTCATGGAGACGGTAAGTCGTACGTACGCATGAACGCTACTTTCATTTCAATTTCATATTTAATGGAACTAAATCATAATGATATAAATGTATAATATAATTCCAGTATAATATAGTGTATAATACCATTTTCTTCATCCTTTATACATCCCTCATATGGCATTAACGATTCAAATCACTTTGAGGGGGCGGTAGTCCGCACTTCATAAAATGAAATTATCGCGTTTTACCCATAATGGAAATCATAAAGTATGCCATAAATGAGAAATACAGAAGCATAAGTAAAACATAAAAATATTATATATCATATATAAAAATAGTGACATCTTAATGGCCACCTTTGAAGGTGTTATATGAGTGTTGAACAATCATCGTTTCGTGAGGCAGAAATTCGCCATCCACAGAAACCGTATGTTATTTAACCATTAGATGTAGGTGTGTGTAAGTGTAGCTCGAATACTTCTTATAAAAACATCCTAGTATATTGAGTATACTGTTTTTGTTACAAAAGAAATGAATAAAAAGAGTTTAGGGGGTTGGAGAAGAAAAATAAAACAAAACAACATTAGAAAAGACATTACCTCAAAATCGGGTAACTCTTTTTGATTTGAGCCAAAGGCTTCCTTGGGAAGAGTTCTGACCAAAGTAAGGCTTCTATGAGTAAGAGGGAGAAGTTGGGAGAGTATTTGGGCAGAGTTTGGCCGAGCCAAATGGCTTGAATGTGTAAATGAGGTGGGAGAGGTGGGGGCCTTTTATAAGTGGAGAGGAGGGGCACTTTTGGAAAGATTGAAATGTTACATTATTTCACAATGCTTTTCGGATTCTAAAGGTCCCAAACTTATATAATTCGAGGCTAAGGTGATAAGGTTTTGAAATCTCCTCATCCAATAGGCTTTGTACAAGTGTAAGCCTTGGATTTTTCATTATCTTCTCATTTTATTTAAATCGTTAAATAATGAGGTTATCGCTGCATCATAATGATGACATAAATAATTTAATTTATTTAATGTATAAAAATTATAAAAAAAATACTATGATGTAGGAAATCTTTTTAGATTTCTAATTAATATTTATAGTCAAAATTTGGACTTGTGTAACCCCACTTAAAAACTATTTTAGTAAAATAACGCATGTTTGTGTCAATTTAATTTTAACATTAAATAAATATATATTAATGTCATTTTCCAACTAAAGTGGCTCCATGGGGTCCCCAGTTGACCCATGGGTTGTCTTGGTCGGCCATGACTCATCCAATAGGAGTAGGACAAGTGTCATGCTCATCTCATATTATTAAAACATTATTTGTACCTTAAACTACACTAATTACCTCTAATCGCGATTAAGAACTTAAAAGTTACTATTCACCAAAAAATTATTTTAATCTCATTGAACCACATTTTAATTCTTAATGACAACCATGTATGTCGGATTTTTGAAAATCAAATCACAGAAGTGGTAATATTTCATTTAAACGAAAAATCAGTTATTTAACTACCACTTAGTGGTTTCACTATTCATCAAAAATTGAAGTTTTTCAGAACAAGGCCAAAATTTCACCCTAAGCTATAATTGATATTCCGAATTCAAAAATGATGTATATTTTACAAAATTCCAAACATATAAGTTTCATTAATTAATTTTATAATTAATTCCCGCTGTTACGACAAATAGCGTGTTTTTAAGAAACAATTTATATCAAAAGATTGGCAATTGTTTATGTCCAATTTCAATGTTAAATTAATTCTAATGACCACCATTGGATAAAATGGTAAAAATATATTCTAATTATACCTTAAAACCCCTAAATAGTATAATTTATCACAATAAATTATTTTGATTAAAAAAGTTGTTTTAAAGTATTTTTCACTATTCATAAAAAATTAGAAGTTCTCAGAAAAATACCAAAAATTCAACATAGGCTAATTTCGATATTCCGAATACAAAAATGAAGTCCATTTTGAAATATAAAATTTATATAATTTTTAAAAGTTGTTATTACTATTCATAACGGCTACTTTGATTAGTCGCGGTGTTTTAGAACTCGAAGTTGCGTACAATGCAAGCTATTGCATTATTGAATGAGAAGCGTATCGTGGAAGCTTGGGGTTTTACATTCTCCCCTCCTTCAATAAATTGCGTCCTCGCAATTTGAAATTTTTCTTTTAAAATAAAAGGTTGAAAAGAGAAAATACCTTTGAGGAAAACCCACATCGGAAATAAGGTTAATAAATATATAACATTAAAAGAAAGCAGGATAAGTACAAAGGTCACCCGATATAGCCCATTCTAGGATTATATGAAAATATGGATATGGAGGAGAAACAAACCATCAAGGTCTGATGGAGAGTTATAGAAAACAGGATTAGGAGAAAGTTTAACCACAAGAAAATCACAAACTTGTGATTGGTTAAACGGTCATTGAATCCCTAGTTGGAAAAGTTAACCGACAACATTTTTGTTTTAAGTTACCTTTTATAATGTTGAGGAATTTATTTAGGAGATTTACTAAGAACTTAAGGGAATATACATACTTGTTATGTATACTTTCATTCGTTAATAAATTTTTACCACAAACCCAACTTTTACTCCAAATGGTAACGGAACTCAAAAATATTCTATTTATCCTAATTGTATAAGGTTCAAAATGTTAACACATACCATTTAGATTAGTAAAACTATTTTGTAATAACCAGGGAATTCCTGTAGGCTAGTGGTAGGAAATAAAGGCTTGTCGCACTATGGTTGTGGGTTCGATTCCTGCAGCTTTGTCCGACGTGACGGGTTATTCCCCACCCTACAGGTTGTCCTTTTTCCTAAAACTATAGTATTATGATATTCCAAAAATAATCTTCAGAAATTCTTTAAACTTAAACAATACTATCCATGGTTCAACTTAATCCATTCCAACCTTATTAGTTATCCAAAATACCTCCATCCAGACTTTCTCTAAAAGGTCTCTAAATTCCAAAATCAATTGTAACATCAGATTCCCCAAAGAAAGAAAAGATTCTCTTATTGTCACATACTAAAAATATGATTACCTTAATCATATTAAAACCTTACTGAAATCAACAAGTACTGCAGTACAATCCATATATATGTATCACATTATTCTTATAACCAGAATATAATCCTTGAGTCCAAAAGCACCAATACATTAATTATTCCGCTTCAACTGTAGTCACAACATAAGATTGGCCTTGATCCCTTGGCCTTTTCTGAGGTAAGTTTCCTTGACGCTTAGGACATTCATTTGCATAATTCCCTGTTTCCCTACAATTGTAGCATTCAACTTTGACAGCCTCTTTCTTTCCCTTGCAATCACGAGCCTGGTGACCCCTTTCTCCACATTTATAACAAACTCCCATTCCTTTTAGGCAAGTACCAGGGTGATTCTTCCCACAATTATCACATAATGGAAAATCCTTCTTTACCTTTTCCCTTTATCTGTCTCTTGTTCCACCGTTCTCTTCTTCTCTTGCTTTACTTTGTTGTCATATGACTTAGAGAATTCCTTTTCTGTCTTGATAGCACACGAGACAATATCTTCGTATGATGAGAAGGATTGTGATACTAAAGCTCTACGGAGAAATGGTTTTAACCCATCAAAGAAACGATCAATCTTACTCCTTGGGTTACGTATATAATCGGCAGCATGCCTAGCTAACCTTGTAAAGTTAGCCTCATACTTTGCGACATTCTCATCCTCCTTCTGCCTCAAACTCAGAAATTGCCTTTCCATATCTGCTCGATGGTCACGAGGAAAATCTTTTTCTAAGAAAAGCTCTTTGAACTCCCTCCATTACATATTCGATACATCATCATCTTCCTTTGTGTTTTGAATCAGCGACCACCACTGATCGGCATCTCCAGTGAGGCGGTAAACTGACATGACAACCTTCTCCCTTTCACTACTCCCCAAGGCATGGAATATTTTCTCTAAGGAATTTATCCATTGATCATCTACTGTAGGATTTGTACTCCCATTGAAGGTTGGTGGTTGTTGCCTCATGAAACGGTCTAGCATTGATCCTCCACGTTGCGGATAAGGGTGCTCCATACGAGTAAGGTTATTATTCATAACCTGCGCGAGTTGTCCCAGTACGGTGAGAGGCTGATCAGCACCAGTTGTATCTCCAGATCCACAATAATTATCTTGAGCAGGAGGGAAATCCCTACACGGAGTTCGTGCATTGATACGGTTTCCATTCCTTCCACTAGGAGCCATTTCTAAACAATGGCATAAACTAGATTAGTTTATGAATCAAAATACATAATTCCATACTTGTTAAACACTTTACATAAATTGAACTATTTATGGATATAATCCATAATCATAAAAAGAAATGTTTTCTTTGAGGAAGTATGTACTCATAACCCTTCATAGTGGTTTGTAAATAAAATGAGAATTATCCTAAGAATATCCCCTGGGAGTGTCGTAACCAAGAGTGCAGCAAGGCCCGTTGTCGTGCACCAGTTCCCGTTCGAGTCTAGCTAAAAGCGGTGTTTTCGGGTTTTACCCCTAGGTACATCTGTGCCAGAGCCGCCTCTACCTGCTCGTATCCAGATAGGGATGTATTACTCGGAAAACTCATAACATCCCTATAATACCAAAATTCTAGGAATTTCTTCTATACTAATCCTCAAAGTCTATCTTTGGGCTATGTGCTATAATCAGAGTTTATCTAAATCTAGCTTCCAAGGTTAGTACTAAACTGCCTCTGATTCCAACTGTAACGCCCCAACCCCAGCTACCCAGAGTCGGTGCATTACTTCGTAACATTGGAATGATCACAAAAGATCAAGTCTCGAAAGACCGATTAGTTTAGTAGCCTTGGAAACACTAGATACATTCATAAGTCTTACATTACATCATAAAGTGAAAAACTAATAACAAAGTCTTCATAGTCCACACTCATATCCTCTTCTGACTATCCCTGCAGGTCATTCATAAAACACTTCTTCACATCCTGGAAAATATTAAAACATTGAAAGGGGTGAGCTCAGATGCTCAGTAAGGATAACAATATTGCAGAAGCTTTCATAAATAAACATAAAAATTTAAGCCAATATATAACTAAAACAAAAGCCTTTTAAACTTGAACATCGACATAATATGGCAAAAGTAAAATGAGATAATGCCATTCACTTCTTCACATGGATATTCTACTGGTCGAATAATCACATGCAATATCAATAACCACTTTCATAATGATGGAATGCATAATGCCAGACTATCATAACCACGTAGTCAAGGACTCGTGCCAAGACCACAAATAAGATTTTGTCAAGGCCTCGTGCCAAGACACTAGTTTGTCTCATGAGACCTGCCGATGCATCGAGGAGCTATAGCGGGCTCCACTCGTCACATATTAATTCCAATGCATTCCTCATATGAATAGGTTTAAACATATCATAAACCATAACATAATCGTATCACATAAAACATGCATAAAGGAAACATAACATTTCCACATTTCAATCACAAGATATCAATACAACACATTGATATAAAAATGCTTTCGAAACCATTTTCAATACAAAATAAAACAAAGTTAAAACTTTGTATTTATTTTTCATTAAAAAAAATGATGGGTTGTAGAGGAAGCCGAAACTCAAATAATGGTCACGGCGGTGGGGAAGTCGTTGTCGCCGCATAAGTACAGAAAGAAAAACATTCCCTTTTTGTCGTTTAGTAAAACGCTTCGTATGAAAAAGATTCCATTTGAATAAACGTAAAAGTCAAAGGGGTTTATACCCCGTATAAAAGAAAGTTGTGTATAAAACCAAATATGCCTCAATGAGAGGGGATTGGGACGAAGTCCTTAAAAAGATCATTTTTAAATAAAATATATCTATTATGTGTATTCACTATATTTACACATAAATAATGTATAAATACAATATACGACATAATAATATCATGACATAATTTGAAAGTAAAAGATTAACCCAAAGAATAGAAATTGGGTTAAGAAGTTCCCTTACCTTGTGTCTGACTTGACTCAACCGTTATTTAACCTCCTGAATAATAAACTAGAGTTAATATATACCTTATTAAGAACCATTTTAAATTTCATTATCCTTTTTATATCACTTATTACAATGTTATGAACATTATGTAATTATTTAAGTTAATAACGGTTGTTTTGTCGATCTTTGGTAACTTGAGTCAACAATAAACTTCTTATAATTACAAGTTGTTCATGTGGTAGAATATACATTATATCCAGAATTATATTCATGATTTAGATGTCATATATATCTTATATATCCAGTATATACATTCATTTATAATATTACGTAACATTTAGAGGTAAGAAATGAAATGCACCGTTCATGGAGACGGTAAGCCGTACGTACGCATGAACGCTACTTTCATTTCAATTTCATATTTAATGGAACTAAATCATAATGATATAAATGTATAATATAATTCCAGTATAATATAGTGTATAATACCATTTTATTCATCCTTTATACATCCCACATATGGCATTAACGATTCAAATCACTTTGAGGGGGCGGTAGTCCGCACTTCCTAAAATGAAATTATCACGTTTTACCCATAATGGAAATCATAAAGTATGCCATAAATGAGAAATACAGAAGCATAAGTAAAACATAAACATATTATATATCATATATAAAAATAGTGACATCTTAATGGCCACCTTTGAAGGTGTTATATGAGTGTTGAACAATCATCGTTTCGTGAGGCAGAAATTCGCCATCCACAGAAACCGTATGTTCTTTAACCATTAGATGTAGGTGTTTGTAAGTGTAGCTCGAATACTTCTTATAACAACATCCTAGTATATTTAGGATACTGGTTTTGTTACAAAAGAAATGAATAAAAAGAGTTTAGGGGGTTGGAGAAGAAAAATAATACAAAACAACATTAGAAAAGACATTACCTCAAAATCGGGTAACTCTTTTTGATTTGAGCCAAAGGATTCCTTGCGAAGAGTTCTGCCCAAAGTAAGGCTTCTAGGAGTAAGAGGGGGAAGTTGGGAGAGTATTTGGGCAGAGGTTGGCCGAGCCAAATGGCTTGAAAGTGTAAATGTGGTGGGAGAGGTGGGGGCCTTTTATAAGTGGAGAGGAGGGGCACTTTTGGAAAGATTGAAATGTTACATTATTTCACAATGCTTTTCGGATTCTAAAGGTCCCACACTTATATAATTCTAGGATAAGGTGATAAGGTTTCGAAATCTCCTCATCAAATAGGCTTTGGACAAGTTTAAGCCTTGGATTTTGCATTATCTTCTCATTTTATTTAAATCGTTAAATAATGAGGTCATCGCTGCATCATAATGATGTCATAAATAATTTAATTTATTTAATGTCTAAAAATTATAAAAAAAATACTATGATGTAGTAAATCTTTTTATATGTCTAATTAATATTTATAGTCAAAATTTTTACTTGTTTAACCCCACTTAAAAACTATTTTAGTAAAATAACTCAAGTTTGTGTCAATTTAATTTTAACATTAAATAAATATATATTAATGTCATTTTCCAACTAAAGTGGCTCCATGGGGTCCCCAAGTTGACCCATGGGTTGTCTTGGTCGGCCATGACTCATCCAATAGGAGTAGGACAAGTGTCATGCTAATCTCATATTATTAAAACATTATTTGTACCTTACACTACACTAATTACCTCTAATCGCGATTAAGAACTTAAAAGTTACTATTCACCAAAAAATTATTTTAATCTCATTGAACCACATTTTACTTCTTAATGACAAACATGTATGTCGGATTTTTGAAAATCAAATCACAGAAGTGGTAATATTTCATTTAAACAAAAAATCAGTTATTTAACTACCACTTAGTGGTTTCACTATTCATCAAAAATTGAAGTTTTTCAGAACAAGGCCAAAATTTCACCCTAAGCTATAATTGATATTCCGAATTCAAAAATGATGTCTATTTTACAAAATTCCAAACATATAAGTTGCATTAATTAATTTTATAATTAATTCTCGCTGTTACGACAAATAGCGTGTTTTTAAGAAACAATTTATATCAAAAGATTGGCAATTGTTTATGTCCAATTTCAATGTTAAATTAATTCTAATGACCAACATTGGATAAAATGGTAAAAATATATTCTAATTATACCTTAAAACCCCTAAATAGTATAATTTATCACAATAAATTATTTTGATTAAAAAAGTTGTTTTAAAATATTTTTCACTATTCATAAAAAATTAGAAGTTCTCAGAAAAATACCAAAAATTCAACGTAGGCTAATTTCGATATTCCGAATCCAAAAATGAAGTCCATTTTGAAATATAAAATTTTTATAATTTTTAAAAATTGTTATTACTATTCATAACGACTACTTTGATTAGTCGCGGTGTTTTAGAACTCGAAGTTGCGTACAATGCAAGCTATTGCATTATTGAATGAGAAGCGTATCGTGGAAGCTCGGGGTGTTACATTCTCCCCTCCTTCAATAAATTGCGTCCTCACAATTTGAAATTTTTCTTTTAAAATAAAAGGTTGAAAAGAGAAAATACCTTTGAGGAAAACCCACATAGGAAATAAGGTTAATAAATATATAACATTAAAAGAAAGCAGGATAAGTACAAAGGTCACCCGATATATCCCATTCTAGGATTATATGAAAATATGGATATGGAGGAGAAACAAACCATCAAGGTCTGATGGAGAGTTATAGAAAACAGGATTAGGAGAAAGTTTAACCACATGAAAATCAAAAACTTGTGATTGGTTAAACGGTCATTGAATCCCCAGTTGGAAAAGTTAACCGACAACATTTTTGTTTTAAGTTACCTTTTATAATGTTGAGGAATTTATTTAGGAGATTTACTAAGAACTTAAGGGAATATACATACTTGTTATGTATACTTTCATTCGTTAATAAATTTTTACCACAAACCCAACTTTTACTCCAAATGGTAACGGAACTCAAAAATATTCTATTTATCCTAATTGTATAAGGGTCAAAATGTTAACACATACCATTTAGATTAGTAAAACTATTTTGTAATAACCAGGGACTTCCTGTAGGCTAGTGGTAGGAAATAAAGGCTTGTCGCACTATGGTTGTGGGTTCGATTCCTGCAGCTTTGTCCGACGCGACGGGTTATTCCCCACCCTGCAGGTTGTCCTTTTTCCTAAAACTATAGTATTATGATATTCCAAAAATAATCTTCAGAAATTATTTAACCTTAAACAATACTATCCATGGTTCAACTTAATCCATTCCAACCTTAATAGTTATGCAAAATACCTCCATCCAGACTTTCTCTAAAAGGTCTCTAAATTCCAAAATCAATTGTAACATCAGATTCCCCAAACAAAGAAAAGATTCTCTTATTGTCACATACTAAAAATATGATTACCTTAATCATATTAAAACCTTACTGAAATCAACAAGTACTGTAGTACAATCCATATATATATATCACATTATTCTTATAACCAGAATATAATCCTTGAGTCCAAAAGCACCAATACATTAATTATTCCGCTTCAACTGTAGTCACAGCATAAGATTGGCCTTGATCCCTTGGCCTTTTCTGAGGTAAGTTTCCTTGACGCTTAGGACATTCATTTGCATAATGCCCTGTTTCCCTACAATTGTAGCATTCAACTTTGACAGCCTCTTTCTTTCTCTTGCAATCATGATCCTGGTGACCCTTTTCTCCACATTTATAACAAACTCCCATTCCTTTTAGGCAAGTACCAGGGTGATTCTTCCCACAATTATCACATAATGGAAAATCCTTCTTTCCCTTTTTCCCTTTATCTGTCTCTTGTTCCACCGTTCTCTTCTTCTCTTGCTTTACTTTGTTGTCATATGACTTAGAGAATTCCTTTTCTCTCTTGATAGCACACGAGACAATATCTTCGTATGATGAGAAGGATTGTGATACTAAAGCTCGACGGAGAAATGGTTTTAACCCATCAAAGAAACGATCAATCTTACTCCTTGGGTTACGTATATAATCGGAAGCATGCCTCGCTAACCTTGTAAAGTTAGCCTCATACTTTGTGACATTCTCATCCTCCTTCTGCCTCAAACTCAGAAATTGCCTTTTCATATCTGCTCGATGGTCACGAGGAAAATATTTTTCTAAGAAAAGCTCTATAAACTCCCTCCATTCCATATTCGATACGTCATCATCTTCCTTTGTGTTTTGAATCAACGACCACCACTGATCGGCATCTCCAGTGAGGCGGTAAACTGCCATGACAAACTTCTCCCTTTCACTACTCCCCAAGGCATGGAATATTTTCTCTAAGGAATTTATCCATTGCTCAGCTACTGTAGGATTTGTACTCCCATTGAAGGTTGGTGGTTGTTGCCTCATGAAACGGTCTAGCATTGATCCTCCACGTTGCGGATCAGGGTGCTCCATACGAGTAAGGTTATTATTCATAACCTGCATGAGTAGTCCCAGTATGGTGAGAAGTTGATCAGCACCAGTTGTATCTCCAGATCCACAATAATTATCTTGAGCAAGAGGGCAATCCCGTCACGGAGTTCGTGCATTGATACGGTTTCCATTCCTTCCACTAGGCGCCATTTCTAAACAATGGCATAAACTAGATTAGTTTATTAATCAAAATACATAATTCCATACTTGTTAAACACTTTACATAAATTGAACTATTTATGGATATAATTCATAATCATAAAAAGAAATGTTTTATTTGAGGAAGTATGTACTCATAACCCTTCATAGTGGATTGTAAATAAAATGAGAATTATCCTAAGCATATCCCCCGGGAGTGTCGTAACCAAGAGTGCAGCAAGGCCCGTTGTCGTGCACTAGTTCCCGTTCGAGTCTAGCTCAAA
This sequence comes from Viscum album, assembly GCA_963277665.1. Lineage (NCBI taxonomy): Eukaryota > Viridiplantae > Streptophyta > Magnoliopsida > Santalales > Viscaceae > Viscum > Viscum album. Next base: position 1,739,897,070 of record OY728160.1, read on the forward strand.
GCGGTGTTTTAGGGTTTTACCCCTAGGTACATCTGTGCCAGAGCCGCCTCTACCTGCTCATATCCAGACAGGGATGTATTGCTCGGAAAACTCATAACATCTCTATAATACCAAAATTCTAGGAAGTTCTTCTATACTAATCCTCAAAGTCTATCTTTGGGCTATGTGCTCTAATCAGAGTTTATCTAAATCTAGCTTCCAAGGTTAGTACTAAACTGCCTCTGATACCAACTGTAACGCCCCGACCCCAGCTACCCAGAGTCGGTGCATTACTTCGTAACATTGGCATGATCACAAAAGATCAAGTCTCGAAAGACCGATTAGTTTAGTAGCCTTGGAAACACTAGATACATTCATAAGTCTTACATTACATCATAAAGTGAAAAACTAATAACAAAGTCTTCATAGTCCACACTCATATCCTCTTCTGACTATCCCTGCAGGTCATTCATAAAATACTTTTCACATCCTGGAAAATATTAAAACATTGAAAGGGGTGAGCTCAGATGCTCAGTAAGGATAACAATATTGCGGAAGCTTTCATAAATAAACATAAAAATTTAAGGCAATGTATAACTAAAACAAAAGCCTTTTAAACTTGAACATAAACATAATATGGAAAAAGTAAAATGAGATAATGCCATTCACTTCTTCACATGGATATTCTACTGGTCGAATAATCACATGCAATATCAATAACCACTTTCATAATGATGGAATGCATAATGCCAGACTATCATAACCACGTAGTCAAGGCCTCGTGCCAAGACCACAAATAAGATTTTGTCAAGGCCTCATACCAAGACACTAATTTGTCTCATGAGACCTGCCGATGCATCGAGGAGCTATAGCGGGCTCCACCCGTCACTTATTAAGTCCAATGCATTCCTCATATGAATAGGTTTAAACATATCATAAACCATAACATAATCGTATCACATAAAACATGCATAAAGGAAACATAACATTTCCACATTTCAATCACAAGATATCAATACAACACATTGATATAAAAATTCTTTCAAAACCATTTTCAATACCAAAATAAAAGAAAGTTAAAACTTTGTATTTATTTTTCATTAAAAAAAATGATGGCTTGTAGAGGAAGCCGAAACTCAAATAATGGTCACGGCGGTGGGGAAGTCGTTGTCGCCGCATAAGTACAGAAAGAAAAACATTCCTTTTTTGTCGTTTAGTAAAACTCTTCGTATGAAAAAGATTCCATTTGAATAAACGTAAAAGTCAAAGGGGTTTATACCCCGTATAAAAGAAAGTTGTGTATAAAACCAAATATGCCTCAATGGGAGGGGATTGGGACGAAGTCCTTAAAAAGATCATTTTTAAATAAAATATATCTATTATGTGTATTCACTATATTTACACATAAAGAAAGTATAAATACAATATACGACATAATAATATCATGACATAATTTGAAAGTAGGAGATTAACCCAAAGAATAGAAATTGGGTTAAGAAGTTCCTTTACCTTGTGTCCGACTTGACTCAACCGTTCTTTAACCTCCTGAATAATAAACTAGAGTTAATATCTATCTTATTAAGAACCATTTTAAATTTCATTATCCTTTTTATATCACTTATTACAATGTTATGAGCATTATGTAATTATTTAAGTTAATAACGGTTGTTTTGTCGATCTTTGGTAACTTGAGTCAACAATAAACTTCTTATAATTACAAGTTGTTCATGTGGTAGAATATACATTATATCCAGAATTATATTCATGATTTATATGTCATATATATCTTATATATCCAGTATATACATTCATTTATAATATTACGTAACATTTATAGGTATGAAATGAAATGCACCGTTCATGGAGACGGTAAGCCGTACGTACGCATGAACGCTACTTTCATTTCAATTTCATATTTAATGGAACTAAATCATAATGATATAAATGTATAATATAATTCCAGTATAATATAGTGTATAATACCATTTTCTTCATCCTTTATACATCCCACATATGGCATTAACGATTCAAATCACTTTGAGGGGGCGGTAGTCCGCACTTCCTAAAATGAAATTATCGCGTTTTACCCATAATGGAAATCATAAAGTATGCCATAATTGAGAAATACAGAAGCATAAGTAAAAAATAAACATATTATATATCATATATAAAAATAGTGACATCTTAATGGCCACCTTTGAAGGTGTTATATGAGTGTTGAACAATCATCGTTTCGTGAGGCAGAAATTCGCCATCCACAGAAACCGTATGTTCTTTAACCATTAGATGTAGGTGTGTATAAGTGTAGCTCGAATACTTATTATAACAACATACTAGTATATTGAGGATACTGGTGTTGTTACAAAAGAAATGAATAAAAAGAGTTTAGGGGGTTGGAGAAGAAAAATAAAACAAAACAACATTAGAAAAGACATTACCTCAAAATCGGGTAACTCTTTTTGATTTGAGCCAAAGGCTTCCTTGGGAAGAGTTATGCACAAAGTAAGGCTTCTAGGAGTAAGAGGGGGAAGTTGGGAGAGTATTTGGTCAGAGGTTGGCCGAGCCAAATGGCTTGAAAGTGTAAATGAGGTGGGAGAGGTGGGGGCCTTTTATAAGTGGAGAGGAGGGGCACTTTTGGAATGATTTAAATGTTACATTATTTCACAATGCTTTTCGGATTCTAAAGGTCCCACACTTATATAATTCTAGGATAAGGTGATAAGGTTTCGAAATCTTCTCATCCAATAGGCTTTTGACAAGTGTAAGCCTTGGATTTTTCATTATCTTCTCATTTTATTTAAATCGTTAAATAATGAGGTCATCGCTGCATCATAATGATGTCATAAATAATTTAATTTATTTAATGTCTAAAAATTATAAAAAAATACTATGATATAGGAAATCTTTTTAGCTTTCTAATGAATATTTATAGTCAAAATTTGTACCTGTTTAACCCCACTTAAAAACTATTTTAGTAAAATAACTCATGTTTGTGTCAATTTAATTTTAACATTAAATAAATATATATTAATGTCATTTTCCAACTAAAGTGGCTCCATGGGGTCCCCAAGTTGACCCATGGGTTTTCTTTGTCGGCCATGACTCATCCAATAGGAGTAGGACAAGTTTCATGCTCATCGCATATTATTAAAACATTATTTGTACCTTACACTACACTAATTACCTCTAATCGCGATTAAGAACTTAAAAGTTACTATTCACCAAAAACTTATTTTAATCTCATTGAACCACATTTTACTTCTTAATGACAACCATATATGTCGGATTTTTGAAAATCAAATCACAGAAGTGGTAATATTTCATTTAAACGAAAAATCAGTTATTTAACTACCACTTAGTGGTTGCACTATTCATCAAAAATTGAAGTTTTTTAGAACAAGGCCAAAATTTCACCCTAAGCTATAATTGATATTCTGAATTCAAAAATGATGTATATTTTACAAAATTCCAAACATATAAGTTTCATTAATTAATTTTATAATTAATTCCCGCTGTTACGACAAATAGCGTGTTTTTAAGAAACAATTTATATCAAAAGATTGGCAGTTGTTTATGTCCAATTTCGATGTTAAATTAATTCTAATGACCACCATTGGATAAAATGGTAAAAATATATTCTAATTATACCTTAAAACCCCTAAATGTTATAATTTATCACAATAAATTATTTTGATTAAAAAAGTTGTTTTAAAGTATTTTTCACTATTCATAAAAAATTAGAAGTTCTCAGAAAAATACCAAAAATTCAACATAGGCTAATTTCGATATTCCGAATCCAAAAATGAAGTCCATTTTGAAATATAAAATTTCTATAATTTTTAAAAGTTGTTATTACTATTCATAACGGCTACTTTGATTAGTCGCAGTGTTTTAGAACTCGAAGTTGCGTACAATGCAAGCTATTGCATTATTGAATGAGAAGCGTATCGTGGAAGCTCGGGGTGTTACACATAACCCCTTAAAACAGCCGCATAAGAGCTAAGGGTATGGTGTGCGATGGTGACAGACTCTTGGGTGGCTTAGATAACATCGCTCGAGTGGTAATTTCTATCAACTTCCACATTTCCCGTAGATGGTCCCGTTCGAGCTTGACATGATGGAGCTCAACTTGGGATTGGTCAGGAGAAAAGCCCACAGATGCCACCTCTTTTCTGAGCTCTGAAAATTGGCTTCGTATGGGGAAATTCTAATGGATGAGGCCATCACTTCTTTTGTCTGAGTAAATTGGATTTGTTAAAGTCCTATATTTATACTAATCATGTGATCACTGTTCAACGACTATATTAGCAATGGTCAAAATTCTTTACATAAAACCAAGGAAGTTGACATCTTATAAAAATATTTTTCATAAAGAGACATTTAACTAGATCACGAGGGATTTTCCATTAATGAACCTTTGGGTCGTTACAATATTCCCCCTTAAGAAATTTCACCCTCAAAATTTTCCTTTTCCCACACTAAAACCTATGTGGGTAACTTAGATTCATCATTTCCTCTGATTCCCAAGTCACTTATTCAAACTTGTGGTTTCGCCACAACACCTTGTCGATGGGCATTGTCTTATTTCATAGAACTTTTTCTCTACGATCTAAGATCTTCACTGGTTGCTCCTCATAAGAAATATCATCTTCTTATTGTACCACCTCAGAAGAGAGTAAATTTTAAGGGTCCGGTATGTACTTACTTAAGATGGATACATGAAAGACATCATGTACTGTGGCCATGGAAGGTGGAAGTACATGTCAATAGGCCACAACCCCAACATGATCAAGAATCTCGAAGGGGCCGATGTACCTTGGACTTAACTTCCCTTTCCTTCCAAACCTCCTGACCTTCTTCCACCGAGATATGCGTAGAAACACCATGTCTCCAACTTTAAACTCAAGGTCTCGTTGACGACTATCTGCATAACTCTTATGTTGACTCTGAGGTGCCTTGATATGCTGCTGAATGGTTTTTACCTTCTCCACCATTTCCTGGACCATTTTTGGCCCAATCAGCTTACGTGCACTGACCTCATCCCAACATGTCGGTGTTCTACACCTTTTCCCATATAGGGCTTCATATTGTGCCATTTGGATACTTGAGTGGAAACTATTGTTATAAGAGAACTCAACCAGAGGAAGATGTTGATCCCATCCTACTTTAAATTCCATTGAGCAGGCTGTCAACATGTCCTCAAGTGTTTGGATAGTCTTCTCGGATTGGCCATCAGTTTTAGGATGATAGGTCATACTGAAGTTTAGTTTAGTATTCAGAGCATGTTGAAGACTCTTCCAAAACTTAGAGGTGAATCTTGGATCTCGGTCAGACACAATAGATAGTGGTACTCCTTACAGCCTTACCACTTCCCTGATATATATCCGTGCTATTTTATCCAAAGAGAAATCCTCTCGAATAGTAATGAAGTGTGCAGTCTTTGTAAGACGATCCACAACAACCCAGATTGCATTGTTTCCTTTGGATTTCCTCATAAGTCCAGTGACAAAGTCCATGGTGATGTTCTCCCATTTCCATTCCAGTATGGGCAATGGTTGCATCATCCCCTTAGACTTCTTCCTCTCTGCCTTCACTTACTGACACACTTGGCACTTTGAGGTATATTCAGCGATCTCCTTCTTCATATTATCCCACCAAAAGTTTTATCGGAGATCTCAATACATCTTTGTGCTCCCTGGGTGAATAGAGAAATTCGAACTATGTACGTTATCAAAAAGCTCTTTCTTCAGCTCCAGACATGATGGAACACATAGTATTTTCCCAAACCACACAATTCCTTCGTCATTAACATTAAACTCCGATGATTTCCACTTTTTGATAGCTTCCACTTTTTTCTTGAATTCCCACATCATCCTTTTGAGCATCCTTTAACCTTTCCAAAATATATGGTTGAGCAATCATTTGTGAAAGGATTTATGAGGTTCCCTTCTCTATGATTCTCGTGTCTATCTTCATCAAGTCTAAGAATATTGGATCCTTCTAAATTCTCATCATTGTTAGAATCACTGGATCCCTTCTACTTAGGGAATCTTCCACCTTGTTCGCTTTCCCCAGGTGGTAATGTATTGAACAGTCATAATCCTTGATGAGATCTATCCATCTTCTCTGGAGCATATTAAGCTCCTTTTATGTGAATATATATTTAAGACTCTTGTGGTTAGTATATTTCTCACATTTCTCTCCATATAGATAATGCCGCCAGATTTTCAAGGAAAAGATCACATCCGCCAACTCCAGATCATGCATTTGATTGTTTCGCTCATGGATTTTCAACTGCCTTGAGGCATAGGATATCACTTTATCATTCTGCATTAGCACACAGCCTAAGACATTTTTTGAAGCATCACTGAATACCACAAAAAGTTCCCCACATATGGGTAAAGTGAGCACAAGCATAGTGATAATACTCCTTTTCAAATACTTGAAGCTTTCTTCGAATTCATCACTCCATGAAAACTTTACTCCCTTCTAAGTTAGCTTGGTAAGAGGGTTGTACAATCGTGAGAAATTCCTCACAAATCGTCGATAATATCCAGCTAACCCAAGAAGCTACGGATATCCGTTACCGATGTTGGCCTTGGCCATCCCTCAATTGCATTTGTTTTAGAGGGGTCTATAGATATCTCATTGCTTGTGATGATATGGCCCAAGAATGAGACCTCCTTTAACCAGAACTCACACTTTATGTACTTTTCATAGATCTTCTCCTTGCGCAAAGTCTCTAGTATAGTTCTTAAATGCTCATCATGATCCTCCTTGGTTTTGGAGTATATTAGAATGTCATCTATAAATACTACCACAAATTTGTCAAGATAATCTCTGAAGACTCTATTAATCAAGTCCATGAAGATTGTTGGAGCATTAGTGAGTCTGAAAGGCATTACTATGAATTCATAGTGCCCGTGTCTTGTGCGAAAAGCAGTATTGGGAATATCTTCCTTCTTCACACTTACTTGATAATATCCCGACCGTATGTCCACCTTGGAGAAGTATTATGCTCTACGTAGCTGATCGAACAAGTCATAAATTCGTGGGAGAGGATACTTGTTCTTTATCGTGATTTTTTTTGAGTTCATGATAATCGATGCAAATCCGCATTGACCCATCCTTCTTCTTGACGAAGAGGACTGGTGCACCCCATGGTGAAGCACTTGGGTGTATAAACCATTTATCCAAATTCTCCTGTAGTTGTTTCTTCAGCTCTTAAAGCTCAACAACAACCATTCTATATGGAGTCTTGGATATTGGTAGCGCCCAAGTTATAAGTTCAATTGAGAACTCAACATCTCCTCTACGAGGAAGACCAGACAGTTCATCGGGAAACACTTCCGTGAATTCCCTCACAATAGGAATTTCTTCAAGGATGGTTTCTTCCTTAGACTCAATCATCTGAGCCAGATACCTGTGCTCATAGGGCAGTAATATCCATGCTTGAGATGATGGAGCTAAAGGAGATTCATCTTCCTCCTGACACTTGTAAATAATCGAGGGTCGATTCTCCATATGGAGTGTGATTTCCCTCTCCTGAAAATTTATGTTGGCTCTATATAAGGAAAGACACCCCATGCCAAGAATTGCATCAAATTCCACCAGAGGGAGTATGAAGAGGTTATCTGGGAAATTAAATCCACAGATTATAGCAGGGGAGGACTTATACTCATGGGATTCAATGATTTCCCAATTTTTCGTACTCATCGACATCTTCACTTCTATGATTTGTGGTGGTGCTGGGTTTGTTCTACTAAACATTAGAGATATAAAATAATGCGTAGAACCTTAATCAAAAAGTAAGTTCGCTATTCTTGAATGAATAACTAGCGTACCTATCACCACTTCGTTGTCGGGGTTCACTTCTGCAGAAGTGATGGCAAAAGCTCTTCCTTGCAATCATGGAGGTTGTTGGCTGCCTCCGAAAACCCTTGGATTAGGGAAATAATTTGAAAAATGACCCGGTGCATTGAATTTATAGCATTGAACAACGCATTGAGGTTCGAACGGAGTGTTCCTCTCCTCTGTCGTAGTTGTAGGTCTTTCTTGCCGACAGTTAACAGCTAGGTGCCCTTCCCTTCCACACCAGAAGCATTTCCTCGTCCCCTTAAGACAATTTCCAGGGTGCTTATTTCCGCACTTTTGGAAAGTGGGGTGATGGATCTTCTTAGCACCATTGGATTTATCCATCGGACCACCATCATTGAAGTACACCTTACGCTTCTTATCCCCTTGATACCCATGTGATTCCCCAATCTCCATTTTGACCTTGAGGGCACATCAGACAATTTCCTCATAGATGTTGATGTCACGGATCGCTAATGATTTCCGCATGCTAGGCTTTATCCCACCAAAGAAGCGGTCAACTTTGCATTCGGGGGTAACGACAAAGCCGTAAGCATATCGTGCAAACCTTTTGAAGTTTGCCTCATATGATCCAATAGATTCTTCATCTTTTTGCTTGAGGTAAAGGAAGTCCCTTTCCATATTAGGCGAGAGGGTGCGTGGAAAATATTTATCGAAAAACATCTTTCAGAAATCCTTCCATTCCAACGCCTTGATCTCCTCCTCAGGCTTTGTATTTTTGATCAACGTCCACCATTGATCAGCTTCACCCTCCATACGATAAGGTTCCAGGAGAACCTTCTCTTGTTCAGAACATTTAAGTATAGAGAAGATCATTTCAAAAGGAGTTGATCCATTGTTCAGCGATCATGGGATCAGATGATCCACTAAAAGTAGGAGGCCTTTGTCTCATGAAGCTCTCAATAAACACTTGTTATTTATTGGGGGGGGGGGGGTTGAACGTTACACTTGACCCATGTTTCTATTCAAAAAATGAGTTAGCTAAGAGAGAAGCGTGACAATGTTTGTGATTCCCGCTCCCATTAGTACAGTCATCACACTGATCTTCACAACGGTTGTCAGCTCGAGTCCTCCTATTTCCAGCCATTGGCTGGAATAAAAGGAAAGTTAGGGGTAACACATAAAGGATAATCCAATGAAAAAAGTTGATGAATCATAAATAAACTTTTATTTCCATAACTCATGAGTCTATAGGCTTCAATCTAGGCATTTCATGATCTACTTTCTAACATATATTTTAGGGGAATTTTTTTTATTCCCTTAATAAGGGTTCATACTAAGATTTTGAATTTATCAAAACATATCACCCGGGAGTGTCGTAACCAAATCTGCAGCAAGGCCCGTTGTTGTGTACCAGTTCCCGTTCGAGTCTAGCTCAAAGCGGTGTTTTCGGGTTTTACCCCTAGGATACATCTGTGCCAGAGCTGCCTCTACCTGCTCGTATCCAGACATGGATGTATTTATTTGATAAACCACTTACTCAGTACTTACCAAAACTTAGGGATGTTTTTATTATACTTAGTCTTGTATCTAAGGCTTTACTGGGGTTTCCTAATCCCAAAAATAACTAAACCTATCATCTGATACCAACTATGAAAACCCTGATTTTATTACAAACTTAATCATGATTTATTACATAAAACTTCACTTGAAAGAACAAAGAGGATTGAGAGGTTTAGTGTCTTTAGGGCTTAGTATCATTACATAAAAACTTAAAACATGAAATACAACATCTTTATTGAAAACTTCCTTCACATGACCACTACATTCCCTCGTACTTAGCATTGCATGGGATAACCTGAGGACATGCATAAGAAAAGGGTGATCTATAAAGCCCAGTAAGGGAGTACACATGGAATAACATGAGGAGTACAATACATGTTAGACAATAGGAATATCAATATAGCATAAATGAAACATGAACATAAAGTCATGATAATTCAGGATAATCATAACATGGAAATGTGGCAACAACACTTAACATGGAATTAGCATGACCTAATGCTCATTGCACATGGAGCATGAGTAAATCCTCATTGCACATAAAGCACGAGTAAACCATTTTTTCACTTGAATTAGCATGAGTCAACACTCATTTCACTTGACATATCATGATACTATACTTTACCCAATGCATTGGAGCGCTATAAGGTCTCACCCTTCTTATACATTTCATTTCATGCATAAGTGTGCCACATGGATCATAAAACATGGATTCATAAAACACAATCATTTATTCCATGGTAAAGGAATGTGGAATTCTTACAGAAAACATTATAATCAGTATGTAAATGTTCATAAAGGTTAATACCCTTGATGGAGAAATGTGCATTGTTTTCACTACACAATGACATTGGCTTAGAAAATCGGTGCAATTTCGGCAGCGTAACGACGTGACATAAAAATTCATAAAAATGGTTGATGAGAGAGAAAGGGGTTCCTCATCATATTTACATGTAATGGAAATTAAGGAGGTCATATATATACATGTCCCAAAAATTGAAATGGAATTTATATTCATGATACAAAAGTATTGCTTGAATTTAAAAGAGGAGAGAGAAGTTCCTTTCGGAATTTCGTCTTAGTAACAGGTGTACATGGGAGACATTTAATGAGAGAAAAAGGGTATACCATCAATCAAACATAAAGAGGGAATTATGAGGGAGGTGTGAAACCATGCCCCAATATTCATAATTGAAATTAAAAGGGCAAAACAACTTAAAAAAATTGGACAAAAATGAGAACGGGAGAAAAAACCATTACTTAGAAGTGTGCTTCCAAAGTCTAGAGAGAGGCTTCTGAGATGATTTTTGGGAGCTTGAGGCACCTTGGGAGGATTCTAGAGAGAGTGGGTCATAGTTTTTACGAACTTCAAAGGCTTTGAGTGGGGAGGAAGTTGGAGCTTGGGTGGGTTTATGTAGGAAAGTTGAGGGAATTCTTTATTATTTAGGTTCGGGACCCCTTACATTAAATTAATCCAAGCCACGAACCATCCCATGGTTTTTTCCAATGGTTTTTGGAAAAGGGAAGAGGAAAAAAATATTTTATAAGGCCAAAGTACGAACTTCTTAAAATATTAGGGTTGCTTATGTGGAGGTGAGTCACACTCCCATGGAAATTAATTTAAGAAGACAAGGTGTTTAATAAGTCTCGAGGGGTCCATTAATGCTTTGAAAAGTAAGTAAAACAAACCCAAAATAACATTATTTTAATGATAAAACATATATTGGCCGAAAATAAATATTATAGTATTTTATTACATCACTATTGGGTCATTATGATGTCATAAAACACATTATATATTTAAAGGATATTTAATTTTTACCCAAAAATATTACTGTCTCAGAAAATTATGAAAAATTAACCGTTGGATAATTTCAACGTCTTGATTCCAAAAATAACATTTATTTTATCTAAATAATTTTTTAAATATGTTAATTTTCACTTTTAAAATAAAAACCTCTATTTATCGAAAATTCACGGGTTTTGACAAAAATGGCATTCAAACCTTAATAAAAATTATAATTGCATTCATAAAATTATAAGATCATTTATATCTAACAAAACATAATTTAATAATAATAATAATATTTTATTAAAGTAATATTTAATTCAAAAATCCATTAATTTAATAAAATATAATTCTTAATTAAATAATAACTAAAAACACTATTTGTACTTTAAAAACATTTTACAATGTATCAATAAGGACTAGAAATTATATTCATTATTATATACAAAAATAATGTGCATGAACATAGTACTTTTTATTTGTTACATAACCCCTGAAAACATCCACATAAGACCTAAGGGTAAGGTGTGCGATGGTGACAGACTCTTGGGGTGGCTCGGATAACATCGCTCGAGTGGTAATTTCTATCAACTTCCACTTTTCCCGTAGACTGTCCCGTTCGAGCTTGACATGATGGACCTCTGCTTGGGCTTGGTCAAGAGCGAAGCCCAAGGATGCCACCTCTTTTCCGAGCTCTGAAAAATGGGCTTCGTATGAGGAAATTCTACTGGATGAGCCCATCGCTTCTTTTGTCTGAGTAAACTGGATTTGTTAAAGTCCGATATTTATACTAATCATGTGATCACTGTTCAACTGCTATATTAGCAATGGTCCAAATTCTTAACATAAAACCAAAGAAGTTGACATCTTATAAAAATATTTTGCATAAAGAGACATTTAACTAGATCATGTGGGATTTTCCATTAATGAAATTTTGGGTCATTACATTGATAGTATCATTAGATAGGGTGGTCAAGAAGAAGAAGAAGGGTTTGTGTGTGCAATGATAATTGGAGAATTCATGCATGATGAACATGCATGCATATGCATGAGTTGAGACACCCAAGTGTCCTGGAACAAGATGAATTGTGGGAAACACTAATTTGGGCTTGAATAAGACCCATGCATACACATAAAATTGAATGAATTAAATGAAATAAGTGTGTGAGTCCTAAGACCCAAAAGAAGAAGAGAAAGGGAAGAATAGAAAGAGAGATGGGGTAAAGAGAAGAGATTGTGTGTGTGCTCAAAGTGTTACACCCAATGGGGTTCACACACAAGAATGCAAAGAATAATTGTGCATGCATGCATTCATGCACATGAACATGTAAAAGAAAGGATTAAAAGTATGTGTGTATATTGAGAAAAGAAGAGAAGATAGTGCATGTTCAAAAGTAAGAGACTCATTCATGCAATCATGCATAATCACATCCACGTGTATCAATTTAGATGATGCCAAGTGAGCTGATATTCAGTGTTTGAATAATCACATTGGTGTATGTGATTCTTTCCAAGAAAACAAATTGAAGGTTTAGTGTATTATTCTATTTCACTAAACAGTAAGAATTTGAGATACCCAGGAAATCCATGCATGAAGTGACAGAGAAATGAGACTGGAGACAGAATGAATTAAAGAAAAACTTTTATCTGAGTGTTCAGTAATTGAGAATCCAAGTAGATAGGGAGTATATATATTGTGAAAGTTCATTCTTGAATATTATATTTTTGAAGAAGTTTTTTGCACCACTGGCACACATCTCAGTGAGCCCAGGTCTTCATCAGAATAAGAAATAATTTCTTGAACATTGTTGAGACTAAGAACTGATCAACTCAAGAGATCAGAAATATTGAGAAAGGCCAACATACCTTACCAAATGTTGTTTAAGATCCTTGAAGAGATTCATAGGAAAGTTTGATTTATCAAGATTTCTGGAAGAGATCATAAGATCATATATAGTTAATCAAAGAAGAACTTAAATAAAGAATCTGCTTGTGTGACTCGAGAGCAAGAAGAACCCTGCGAGATTTCGGAAGGAGAATAAGACTTCAGTGAGAATCTGGTGCAGTCTTGTGAGACTCTGGTAACACTATGTGAAGCAGCATAAAAAACCTCATATGGGACTCAGGATAGATAAATTGTGACTCTGTATCGACCATTGTAATTGCTAACCAAATTATAGTGGAGAATCTGTGTTGGTGAGAATAACCAACACAATAAGGAGTAGGTCTTTTAACCGAATCTTGTAAATTCTTGTATTCAGTGCCTTTACATTTACAACATCATTTGAGGTATGTCTGAGAGACAGAAGAAGAGTTGATCAAGGATTTAACCAGCCATAGAGTTTTAATTGAAAAGACTCAATTTATAAATTGATTTAAAAGTGATCACTGATTCACCCCCTCCCCCTCTCACTGATTCACACTGATCTGGGCACTTTGCTATGGACTAAAATTGTATTGATATATGACATCATTGTATGTTTGTGATCTAATATCTCTTATAGTGGGAAATTCATGGATAGTGAGACTCACCAACCATGAAAATACGTTGGTTACAGATTAATGGGATGGACCTTTTAAAAATACCCCTGCTCATTTTCTCTTTATATTCTTCATAAATGAGTGATATTGAGTGAGTATATATGATTTATTCAAACCATAATTAGTTTAAAAGTTTAATCTAATTTTAAAGAAATTAAAAAAAACCGATCTAAAATTATTGACCCCCTTCGTAGTGGAGTAATTCATTCCTAGTCACTTCATTATCAATATCAACAATTAATTATCGCATGTCATCAACCTCACCATCCCCATCACCTACACATAATCACCATAACTAACACATAAACTATCACCTTTTTTCCCACATATTTAATAATTTCACCCCTAAGTGTAATAACCAATGACCATAAATTAGTATATGATTATATAGTAAAAATAACATTATAGTGATACAAATATAATAATAACTTTTATATAGTAAGAATAAAACATTTTTCATTTATGTTATCCACTTGGAATAACACACCACTCACACCACATCAATGTAAGAGAACGTCACATCCCCAAATTAACCATCACATAACATACCAAACAAGGTTTGAGAAATACCAAAAAATAACATCAATATTTTTAGAACCCTGGTTTTAATGATCACCTTTAATTAGTGAGATTTATGATTCATGATGTATTTTTACATATTAATAATCTTAGAGATATTTTGTTATGTATGACTCTCCATTGAGGTTGAGTCACCACCAAGGATTTATTATCACCAAGAATGTTTCACCATTAGAAAATGTGTCACTGTTGAGGAAAAATCAATGTCAATGTGGAAAAAATTAAATGTTTTGGAAATACTCATCGTCAATTATGAGTCACCGCACAAATGACAATTTTGTAAAGTATGGAATGAATCACCACTAGAGGAAAAATCAATGGTCAACTAGAAATTTGAGAAACTATTGAACACACATATCATTATACCTGAGTAATCATTGAGGAAACATTCCACTAGAATGGAAATTTGGTGTAGCGTTGAGTCACTATAAGATTCAATCACTTCCAAACTCAGTCACCACTACATAAAGTCACTGTCAAAAAATTTTCATAGTTATTGAAGACTCAATTCCATTATTAAATTTATTCATAATTAAATATTTCTAATGGATACTTTATCGAAATTAATGCTACTGATTATTTAATTATTGTTTCTAAATCTATTTATAGAGATGCATTAAATAATGTGTCAGTATAGAGTAAGAGGATGAAGGATATCTGAATGATTCTCTTTTTTAATAAATTTTACTATTAAAATATGAATCAGACTCCATCATAAAAAAATAGATGTAGAGGAACATAAAATAGATAAGAAAATACACATTTACACAGAGAGAAGGAGTTAAGAAATACAAGATAAAAGTAATATTTTAGTTACTTATATGGGGAATCATTATCAGTGATTGACTAAATAAGAACTGAAGTATACTAAACATCTAATATTATTTGAAAATAATAACAAATGATTTTACAACACTCTATTCTGCTGAATGTTTCAAAAACCCGACTAGAGCCACATTTTGAAGTACACAAAAAGAGTTCCAATCTACAAAGAATATCTTATAGAGAAACAAGATTAGTCTAAAAATTTTCCTAGCTCTAATTATTTATTTATTTTTACTTTACGAGAAGTATGTGTATACTCTATATTTTTATACACACACTGTATCCTTCTTTAAATAAGATGATACTTTGGTATCTTATCAAATATTTTTTACTCATTTTCCCCATGATAATAATGGATGAGGTTCTTGTGTGGAATGTTATCTTTTTTAATCCCATAATTATTTTGGAAGAGGTTCTTTATAGTAGGAATAATTGTTAACAGCTGTATACCCAATCCAGGTTGTGGATCAATGTTTATTTTATATAAAATGTTTGGTAGTAGGTTATTTACCAGTGGAGAGGAATAATTCTCATCTTGATAATAAAACCCTTTTATTAATTTCTACTCTATATTTTGTTTTTTTATCTCTAAGCATTAAAACAGAATTAGTTTTAAACTGAAAACAAAAACCACTATATTTATAGTCAACCATAGTTACTTTTTAAATAAATTTTTTACTATTATAATTGATATGAAAGGTTAATGAAACATTAAATGTTTTTAAAACAAGACTTAATCAGTATTTGATAATTCCTTTAAAAGGTAACGACTTATATCCCTAAACTCTTCTGGTTAAATAGCCTATATTAAAATAATTGGGGATTTTTATTATAACCTATTTTTAAAAGAATTTTTTATTAGGTACTTAATTCAACCCCAATTGAGATACTCTCTATGAATTTTTTTTGTATAAATGGTGATTATATTAGGTATAAAAGATTTCAAAACAAATTTCAACTATGATTTTAGTTGTGATTTAATGATCATAAATTCTTTTTAGTTCTAAATCTAATTCCTTAAAATGGATAATTTAAAAGAAGGCACTAATACTGAAAAAATACCTTTATTCAATAAAAATAGTTATCATCAGTTGATGATAAAAAAGAAAATTTTTATAGAGATTATGGATATTGAAATTTGGTTTTTTATAGAAGATAATTATGAATTACTTGAGTCACATGGGCTATGGATACTACACATTCTTATAATAATAATTGAAAAAAATGAATGGATTTTTTATGATTTAGGAGATGATGAATTCAATAGATTTTTTTTAAAAAAAAATTTATTTTCGAATATGTGATACATTAGCTATTTCATATGATGGAACCACCAATATCAAGGTGATGAGACTAGACACTAATAATATTAAAAAAATTCCTTAAATATGAATCCTAATGAACTAATTTCTCACATCTATCTTATGTTGAATGAAATTGTGAACACCTTGAGGTCTTTGGGAAATCAAATTTCAGAAAAAGATCCGATTATGAGACTACAAAGATGCCTTCCTGAATGATGGAGAGAGAATTTAGTGTTAATCAGACAATCCTATGATAATAGAAAAAATCCAGTTAAATAATAAATTTGAAAACTGATAATGTATGAAGAAGATCATAAATTAAACAGAGAAGCGGATGCTGAGACAAAAATAAATTCTATATAATTCAAGTATACTACATCCAAAAAAGGAAATGTAAATGATATAGTCTAAATGTTCTATTGATTATGAATCACAACCAAACAATGGTGAAAATATTCCTCATCTAGAAAGAAGATTCAAAAAGTTATATAGGAAGAATAATTTTTTCATAAAACCTAGTTACAGAGTAATGTATGAAAAAAGGAACATGGATGAAATATTGGAAAAAAGATGATAATACAAAGGAGATAACCTACTGTGAATGCTGGTGAAAAGGAGATTTTATGGTAGAAAGTATAAAATTGGAGGTAAAAAAATAAATATGAGGGAATGGATAGAAAATTAAAAAAATACATGAAATAAACTTGGAGTTTCTCTAAAGATAAATCCAGTGACTCACCATCTACTCCAAAAGAGAATTTTGATATATACGACATGTGCTTCTTGAATAAAGTCTCTAATATATGTTATTAATTATGAGTTTTTTGAAAATTAAAAAAATAATAATGATATGAATAAAAAATAAATGTATGAATATGAAAGAATTATTGAGGAATATTTTATTAAACATTGGGATAAATATAAAGTTTCGAAGAAAAATATGTTATATCTCCTAGTAATAAATCAAACCTTGCTATAGAGAAAGAGAATAATTCTCAGTTGTTAAATGAGAATACTGAACATAAATTGTATAATGAGAAATAGAAGGGGTATTTTTATTTTTTTCCAATGGAAGAATAAAAAACTCAAATTCTAAGTAAACATATTTCTCCAAAAACCATTACATATCTAGGATACTAACCAGGATAGAGATTAATAGTTAAGATAACATTTTTACCTCAACCTAAATGTGAAATATATATATCTAGTTAGATTTATAATAAGAAAAATAATTTTTTTTTTCAAATAATTTACATCCAATTTATAAGAAACCTATTAAACAAATGTCTGTTCCAAAATATTGGAAAATTGACACATATGTAGCAATCAAAATCTAGGTACTAAAACCATTTATTTTATAAATATATTTTTTTGTAAATATACATGAATAATTCCTTTAAAAATATATGGTACTTGTAAAATGGATGTTAAAGACATGTTACTAGAGACTACTCATGTCTTGATATCCTAATAATTGTTGTTGATGGTCATGTAACCATTGGTGACAATGAAAAAGGAAAAATCATTGATCTTTGACAAATTGGCAACGCTAACTCAATTTTAATTTCCAATGTAATATTTGGTGTTGTTTTAAAGTATAATTATATTAGAATCTCAAAATTATGTGATGATGGTTTTCATGTTAAATTTGAAAATAATTCATGAAATGTTTTTACTCTAAATGCAATTTATTTTTTACTACTTTAAAGATTGAGTTTTTTTATGTTTTTGGACTTAATTCACTAATTTCAAAAAAAAAAATCTTTTTTGAGTGCCTTTCATAAAGAATCATGACTTTGGCATAGGATACCGAGAAACTGTAATATCCAATCACTTAGGAAGATTACTAGGAAAGGGTTAGTAATGGATTTAACAAAACTTGAGTTCAAAAATGACAAAGTTCCTAACCCCTATTATAAAGAGAAATAACATAAGATTTATTTTAAATCAAATATTGAAGTTTCAACTACCAAACCTCTTTGGTTGGTTCATATAGATTTATTTGGACCATCTAGAGTTTCGTGTCTAACCAAGAAGAACTATGTTTATGTACTAGTTAATGATTTTATAGTTTTATATGGGCTCTATTTTTATTTCACAACAGTGAAGCTTATACTTATTTTAAAAATTATAATTGATTTTTATTAAACTTATGTGGACTCAGAATTAATAACTTAAGAAGTGACCATGGTAGTTAGTTTGAAAATCAAGATATTGCTATTTTTACTAAAAAATAGATATAGTCAAAAGTTCTCTGCTCTGAGGACCCCTCCGAATAATGGATTCATAGAAATAAGGAATATAACACATCGATTGATTGCCCGAACTATGATAAATGAATATAAATTACCTTTCTACTTGTGGGAGGATGTTATGAAAAGAACGTGTTATATAATCAATAGAGTTTTAATTAGACTATTCTATAAGAATAACCCTTATGAACTTTGTAATATTAATAAGACTATGTTTAATTAATTTAGTGTTTTTTGATGAAAAGTGTTTATTCTTAACACCAAGGATGTCATTGAAAACTTTTCCTTCAAAACTGGTGAAGTAGTTTTCCTTAGTTATTCAATTTCCTGTAAATCTTATAGATTATTTTAAAGAAATGACCAATACTATGTAATAGTCTATTAATGTAATATTTGATGAGATATATCCACATGTTGCTGATACCTCTTCATATATACTTAAGGATGATTTATCATCTTTAAACATAAATTCTAAACCTTTTGTTTCTACTGCAATGAAAGAAGAAAAATCTACTTGTTCAGATGAAGTTCTAGATCTTGAACGTGAACCTATAAACAATATGGAAGTGACTAGCCCCTATATTTCTTGAACTGTTAAGACACTTATGTACCATCCTTTAGATACTGTTGTAGGGGACCTAGATAAAGGTACATAGACTAGATCCTCTCTAAGAAACCAAGTTGAACATTAAGAATTATTGTCATAGATTGAACCTAAAAACATCAATGATGCAATTAATGATGAATTATGGGTAATGGTATTGAAAACTAAATAAATATATTAGAAATAAATAATTTATGGGAACTTGTTTATAGACCCATGTAAACCATAACTATAGGTACTAAATGGGTGATTAGAAACAAGGTTGATGAATCTTACACTACAGTAAGAAATAATTCTAGACATGTAACAAAAGGGTATAGTCATGAATAAAGAATAAACTATATGGATACCTTTTAATATGAATCTAGAAACGATTCCATTATAATACTTCTAGTCTATATAGCTCATCTAGATTTTAAAATGTTTGAAATTGATATTAAAAGTGATTTCTTTAATGGGTATATTGTAGAGGATATTTTTGTTGACCCCCCCCCCCAGTTTTAAAAATCTCCATTTCAAAAATCATGTTTTTAAATTAAAAAAAGATTTATATTGTTTGAAGCAGGCCTCTAGAGTTTGGTATGAAAAGATCAAAAAATTTATTATTTTGAAATGATTTTCTAAAGGAGTAGCTGATCCTACCCTTTTTTATAAAATTAATTTCAAAAGATGTTTTTCTTATAAAAATTTATATAGATGCTATTATTTTTTGATCTTCAAAAAAATCATTATATACTAATTTTTAAAAAACGATACAAAATGAATTTGAAATGAGTTTAACGGGTGAAGTAAAATTCATTCATGGTTACTAGATGTTTCAAAATACTGAATTACTTATTTTAAATCAATGTAAATATACAATATATCCTTTAAACCATTTTATTCTGGACAACACAAAGATTATTGATACACTTATGAGTACTACATGTAAGTTGGATCTTGAGGAAGCTGACAAATGAGTAGATTAAACCAGTTACAAAGGCATGATTGGAAGTCTTATCTATATAACTTTTAGATGACTAGATATTATGTATAATGTTTGTATGTGTGATCATTTTCAGTCAAACCCAAAATAGTCACACAAACTTATTATAAAAAAAAAATTTAAATACCTCAAATACTTTAATAATTATGGACTATTCTATCTAAGAGGAAAAACATGTGACATGGTTAGTCATTTGGATTCCAAATTTGGTGGTAGTAAGTTAGATAGAAAATGAACCTCTAGAACATGTCACATTTTAGGCAAGTATCTAGTTTCATGGTTTAGTATGAAAAAAATTATATTGCACTGTCAACTATTGAAGCTGAATATATAGCTACTGAAAACTGTTATACACAAATCTTGGGAAGGAAACACACATTACTACATTATGGATATAAATTATGAAGTATCCATACAAATTGTGACAACACATGTGCTATAAATATTTATAATAATAATCTAGTGTAACATTCTAAAACAATACATATTGATGCAAGACATCAATTTTTGAGAGATCATTTTCCAAAGGGAGATATCACTCTTGAATACCTTGGTAAATAACATCAACATGCTAATATATTCAATAATCCTTCCAATTATACGACAAATAATTACCTCAAACATGAGTTAGGTTTGATTAATTTCAGTTGAGATTAATTTTTTGGAACTCACCATTTTGATTTCTCACCGTCTTGATGTCTATCCCTTTTGATTTTTCACCATTGTTATTTCTCACCATTTCTATTTACCACCGTTTTTATTTTTCAACATTTCGATTTCTCACCTTTTTAAATTCACACAATTTGTTTGTGTCAGTATTGAAAACTTTTCTTTACTTTGTGTAATTTCATGTTGTTAGTTTTAAAAAACAATGTTTTAATTTAATTATGATTTATTTATTTATTTATTATTCTATTAAACTTTTATTTTGCTATTTTTATTTTATTTTTACGAATCCCTAAATCCAAAATTATTTTAATTTTATGATTTTTATAATTAAAATCCTCACCTTTATCACACCTTTTCCTCGATCCATGTTGTGCTCCTTTTAAACCTCGACATTTTTCTTCCTTCTTCTTCACCCAAACCTATTCATACAATCTACATGGCCAGAGTTAAATAACCTTCAGTTTCTTCCCAGACAAGTAACATCCTAAATGTAATAAGAAATGGGATTCTAGTCACACTACTACATTAGAGTCATTAAATCTCAAGATTAAAAATAGAATAATCATTCTAGAAAATTATTTCCAAGAAAAATGGATGATTTTGAGTAGGTATTTAGTTCTAAGATTTATAATGAACCACGGATTGGTGGAAAAATTCTCTCCCAAATTGAAACCATTCTATTATAGTATGGTGTGAATGTTTTATTATTATGTCAAGTACGTAATTGAGGAAAATTATGTCTATGTGAAAACTAGAATAAATGGAAAAATTATTTTTTTATTGATACAGTTGGTTGAATGCCTTGAAGTACCACATGAAGTATTAGAAAATGACTTGCATGGAACTATTCTAGTCGATAGTGATGATTTAATTTATTAGGATTCACTTGGTGAGTTGAATATAAATGAAATATTTCAATAAGAGTTTGCATCATATTTTAATGGTAAGTGAAGGAAGATTTTATTTTTCATCGAGTACATGATTTATCTATCAAAAGGTGATTTTCATTATGAAGATACGAAGATATATATCTATTGTGCCTTATGAAAATAATGGTGATGATAAATTTGTGTATATATTTGTTGACTCCCATGGTATAGATGAGTAAGTCTACCTCTAGATCAATTTTTTTTATATAACCTATGTTTACTTCATTAATTATAGAAGTTAAATGATTGGTTGGTAAAGATGGAGAATTTGTGGTGGATTGTGGTGGTTTTTTCATCAAAAGAATAATTTTCAGAATAATGAGGATAATTTGGGATCCAAGGAAAATGAAATTGGTATTTGATAATGAAAAATTATATATTGAATTCTTTCATGTAGACCATCCTTCAAGACTAAAAAACCTAGTTTATTAGGTTTTGGAACAACATGAAAATGTTGTATATTATGATTCTAATGAGGAGAAAGAGGATGCTATTAGTGGATATGAAGAGAAGTAATTCTTAGTAGATAAAGGAAGTGACCCTGAATTTTTACAAGAATCCCCTCCTATTACATATGGATCAATTAGTGCACCTAGGTCTCTCCCTGAAAGAGAAAAAAATGTAATGTAAGTATGTGATCAGGATAAAATATAATTTATAGAAGAATAATAGTTCATCATTAATTCCATGTGTTCTGAAGAAAATGAAAATGATGAAGATGAAGAGGAGAAGAATAATTTGATGAAATAAAGAAGGAAATATAGATGAAAGAAAGGATAATATTAGAAATGGGGATATTAATGGAGATGGAAGTGTTGGTGATGAAGATTCTAAACCATATGGTCCTAGAGGAAGAATTAGAGTTGAGGATCCAGAAATTACTCCACCACCCATTTCTTCTCCACATGAATCTAGCTCTAAATATGATAAATTATATGATTGGTTATGGATATAGATATATCTATTAGAGAAGAAAAAGAATCATCTGTTTTGGGGGAGAAATCCCCAAGTGTTGAGTGTCGAATGGTTTTTTCTACTATTGTTGGAGGTATTGTGCCTACAGATAAAGATCTAACAGTTTTAGATCAAGTTATTGATTAAAATACTATTTTCAAATAGTCAGCGGATGAGGAGATGAAAGTTGATATTGTACTAGAGAAATCACTTACTGAGCAGATGGATGTTGACCCTATTATTGTTTATAAACTAAGTGAATTATAGATATTTGTTAAGTCCTCAATTATTGTACCTAATGTGGTGGTTTCTACAGTTTTGGATCCTTCAATTATTGAGATTCTTGTTAAATATTTAGACTATTGGATAGAAACAATGTTTGAAGAATGGGAAAAGTTATTTGGGTGTCTACTAAAGAATGCTGGACTTGATCTAAAATAGATCCTAAGGGTTCTATAGTATTCCAAATTGATGCTAATGATGAGTTGAAAAGGTTTTATTCTGAGATAGTTAATACTTCTCATGTTCTTACAGTACTAGTGGATATGGTCACCAAGGGTGACTTGGATGCTTTTGGAGAAATTTTTTTATCTATGTTTAATGTGATGTTTAAAAATAAAACTTCTCTAAAAAAATGTGTTAATTGAATATGAAACAAGGTATTTATTTGCACTGGTGATACATCATATTCAACTGAAAGTGATGCACCACATTCAGGAAGTGGAGGTTGGGAATAGAATAATTTCTAGAAACCTAGAGTCTGTGAATTCTATCATGGAAGGGATGAAAAACACCTTTTCTATTTATGTTGATTAATTGCTTAAGAAATTGTAAAATTGTATGTTAGTGGATTATTAATATAATGCTCCACCTCTGGTTTTTGATGATGAGATTCTCAGATCATTTATCAAAGAAGATCTTAGAGATTCTTCAAGTAGTGTTTCAAGTGATGTTCTTAATTAAGATGAGGAGACTTAATGAAAAATCAGTTTTAATAGTGATCATGTACTAATATTGTTTAATGTTTATTTTAAAGAAATTAAAAATAATAGTGAAACTATAACAAATTCCATTAAGGATTATATATTATGGATTTTCACCATGTATTATTTGAATTCTCATTTTAAATTTCTTGATAAAAATATGAGGATGCCTCTAGTCACACATGAATTCAAGGAGAATTTCATTGAGTTAAAAGTGATGACTCCAGTGCTTTAGTATTTTATTTAAAATGAGAAATACTTTTTTAGTACTATGGAGAGAGGAAACAACATCATTATCGATTTCATAACTCTTATGACACTATCTCTTTAGGTTCATGGAACTAATGTTACAGATCCTGAGGACATAGTAGTTATAGAACATTTGACCTCTCATTATACTAATTAAGAGTATTTTAGGCTTGGTTTAAACAATTATACTCTTTCACCAATACCATATATTTTTTAACATTTTTGTCTCTCTCCAAGAGAGGTAGCTGAGAACCTATGACCCATCATTATCAGAGAGACTCCTACTCTCACTCGCCTTCCTACAGCTGTCCCTTGAGCTCCCTCAGATCCTATTGAAACTTCTAATTTGGATAAAGGGAAGGTAAAATCACATCCTGATCCCCCATCTCATCCTTCGAAGCATTAATCAATTTTGTTTTTTTTCCTTTTTGGGGATGTTGTTTTGTAACTTTGTGTTGAAACGTTTTGGGTGTACACCCAGTGACTCTTCTAATGAAAATTAACATATTATTATTATTATATTTATTTATATTTTATTTCTATTCATTTATATTTTTATTTATACTTTTCGATAATCTCAAATGTGATAGAGGTTTCTATGTAATTTATTTCTATTTTAGTATTCCTCTAATACTATATTGTTCCTATGATCTGTACTGATATGATTTGATATCTAATTTTTTCTTTTTATACTGTTTCATGTCTAATTATATTGAATACCATGTGTTCAATATTGAACACTAATTTCATATGTATGCAATGTGATGATTTACTATTGATGTCAATTATATAAAATGTCAAGATTTTTTGTCATAAAAATGGGGAGATTGTTGTCACCCTTGTTATAATGATCACCAAATCATGTTTATTATGTCATTAATGTGATTTATGTTTTGTAATAGAATTTTACATGATAAATTATCTTGTATAAATTTAGATATGTATGAATCACCATTGAGATTGAGACACTTCCATGGATGTCTCATCACTAAGAAATTCTCACTGTCAGACAATGTCTCACTACTGAGGAAAACTCACCATCAATGCTAACAACCCAAAATTGAAAAATGATAAAAATACTCTCCATTTTATATAAGTAACCACCAGAATGAATATTCGGTATTGTATGGAATTGGTTATTACTATAGGAAAACTCACAATTGGACAAAAAATATTACAACGAGTTGAACACAACTACCATCAGACCTGATTCACCGTTGTGGGGACCTTCTACCAAAATGGATATTTGGAAAAGTGTTGAGTCACCACAATCCTAACTCACCACTAGCTTGACTCAATACTATACTCATAAACTATCAGATTAATAAAATTCCAAATAATTGTCAACATTCTAAAAGACTCATCGCCATTATTATATTTATTTTGAATTAAATGTTTCTAACTAGTACTTTAACTAAATTAATTCCATTTATTATGTTAATTATTGTACATAATTCTATTTATAAAGATTCATAATAGGATGTTCCATCTATGAGTATGAGGATAAATGATATCTGGGTGATTTTGTTTATTGTTTCATGCTTCTATTCAATGATAAAGCATACTTTCAAGCAGAAATATAAGTTGATGCATAGAAAATACATAATAAAATACAGGCATACACATAAAGTGATAGTTAATCATTAAAAGATAAATGGAATATCTATGTTCCATCTAATAATAATATCTACCTGTGATCTTCTAAATAATATGTGATTCTTAATAAACGACTATTCTACTTCAATAGTTAGAAAAATAATAGTTTATGAAACTCTGTTTTGCTCCAAGTTTCAAAAACTCAACTCGGGGAACATTTTGAACTACACTCAAGGAGTCACAAGCTATAGATCATATCATACATAGAAAAAAATATATTTCAATATATTTTACATTCTCAATTTTGTTACTTATTTTCACATTATGATTAGTGTGTGTACACTGTGTCTTTCTACCAACACCTTTTCTTCCTCTTTAAACTATAAGATACATAGATATCTTCTCAAGTACTCTTTACTCATTACCATGATTATGGTGGAAGATGTCCATATGTTTATTATTATATTTTTTACTCCCCTGATTAATGTGGGAGAGGTGTTGTGTGGCATGTATAGTTTTTTTGACTGATGTATCCATAACCCATGTTGTAAATCAATTTTATTTTATATAAACTTCTTTTCAATAGGTGATTTCCATTTAAAGAGGAATAAGACTCAGCTTGAGACTGAAAATATTTTATTCATTTACACTATGTGTTTTTTGTTTCATTTCTATTATGTAAAAATGATTTTTTTTAAATACACAAAAATCCACTACTTTGAATGTTAACCATAATTAGTTTTATATAAGTTTTTATTTTGTAAACTATTTTCAAAGGATAAAGAAATATCATATATTTTTTTTAATGGGGACCTATAAAATATTTTAGAATTATTTTATAAGGTCAAGTATTATATTGATCAGATGATTTGGTTAACTGACCTATAATTAATTAATTGGGGGATTTTATTTTAACCAGTTTTTAGTGGAAATTTTATTGGGTGCTCAATTCACCCCTATGGAGATGCTCAGTCCAACAAAAAAATATCATATGATCTTTTGAAATGTAAAGTTTTCAATATATTCATCATGTATATCATAATTAGGTTCAAAAGATAATAGTATCAACAAATTCAAAAATCCACTACATACTTAGCCCAATGTCTACATATGTCAACATGTCGATATGTAACAAACTCCAACAAACCCTTACCAACCCTTACATGCTAAATAATAAACCATCATCTAATTACCTCATAAATATATCCTTAATTAATTATAAACATTTAAATTATAAATATTAAGTATCAAAACAGTCACCAATAACCATAAAAACATATTCATCATGGAATCATCTCATAAAATATAAAAAAAATATATTTTTTATACTATCTTTAACATTCCTTTTTATTATAAATTCATTTCATGAAACTGTAAAACATTCCCGATTTTATTTACCAAAAAATTATCATATTCTAAATTAATATTACACTCTATAACAATTTCCACATCCTACCATTTATTCCATCAATTATGTTTATTTTTACATTAATCTCAAGATGATCCTAAAAATTTCCAATCTTCATGTAAACAAAATGACATAAATTAAATTTACATGAATAATAAAAAAGTTGCATATCTAAAATTTCATGTCCTCACATAGAAAAATAAATAAACCAATATTTTATGAATCTTATATAGATGATCTAACAAATTTCTCCATCAACTAATACACATATCTTTAAAAACATGATAATTAAATAAGGATGAAGGAATTGAGAAAATAATACCTTAAATCACATTGATCCAATTGAATGAGTCAATGGAACACATATATTCCTCCAAGATAAATCAAGATCTAAAAATGGTCCACTATATTTTTCAAATTTTTACTGATTAAGAGTTAAGAATAAATGATAAGTGGGAGGGATTGTAAATTTTTAATTAGATTATGGTTAGACCAAACCCTGACATGGTTTCCTTAACTGTATTGAGGTTTTTATTAGACAAACCTAATCTAAAGAATATGGAATTCAAACAACACTTCCTTAATTGTTCCCCCTTAACATTTACCTTATTAACTCTATGTGTTTTGTATAAGGAACCAGCCTTAAAAATTAATTAATATTGAGATAAGTCAATAATTTTACTTTAATTCACATTGGGGATATTTTCTGGTATAGAGTTTTTGAGAATTATTATAACGACCCATACTTTACATACATTTTTAATACTTCGAAATTGAAGCACACTTATTACAACATATGACAAAACCACAAAGGACTGTATAGGTATAGTGTCTTTAGAAACTGGGAAACATAAACAACTGGTTCATAAATCTTCTACAGTGTCTCCCATTTATTTCATCATATCTAGGGTCCCTTTTAGCATATTCTACTTAATATCCATCTTCCTGACCTGGGGAAAAGAAAACATAAAAGGGTGAGCTCAAATGCTCAGCAAGGGCAAATAAAGGAAATAAAAATCATATCATATCTTTATGAAAATCAAAACCTGCAAAAGAGATCATAATATCTTAACATGGAATAAATCATAGAAGTGAAAATGAGATCCCCATAATCATAACATAAAACTTGAAACTTTGTGGCATGCACACATAATCATGGAAAATCATTTCTTGTTAGTCATGACTCATTGCCAAGACTATCTTAGTGGACAAAGTCCCTTTCTGAACCGAGTTCACTCCTCGTTTCAGTCCTGTATCACTGAACCGAAATAACCTTCCGTTCCAGCCATGTCTATCTCATGAGATATAAAATCATTACCCAATGCATTGGAGGGAGATATAGGTCCCACCCATCTTATAATGAATCCTTTCTTATGTGTGCCACATAATCATAAATCATACATCATCGTATAACACATGTAACAAAAATGGGATTCTTGAAACATCATGACATCATAAATCAATTCATATAAGATAAAAATAATTCCATCACAACATGATCAAATCAATTTAATAATAGGGATAAAAACAGAACCCTTTATTATCTTAGATGGAAAATAATTTTGATAAAACACTTGAACTCCATTCTTGAGGAAAATATCCTTTCTTCTTCAAAAACATTTTTCCTTTCATAACATGTCATACAACTTTAAAATAAAAGAAGTTGATTAAAAATAAACTTGAAAACTTGTAAAGGAAGCTTCTTGGAAATAATGTTTTAAAAATCCATTCATGCCGTATAAGTTAAAAAAACATTCTTCGTACTTTTGTCGGAAAAGTCAAAAAGTACCTCGTACGAAAAACGACAAAAGATTCCTTTCATATCTTTTACTAAAAACCCACCGAAGGGTAAAATTGGATATAAACTATTGTAGAATGATGGAAATAATATTACATATTGAGGGAACATGGATGTGGATGATAAAATACACCCCAGTAATTACCAAAGTAAAAACAATCTCGGATAAAAGTGAGATTGTGATATTTCCCTTACCTTAGGTCCGATTTGCTTTGTTCGTGTCCGAAGCTCCGGTATAATGGTTTAAATAATGTTATTGACTTATTCCAAAATCATACATATTGATATGATATCATATATGGTCATATTATTAGCTTCTTGTTAGTAATATTTCATTGTTACTTGTTACTCGGGTCTTTATAACTTTTTGTTCTTATGCGTGTTTTGTCGAATAAATTCTTATTCTTATCTTTATGTTATAGATAATTCATTTACAGAATGGTATTAGTGTATTATATACCAAATTCATTCATTCAATTCATTTATATAATCATTATGAAATGAAGATCATGTAGAACGAGTCGCATCACATCGTGGAGACGGTATTCCGTACGTACGCACGAGTGATGATATCGTTCCTATGATCGTGGAATTGTATTGGAGTATATATATATATTATTTCAGTATCAATATTACTTCATAATAATCATATATAGTTACTCATTACACCATTTATACCCATCCTTGTAAGGTGATGGTGGAAAAATAGATTACACCACGGCGTGGAGACGGTATTCCGTACGTACGCACGCGCGGTGATTTCATTTTTCCGTAGGATGGATAGAAGGTGAATTAGGGTTGTTTCATATTTATAATAACATATAAGTATGTAAGTAATACTGATGTTATTACTTTATCATGAAACAACTAAATAAGAAGAAGTTGAAGAAGAAAGAAATTGAAAAGATCGGTAATGGATATTACCTCTTCTTTGGAATGCCTCTTTGAATCCTCCACTTAAGGAACTAAGATTGGACTTTGGAGAAGACCAGGACCTCTAGGATTATTCTAGGGAAGTTTAGAGGAGAAAATGGCAGGGTTTGGCCGAGCTTGAGTGCTCAAATTGGTGTGAGGAGGAGGGGGAGGAGGTTCCCTTTTATAAGGGAGGAGAGGGGCACCTTAGGAATATCTCAAAATATTATTTTATATTAAAGTCAAAATCGTTTTATAATGGTTCCAAAGGGTCTTATTTAGAAGATAAAGTGGGGATGGGTCGAAATACTATCAACCAATAGGATGTAGACAAGTTTAGGGTATTATTTTAACATTATCAATTAGATTTAACTCTAAGTTAATTAATTTAACTTTTACCGTGTCTTTTTGTTTTCTTTCACTATATGGTTAATACACTTACTATAACATGCCAAAAGAACCCCAAATTGATTATTATTAATATATATATCCTTATCTAAGTCATTTGGCCGAACCTTAGATTTTTAGGAATAAAATAACAATTAATAATATTTTATTTTATTTAAAAACTATTTTGTGTCAATTTTGACACTATTTGATATATAATTTTTTTGAAAGTCATAACAGAATTATATGTTCGAACCAAGTTGATTAAATCAACATTAATATATCATATTAACCTAGAAAATTAGTGGAATTCATAAAAAGCCTTAAATTACATTTATTTTGGTATTTATATTATCAATTTTGTCAATATTTCATTAATAAGATAATTACTGCATCATCTTTGTGTCATAAATAAATTGAATTATTTGATGTCTAAAAATTACAAATAAAATATCATCATGTAGGAAATCTTTTTAGATTTCTAATGAATATTTACAATTGAATTTATCTTATGTATAACCCCATATTAAAAATGATTTACTTATTAAACTTTGATTTTAACTATTTTAACCCTTCTTTAAATAAATTAATAATAAATGTCCTAATCTAATCCAAGTGGGCCTAAATGGTCATATTTTATTCCTAAGTTTGTTTTTGGTCGAATTACACTTGTCCAATAGAATTAGGACATGTGTTAGGGTAATATTAATATCATATTTACCCTTAGTTACCCTATTTACTATTAACCGCGGTAAAAAAAGTAAAAAGTTACTATTCACCAAAAAATTATTTTTATCTCATTGAACCACATTTTACTTACTGATATCAACCGTGTCTGTCGGATTTTCGAAATTCCATTCACAGAAGCGGTAAAATTATGTTTTATGCAAAATTCAGTTTTTAACCTACCACTTAGTGGTTTCACTATTCATCAAAAATTGAAAGTTTTCAGAAAAATACCAAAATTTCACCCTAGGCTAATTTCGATATTCTGAGTCCAAAAATGAAGTCCATTTTGAAAAATAAAATTTATAAAATTTCAAAAAGTGGTTATTACTATTCATAACGGCTAGTTTTAATAGCATATTGTTGTTTAGTGAAACTCGGTATTGCGTACGACGCAAGCTATCGAGGAAGGTCGCGATTGCGTGTAAAGCAAGCCAATCAAGTGTTGTGTAGAAAAAGATCCCTTTGATGATTTATATACCATAAAAGTCTCGGGTGTTACATTCTACCCCCCTTAAAAAGAATTTCGCCCTCGAAATTCGTCACTTTGCAACAAACAGATGAGGATACTTCTCCCTCATCATATCCTCAAGCTCCCATGTAGCTTCTTCAAGTTGGTGGTTTCTCCATAAAACATTCACCAAGCGAGTGGTCTTGTTTCGTAGGACTTTTTCGCTACGATCCAGAATCTCTATCGGCTGTTCTTCATAAGAAAGATCTTGCTCCAGCGGTACAACTTCTGAGCTGAGTACATGTGAAGGATCTGGTATGTACTTTCTCAGGAGAGATACATGGAACACATCGTGAACTTGAGAGAGATTCGGTGGAAGCGCCAACCGGTAAGCTACCTTCCCAACACGATCCAGTATTTCAAAAGGACCGATATATCTAGGGCTCAACTTCCCCTTCTTTCCAAATCTCATAACCCTCTTCCAGGGAGATATTCGTAAGAACACTTTATCGCCCACTTCAAACTCTAGGTCTTTTCTTCGGTTGTCGGCATAACTTTTCTGTCGACTCTGAGCTGCTCTTATGTGTTGTTGAATAGATCTGACCTTTTCTGCCATTTCATCAACGAGATCAGGTCCTAATAGCTTTCTTTCCCCAACTTCATCCCAGCAAGTTGGAGTCCTGCATTTCTTTCCATAGAGATCTTCATAAGGAGCCATCTGAATACTGGAGTGAAAGCTATTATTATAAGAAAATTCCACCAAAGGTAGGTGTTGATCCCAACCTCCTTTGAAATCCATAGAGCAAGCTCTCAATATATCTTCTAGGGTTTGAATTGTTCTCTCAGACTGACCGTCTGTCTGGGGATGATAAGCAGTGCTGAAACTCAACTCTGTATCCAGAGTATGCTGAAGACTTCGCCAGAACTTCGAGGTAAATCTCGGATCTCGATCAGATATAATAGAAAGTGGTACTCCATGCAATCTTACCACTTCCTTTACATATATCCTGGCAAGCTGATCTAGAGAGAAATCCTCTCTAATAGCAATGAAGTGTGCATACTTTGTAAGACGATCAACTATGACCCAGATAGCATTATTGCCTTTGGATGTTTTAGGAAGTCCTGTGACAAAGTCCATAGTGATGTTTTCCCATTTCCATTCGGGTATGGGTAATGGTTGTAACATCCCCTTTGACTTCTGTCTCTCAGCTTTAACTTGTTGACAAACCAAGCATCGAGAGACATATTCAGCAACATCTCTTTTCATGCCATCCCACCAGAAGTACTCTTTCAGGTCCCTATACATCTTCGTGCTTCCAGGATGAATAGAAAATGATGAACTATGAGCCTCATCCAGCAGCTCATTCTTTAATTCGGGTATGGGAGGAACGCAAACCCGATTCCTGAACATTATTATCCCATCACAATCAAGGTTGAATTCAGGAACATTTCTCACCTTCTTTTGTAACTCGACATCTTCTTTCTGTGCCTCTTTAATCTTCACATGTATAGATGGTTGAACATTCATTTGAGAAAGATAAGATTTTTCCCCTTCCATTATAATTCCAAGATCCATCCTTTGTAAATCCATAAATATTGGATCTTTTGTGATCCTCATCATGGATAAACTAGCATGGTCTTGTCGACTTAATGCATCTGCCACCTTGTTTGCTTTCCCAGGGTGGTAATGGATTGAGCAGGCATAATCCTTAATCAGCTCCAACCATCTTCTTTGACGCATATTCAACTCCTTTTGTGTGAAAATATACTTTAAACTTTTATGATCAGTATAAATATCACACCTTTCACCATAAAGGTAATGCCTCCAAATCTTTAATGCAAAGATTACCGCAGCCAACTCCAAATCATGTGTTGGGTAATTTTGCTCATGGATTTTCAACTGTCGTGAGGCATAAGCTATCACCATATCATTTTGCATAAGAACACACCCCAATCCCTTCTTGGATGCATCACTGTAGATCACAAACCTTTCTCCACTACAAGGTAGTGTGAGTACAGGTGCACTGGATAACCTTCTTTTCAACTCCTTGAAATTCTCTTCACATTCCTCTATCCAGACAAACTTAACTCCCTTCCGAGTCAACTTGGTGATTGGATTAGATAATCGTGAAAAATCTTTTACAAAACGTCGATAATATCCAGCCAAACCAAGAAAACTTCGGATCTCAGTTACTGTTGTTGGTCTTGACCATCTTTCGATAACCTCTGTTTTTGCTGGATCCACAGATATCCCCTCTTTTGAGATTATATGACCCAAAAATGCAACTTTTTGAAGCCAAAATTCACACTTGGTAAATTTGGCATAAAGCTTCTCCTTTCTCAGGGTCTTCAATATAATTCTCAAGTGATCTTCATGCTCTTCCTTTCTCTTTGAATAGACAAGAATATCGTCTATAAAGACTACCACCAATTGATCAAGATAGTCTCTAAAGACTCTATTCATTAGATCCATGAAGATACCAGGGGCATTAGTAAGACCAAATGGCATCACTATAAATTCATAGTGTCCATACCTTGTACGGAAAGCCGTCTTTGGTATATCCTCCCTTTTGACCCTTAATTGATGATACCCTGAATGAAGATCAATCTTGGAAAAGTATTGAGCTCCACGTAGTTGGTCAAATAAGTCATCAATGCGTGGGAGAGGATATTTGTTCTTGACAGTGATCTTGTTAAGTTCTCGATAATCAATGAAAAGTCTCATTGATCCATCTTTCTTCTTAACAAATAGAACAGGTGCTCCCCAAGGTGACGCACTAGGGCGTATGAATCCCTTATCAAGATTCTCTTGGAGTTGCTTCTTCAATTCCTGCAACTCAATTGGGGCCATTCTATAAGGTGTCTTTGAAATAGGCAAAGCACTCGGTACGAGTTCTATTGAAAACTCAACTTCACGATTTGGTGGAAGACCCGACAATTCCTCTGGAAAGACATCATCAAACTCCCGTACAATGGGCATATTCTTAATCGTGAGTTTCTCACCAACCATTTGAGATAAATAACCTTCATTTAGTGGAATCAATACCCATAAGATGGAAGAAATTTCCACTGGAAGGTTATGTTCATCCTTGCATTGATATACGATCGTAGATTGATCTGGAATATGAAATGTGACTTCCCTTCTTTGGAAATCGATATGAGCTCCATGTAGAGAAAGCCAATCCATGCAAAGAATCACATCAAATTCCACTAAAGGAAGGATCACATGATTTGCAGGAATCACTTTCCCACAAACTTCGATCGGAGAAGAATTATAAACTTTTGATGCGATTGATGTGCCATTAGGTGTTGTCACAGCTAACTCAACATCTAATTGTTGAGGTAATACGGTGATACCCTTAGAAAAGTCTTCAGAAATAAAAGAGTGGGTGGATCCAGAATCAAATAAAACATTTGCTACTTTAGAGTGGATGGTAAGTGTACCTTTCACCACATCGTTATCGTACTCCACATCGCTGATAGAAATTGCATGTGACTTTCCTTTGTCTTTAGCCTTAAGAGTTTGTTGACGTCGACCATCATCATCAACCCTTGGATTTGGGCATTGATTGGCATAATGCCCCATCTCCTTGCACTTGAAACATTGAAGTGTAGTAGGTTCATTCTGTGTATCCCTTCCTTTGTTTGCGTCATTAGACATCTTCTTCCCATTATCACGGCATTCAAATGCCCGATGACCTTCTTTTCCACATTTAAAACATTTACTTGTCCCTTTAAGACAACTCCCTCCATGTTTCTTTCCACACTTTGAGCATAAGGAAAAGCTCATCTTCTTTTCTGTATGCTCTTTAGATTTTTCTTTGAATTCCATCTTCCTCTTCTTATCAAACCCATGTGACTGATGGGTTACTCCAATCTCCATCTCGACTTTGAGAGCACATCGAACGATTTCCTCGTAGCTATTGAAGTCCCTTATGGCTAACTCCCTTCGAAGACTTGGTTTTAAGCCACTAAAGAATCGATCGATCTTACTCTCAGGTTGGATAATAATACCAGAAGCGTACCTTGCAAGTCTTGTAAAATTTGCTTCATAGGTACCAACAGATTCATCATCCCTTTGCTTCAGTTCAAGAAACTCTTTCTCCATCTTTGTTCGGAGAATACGAGGGAAGTACTTATTGAAAAATAAGTTCTTGAACTCGTCCCATTCCATAGACTCAATTTCATCCATTTGCCTCGTATTATTAACAAGATTCCACCATTGATCAGCATCTCCTTCCAAACGATACACTGCTAGGATGACTTTATCATGTTCAGAACATTGAAGAACTGAAAATATCTTTTCAGTAGTACTAATCCATTGTTCAGCAACTAATGGATCAGTAGACCCACTGAAAGAAGGTGGACACTGCCTCATGAAGGATTCAACAGAATGTTGCTCCCTCCTTTGCTCGTTTGGAAATCCTGCATGATTCATAGCTTGAGAAAGTTGTGTGAGCATGGCTACAAGATTTTTCATTCCAGCTCCCATATCGTTTGGTTGCTCAGGGGGACAATAATTGCATTGCCCATCACATTCCGCATTAACACGGTTCCTTCGGGTTCCAGCCATTGACTAAAACCAAGAAGAATAGTGTGAGCAACACTAATTATAATAGGAAACCACATAATTCAAGAATAAAATTTTCATGCTTAAGGTCTTATCCTAGGTTATTCAAGGCCATTTCTAAAACACTAAGACTGTGTTCTATGCTTAGACTTATCCTTAGGGTTCTTACTAAGGCTTTCACATCCTAGTTTCCAAAGGTTGACTATACCTTTCCTCTGATACCAACTATAACGGTCTGGAATTACATCCAGTGGACTATAATTGATACCTATCAGGGCACTCCATGGGCGGCTACACCCCCTGGGTGGGACACACCACCATCCCCAATGGCAGCCATTTCCACATGAAGCCCTTGGGCGGAGAGCCATGCTTCGTCCAACGCTAACATGTGAGAGTTCCCAAGGATCGGATACATTCCTACCTTCTTTGCCTTTGATACCAACTATAACGACCCATACTTTACATACATTGTTAATACTTCGAAATTGAAGCACACTTATTACAACATATGACAAAACCACAAAGGACCGTATAGGTATAGTGTCTTTAGAAACTGGGAAACATAAACAACTGGTTCATAAATCTTGTACAGTGTCTCCCATTTATTTCATCATATCTAGGGTCCCTTTTAGCATATTCTACTTAATATCCATCTTCCTGACCTGGGGAAAAGAAAACATAAAAGGGTGAGCTCAAATGCTCAGCAAGGGCAAATAAAGGAAATAAAAATCATATCATATCTTTATGAAAATCAAAACCTGCAAAAGAGATCATAATATCTTAACATGGAATAAATCATAGAAGTGAAAATGAGATCCCCATAATCATAACATGAAACTTGAAACTTTGTGTCATGCACACATAATCATGGAAAATCATTTCTTGTTAGTCATGACTCATTGCCAAGACTATCTTAGTGGACAAAGTCCCTTTCTGAACCGAGTTCACTCCTCGTTTCAGTCCTGTATCACTGAACCGAAATAACCTTCCATTCCAGCCATGTCTATCTCATGAGATATAAAATCATTACCCAATGCATTGGAGGGATATATAGGTCCCACCCATCTTATAATGAATCCTTTCTTATGTGTGCCACATAATCATAAATCATACATCATCGTATAACACATGTAACAAAAATGGGATTCTTGAAACATCATGACATCATAAATCAATTCATATAAGATAAAAATAATTCCATCACAACATGATCAAATCAATTTAATAATAGGGATAATAACACAACCCTTTATTATCTTAGATGGAAAATAATTTTGATAAAACACTTGAACTCCATTCTTGAGGAAAATAT
The DNA here is from genome assembly GCA_963277665.1 of Viscum album. NCBI lineage: Eukaryota > Viridiplantae > Streptophyta > Magnoliopsida > Santalales > Viscaceae > Viscum > Viscum album. The sequence goes on from OY728160.1 coordinate 1,739,934,250, forward strand.
CCTTTCTTCTTCAAAAACATTTTTCCTTTCATAACATGTCATACAACTTTAAAATAAAAGAAGTTGATTAAAAATAAACTTGAAAACTTGTAAAGGAATCTTCTTGGAAATAATGTTTTAAAAATCCATTCATGCCATATATGTTAAAAAAACATTCTTCGTACTTTTGTCGGAAAAGTCAAAAAGTACCTCGTACGAAAAACAACAAAAGATTCCTTTCATATCTTTTACTAAAAACCCACCGAAGGGTAAAATTGGATATAAAATATTGTAGAATGATGGAAATAATATTAAATATTGAGGGAACATGGATGTGGATGATAAAATACACCCCAGTAATTACCAAAGTAAAAACAATCTCGGATAAAAGTGAGATTGTGATATTTCCCTTACCTTAGGTCCGATTTGCTTTGTTCGTGTCCGAAGCTCCTGTATAATGGTTTAAATAATGTTATTGACTTATTCCAGAATCATACATATTGATATGATATCATATATGGTCATATTATTAGCTTCTTGTTAGTAATATTTCATTGTTACTTGTTACTCGGGTCTTTATAACTTTTTGTTCTTATGCGTGTTTTGTCGAATAAATTATTATTCTTATCTTTAGGTTATAGATAATTCATTTACAGAATGGTATTAGTGTAGTATATACCATATTAATTCATTCAATTCATTTATATAATCATTATGAAATGAAGATCATGTAGAACGAGTCGCATCACATCGTGGAGACGGTATTCCGTACGTACGCACGAGTGATGATATCGATCCTATGATCGTGGAATTGTATTGGAGTATATATATATATTATTTCATTATCAATATTACTTCATAATAATCATATATAGTTACTCATTACACCATTTATACCCATCCTTGTAAGGTGATGGTGGAAAAATAGATTACACCACGGCGTGGAGACGGTATTCCGTACGTACGCACGCGCGGTGATTTCATTTTTCCGTAGGATGGATAGAAGGTGAATTAGGGTTGTTTCATATTTATAATAACATATCAGTATGTAAGTAATACTGATGTTATTACTTTATCATGAAACAACTAAAGAAGAAGAAGTTGAAGAAGAAAGAAATTGAAAAGATCGGTAATGGATATTACCTCTTCTTTGGAACGCCTCTTTGAATCCTCCACTTAAGGAACTAAGATTGGTCTTTGGAGAAGACCAGGACCTCTAGGATTATTCTAGGGAAGTGGAGAGGAGAAAATGGCAGGGGTTGGCCGAGCTTGAGTGCTCAAATTGGTGTGAGGAGGAGGGGGAGGAGGTGCCCTTTTATAAGGGAGGAGAGGGGCACCTTAGGAATATCTCAAAATATTATTTTATATTAATGTCAAAATCGGTTTATAATGGTTCCAAAGGGTCTTATTTCTAAGAGAAAGTGGGGATGGGTCGAAATCCTATCATCCAATAGGATTTAGACAAGTTTAGGGTATTATTTTAACCTTATCAATTAGATTTAACTCTAAGTTAATTAATTTAACTTTTACCGTGTCTTTTTGTTTTCTTTCACTATATGGTTAATACACTTACTATAACATGCCAAACGAACCCCAACATGTTTATTATTAATATATATATCCTTATATATGTCATTTGGACGAACCTTATATTTTTATGAATAAAATAACAATTAATAATATAATATTTGATTTAAAAACTATTTTGTGTCAATTTTGACACTATTTGATATATAATTTTTTTGAAAGTCATAACAGAATTATATGTTCGAACCAAGTTGATTAAATCAACATTAATATATCATATTAACCTAGAAAATTAGTGTAATTCATAAAAAGTCTTAAATTACATTTATTTTGGTATTTATATTATCAATTTTGTCAATATTTCATTAATAAGATAATTACTGCATCATCTTTGTGTCATAAATAAATTAACTTATTTGATGTCTAAAAATTACAAATAAAATATCAGCATGTAGGAAATCTTTTTAGATTTCTAATGAATATTTACAATTGAATTTATCTTATGTATAACCCCATATTAAAAATTATTTACTTATTAAACATTGATTTTAACTATTTTAAGCCTTCTTTAAATAAATTAATAATAAATGTCCTAATCTAATCCAAGTGGGCCTAAATGGTCATATTTTATTCCTAAGTTTGTTTTTGGTCGAATTACACTTGTCCAATAGAATTAGGACATGTGTTAGGGTAATATTAATATCATATTTACCCTTAGTTACCCTATTTACTATTAACCGCAGTAAAAAAAGTAAAAAGTTACTATTCACCAAAAAATTATTTTTATCTCATTGAACCACATTTTACTTACTGATATCAACCGTGTCTGTCGGATTTTCGAAATTCCATTCACAGAAGCGGTAAAATTAAGTTTTATGCAAAATTCAGTTTTTAACCTACCACTTAGTGGTCTCACTATTCATCAAAAATTGAAAGTTTTCAGAAAAATACCAAAATTTCACCCTAGGCTAATTTCGATATTCTGAGTCCAAAAATGAAGTCCATTTTGAAAAATAAAATTTATAAAATTTCAAAAAGTGGTTATTACTATTCATAACGGCTAGTTTTAATAGCATATTGTTGTTTAGTGAAACTCGGTATTGCGTACGACGCAAGCTATCGAGGAAGGTCGCGATTGCGTGTAAAGCAAGCCAAGCAAGTGTTGTGTAGAAAAAGATACCTTTGATGATTTATATAACATAAAAGTCTCGGGTGTTACAATTATGTCATAACTTATACAAGAGATCTTGAATATTACTAGTAGAGACTTCTACTCACTATCCTTTTTTTCATAAAACAAAAACTCTCTAAAACGAAATATGACATTATATCATGGTTTAAAAGAATAAATTTTCATTGATCCCATCCTTGATTATATTAGTCTTTATGTCTTAGGAAAAACATTTCAAAACATGGGATGATCATAAAAAGATCAGTGAGGGATACATTAGGAAAGAAAACTATTATTACTGAGATAACATGAAAACCATGAATAATTTATCATAAAGTAATTATTTTCACCATTAAGAAGTAGTAAAAACACTTCACTGAATATAAACTCATTATTTACCTTTTGTAACAAAAGGAATACCATAAATCCAATAGAAGGAAACATATAGCACTTAAATTTAACTGGGGACATAAACATACATAAATTGTATAACCATACGGTCGACTTCCCAACATATCACTAAATATAATAGCCATATGGTCGAATTCCATATCCAATGCATTAGAGGTTATAACGTTACCACCCATCCCATGTTTTTCGGGGAACCACCTATCATTTGGTTTATCATGTAACCAACTGTCATTAGTTTATCACGTAACCACCCGTCAAGTGTCCAAGTACAATTATATAATCTTAACACCTAAAATATTTCAAATATCAACATTTCACTAATAACATTTCATTATAAATCACAAGAAATCATTTCAAGATATTGAAATACTCAATCCATTTCTAAAACCTTTTTCAATACTAAAACACTCAAAAAGGGTATAAGGGATTTCTTCTCATTTTAAAAACCATTAAGGCTTACAGAGGAAGCCAAATAGATATTATGGTGGTCGAGAGGTCATTGTCACCACATACATTAAAAAAAATCCTTTTTTCATTTAGTAAAGAACTTCATAGATAAAAAATACCATTTGAATTAAATTAAATTTCAAATGGGATTATTATACACTATGTAAAATAATGAGGTGTATATTATCAAAAAATGCCTCAATGAAAAAAGATTGGGATGATGGCCCTTATAAAGTTCATTTTTAAATGAATGAGATTGATTATATGTATTCAAAATAAGTACATATAAATGAAAGTATAAATAAAATATTGGATGTAAGAAGTTATTTCCCACATAATCATTTCACGATATAATCAATAAGTAGACGATAATCCCAAAGAATAGAAATTGGGTTGTGATGTTCCCTTACGAAAATTCGGTAGCCTAACATCATCACTAAAAAATTCAGAGAATTAGTTGATGAAAGTGAAAAGGTTCACTCATCATGTGGATATAAAATATATATAAATAAGGATATATAAGGGAATATCACAATATAATAAAATTAAAATTAAAAGACATGACATAAAATAAGTCTTTGACGAAAATAAGAGGGTGAAATGTTCCCTTACAAAAATTCAACAGCCTAACGACGGCACATAAAAATTTAAAAAATGAGTTGATTAAAGATAAAAGATTCTCCCATATTGTGGAAGTAAAATTTACTGCAATAAGGATATATAGTAACATATAACAACATTAGAAAACGGAAATTAAAATACATAACATAAAAGAATTTGTTGACTAAAAAAAGTTATCTTACTTTGAGTCTGATTCGTCATGTAAGTTCCTTATTCTTCATTAATAATAATCTCAAGTTAATTTATAATTTATTAAGAAAAATTTTCCGGTTTATTAATCATTTTATATCACATATTATCACATTATAAAAATTACCTAATTCTTTATGTTAATATCTGTCATTTTGTCGATATTGGGACCTTGAGTCGAAAATGATCTTGTTATAAATACAAATTGTCAATGTGGTCATATGTACATTATCTCCATAATAGAATTAATGATTTAAATATAATATATATTGATTATATATGTATTTAAATATTAAATAACATTTTATGTTAAGAAATTAAATGCACCGTTCATGGAGATGGTAAGTCGTACGTATGCATGAACACTACTTTCATTTCTTTTTCATATTCAAAGGATTGAAAAATAAATGATACATATGTATATTATAATTCCATTATAATATCATATTATATATAAGCTACATAATTTCATTAAATCCATCTTTTATAGGTTCCATGTATGGCATTAATGAGTCATATCACTTTGAGAGGGTGATAGTCCGCACTTGCTCAAATGAAATTATCATATTTACACATCATAAAAAGCCAAACGATATGTTTGTAAATAATATTAAAGAATGATAGATACAATATAAATATAATAAATATCATATATAAACATAGTTCCATAATAATGGACACCATGAGAGGTGGAAGTAGAAAATTAAATAGTCATCGTTTCGTGAGGTAGCGGTTTCCATTCACAGAAACTATATGTTTGTATCCATTAGAAAGAGGTGTGTGTAAGTGTAGTTAGAATCATTCTCATAAACAAATACTAGTATATTTAGGAAGTTTTTGTTATAATACTTATCATAAAAAAACCCTAGTATATTTAGGATACTATTGTAGTTATTTAATCAATAAATGAGAATATAATAGAGTGAAGAAGTAAAATAATGGAAATGAACTTTAGAGAAGGCGCTACATCTAAAAATGAGTAACTAACTTTTTATTTAAGCCAAAATGATTGTTTAATTTCCTTATAGCTATTTTAAGTCTTCTAGGATGAATAGATGGATGTTGTAATATTATTTTGGTATATTTTTGGTGAGCCGACGGGCCTGAGAGGTGTGATTAAAAGGGTATAAGTGATTCCCTTTTATAAGAGGGAGGAGGGGAATTTTCGGAAGTTATTGAAATATTATTTTATTTTAAAATTATTTTTGGTTTAAAATGGTCCCAAAATCTTTTATTTCAATGATAAGATGTTTATGGGTTGAAAAAAACTCAAACAATAGGTTTTAGACAAGTCTACATCACTAAGGTAACCTTATCGATTAGCTTTAACCCTTAGTTAAATAATTTTAATCTTACCTTGTATTCGTGTATATTTATACTATATGGATAATATATATACTATAAACTTCCAATAGAAACTAAATTGGTTCATTAATGAAATTTTCAACATTATATATGTCATTTGGATGAATATTCGTTTTTTAGGACTGTTATGTCATTTAATAAAATATTATCTGTTTTAAAAACAAATTTAAGTCAATTTTTATACTATTAATATCATGAATTTTTAAAACTCTTTATAAACATGATTATTTCTAAAAAAGATATTTAATTAAAATATTAAATATCAAAATCTTCCATAAAATTATTGTATGTCATAAAAAGTTTCGAAATAAATTTATTTTAATATTTATAATCTCATTTATTTAAATCATTCATTAATAAGTTAATCATTACATCATCATTGTGTCAATAATAAATTTATTTAAATTATGTCTAAAACATGGAAATAAAATACCATGATGTAGGAAATCATTTTATCTTTTAAATTTCTATTTATAGTATCAACTATCACTTATATTACCCCATATAAGTATTTTTTTACTAAAACATACATGTATATGTAACATTTTTCATGACATTAAATTAAATCTTATAAAATGTCATTTTCACATCAAACTAGATCCATGGGGTCCACAAATATACCCAAGGATTAAATGGTTGGACATAACTTATCCAACAGTATTAGGACGCATGATTTCATAGATTATTATTATTACAATATTATTTTTACCCTTATTTAACAGATTTAACTTTCAACCATGTTAAATAAAATAATTACTAAAGATACCATAATTAATATCTAAAAATAAAAGACACATATTTACACAATTTGGACAGATTGATTCCAAATATGGAATCCATTTTTCCAAATACAAAACCCAGAAGTTTCAGCAATTAATTTAAAAATAATTATCGTTCTCAAAACCAAAAAGTGTTTTTTAAGAAGTAAAACCTACCAAAAGATTGATAGGTTTTATATCCAATTTCAAAGTGAAATTACGTCCAATGACCGAAATTGGATTAAAATATAAAAATATAATACATTTACACTTTCAAACCAAATAAAATTAAAATATAAAAATATATATAAATAATATGAAAATATAGTTTTGAATTAAAATGACGTATTTTTTCACTAATCATTAAAAAACAAACATTCTAAAAAAATAATAAAATTTCATCTAAAGTAAATTTTGATGTCTTGTTTCTATAAAATAAGTTAAATAAAACTATATTTAAAAAGTTTTCACCATCAAAAGGTGGTAAAACTGATTTTTTAGAAAATTACTTCTTTTATCTAAAAAATTGAACATGTTCTAATATAATATATAGAAAAAAATATAAGATTAATTTAAAAAATTACATTGGATATATTTAATATATTTTTCATTAAATAAAAAACCATCAATAGTGATATGAAAATATAATTATTCTCTTTTAAATAGGTTTTCATAAAAACATATACTATATATTCAATTATTTTTTATTTCCTTTTCTAATAAATTTGGTAACCAATGAATCATTATTTAAACATTTGTAAACCATATTTCAAAACTCATTTGATACAATTAATTTCATCCATTCCAATTTCTAGGTGTTAACTACCATTTAAAATAATAATAATATTATTTTATTATATTTTGGTATAACTCAAAGTTGTGTGCCACGTAAGATTTTGGAGAAACCCATTGTTGCGTGTCAAGTATGCTATGTAAAGAAGTGTCCCCTTTAATGTAAAATTAATATATTATTCATAAGTATTAACATAAATAAAAAAGAATTATTCTATAAATACCTGGGTCATTACATTTTGAGTAAAATACTTTTTGGCTGATAAACCATGTCATAATATTCTCAAATATCACATCAAAAAATACGACTGAATAATTACTCTACATGTAAACCCTCACATTTTTCTCTAACCATTATTAAAAAAATGTTGTAATACTCTCCCCATTTCCAATAGTGACCCCGAATTTTTTACATCCAAACCATGACATAGAAAACACACATTTTTCATAGATCAATTTAAAATTTACAAAATACAACATAATTTTAACTAATTGGGAGAAGATATAATATTGAGACATTCTCTCAAAAACAGAAAACACTTATCATAATAAATATACTAATCATAATGATGGATTCCAAAAATTTACACTAATGAGATCAATAAGATAAAGATACTATTGTTATATACAAAGAGGTATGGTGACAAAATCTCCAGGGTCATCACGTTATAATTGGGAATTGAATAATTATTTTTTTTAAATAAACTATTTGGTTATATACTATGAGTGTCTACTTTTGTTTATGGTTTGAGAGAAGTTATATCTTTTTTGACACCAAAAAATCCATTTATCTTCTTTTTTATTTAATTAACTGAAGAATGGGTCATCTGGCTCTTTAAATTTGTAATTAAAAAACATATCCTAATTTATTAACCATGATAAGGAAATGAAAACAATAATTAATCATAACAACCCTGATTCTCCATTTCAATTCTTGAACTGACATGTCAAAGACATATGGGGTAATATAGATCCCCATAGGAGAGAATAATAATAAATTCTATCATGTTTTGATTAATATTTAAATACCCTTCATTAAAAATAATTAAAAAATAAATAGTTTCATCTATAAATCAAACATGAAAAATCCATAAATGGGACATCACATGATATATGAGTAATAAATTTTTACTCTATTCTGAAACCAAACATGGAAAAAATATAAAACTCAATATCTAATTATACTAAAATCTACACAATAAAATTTAATGATAAAGTAAATTAATAAAAAATTTAAAGCCTATATAGATATTAAGAAAGTACCAACCTAAATGAGATATACAATTATCTCTATGTGAGACATGTACATCATCATATGAAACCACTTCTATTTCTCTATAAATGAGACAATTTTCTAGCCTTAAATAATATTAAACTTTATTTCATAATTAAAATACATTTATGTAATAAGCACTTATATTCAAATCAAAAAAATTAAATATAGTTAGTGGGAAAAAATCCTTATAGCATTCTAAAAAAATTCTATACATTTCGTTTTAAAAGAAAAACCAAGAATTTTAGTTTGAAAAGAAATGATTAATGTATATTTATCCAAAAAAATAAATTATAATTATTATTAAATTGATGGGATGGATTTCATATAATCAATTAAAAAATCACGAGGGTCTAAATTATTACAAGCTAACATAATTCCCAACCACAATGTCATTACAATATAGGGGAAAGAAGATAGTACAACAAAACACATTAATTCTTAAATATGTTCCCATTTTAATTCAAAGAGGTATACAACTATGATTCATTTTTAACATATATTTTGAATCTTCACTCTTGATTACATCAGGGTCCCACACCATCTGGGAATATATACAACTTACTAATATATGGGGATGATCCTAGAGATAAATTTGTTGGTGAGAGATAAATATATTTCCATATATGATAAATAGATATTGGAATACCTATATTACGTGACACCAATGAGGAGAGATCAAGATTATATTATAAGGGAGTTAACCTCCCTATAGTAGGGGCTAAAATCGAGAATGATAGATCCCCATTCCTGACAAACAATACCATCATGAAACATGATGTTTCCTATAAAATACCCATCAGAATAAATTTTGAGGCCTAATGTGGGTTCCCTATAGTGTGTGCACAACCCATGCAAAGAATCATTTGGAATACTCATCTTCGATGAAAAAATGATGAATGTTCTATAAAGAAGTCTATCCTATTAGTATAAAGTTGTTTTCAATCATATCAAAAAGAGTCTCCATCTTGATCCATAAAAAATTAAATGATTATAATTGTGTATGTGATTATTAAACTCAATCTATGGGTTTAGTAACTATAAAATAATACCACAATGTGTGATAAACCTTCACTAGATGAGACTTTAAAATTATGAAACCAAGCTTCCAATAACTGATCAAAGGATTCTATTATAATTTTTTTTTACCGATATGAAGAGAGACCCTTCCCCTTCTTGGAACAAGTGCACCTATATCTCAATTTTGGAGCTACTAGAACAATGTTATTTGTAAGGGATATTTATATTGTAACACACAAAGATTTTAAGATATATTAATTTATAAATACATTTTATGTTTATTATTTCTTTATTTACATGAAACCCTCAGATTAAATGAAGCATGATATACTATTTAAATATTATTATTAAATTTGAATTTTATCCCTTATGAATTGGATTGGTGGGTATGAATACAAATGTATAAATTATGAAAAAAACTAAAAAATATTTCCTTTATTGATTGATTAATTCTTAGGAAATATTCCCTCAATTTTAAATTTTAGAAATAAAATCATTTTATACTAAAATATAATTTTTAGATGCGTATTGTTTTATATATTTTATTTATAGTGTTCACTAAGGAAATTTTATTTTTATGAAATATATAGTTTTTATATTTAATCAAATAAATAAAAAATTATACATTGAGTATAAATTGGTTATTGCTGAAGATAAAATTATTCAAATTCAAAATAGTTATTTTTAAAAAAATGAATTCTAATATGAACAATTTATTTTTATCATAGTAAATAAAATTATCACCATTGATAAATGATTCTAATAATATTTTATATTATATATTGAATGAAATAAATATAAAGTCAACTAATTATGATTATTATGAAAAGAATTAGTCTGTGTTTATTTTACACATGAAAATTTTATATTTCAAAAATTTATTTTCATTATGTATTATATGTTTATTTAATAATTAATATATAAAACTAATAGATATTGAATTTTATTAAATTGTTTCCATATTTTAAGGAATTACGTTCAGATTCAGTAAATAGGATAATTTTGTTTTTGGTTATAATAAGTTGTAACCAAGGTAAAAATTCATTTCAATGGTAAATGTTAAATGGGTTAATTAGAATTAAAGGGGCCCTCATACAATGAATTATGAATGGTATTAATGAAGTGATTTTTTTGCAACGATGTCCTCAGTCGCACGGGATGAGAGTGATTTGGAAGCCATGTGGCTTCGCCCTGGAAACTGTGTGACCGTCTGTTCTTAAAAAAATGTAAATAAATAAATTTTGTAATCAATAAAAATATTAATTGTTTTCATTTAATTTATTTATTATTTTTAATGATTTTATTATCATTAATATAAACAAATTATTTTATTATTTTTATTTTTAACATCATTATTTTATTATTTTTATTATAATTAGTGTTATTATTAAAATTATTATTATTATTATTATTATTATTATTAATGTGGTAGTAGTTTGTCTTTTGGTGTTTTTTTTAAAAAATGGCATAACCCTAACTCCCGACATTTTTTCTCAGTTCTGTGCCGCCTCCTTCATCCATCCCGGTGCGGTGAACCAGCCTCCCTCACTGCAACCCCAGCACACACAGATTTCTTCACCCTCCCATTCTAGCATCAACTCCCTCCCTTGAAGCATCCCCCGTCTCCACCTCCTACTCATCGCCTTGGCCGCACCCCTCCAACAGTGCTCCCTCACCCAGCCTCCTGTCTGTAGTAGTGACCCCCCCCCCCCCTTCTTACTTCGGCAGCCCTCACTCATAGCCCCTGGTCAACCCGCATCCAGCCACATGGATCCTCTCCGCTGGTCCGGAAAAACACCCCCTGGTGTGGCATTTACTGGTTGGTACGACGCCCCTTAGACATGGCCTCCTCCTCCCTTATGCCAAACTCTGACCGACTCCTCCTGCCCGTTTCAACATCGGCCCTCGTAGCCTCCCTCCCTCTTAGCGCACAATAGCTAGCACCCTTCTCCATTGCGGCGTGCGAGTAGACTGACACCCCATCAAGGCCCCTCCTTTACTCCCCATTCTGGTGCCCTCCACCTCTGACCGGCGCACGTGACACCAGAGATCCACCTCCGGCCTTCCCTCCTTCAGTGTGCACAACCCTATCGACCTCTAGCCGGTGCGTCGCCTCCTTCCGGCACATTTCACCACTCCCCTATCTCGGTTTTTTCGCTACTCAGTGGTCAACCAGACCTCCGGTATTCCCTTTTCAGTGCACATCAGCCCCAACTGGCTACCAAACAACCTTGGCCAACCCCTATTCCATCCATCACCTTTTCACACCTTCTACGAACCTCTCTGGTTATTCACATCTGGTCATATCCCCTCCTTCTGACGTGTGCAGCCCTTAGGTATACCTTTTATCCCCTTCGGGTGTGTTTTATCTTCATTTTTATTTTTATCCTCACTTTTTTCTTAGTTTTATTAGTGTATTTTGTCGATTGATGGTTGTTATATGTAGGGTGTGCATTTTAGGACCCATGCCGAGCGATTCTGAGTGGTCGTTGTCAACATTACATGGTTTTGAGGTTGCATCGTCGTCGCAGCTTGGTTCCGAGGCTACATCGTCGTCGCGATTTGATCTCAAGTTAGGTTCCTCTATGCTCTTGACTTTAGGATTTAACTCCATCTATTTCATTCTGTTTTCATCCAATAATTGTTCTAATTATTGATGTGTAATTTGTTGGTAATTTATTCGTTGTGTGAAATTATAGTTTAATTAATGTTGTGTGAAAAATGTTTTCGTTTTTTATGTTTTCACATTCCATTTGTTCGATTAAATTATTTTTTAATTTATCACATGGGTTATTAATTTAAAAAAATTTGTGGCATGAAATTTTTGGTTGCACCTGGTTGAGTGTTAAATGGAAACTTTTTCAGTAAATGTTGTATGAGTCATTGATAAATTGCTCGGTTGGATCTTATGCTTTATTTAGAAAATTAAATGTTTTGGTTTTTTTTGTAGAAAAATATTGACAACCTGCGAAGTGGTAATTTGTGGCTCCTTAAATAGTTTCAAACTGGTTTTGGTCTTATAAAGAAGTTGGATTTTTTTTATAGTTGTGGAAGAGCAAGTGGTGGGTTTTCCCCCTTTTTGGAGAATGAATTCAGTTCTTTTTAATGTCGTGATTTTTTAAACATACTTAATTCCCATTTGGAACTATATAGAAAATGATGGAATTGTTTATATGAAAACCCTCGTAGATTAACTCTATTTACATGATTGCGATTGATTGATTGGGAAGCCCACTCTTAGAGACTCCCAAGTTCTCAAATGGTTTAAAGGAAAGCGGTTTCCCTATGGAGTGTCTCGGGGTGATGCCTATTGTAATTTATTATATATACATTTAATGGATGCTAGGACAACATCGGTTGGATCAACCCATTTCTAAATACTTGAGGCCTGGGAACCCAGCATATTAAGAGTATATTCTGGGAATGATTGCCACACTAGTAGGTTATAGCACTGACCAGTGGACCATTGTAGGTAGATAGGTTTGGGTTCATTGCTATGGGATTTTCCCTTGGCCTACCTAAGAAACAATGGTCGAGTATTTGAGTGTTTTGATTTCATCATGTGTGACATGTCAACGAGGATGATATCTCATGTATTATTGTCTTCTAGATTATTCTTGATCTCCTAGGTTCACCCATGTCTATTTACATCTAGTTACGTGTAGTGATGAATATATTACTTTTATGTATATCTATATTACCTTTGTTATGTACATACTTTTGTGAATTTTTTTATATTATTTTCCTTTTAAGTTGAAAAATGGTTTTGATTAGGGTAAAAAAAAGGGTTTTAAAATGAATGTGTTTAATCTTCTTTGTACAAATCTGAAAATATAAACATCACATTCCCTTTCTAAAATTCCCTTAACACTAATGAACTAAATCTATATTTGAAAATGGTTATGGGAAATGGGTTGTAAATTTTTTATGTAAAACATGTGTAAAAACATAATTTTATAAATTGTAGTTCAAACTTGAAATGGTGTTTCTTTTATTTTAATGGCAGCGCATTGGGAATAGATATAGAGATATCATACTTAGTTTTAATACTCATGCCTATAGTTTTTTTTTCAGTTATTAGTGTTAGTGCAGGCTTGAGCTTAGATGCACTCTCCTTGGGAGATTCTTGATTGTTGAGTCGGGGAGTGACCTATGGGGTCACATAGAGTTAGTTTGGATTTCGGGTTCGGTTAGTTTTATTTTATTTTTTTCTTGTGTAGTTTTTTTAATTGGATTAATTATTCTGCACTTCTCTTTATTATTTCTACTGATTTACTTATTTACCTTGGGAGAAATTGTTCACATCATCTCCGTCGATGCCCTGTCTCTTGTTTCCTTCCCGAGAGAATCAGGAACGCCTATTGGGCCTTGCTGCGGATCGGCTCAGGTGACCGGTTTAGGGTTGACCCAGGTTGGTTCATGAAAAAATGGTATCAAAGGAGGTCAGCTCCTAGAAGACCTCCCTTTTTAGTGCAACCTTTGTTATTTGGGATGTCAAGGTAGATGAAGTAGGATTTTCAGGACTCGAGGGGTAGGGGCGGGAAGAGTGTCGCGAACTCATGGGAAGTCCGGTTTAATTACGTTCTTTGGATTTTTATGAAATTTTCTGTGATTGGGATACCATAAAGGGAGTTGGGTTAATAGTCCTCTTGAGCCCGCATGGCCTGGAAAGCCATGTGGAGCTTGGTGCAAGGTCCTAAAAGGCTCTCGGTGATGGTGATGTATTTGGAATATGGCCTCCAACCATATGTTCAAGTAACCCATAGAAACTAGTTTCCAGTTTGATATGTTTTGGGTCTCCTTAGATTTCTGGATGTTGTTTGAATTAGAAAATAAAAACTGGTTTTGAAAAAATGGTTGTTTTAAATGGCGTGTTTAATTTGTGGATTATTTTAAAGGAAATGGAATGAATGATTTTTTTAAATTAAAGTTGTTTTGTTTATTCCTTGGTATTCTTAGGGGTTATCACATGTATAGTGGTAAGCTGGAATATAAAAAGATGTCTTGTACAAAGGATGGATGCTTGGGGAAGCACATATACATGCATGTGAGTGAAAACCAAAAGAATATCGATGGCGAGGGTTTTAACCACCAATCATGTTTCAAATTAAAATTGTTTTCAAAAGGTAAGTTTTTATGTTATGATGACCTGTTTTATTGTGTTTAGATCATGTCATATATGTAGTATTTGTTTTTGAGGATTTTATTTATTGAGTTGGACTTGATTGGGTTCTTGACTTTTCTTGTCCAGTGTTTCCCCCCTGCAGGTTCAATGGGTGATCATAGTGAGGTTGATCAACCTAAGGATTTTATGCTTGAGTTTTAGATTGTAGATCCACCTCTCTTTTATGGCCAAGCAGACCCTTCCATAGCAGGGGAGTTGATGGGGATGATTAAAAGAGACTTTAAACTCATCGAGTTTCCCGAGTCGTTGAAGGTCATGTTTGCAACCGTCATGCTTTTGGGATCACCGTGGATGTATTGGAAGTCATTTTCTCTGAACAAGCCCCGTCAAGAGCTTACATGGGGGTTCTTCAAGGATTTGTTCATTCTTTATTATTTATCTAAGGAATAAAGGGTGAGAAAGGGGGTAAATATTTGTTATCTGTAGAAGGGTGATAGATCCGTGTTGGAATATTTCCAGTTCTTTGTGGATCTAGTCCATTATAATTCAGGGTATGCCACAGATGACTCCATGAAGGCTCGATATTTCGAGGAAGGTCTCCTCCCCGATCTACTGTCAAATGTGTCAGAGTCCACCCTAATATTTTTCCAATGTGGAGAGATAAGATTTTCATGTCAGAGCTGTGATGGTGGGAGTGCTCTAAGTAGTCCTCCATCATTCAATCACCATGAGAAGTGGTAAATATCTTGGAATGGAGATGCAGATGCAATTGGATGTGGATGGAGCAGTTTGTGGAATAAAAAGGCCTCGGGATATTTCATCAACCTCTTCGGAGCCAGAGATCCTCATGTGTTATCAGTGTAGAAATATGGGTCACAAGAGTCCATCCTGCAGAAGTACTCCTAATCCCTCTCATGCTTACAGAGGTTTCGGTCACTTAAAATTATTCTGTTAGGGCTTTTCTAGAAATCATCGCGGAAGAATTTCTCAAAAGTGAAATGTTTTTGAGTTTTGGTTTAAAGCTTCTTGTGTAAGTTCCCCTTCAGTGTAACGGATCTCTTATCATGGAAGGTGTACATATAGTGTTTTCGGGTATTGAAATGAATGTAAATGGAATGGGTCCATTGATGAACTCTAGTTTTCAATACCAATGTGGCTTTCTTTTTGAAATCATGTCTCTTCTTCTTTAAAATCAAAAGTTGTATGTTTCTTATTGGGATTATCAGAATATGACCGCAAGGCAGGAGATGCTACATCTATTGGAGCTCTAGCTAAAAGGCCATGGAGTGAAGATGGTGCATATTCCGGAACCCTGGGGCTATTTTATGGAGTTTGGTTAATGTTGTTCCTCTATCATTGTGGTGATATAGTTTTAGCATTTCTGTTTTTTTCTCCATAATTATAAATATCCTCTTAACGCAAAGAGCACGGTGGACATATCCCTCATACAATGTTAGTAATTGTGCCTTTTTTAATGCGAGTTTCTGATCAGTGGCCTTGCATGGACCACCCATGTGAATCTGTTGTGACCTTGGTTTGTGTACCCCCCACCCGAAGTGGAATGTCGGGAGCAGTAATCCATCATAATTTCATTTATCCAATCCTGGGGCCCTCCCTCCCCACCCATGGGGTGAGATTTTGGTTCATGCGGAGTTTTCAGTTCAGATCTTATCCCTTTCGGATGGGATTGAGTGGTGTAAATATTCTTGTTGTGCGTCTTTTAGCTTGAGTAAGGCCTGATTCAAGTCTAAGTTGGATTTTCATTTGGACTTGTATAGATTGGTTCAATATGGTCGGGATACCCATCATCTCTTTGGGTTTTCTCTAAGTCGTTGTCGGATGCAAGTTGAGTTGTTATGGTGGGGAGTCAGTTCAGACCTCCCTTCTGCTAGTGATCTATTTTGGGCTATGAGTTTGAGTCCTACAGGTGGT
Organism: Viscum album; assembly: GCA_963277665.1. Taxonomy (NCBI): domain Eukaryota; kingdom Viridiplantae; phylum Streptophyta; class Magnoliopsida; order Santalales; family Viscaceae; genus Viscum; species Viscum album. The sequence continues at coordinate 1,739,950,860 of OY728160.1, forward strand.
TGGTTGAATTTCTTTGGGTTAAGTGGTTGGATTGTGTATATTTGGAATCCTTATGTATTTATCCATCAGCTGGATAGTGTTGTGGCTTTTTGGGGGCAGAAAGCACTATAGTGGGGAGAATTGTCACACGCCAACCCATGTGTCTAATATATTTAATTATTTTCTATGTTAAATAATTTTTCATGGGGTTAATATGAGTCCAATATAAATTATTTCAATGAGTTTATATTAAAAAGTGCGATTTTTTTGTCGATGTCGTCGGTCGCACGGGCGAAGCACGATTTGGAAGTCGCGCAGCTTCGCCCTAGAAACTGTGTGACCGTATGTTTTAAAAAAATTAAAAAAATTAATTTTTTATTTAATACTAACATTATTTGTTTTCATTTAATATTTTTATTATTGTTAAATATTTTATTAACATTAGAATAAGAAAATGATTTTATTATTTTTATTTTAACCATCATTTTATTATTATTATTATTATTAGTGTTTTTATTATTAAAATTATTATTATTATTATTAATGTATTAGTAGTTTGTTTTTAGGTGTTATTTTTAAAAAAATAAAAAAATTGGCAAAACCCTGACTCCCAACATTTTTTCCAGTTGTGCGCCGCCTCCTTCTTCCCTCCTGGTGTACAGAACCAGCCTCCCTCGCTGCAACTTCGGCGCCCACAGCTTCCTTCACCCGCACATTCAGGTATTGAATCCTTCCCTTGATGCAACCCCTATCTCCACCTCCTCCTCATCACCCCAGCAGCACTCCTCCCACAACGCACCCTCACAAAGCCACCTGTCCACAGAATCGACCCCACCACCTTGCTCCGGCGGCCCTCGCTCATAGCCCCTAGTCAGCCTGCATCCAACCGTGTACACCCTCTCCGCTGGTATGGTGCGACACCCCCTTGTGCAGCCATTGCTGGCCAGTGCGACGCCCCCCTAGACACTGCCTCCTTATCCCTTGCACGAAACCCCGACAGACTCCTCCTGGTCATTCCAACGTCGGACACCATGGCCTCCCTCCCTCTCAGCGCGCAGCAGCCGACACCATTCTCCCTTGCGGCAAGCGAGCAGACCAACACCCCATAGAGACCCATCCCTTACACCCCATTCAAGCTCCCTCCACCTCTAACCAGTTCGTGCAATGCTAGAGAGACACCTCCAGCCTTCCCTCCATCATTGCGCACAACCCTTTCGACCTCCAACTGGTGTGTCGCCCCCTTTGGGCATGTTCCACCCCTCCCCTATCCTGGTTTGTCCCCGGCTCAGCTGCCAACCATACCTCCCGTCTTCCCTTTTTTGTGTGTAGCAGCCCCAGTTGTCCACCCTACCTCATTGGCTGGCCCCTCTTCTATCCAGCGGCTTTGCACACCTCCAACGACTCTCTCCGGTGGGTTTCCTCCAGTCGTTGTGCCTCCTTCCAACGTGCACAACCCTCCGGTATACCATTTTCCCCATCGGGTGTGTTTTATATTCATTTTTATTTCTATCCTTGATTTTTTATTTGTATTATTTGTGGGTATTATTTACAAATGGTTGTTCATGGTAGGGTAAGCATTTTAGGACCCACTCAGGATGATTTTGAGTGGTTTTTGTCATCGCGCCTTGGTTACGAGGTTGCGTTATCGTCACGGCTTTGTTCCTAGGTTGCATTGTCTTCGCTCTTTGATCTCTACGTAGGTTTCTCAATTATTTTACCTTTATTATTTATGTTAATATATTTCATGTTGTTTCATCCAATAATTATTTTGATTATTGATGTGAAATGTGTTTCTAATTTATTTTGTGTGTGAATTGATAGATTAATTATTATTGTGTGCAAAATGTTGTCGTTCTGTTATGTTTGCGCATGAATTTTTTTTATAAAATTTTTTATTACTTTTTCACATGGGTTATCAATTTAAATAAGTTCATGGAATGAATGTTTTGTTTGCACCTGGTTGACTCTTCAATGGAAACTTTTTTAGTAAATGTTATATGCATCGTTGATTAATTGACCTGTTGTCTCTTATGGTTTATTTGGAAAAATTAAATGTTTTGGGTTGGTTTTATAAAAAAATATTGACACCTTATGAATTAGTACTTTGGGGATCCTTAAATGTTTTAAAACAGGTTTTGGTCTTATATGGAAAATGGATTTTTTATGGTTGTGGAAGAGAAAGTGGTGGTTTTATCCCCTTTTTAGAGAAAGAATTTGGTTTTTTTAAATGTGATGATTTGTGAGACATGTTTAATACCTGTTTGGAACATTATGAAAAATGATGGAATTACTTTGATGAAATCCATCTTAGGATAACTCTCATTCCATGATTGCGAATGATTGATTGGGAGGTCCATTCTTAGAGGTGTCCAGGTTCTTGAATGGTTTAAAGGCAAGAGGTTTCCCTATAGAGTGGCTTGGGGTGATGGCTATTGTACTTTATTATATATACTTTTATTGGATGCTCGGCCGACAGTGGTTGTCTCACCCCTTTTCTAAATACTTGAGACCAGCAAACCTGGCGTATTGAGAGAATATTCTGAGAATGATTGCCGCACTGGTAGGTTATGGAACTGACCAGTGGCCTATAGTAGCTGGATATGTTTTGGTTCATTACTATGTGATTATCCCTCGACGTGCCCGAGAAAGGATGGTCGATCATTTGAACATTTTTATCTCATCGTGTGTAACGTTTCAACGAGGATGAGATCTCATGTATTGGTGTATTTTGGACTATTCTTTATCTCCTAGGTTCACCCATGTCCATTGACTTTTTGTTACTTATAGTGATGAATATACTACTTGTATGTATATCTACATTTCCCTTGTTGTGTACTTAATTTTGTTCATTTTTGTGTATTGTTTTCCTTAGAATATTGAAAACTGGTTTTGATTAGGTTTTAAAAACAAGTTTTTCAAATGAATGTGTTTAATCCTCTTTGTAAAAATCTAAAAATATAAAAACCACTTTACCTTTCTAAAATTCCATTGACACTAATGAAATGAATCTAGATTTAAAAATTGTAAAGTTTAATGGTTTGTACATTGTTTTTAAGTAAAATATGTTAAAAACATACTTTTATAAATTTTAGTTCAAACATGAAATGGTGTTTATATTATTTTAATGGTAGTGCATTGGGAATAGATATAGAGCTAGCCTATTTAGTTTTAAAACTCACACCTATAATCCTTTTCTATATTTAGTGTCAGTGTAGGCTCCAGCTTGGAAGCACCATCCTTGGGTGAGGTAGGATTGTTGAGTCTGGGAGTGACATGTGAGGTCACATAGAGTTAATTCATACATCAGGTTCAGTTAGTTTTATTTTATTTTGTTCTAGTTTAGATGTTTTATTTGGATTAATTGTTTTTCACTACTCTTTATTATTATCTATTGATTTATTTATTTACCTTGGGAGAAATCATTTCCATAATCTCTGTAAATTCCCTCGCACTTGTCGCCAGACCGGGAGGATCGGGAACACCTCTTGGGCCTTGCTATGGATCGGCTCAGGTGACTGCTTCAGGGTCAACGTGGGTTGGTTCATGACACTCCACCCTCATTTGGAATCCAAAAAAATCTAGCCATTAATATAATTATAATTAAATCCTTTGAGACCTAGATATCATAAAAATCTAATGAAAAAAACAAAAAATTCATATAATATTACAAGGCCTAAGTATTGAATATACTTATAGGGGAGACATTGGATAGTATATCAACCTCCAAAAATATGTATAAGACCCATGGAGGGATTATAGAACCCATTATAGAGAAATTATTTGGATACATTAATGTTTTTACAAAATTTAATGAATCCTACACACATAAATACTAAACCGTGAAATAATAAAATGAGCTATGGTGAATAGATGATGAGGATAAATAAATAGAAAAAAAATAAAATAGAATATAACTAGAATCCCAATAGTTCCTTCCATGGAATTGATAAGAAGAAGATATAATAGAAGATAAGGCTCTCCCTTTCCTACATGCATTGACTAAATGTGATGTAAGGGGAGGGTTTCAGAATCTTTTATCAATTATTAATTAATATTAAAAATAATGATAATTTAATACACAATAATAAAAAATAAATAAAATATTCCATACGTTCATATGTAAATTATAAATTAACACGGAAATTATATGTAATTGAAATACCATAATTCATGAATAATACAAAATTTAAAATCCATTTTCTAATAAAACATTAATAACATACTTAAACAGAAATCCAATAATTGAAAACCATACTAAAAACATAAATATTATATTTTAGAAATCCTTAATTTAGTAATGTATGGTCTATGGAAGTTTAGACATGAAAATTAAAATTTTGAGTAATATTAAGGGTTGAATGGTTAATAAACAAGATTAGGTAAATCATGAATCTAACCATGCAGATCCACTTCCTATTAAAACTACCATTCATGAGTAATTTTAATGGTCTCCATGGATATGTGTATATTCATGAAACACATGAAACATTTAATAATTTGAAAATTCTCACAAAAAAATACATAAATAATAAGACATATTTAAAATAGATAAATTGTTTTCTGGTAGAGAGGATTTTCATTGTATTGAATCATAATTTGGTTTTCTAAAAACACAATTTTATTCTTCTATTCCAAACTTTAGAAAAAAAATATTATTTCACCAAAACCTCATATTTCCCAATTAATTGAACCTAAAAATTGAGGGATTCACATTGGACACCTCTAATTTTATTCTCACCCCCGTGAACCTTGGAAAAACCTCATGTGAATAGACATAAATATTCAAAACTCAACTACCACATAATATACCCATATGATAGAAAGTTTTTCCTAAAATGGCTAAATCATAATAGATAAAGGTAATCAAAAATAAATTACTTCAATAAAACAAATAAAATATCATTTTCACTAAAATAATCTATGTTCAAAAATAATTCACGGTTTTATGCCCATATTTTTTATTCTTTCTATTATATTGATTCCTATAAACCAAAAATTCTTTAAAAAATTTGAAATAATGGAATGAAATATCATCTAAACACCTTATATTGGTGATATAAAGTACCAAAAGGTTATTCTCTGAACATAACACCATATTTGATATTTTTATTTTCCTAGTAAATGACAAGGGTTTCATCATAATGATTCCTTAAATGCTCTGACTCATATAATATAATGTGAAATAACTCTAGTTGGGTGCAATTTTCAACCTATATACCACTTCACCAATCTTCTACAACACCTCATAAAATCTAAAAATACATGAAGAGATATTTCTACTACTACCAAACATCAACTACTTATGATGATTAGAAAACCAAAAAAAAAACAAATAATTTCCATTATAAAATTCAAATATTATCTTAATTTGACAAGTATAATATTTGTATCGATCCTTTATACCTTTCATTCACTCTTGAATCATATACGCCTTCTCTATCACATAATGTACTAAGTCTAGACCATAGTTCACTACTTCACCAATATCAATTCAACACAAAGGTAATCTATTCTACCACTAATATAATTCCTCAAAAGGTTCTATAACTGTGGATTAATGATATATATTATTGTGTGAAAAATCAAGAAATGTAAATTCTTCACCCAATATCCTCTATAATTGTGGTAACATGCACATAAAATGTCTCTAGAATAAAAAATTTTCTATCTATATTTCTATCCATAGATGGATTAAATGATGTTCTAAGGAATATTTGAGATCCAAAATCATGCTACATTGAATTTCACACTCAATAGGTAAAGCAAGTTTCTCATATAGAAAGAGTTATTCTTGGAACACCATGAATCATCACAACCACTTTTATATGCCACCTCTCCAAAACATTCATCGTACATGATTCCATAACTAGCAAAAAATGAGTCAAATTCCTCTAGATATCATTAATAACCAATATAACATTATAAACTTATCATACAATTGAGTAATTTCTAGGGGCTGGAAGAAGAAGTTGGAAGTCAGTACATTTAATAAAATACTAGAAAAAACATGGAATCAATATACAGTCTTCACTACAAACCTCATTATACCACTATAAAAATATTATTTTAATGAATGTTACATCATAAAAACACATAGATTTAATTATAAAGGTGGTATATGGAACTCAATAAAAATAAATTCGTACATAACCTATTGAACAAAGTGGTTTCTAGTGAATAACGTGAAATTTTATTTATCCATCAACCACCCACCAAGATAATCACTATATATAACATGATTAATCAAAACCTCTAGCTCAATATCTCTTAAACTATAATCCTATACTTGATAAATCATTAGATAATACAATATCATCTGGTAAAAATAAGCTTTATAACCAATATTTTCCAAATTGAAACATAAATTTGAGATCTTAGTCATAATATTTTGTTTATCGCCTACTTATGGAATAATATTTTGGGAAATAATATTCTCAAAACCTCATCTACCAAAACTCACTTTATAAGAGAATATAAAATCTTAAAATATGAATCCTAAAGGAACTCTACCCATCTTTGTTGATGAATGTTTAAATACATATATGAGAGTATTTAGTCCACGATCATTTTTCTAGTAAATAACATAAATAATTCCCTAAGAAGGTAATGTATAAATAGATTCAATGTAAACATCACCATTACAAACTCAAAATTATGAGTCATATAATCATATTCATGAGTTAGTAATTTCATAGACCAGTAAGATATAATTTCAATCCACTCCATTAATAAATACACTAGAACATAATGTGAAGAATCATAGTAAACCTTAAACCTAAATATTTTTCTTGGGTATATAAAAGATGTGTTTTATAGTAACTTATTTTTGAAGCAATAAAATATCAACTGCATGTAAAATATTTAAATGAAAGACTATATCACCATGGTTAAAATTAATAAGGGTTATTAATTTTGAGAGGAATCAAATTCAAACCTCTAGTAATATTCATTAATTCTGGGAAATAGACACATATCAGATTTATTATTCGACACCACCAAAGAAACTATGACCATAATCTTAGATGTGTTCATGGATATTCTCTCATATGAGATAAAATGGAAAAGGAAATTAATATAACAAGAAAATACATAAAATTTTATATCTTTCCACACAACCAATGTTGGTGATGGAGTTCTAAAATGTTGTGTCCCCAACCCAGATTCTCTTACAACACCCGAGATGGGTATTCATTACCCTTGGAGTGATCCCTGATCCATAGGGGTTGTAGACTAGAGATGAAGGTCTTGGTATAAAATTTTATTAGTGATTTGTCCACTTTTATATAATAAAAGTTCATAATTGGATTCTATATGAAATTTGGAATTACATGTCGATAAGTAAGAACTAACTAAAATAAATCCAAAATCGAATTGGTCGCAATGGAATAAAAAAATAAATTTACTAAAAATGACCCACAATAAACGAATATATATTGAAATAATTATCTTAAATGATAATAAATATTTCAAAACCAATAGGGATTAAAAAAATGTATTGACTAAGGGGAAAATTCATTGTTACAAACTAAGTCTCTAACTACAACCATTAGCTCTTATATCGATGTGGGAACAAATAACTCTTCCATAACAAACATGGTAAGTCAGTCATGAGACCCAATAGCTACCAGGGAACCTATAAGTACCCAAAATTCCATATAGTAGAGGATATAATTCTAGTGAGGTGTCCATGTATGGCGTAGGAATAAAATACCCATTAGGTAACACCTACTATATATAAACATAAGAGTGAAAAATTGGTTCATTAAAAAACTTGTATACTTATTTAAATAAATATAAAAATCCATTTTTGTATTCAATGAGAAAATTGTCACAAAATTTTAGGTATAAGGGAGATAAAAAATTCAACATTAATTAAGTATGAATAACAATAAAAACTACAAATAGTAAAACCCTATACAAGGATGGTATATATGCATAATACCTACTTAAAGTAAAAACTCTGAGTCTAATATGAACTACACGTGAAGTCATGGTGAACCACTAATCCATTTTATTTAATTAATGGTTCTACATTGATCCAATTTTTTTGGAAAGAGAATTTGGTATAATAAATTCATGATAACCTATCTAACCATCCGATTTAGGTATAGGGGATGTTTTATAATTGGAGTTGGGTAAAAACCAATTCCATTCAATCATTCACATCAATGTATGAAATTTATACGTAAATAATTTATAATATTAATGTTTAGAAACATTTATTTGCTTCATCAATGGAATAATGAATTTACTCTATGATAACAAAATGATGCATCACATTTCATAAAGAAATTATGTACCACTTCAACCATGCTCACTGTCGAACAAAAAAATCTTCCCACTGAACAAAAAAATATAATTATTTCATTATCATTATTTGTAAAAAATTGTAATAACATTCTCTTTACAATAGATCTATACTTATGATAATGATATAACCATCTACAATAAAATTCCATCATAATGGAAACCAATATAGAATATAATAAATGCTTTAACAAGTAATTAAATCTATAAAATAAGATACAATAATTCAATGGTAAAACATGTAAGAGTCAGTCTAATAGAAACACATGGTCAAGAGACATACAGGGAAATTAAAATAATAAGTATCACATATAATAGATAAACTATACATTGTATTGTACTATAAAATACTAATGATAGTTCTCAGATTCACATGAGCAAGGAACAACCTTTAATAGAGGAACATGTTTGTAAAAAAATATTTATCATAATTATTTTGGTTTATGATTACAATTAATAACACATATAATAGAAAAATATTTAAATCCAACACTTAAAATAACGTAGTTCCTTTTTAGTTTCAATTTTTGAAAAGAAGAACGGTGAATTATTTTTAAAATACATTTTATGAAACACTTAAAAGAATAAGGAAAAAAGTGTGGAATTTAATTAAGAAATTAATTATTAAAGAAACCATTTTCGAAAAAATTATTTTTCAAAAAACCTTCCAAACATTAAAACCTGTTAAAAACCATAATAGTTTTCCTATATCAATAATGGTTAAATACTATAATCCATTAGTATTTTCAAGTGAAATCACTTATTACAACATCAAAACTAAACCAACCCATCAACATCAAATCAATATATTATCCAAGGGCTGAGTGCTGGTTTTTAACATAAAGTTAATTTGGGATTAAATGAGAATATATTCTTTCCATTATAAAACATAAGTAAGATGCAAGGAGATGTAATTCATCATTACCATGAAATCCCAAAGATGAATAGTTCAAGAGAGTAATTAATTTCTATATGGTATCACCAAGGTGGTTAGATCCTATCAATTCACTATATATTCACATTTTATAGAGTAATTATTATCAAGAAATGTGTACAAAAGATTGATACAATAGTTTCTAGTAACATGACATAAGCTCAAGTTACCCATCTCCCATATCAATGAATATTCAATATAAAGGATTGAAAAATGTAAGGAAAACAAAAGAAAATGGTAGCTTCATAATTTTTATAATGTAATAAATATGTAATGGGGTTTCATTTTATTGTTTCAGCTAAACCTCCTTAAAAAATTTATCTTACAATATACAAATATTGTTAAAACTAATTGTTTTATATCTTTAAAATATAGATAATAATAATTATTACATGTATAAAACTATGTGGATTCTTGTTTTAGAATTATCTTGGGAATCACTTAGAATGTCAAGACCACTTACCAATACCAATGGTGAGATTTCTAATTCAATAATCGTCCCCAAGAATCACCTTAGTAACCTTATAGAGAAATAGTGAGGTGTGATGAGGTGAGATTTATAATTCAAAAACCATCCATAAAAAAAATTATTCACCATATAGAAAAATATTTATGAATGATTAGTATTTTTCCTAGAAAAACATACTTGAATAATAATAGGAGGAATAAATATATTCAGGGTGAATTCTGTCATGAATTAGTGGAGATAAACTCAAAATCCATTTCATTAAATATTATAAGAACACATGAAATCATATTTTAACAAGAGGTATAATTAAAAGGGATAAATATTCCATTTAGAAGACAAGGGAAGACCACTCCATGCAATAGAGGAGAAGAAAATCAAGGGAGAATAATTGTTAGGTTAAAAGGATGAAGGGGGGATAGAACGAAATTCCCTTCCTCATAAACACCTTTAGAGGATATCAGATACTTGATTTAGGATCATAGGGTACTTGGGGGAACCCCTGGGACACATGAAAATAGATTAAAACCCTAGGGAACTAAATATTCTTTCTAGACTAGTAGTTACATGGTTTCACCTTTAGTTGTAAACTGCATGTGTCACCCCTTTAAACCTAACATGAGATCAAAAATCTCTACTAAGACCCAAATAGTATAAAAATGACTAATATTTAAATCTCTAAACTCAGAATATAACTTGAATCCTTAACTAAAACAATTAACCCTCATGAGGAGTCGAACATTCAAGGATTACAATGATTTAAACGTTTTTATTCCCCACTTAGGGCCTCAAAGGAACTTTGGAATATATAATATGGACAGAGGCCATCAAATAATACAATAAAAATTATTAAAATTATCCTAATTTTTAGTTTATATTACTAAAATATTATTCAAAAAAACTATAAAAATGAAATTAATATATAGAATAAAAACATATTACATCAGGAACATAAACATTTCATGTTTATTAGTGTATTTTAATGGAATTATAATGAACTAGAAATGTTTATAATGACATTAGAAAGTAGTATTATATATATAATCATCATACAACATCATATAATGGTACCATGATTATGAATCTATCATTAAAAAAAATTAAAATTCATTAACTAGATAAATAAATCATTAATCCCTAGAAATGGATATTTATTCTTTGCTGTTAGTTTTTTAAATGACTAATAATCAATTTATAGCCTCAAAATTGTATCCTCATTCCTATATAATGATACAAAATATCCTAATAGTGAAACATTATGGTAGATAAATTCTTTATGTTACTTTTCATTGATTTCAATATATAATTCACAAATCTTAATGGGTTTTATTCTATAAATAACAATTGATATCATAGATATATATTGATATAGATCTATATTAAATTCATTCTCCCATTATATGTAAAACTAGTAATGTCCTAGGAGAATATATAAATAAAACCCCTTACCACTCTATAAATATCTTGAACTACTATCAATGATGCAACAATCACTAAACCGTTTAGCTAAGAAGTAATTATTTGAGGTTAAATATTCTGCATCCCATTTATTTGATCTCTCACTCTAACAATACTATATAACCCCTATCCAAACTAGAGTATGTAACCTTTATAAAATAGAAAATAATATATTCCTGTTTGGATTAAAGAAAATCAACGAAAATAATTAAATTTTGTGGTTTTATATCTATTAATATTGTGTCCCAACTTATACAACTTCCCATAATCTCTAATCCACAATAATGAATCAACTCAACAAACTTCAATTAGTCCACCAATATAGTTAATACCACATATTTTTAAGGATGTTTATCAACAAATAAATATAATGCACTCATCAATAAATCATTAACAGGATAATGTGACACACTAAAATTTAATAAAATATAGTAGAGAGTAAATAAGATTTTTATTGGACCTCTCGATACCTCAAGTCTTTCCATCCCACCAATATCTTCCACATGAATTTGACCATGACCACTCCAATATCCTTTACTTCAATTTCCTTCTTATCTATATCCTCATTTTCATTGATAGTTCTCCCATCCTATATAATGTGGAATATTTATAGGATGACCTCCAACACCACCATCCTATACCAAGGGTTTATCAAGATGATGCAACTACTACTACAAAAACTATTGGGGTTGATGTTGTTGTTCAGGGAGCATCCCATCCACCATCACATTGCCTGTTGTCCCACATTGACATCCCTAATAAAATGGTATCATATATTGTTCCTTTCTTAAACCTCCACATGAAAAAAAATCACATCATCACTCACACCATGATATTTGAAATACCATCTTTGAAGAATGAAAAATAAGTGGTACTTTTACAATAACCCCACTTCTATATGATTTATGAGATCCTAAATCCAATTTTATTATCCACAAAACACAACTATTGAATATCACATACCACTCCTTCATAAATGATAAATTCTTCTCAATAATATTTACCTTCCCATATAACCATAGTATTTATAATCAAAGTAAAATGGTTGACACTATACTAAATTTTGTGTCCTAATATCCCCTTCAAATGGCTATCTCTACTCTCATCATAAGAAAAATATTTTGGGGAGTTATTTAAAATACTCAATAAATTTTCTCCTTACTATTGATTATTGTAACTCCTTGAATGAATTTAAAATTTCTCATACTATCACTCTAATTAAAGAGAATCAGCTGAAAATTCATCTGGGAACTAATCAAGAAATTGGATTCACTTTATTGAATATACTTTACGATTTCCTAGATATAGTGTCCAACACTACCATATCACCCAATTTAATAAACTCACCATAAGTGTAATGTAATTATCTTACACTACTTAAATAGGATTAAATATTATCTCTAATTTCTCAAACCATCACTCAATTGACTTATCATAAGTAGGTATATATTACATCTGTATGTTATACTACTGGCACACATGAAAGGTAAAATTCCATGTCCACACAACTACTAGATCCATCGACCAATGACTAAATCTTTGTTCCTCATGCACCATCTCATCCCCTATTCTATAATTAAATCACAAATTAAATAAACCTATGTGAATTTAAATATATAATACTAAGGATTATATGGATGTATAAAATTATAGTACTTTAACATTAGTCACAAAAAATCTAATACACAACACATGAAATCATCATATACTAATACTATATGATTCATGAGTTTAAATATTCACATTTAGCACACCAAAAATAAAATATCCCTATAGTGATGATTCATGGACAATTAGAGTTTATTCTTGGAATCACAAGGCACTTCCCTCAGTTTCTTTAGTCTATTTCATATACCAATTTCAAGTAGCATGACATATTTTCCATCCCATACTCACTAGTAACAACTCCCAAATATTTCCTAGAACACTAACTCTAATTGAATTCTAACCTGACCCAACCCTATAGGGCTCCCCTCAAGACAGAACAAATATCAAGAGTGATTGAATAATTAAATATTTAATAGTCCATGTATATGATACTAAAAATAAGGGTATGTATCAAAAATATGTGTGTGGAATTATTCTTAATATATATATATATATATTAAATAATCTTATATAATAAATAAAAAAATTAAATAAGATAATTAATATCCATATAAATGAATGAAAAAATGGAATTTTATATTAACAATAAAAACTAGAACATTATTTTTAAAATGAATCAAACAAAAACTAAATAAGTGTATTTCTACTACAAGCTAAGTCACAGGTTTCTAAACTAGTTTCCCATGATAAAACCCTTGACATGGTCATGTATGTATAAAAAACATTAGAGAATAGTATGATTTTTATATGGGGAAAATCATTTGGTCCCTTCACTAACCTCTCATATGTCATGTGAATAGGAAAAATAATGCCTTGGTGAATGAAATATATAATTAAATTCAATTTAACAAAAAAACAAGAATAATAACAATATCAAAAAAATAATAATCACATGTTTCCCACTTCACCATCCCCACCACCGACACATTATCGCCACCTCTAACACATTATCACCACTTCCATCACATAATCCAATACATATTTCTATCCAAAATATTAACAATAGTAGTCTCTATAATAATAAAATACATGGAACTATATCAAAGGATATAAAAATAATTAAAATATAAAAATATATCTCTATAAACATAATGAAAAAATAACAATATTATCTATGGTGGGAGAAAATTATCCCTCTTACACGTCATTAAGTAGGAGTAACAAAACCCTAACACCACTTAAATACTAGTCTACAGAACTCCCCTACAATAATCAAAGCAAAAACAATGAAATTTGGTTGTAGAAGTACTTATAATCACATCAATATCATATAAACCAATGACATATCAAGTAATAAATTTACACATAACCCTAATATACATCATAAACATAATCAATACATAGTAACATAATTATATCCCTCAATACACTACTTAAATTACCCAATGAACACACTACATATATATATCTCTGGGTATTCTACCTCAACTGACCACAGACAACACCCTTCACATTAACTAAAAAACCATCACCTCATTAACTCATAACTATATCCTTCTTTAATTCTCAATATATTAATGATAACTATTAAGGATATAAATAATCACCAATAACCATAAAAATTAAATTCATCAGGGGATCATATCATAATGTATTACAATAAAAAATACTCTATTCTTCTCAAATCAAGAATTTTCATTTTACATTTAAATAAATATATTCAATCTATACATCTTCCCCTATTTCTATATAAAATTTAAAATCTTATCAATTTTCAAAATATTTCATAAATATTTCACACCTTACCACTTATTATAATAATAATATTTATTATTTATTTAATATCATGATGACTATAACAATTAAAAATCACCATATTGACAGAATTATCAAAATAATATTGTCTATTCATAAATGAAACATTTCAATACCATACCTCTATTCATTATAAAATATTTAGACATATATATAAAAAACCCATTTCATAAATGGAAAATATAAACAGAAATATATTCCATAAATAAAATTCCTTTCATCTAATTAATTCATCAATTAACCAGTACGGTCATCATTGAGAATATGAAGAATTAAAATATGGATATAGGAATCGAGAAAAGAATATAATCACATTCATCGATTAAATTCCATGAAAGAATAGAACTAAAATATTTATCCAAGAGAACTCAATATCCTTAATGATATAACTAATATCTTTTATTATTTATAAGGTATATAGAAAAAATAAAATGTTATGTGGGAGGTGTTACAAAATTATAATTAAAACATAATTGGACGAAACCATTATCTAATTTCCTTCCGCACATCATAATGTAGTTAGAAAAACCCGATCAAAAAACCATCATGTTCAAACCATACCAATTATAAATTTTTTATACTATTTACTTATCAACTAAAATAATTATAAATATTGTGTAGAATGTAAAATAACATATTATAGTATCCAAAAATCCCACTTCAAACAATATAATGAAACCACGAACCTTCATCGTAACTAAAGTGACCATCTAAGAATTTCATTTGTTTTTAATTATTAAATATGTTTTTAGAAGGGTAATAATGGTGATTATGGAGTTTATATTCCAAGGAATTAATGAAAAGTGTTTTTTGATAATGGAAAACTATCTACACCAATTTAGGAGTGTTCCTAAGTTTGTTCGGAAGGCCTTGAGTTATGTTTAAGAGATTATGGAAGTATTTGAGGGAGTTTAGAAATAAAATATAGAACTATTGGATGCGATGTAAAGGTAACCCTAGAATTATATAATCATCATAATGGTAATTTTTTAATTACACTATCTATGTTATGTAATGTGGGATTTTTTAAAGGTAACACTAAAAAATAAGAGATATATAAATGTTATAACTTTACAATTAAAAGATAAGATCCTTGGTGCATGGAGGTAACTTTGAAAAACCAAGAGATACATGTGGATAAAATCCATCTATATAAAGGTCAACATATCTTGTGTGAATTTAATCCCATGGTTTTTACTAGAAATATAATGTCCATTTGGACATATGTGAGGGAAATACTAAAAACTAATTTCAACATAAAGTTAGTTTTAGTTTCTTGAATTCATTTTTTATAAATAAATAATATAATTCTTTTTTAATGACCATAATGTATTTAGAATAAAAATATATTATGATTATTATTTAGTTTCAATAAAGAAAAACTAAGTAAGATTTTGATACTAAGATTTGTTCCATAACACGACACAATATAGTCATAAAATGAAAAAGTAACATAGAGGTTTCTATGCCATTGTGAAAGCTATGGTTATTATAAAATGAAAATATTATATTTACCATTACATATTGAATATTTAGTGGTAATTTTGGTCACCATAGAGAACATGTTAAATGAGTGTTTTGATACTTAATCAGAAATAGGTAGGCTACTAGAACTATTTCATATATGTAATCATTTTATGAAAATTGATTTTCTATGAGAAATGATAAATCATTTAGGTTGTGGATGATTTCATGTATGAAGTAAAAAAACTCACATGGAAAATGAGGTATGGTATGAAAAATTTTGGGGACCATGTCGTGGTCATGTCTGGGTGACCATTTTGAGAATCCATCGATGCTGAGATATGATCGAGGTCCAACATGGGGACTCCATAGTATAAATTATTCTGTGTTGTATGATTCTTCAAGTGGATGTTGAAATGATTTAGAAATATCTGAAAACTATGGGTAATATAGAGAGTAATAAGACATAATATTTTTAATAACATATGATGGAATTATTTTTCGTTAGAACATATAAATGGATAATAAATTAGGATATTGAATAATATAATTAACTGAAACTATTGATATATTTCAAATATTAATACTATGTACTGGCTTCTATGATTTCAAGATATTATAAACAACATAATATCATGGAAATATTATGTACACAATAAATGAATATATTGATATAGGTAATGATAACAAATGTGGATGAAAAAATTTTGAGAACATACATAATTTATAGTTAAAGAATTATAAAGAACTAAGAGCTTAATAAGTTATAGAATCTAATAAATAATATGAGTTTGAATCCATAGAGAATTTTTTCTAAAGAATAATACCTAATTAATGAGTATTTATAAGGAGTTGAACGAAACAGATCATTTATGGTCTATATTGAGTTTTGAATAAAAATTTGTTGTTGGTGTGTATATGAAATTTTGGATGACAATTTGGTGGAAGTAGTGTATTTCTTTATATAACTAAAGGATAGATTACTGAGGTGTATACCCAATTGCGGACGAACAATTTTGATTGAGGTGTACAACAAATCACTGTATTGTGTGAATTCAAAGACATTATAATTGATAAAAAATATTATATTTTAGAATCTAAAGGCTAGGGAGTCTAACTAATTTCAATAAGTAGTAGGATTTCATATAAAACCTTGTAAATATTACATGTAGACATATCTCTATAATTACTATATATTTGGTGAGGATTGGATAAATAATATGATAAGATTGGGTCTTTAACTAGCTATAGAAGTTGAAATTAAAAATTAGGAACTTTTATAAAAAGAAAAAAATGAACATGGATTTGTCTCTCCCCTCTCAATTATCCATACATACACATGTACTTCAATTTTCCTCAGATCCTTGGTCACCCATGATTATCCATGAATTTTATATGATTCCAAAAATCATAACATTTTGGACAATTGAGTTTTTTCCATATTCTATGGGGATAATTTTCAAAGTTTGAGGAATTTGATGTGACCTTACATACTTCCACTTGGCCTAGAAGTGAGAGATGTAGTGATAGTTAGATTTTAACCCATTAATAAAGGTACTTTTATAACTGAAGATGATAAGGTAAATATAGGGTTAGATGGAGAGGATCATCATTACCACATAATGTATCTATCATTGAAAATATTCACAAAATATATGGGTCTCTAAACTTCATAGGATATCTATAAAAAAAATTGAGAAGCAACATTGAAGGTAATGTCAATGTTATGGAATCTAGTCATTATGTGTGGGGGAGTAATTTTAATTACATTTATACAGAATAGTATTAGGATATATATAGTTATTACACCTAATTGAAGGAGATAATTAATAATATTATTGGTTTTTGTCAAAATCATAATAATTACATCATTATTAAAATATAATGAAGAATTTTGTAGTTTAGTTTGATTCTATGGTTTCATGACTGGAGGATCAGGAATAATTTTCATTGGATGAGATTCAAAATATACTCATAGATTAGGAAATATGGAGAACACAATATGTAGTACCCTCAATTTGAGGTATTTAACCTTTTTATGCCATTTTATGTGTTTAATGAGGCTGTGTAATGTTTAATAATGTTTAGAAGGGTTTAGGGAAGGTTTGGAAGTTTTTAGGGGTGTATGGTTTGCGAAAGGTTAGTGTAAATCGTGCTACAAACACAAGTAGCCGTGAAACATGAGGCAGTGGGCCTCCCATGATTGGAACTTGGTTTTCCTAAATGTGTGATAAAATTGTTCCAAACAACCTTTGGGAAGTAGTATTAGAAAAATTATCCAAAAATTCTCTGATCATGCGAGCTAACCGTGAGTGACATTAAAAATGGGTCACTTTGGATTTAATGTAAAACACCCCAAAAATCATCCCACCTGATCCTAAATTGGTATTTCTTATTCTCAAGGATTAGAGGGTCTCTCCCACTCATCTTGGAAGAAAATTGAAATGTTTACTTGGTTTTTTGATGGTGAATCTTCTCTGGTAATTCGCCTCTCTTGGTTGCTTCTTGGTTTTCCTTAAAATAGATTTCCATCACCCTTAGTTTTCTATATCTACATCCATTTCATGAATATATAAGGTAATTTTTACCTAAAATTATGATATTTGTTATTTTTGATGTTATTTAATGAGATATAATGTGTTTTGGGGAGGTTTCACCAAGATTTTTTCTCTGGTTGTGCATTGGTCGATTTCACTAAAACCCTAAGATAAGTGGATTCTCTCTTGACTCAATTTTGCAATAACTAGAAGGCTGAATTTCAAATTAATTGGGAATTCTTGAATTTTATTGTGTGTTTTATGTTATAATCATGGTTAAAACCCATTTTTTTATGATTTGGGTATTTTTTTGGAAAATGGATTATTGTTGTGAAAGGGGATTTCTTGTTTGATTTTAAAATGTTGATTTTAAAATCGATGGAATGGTTGATTTATTGAAAATGATTTTTAAAAGTTTTTTTCAATAATTTTTTTTATTTGAATGTTATTTGGAATGTTTTTTAAATTTTTAATGTGATCAGGGGATCTTTTTTTGTTGGAAGTGGTTGTGTAGTATGGTTGGTGTGTGTTTGTTGATATGAGTTGGAAATTGTTGATTTTCTTGTTATTGTGGTTTTCGTAAATGGTATTATATATATTTTTGATTATGTGGTATAATAATGGGTTAGAGCTATGGATAGTGGGTATAATGGACCACCATTAATTAATGGAATGTGGGCATGATGTACCACAATAAAAGGGGTAAATTCATGGACATTAAGTTCCACTGTCAGTGAAAACTAAGCTCCTGTGGTTGGTTATGGACATGGTTGTGTTATGCCTGCAGCTATGTAAGATGAATTGGGTTATGCCAATATGTTTTGGGATGGGGTTAATGACTTGTTTCATGAACATAATTAGAATCTTATTGATCTGGATGAATTTCCTTTAGAAAGGATGTGATTTGATTGTTGTTGATTGTCGAATTATTTAAATGTATTTATATAAATTATTTTATATAAATTATGAAAACGGATCTATATTAGTGGCATGTGTAGGAAATTCATTTGGGGAAAATCTACGGAGTATCATTATTCACCCCCATGCATTGGCACTTTGTTTCATTTCCAAATATTGTATTCTAATACATAGGTATAGCCAAGTCCTCTCACATTTTGAGTGGTTCATCATTATAAGAAGCCAGACCTTCTTTTTAGGTTTGTATTTCCGTATTTGGGTGTTTTTGAGAAAATGGGAGTTTCTGGAAATTTTTGAAGTACACGTAGTGTACTTTATGAGTACACGCCATGTACTTTGTTGCCGTAGGAGGCCGTGTGCTGGCCGTGTCATGGATACACACACGGTCATCTGGGGTGACGTGGAGGCCGCCTAATGCGGAGTACAGAAACAGCAAGTACACGACATGTACTTCAAAAGTACACACCGTGTATTTTTTTCTCATTAAATGCACCAGAGCTGCGTTTGACCAACAGAACACACCTCCTCTAGGATTCATTCGTCCGAGAGTATTGAGTATCCGCGGATCTTCAACGATTCCTCGAGCCTTCTTCCATCCTTCGATTAGAACACTATTGATTGTGTTGGAATCACATCATTGAGTTCTCTCTTCTGCTGGAACCTCGTTTCAGGATTCCTCTTCTTTTCCTAGTTTTAGTGGGTTGACCGTTTTAGAAGTTTTCTTAGATCTAAAACGTTCTAAGGAGATTCAAGTTTCTAGGTTCTAGTATATTGATCTCATAACCCCGAGGTAGGAGGTTTGTGTCATTCTGTAGAAAGTATATGAGTTTTGTATGAGAATTTTCCCAATACCCTTCAACGGGGTATTGCACGTTTACCGTTTTAGCCCTAATGTTTTCCTACATTTCTTGTATGCCTGAGTTGAGGTTATTGTTTGTGAATAGGGAAATTTTCTATTCTTTGGTTGTATTTCCCATGCATGTTTTTCCGGTATTTAAAATTTGGGACTAGTTTTTATGTTAGGTTGTTGTTTACTTTCCCATGCCTAGTATTGTACGATGTTGTGACTATTGTTATGATATGTTGATATGTTGTTGAATTCTTGAAAAGTAGTTCTTGAGGTTACCTTGGCCGTTACGTGCAGCCACACTTACTTGACTTACACAGGGCCGTGAGAACCTGGAGTATAGACCATAGGGAGAATTGACGTTGAGGGCCTCTCCAAAGTGTCTTTATAATCATACGATGTGAGACCATAGGGGGAATTGACGTTGAGTGCTTCCCTAGAGTGTTTGTAGTTCCCTGACATGGGCCATAGGGGGAATTGACGTTGAGTGCTTCCCTAGAGCTCCTTTAGTACGATACAAGACTATAGGGGGAATTGACAGTGAGTGCATCCCCAGAGAGTCTATACTTTAGCTAAACCAGAGGTGAGAGACTGTGTGTGATTCCCAGAGGGTTGCTGGTACATGTGGGGTTGAACCATAGGGTTTAATCAGTGAGTACTGCCTAGAGGGTTACCTGTTGTGTTAGATACTTCCTTAGCTGCTGCTTGATATTGAAATTGTGGATTGTATTATTTTCTTCTATGTGCATTCTGTTTACCTCTTTCTTTACTTTTACCCTGCCATATACTCACTGACTATTAGGCACAAATCTTCGGGTGGTTTCCTACTAGTATTTAGTCTCACACTCTTTTTGGGACATGCTTTTGTTCCCAAACATATTATATTACTACAGGTATTGACAAGGGTAAGCACCCATCAAATTCAGGTACTTGATTGCATTGAAGCTGGGGAGCATGGGACCAAGCCAAGGCTTGCGATGCTGAGGAGTTGCTTATCTATTTTCCTTTTGTACTTTGGTTTAGTGTTGTATTCAGCATTGTGACTTGTTTGGATACTTTCCTAGACATATATGTATCATGCATCCATTATATATATTTATGCTCCAGTTTTTTCTTTATCAGTCTTCCGTTGTTATTGTTGGTGGGTATTATTACTAATTTCACTATTGTATATTTGTTTTATTTTGATGTGTACTATGCCAATTTGGGAAATAGTTTCCCCACTTTTACACCCAAGGCCCTGAATGCTAGTCACCAGCCTCTGGTGTTCAGGGAAATGCACTTGAGGCCACGTGACCAACCAGGTACGGGCACCTCTGGGTGGCTTCTAGAATCGGGACGTTGCAAAGTGGTATCAAAGGAATTATTTTATCTTGATTTACTGTTTGGATCCTTTAGCTAGGGATAGGAAGGAATAGGTACTTGGTAAAATTTTGTACCCCGGAGTAGTTAACCCGTGTACAGGGAAAAACTAATCCACCATTTTTGTTGAAATTTCTTCTGGTTTTTCAAGTTTATGGTTGATTTGATTTTTAGTTATGGGTGACTCACATGTTTTGTGTTATTAATGTTGATGGTATTGAGGTTCTATTTCTATATCAACCCAATGAGATGAGGGTATTCCATCTCATGCACCATATAGGAACTTGTTAGAAATCACATTCCATGCATTATTGTTATGCCATCTAAGATGCATTAGCGACTGCATGTTGTTGGGATAGATGTTGTGCAAAATATGCATGTTGTTGTGATAGCTGCCTTGATAGAAATACCTTCTATTTGATAGGGTATTGTGTGTTAGGTATTGTTTTTATGAATTCCAAACTATGTTTCTTGAGGTATTATGAGCCCTCATGGACCGGAATTTGGTGGATCATTGCACTATTTTCTTGTCTATAACTTGTATAAGCTTCCAAGATTTGATTCATGGGGAGTATGGGCCCTCATAATTCAGAATTTGTCACTTTCTATGTTTTTTCGGTGTTTTCTAGGTTCGAGAGTAGTTTCTGAGGCTTACAGTCCAGAAAGACCCAAAATACATGTCGTGTAATGTTACGTACACCCCATGTGTTCTTCTGTTTGGGAAGAAACAATTTTTCCTAACTATACGCCGTGTACTTTATGTACACGCCTTGTAGTCTCGGACCGTGTCGTAGTCTATGTGGGAAGAGACACGGGATGGGAAAATTCAGGTGGAAACACACCATGTTCACATTGAACATGTCATGTAGTAATATCCCAGGAACTCGACTATGTGGCTAACAACACGGGTCAGTGGAGTCTCTTCTTATACACGCCATGTCCGCCTTGAACACGACATGTAGTCTGACCCAGGTACCCAGCCGTGTCACGAACAACACGATTCGGTGTTATACATTCACGTACATGACATGTTTGTCAGGAACACACCGTGTGGATTGACCCTAGTGTCTGACCGTGTCACTAATAACACGGGCCTTGTGAAAATTATCCAGTCCACGTCGTGTGAACCTTGAACACACCATGTAGTCTTGTCTTGGGAGATCCATGTGGCTTAGCCGTGTAGAAGGACTCATGCAGGGGAAGAGGATTCAAGTACACACCGTGTGTTAGGGAAACACGCTGTGTGTTTGGGGAGTGACACGACCAGTTTTGGCATAAGTACATGGCCATGTAAATGAATTAAGGTAACACGTCGTGTAAGGTTTATACATGTCATGTAGTCATGTTTTTTAAAACTAGAATACTTTCTTTCCCCTATTCCCTCCTTGTACTTCTAGTTTTTAGTCCTTGATAATGATGATCTAAGGTGTGCATTTGACCTTGCAGAGTCATGCCACCGAGACATCCAACGATTTTCTGCCAGTTATAGGGTAGTGATCAGACGCCAGATACAACTGATCAGGGACTTCCAGCAGATCCTCATGTTATGCCAGTCTTTGCACCAGCTGTCATCCCTATTACCCGCACTGATGCATAGTTCAGGGAAGGCTTCATGAGGATGATGGAAAACTTTTAGGGAGCACCACCTCCTTCCCTATCGATGGATGATTTGACGCGGGTCTTCCAGTAGCAGCAACATCTGCCCACCTTCTCAAGGGAATGAGGACCTCAGGTTGTAGAGTCATGGCTAGAATCCATGCAGACAATCTTCGAGCATCTAGAAACACCTCCATTGAGGAGGGTGATTCTTGACACTTACATGCTATAGGATTTTTCCAAGAGATGGTGGGATGTGATTTCACAGGTGGGTCATTAGCAAGATATGGCTTGGGAGGAGTTCCAGCGCATCTTCTATGACTACTTTTATCTAGAGACCCTGAGGCCCGACTGAGCTCTGGAGTTTATGAGCCTTGAGAAGGGTACCCTATTGGATATGGAGTATTTCTCTCGTTTCACTGAGCTTTAGGGTCTCACACCCTTCCTGGGATTAAATGACTTATTCTTGGAAAGGAAGTTTGAGGATGGCCTTAGATAGGACATCCTCTATTAGGTGAATATCTTCAGCTTGACTTCCATCACTTACATCATCAACCAGGCACTTATCACAGAGAGGAATATGAGGGAATCCGGAGTTCTGAGCTAGGGAAGCTCGACATCCATAGATAGTGCTCTTCCAGCTGATAGCCGGAAGCACCATAGGGAGATGACCCGAGGAGATCCAAGAAAGCGGGATCAATCATCTAGTAGCCAGGTGGTGTGCTACCAGTGTGGGAGAAGCATGAATACGTGGACTTAGTTCTAGAGAGACCCGGTGGAGTGTCGGTCTTACGGCAAGTTGGGACACATTCAGCATTTCTGTCAAGTCTTCTCACCAGCAGTCGGTGACCGAGGTTCATCTATAACCCCTCTCACATGAGAAGCTCCGCCAGTTTCTCACCAATATGGGAAATGGAGTTCTTCCAGCCGTTCAGGCTGAGGTGGAGGTCGCAATCACGATGGTCAGTCACCAGGCTACCAGTGACATTAGGGTGGGTGAGCACAGAGTAGTGAGGCATGGTCACAGGGCCACAGAGCTGGCCAAACTTTTGCAGTGGAGAAGACCCATTAGGAGCAGGATCCCAGCCTCTCTACAGTTCGAGTTACGATCCTAGTTGCCTCAGTTTTATCTTCAGATCTTTTTTATACTGGTGCTACGCATAGATTTTTATATGTCACTGTTTTTGGAGAGACTTGGTCTCTATATCATTTCTTATGTTGATGTTATGAAACTAGACACTCCATTGGGGACAAGAACATCTGATATTCATCCGTGAAAGGAGTTCCCTCTTGAAGTTGGTGGGTGTGAATTTCTTTGGGATCTATATGTCCTTGAGATGACAGGCTATGATGTCAATCTCGGAATGGACTGTCTAGTTCCCTTTCAGGAAGTCATTGACTATTATCGCCGTAGGGTGAGTTTCATATCCCCAGAGGGTGGATATTTTCTTCATAAGGGTGAGTGGGATGTCCAGGTGAGTAGAGCGGGTCAAGAGCATCATTGTTTGGGAGCAGTTACAACCCAGATTTCTAGTATTTATCTAGATGACCAGGGAATATTACAATTACACTTTCCTCCAGTGGTGGATCGTTTTAGAGATGTCTTTCCAGAGGAATTTTCAGGTTTACCTCTAGAGAGTTAGGTAGACTTTTCTATTGAGCTTGTTCCAAGGGAGGCACAAGTGTCCATTCCTCTTTATTGGATGGCTACACAAGATTTTCAAGATCTCAAGAAACAGTTGGAGGAGTTGCAGGACAAGGGTTTCATCTGACCCAATACTTCTCCTTGGGGTTCGCCTACCCTATTTGCGAAAAAGGAAGGTGTTACCCTCTGGATTTGTGTAGACTACCGGAAGTTGAACCAATTGACGATCAATAACTAGTATCCCTTGCCAGGGATCGATGATCTCTTTGACCATCTTCGAGGAGGCTGAGTTTTCTCAAAGATTGACATGAGGTCCATTTATCATTCGTTGCTCGTTAGACTATCTGATATACCTCTTACATCCTTCCATAGCAGGTATGGTCTATACGAGTACGTGGATATGTCGTTAGGTCTCATGAACGCGCTTGTAGTTTTCATGGCACTAATGAACTAAGTGTTCCATCCATACTTGTATTCCTTCATGGTTGTTTTCATGGACGATATGTTCGTGTACTCTCACACTCGACATGACCATGATAACCATCTTAAGATTGTTTTGATTACACTGAGAGAGCATCAGTTATATGCTAAGCTCTCAAAATTCCATTGTTGGATTGACCAAATTCACTTCTTTGGTCATGTTATCTCAGAGATAGGAGTATCAGTAGACCCATATAAAGTGAGAGATGTAGTTTCCTGGAAGCATCTGAAGAACATTTTTGAATTAATGAGTTTTCTAGGGCTGTATGGATACTACAGACATTTCATTCAGGACTTTTCACGATTAGCAGCACCACTTAAGAGCCTGACTAAGAAGGGTGAGATGATCTTATGGTCAGTTTCTTGTGATTCAGCCTTTCAGAAACTGAAATGGAGGTTGACTTCAGCACCGATACTAATCTTTCCAGATCCGAGAAAGAGCTATACAATTTACTATGCTCCTTCAGGTATCGGGCTAGGAGGTATGCTTATGCAAGGTGATGGAGTCGTTGGGTACGTGTCTTGGCAATTGAGGCCACATGAGAAGTATTACCTAATGCACAATATGGAGTTGGAAGCTTTTTTTCACGCCATGAACTGTTAGAGAATTTATCTTTTGGGAAAGAATTTTTTGGTTTTCACCAACCACAAAAGTCTCAAGTATATATTCACTCATCGTGATCTGAATTTGAGACAACCCATGTGGGTTGAGTACCTATAATCCATTTACATTGAGCTTTCCCATACGCCAGGGAAGGGAAACACTGTGGATGATGCGTAGAGTAGGATTACTCAGATACAGGCATTTCATGAGGCCAGTAGTGAGTGGTAGATTATAGCTTTGTTCTCTGAAATGCATTTGGAGGTGCACGACAGACTAGGGAAGAATTTTCTATCTTCTATAGTGGTTACCTCTACCCTTCTTGATCGAGTTTGAATGAGGAAACTATCAGATTCAAAAGGCCAAGTCCTAAGGGAGAGTGTTTCAGGAGAGGACCCTATTCTTGGATGAACCATAGGTTAGGATGAGACCTTGCATTTCCAGGGACGTGTATGGGTGCCAGCAGATATACATGAAGATCTGATGTGGGATTTTCATTCCTCAATTTGGGAAGTTCATCCTCGTGTCACCAAGATGTATCCTGATCTACACCACTAGTATTGGTGTCCAGGTATGAAGAGGGATGTTGCCGGTTTCATCATGAGGTGTTCCACTTTTCATCAGGTGAAAGGTGAACATCAGCAACCAGTTGGGCTTATATAGCAATTACCCATTCCCAAGTGTAAGTGGAACAACGTCGTGATGGATTTTGTGACAGGGTTGCTGAGGTCTCCTTGAGGGAATGACACGGTATGGGTTGTCATCGACAGACTTATAAAGGACACTCACTTCTTTCCAATCAAGGAGACCTTCAGTGTAGATGAGCTGGGACAGTTGTACATCTGAGAGATTGTGTGTCTGCATGGTGTTCCACACTCCATTGTTACAGACAGGGATGCCCATTTTACTTCTCTGGTATGGAAGGGGCTACAAAAAGCATTGGGTACATAGGTTCTTTTGAGTACATCTTACCATCCCCAGAAAGATGGCTAGTCCGAGCATATGATTCAGGTGTTTGAGGATATGCTCTGAGCACACATTTTGGATTTTGGAGGTTCTTGGGAGAAACATATACCTCTTGTGGAGTTTTCCTACAATAATAGTATTCAAAAACTATTCATATGACACCTTATGATGCTTTGTACGGTAGGATATTCCGATCACCCTTATGTTGGTTGTTGGTAGGAGAGGCAGCCTTGTTGGGACCTCGTCTTGTTCAGGAGAACACAGAGAAGATAAAGTTGATTCAGAAGAGGATGGCTAATGCACAGTCTCGTCATAAGTCTTTTGTTGATTAGCGGAGATGACCTCTGGTTTTTTGAGGTCGGTGATTAGGTTTTCCTGTGTGTCACACCAAGGTTGGGACACAAGAGGATTAGGAGGTAGGGTAAGCTTTCGCCGAGGTACGTCGGGCTATTTGAGTTATTGGTGAGAGTTGGGTCGGTTGCCTACCGGTTGCAGTTATCTCAAAGGTACCGAGATATACACGACGTCTTCCACGTTTCTCAGCTTTGACGTTACATTTTAGTCTCATCTTAGGTCTTTTAACCCGAGGAGGTTGAGATCAAAGTGGTTGCATTGTTTGAGGGTCATCCTATCCGGATTTAGTATCACAGTACAAAGGTTCTCCAATGTCGGTGTGTTCCCTTATTAAGAGTTCTATGGAAACACAGGCGGGTACATGACGAGGCTTGGGAGAGGGAGGCCGATGTACAAGCATAGTGGTAGGAACTGTTCTGGGCTTCTCCTTCTACGCCATTCTAGGGAAATTAGACGATGAATTTCTGTAAGGGGGAAGTTTGTAAGAACCCAGATCTTATTTTTAGTTATGTTTTTCAGTTTTCGAGAGTTTTTGAGAGAAGAGGAGTTTCTGGAAATTTTTGAAGTACATGCCATGTTCTTTATGAATTCACGCCATGTACTTCGTTGCCACTGGAGGTCATGTGATGGTCATGTCATGGCCACACACACGGTCATGTGGGGTGACATGGAGGCCACCTAATGCAGAGTACGGAAATAGTGAGTACATGTTGTGTACTCCAAAAGTACACGCCATGTATTTTGTTTTCTATTAAATGAAATGGGGTCGTGTCTGACGTTCAGAACACAATTTTTCTAGGTTTTATTCATCCAAGAGCACCGAGTAGCCACAAATCTTAAACAATCCCCTGAGCCTCCATATTTCCTCTGATTCAAACACCGTCTATTGCGTTAGAATCACATCGTTGAGTTTTCTCTTCTGCTGGAACCTTGTTTCATAATTCAAATTCTTTTCCAAGTTATAGGGGGTCAACGTTTTAGACATTTTCTGAGATCTATGACGTTATAAGGAGACTCATTATTTTAGGTTCATGTATATTGGTCTCCTAACCTTGAGGTATGTGGTTTGTGCCTTTCTGTAGAAATTATTTGAGTTTTATGTGCAAATTTCCCCAATACCATTGAATAAGGTATTGCGTGTTTAATGTTTTAGCCCTATTGTTTGATGTCTTTGCGTGTATGCCTGAGTAGAGGTTATTGTTTGTGAATAGGGAAATTTACTATGCTTTGGATGTATTTTCCATGAATGTTTTTCCTGTATTTGACCATTGGGTCTAGTTTTCCTGTTTGGCTGTTGTTTACTTTCCCATGCCTAGTATTGTAGGATGGTGTGACTGTTGTTCTAATATGCTGATATGATATAGAATGTGAGACAAGTTGTTCTTGAGGTTACCTTGGATGTTATGCACTGCAACAGTTGCTTGAATTACACTGGGCCGTGAGAACTTGGTGTATATACCATAGGGAGAATTGACATTGAGGGCTTCTCTAGAGTGTCTTTATAATCATATTATGTGAGACCATAGGGGGGATGGACATCGTGTGCTTCCCCAGAGTGTCTGTAGTTCCTCGACATGGTCCACATGGGGAATTGACGTTGAGTGCTTCCCCAGAGTGCCTTTAATATGATACGACACTATAGGGGGAATTGACAGTGAGTGCTACCCCAATGATTCTATACTTTAGCTAAACCAAAGGGGTGAGATAGTGTGTGCTTCCCATATGGTTTCTTGTACTTTTGGGGTTGAACCATAGGGGTTAGGCCGTGAGTACTGCCAAGAGGGTTACCTATTGTGTTAGCCACTTACTTGCCCGCTGCATGGAATTGAAACTGTGTATTCTTTTATTTTCTGCTGTGTGCTTCTTGTTTTCTGCTTTCTGTACTGTTACCCTGCCATATACTCACTGACTGTTAGGAACAGATTTTTGGGTGGTAGCCTAATGGGATTTAGTCTCACACCCTATTTGGGTCATGCTTTTGGGCCTAAACAGATAACATTGTTGTAGGTATAGACAAGGGAAAGTGCCCTTCAACTTCAGGTACTTGATTGCATTGGAGCTTGAGAGAATGAGACCAAGCGGAGGCTCGCGATGCTGAGGAGTTTTTTATATGTTTTCCATTTGAACTTTGGTTTAGTATTGTATTCAGAATTGTGACTTGTTTGTATGCTTTCCTAGACATATATGTATCAAGCATCATTTATATATATTTATGCTCTAATTGTTTCTTTATCCAACTTCCATTATTGCTGTTGTTTGGTATTATTACTGCTCCCTCTATTGTATATCTGTTTACTTCTGTTGTGTACTCTTTCAATGAGGGCATAGTTTCTCCAGTTTCACGCCCAAGTTCCTTGCTATTAGTCGACAGCTCTAGCATTCAGGGAAATTCACTTGAGGCCATGTGACCAACCGGGTACAGGCACCTCCGGGTGGCTTTCAGAACCGGTATGTTACATTCATGATGTTTGGGCAGTCATGTGGTGCTTAGAGCATGGAGAATTTTGTGGAGCTATGATGTTATGTAATAGCATCCTGGGGTTTCATTACTAGTCTTCTTCTTGGTACTATTATTTTGGATAATTATGGTATTTTTTGTATTGGTCCTTGGACATTTTTATGAAATGCGATTGTTTTATGGTTGTTTCATGGTAATGTGTTTTATTAGATTGCATTGTTGACTTGCATCATGAAGTTGTGGTTAGTTATGTCCCATTTGGTTGGATGATTTTTTATGGGAAAATCATTCCCCAATTACTCTTGAGGCCCTTTTCATTTATTTCTATCCATCACCTCCTTAGGAATGTCACATAAGGCCTAGTAGTATTCCGCCACCTTCTAAATCTAATGTGAAGGGGTAGGACATTCCAAGTTGTATCAGTTTGTTTGGTCCTTTCCATTCATGTTTTTTGGTTCAATGGAATTGGTTATCAGTCTTGGCATTGAAATTCATTCCTGATGTATTACTTGAGTTGGGATAGTAGCAAGGCATTGGATTGTTAGAACATGAATTGTATAGAATAAAGGACACAACTACACCTTTTTTATAAACTTTATGTTACTTAATAGTTGGGTACATAAGTGTTTTGGAGACACTTATGGGAGAATGATCTCATTATCATGGGTATAGACAATAATATTTGTTTGAAATGCATGGTAGAAATGAATTACCACTAGGATTTCATATTTCATTTAGAATAATGATTTATGTTGTGGTATAAATGTATTGATTTTTTAAAAATATTGAAATTGTTTTCAAATGTGCATATTTTTATGGATAATTATTTTAGTATTTTCAAAATTGGTCAATTCTCAAAATGTAGTGAATTTTTAAAAAATGGTTGAACTTGGTAAAATAGGAATTTGCATAGAATGATTTTGATAAAATGATGTGATTTAATATGAAATTTTAAATCATTCGGTTGTTAGAGAGTGAAATTTGTAGTGATTCTTATGTTGACAGAAATAGCACTTGGTAGACATCGTAGACACCAACCTGAGAGATCTGCATGAAATATGGTTGAACCTAAGCCCCTAGTGAACCAGTAGCTATTTCAAAGAATAGTGAAAGCTTTAAAATCTATGGAATGTGGGAATATAAGCGATGAGCCGTGGCATGTGGATCACTCAGTTCAGTTTAAAAAATAGAATCCACTCATTGTTGGGGATGATTCGTAGGCGAAAAGGGTATAAGAATGGTTGAACATGATGAATCAGATTTTTGATTTCCTTGGAAAACATGAATAGTTAAAAGTAAAGTTAGTGTTGTACATGTTGAAAGATAATTCTTGTTAGTGGTTGGAGTTGTCAGTCCAGGTTAGAAAGGGCCAAGGTATGACATGGGAGGGATTTGAGGAATTTTTTAGCAAAAAATTATACCCTCATACATTCCACATTCATCACACAATGGATTTATTCATCTTGAAGTAAGATAACATGTTAGTAATAGAATATGTTTATATGTTTAAGAACCTAGTGTTTCTTTCACCCGAGGTCATGGTTAGTGCATGCTTGAAGGTGCAGATCTTTGAATTGAACTTGAGGAATGAAATTTGTTCCAAAATTTCGGTGCTACGTATAGGTGATTATAAAACAAATGGTGAATAGAGAATCAGTGGCTGAAAAAGATATATTGGGGGATAAAGGTGGGGGAAGCATGTTGGTACACATGAAGAATAGTGGGAACTCTAACATAGGGCTTAAACAAAAGTGGGACACATATTTCTATGGTGGGAGTATGGTTTAGAGTCAGATGGTGGTATTGGTGAATCATCCTCCAAAGACATAGAGTAATTAAGGATATTTTCAGTGTCGTTCTATAGGACACTTGAAGTTGGATTGTATGAAACAACATTGAGCATGTCATAACTGTAAGAAGATGGGGTATCTTCAGCGTTATTGTTGTAATTCTCCAAGGTAAGGTGTTTGGGACACTCCTCAAGGGTCGTAGAAATCCTATTACTTGAAGGGATTGGTGAAACAATATACACCTCATAATCAGAGTTGACTTAGTCATGATAATTCTAGGAATAACGTGAATCCTAAGAAGGGTATGTTTCAGTAGGGTAATAAAGAGAATATTGTGGCAAGCAAGAATCTATATGGAGTTGAGCAGGTTGTGGTGGATGATCAATCAGGACTATCCAGGGTACGAGGTTAGATTCTTTTGAATTATACCTTTATAAATGTTTTGTTTGATACGAATGCATCTCATTCCTTCATTGCCTCAAATGATGTTGATTTTTTGTGTTTCAGTGTGGAAATGATTCCTTATATTTTAAAACATCAAACTCTTTATGGTCAAAGAGATTGTTGATCTTTCCCCTATAGATCATGTTGTATAGTTTTGGATGATGTTGAGTTGATGTGGTAATTCATATTGATTGATATGGATACATATGATATATTCTTGGGTATGGATTGGTAATAAATATTTAAGGTCCACATTGACTGTTATCTACGAACGGTTAGTTTTATGATTGGTGATGGTGTCGAGAATCTCTTTATAGGAGAGAAAAAATTTATGGTTTGTGTAATGGGCTTGTAATCATAAAAACTTTTGGTTATATTATATCAATTAGTAGAATTGTCTTTGTCATTGATGGAATAGGTCGAGAGCAGTAGTTTTTCTGTAGTGGTTGATCGGTTTGTGAATGTGTTTCCTGAAGAATTATTAGGGTTTCCACTAGTGAGAGAGTTGGAGTTTACGATTGACATAATTCCATAGAACAGTCCTTTATCACTTCCATCATACCAGATGGAACCAATAGAATTGAGTGAATTTAATGTGTAGTTGGAGGAGATAGAAAATGAACTGTTCATCTGGCCTTTAATGACACCATGTGAAACAATAGTGTTTTTTATAAAAAAGGAAGATAGAGCTGTACGACTGTATGTTTATTATAATTATCTCGACCACGTTATAATAATGAATCAATATCCACATCCATGCATTGTTGAACTGTTCAATCAATTGAGGGGAGATCATTATTTCTATAAAATGGAATTTTGATCTAGATAACCTCAGTTGTGGGTACATAAGGAGGATATCATAAAAACATATTTCACAAGTAGATATGGCCATTATGAATACATGGTTATGGGATATGGCCTTACAAAATCACCATCAGTTTTCATGGAATTGTTGAATCAGATATTTTAAATATATCTATATTTTATCATGGTGGTATTCATTGACGGTATATTGGTGTATTCATGGAAAAGGATGGATCATGAGCAACACCTGGCAGTAGTGTTGGGGATCTTGAGAGATCCTTGATTGTATTCCAAATTTTTAATGTGTGACTTTTGAATAAAAGTGGTTCATTTCCTTGGGCATGTTATTTTTGAGATAGGTGTTTCAATGGATCTAGAAAAGATAGTGGTTGTTATCTCTTATTAACCACCAAATAATTTTTCCAAGATACAAGGATTCTTTTTTCTATCAAGGTATTATCAGTGCTTTGTTCATGAATTCTCATGATTAGCCTTGCTAATAAAAGCTTTGAAAAAAATGAATGTTCCATTTCAATGGAATGAGTAGTGCCACAAATCTTTTGTAGAGCATAAGGATCGTCTTACATCATAATTGATATTGGTCTTTCCAGAATGAGGGAAATGGTACATGATGTATTGCGATGCGTCCGAATCGGGGTTGGCGTGTGTTCTCATGCAAGTGGATCATGTTGTTGTATATGGATCATGGTAGTTGATGTTTCATGAAAATAACTACTCAATTCATGATTTGGATTTGGAAGCGGTGGTTCATGCTTAAAAACATGACATTATAATCTCTTCTATAAGAAATTCATGATGTATACCAACCACAAGATTTGGAATCCTATCTTCTCATAGAGAGATTTGAATTTTTGGTAAAGGAGATGGATGGAGATTCTCTAAATGTTTGACTTTGACTTGATGTACACACCAGGTAAGGGTAATTTGGTGGTAAATGTATTATGTATAAAGTCATATTCTCATGTGGTAAAATATGTATTATATTAGGGCAAGTTGATGTCAGTTATAGAAGACATGAGATTGGAATGTGAATAATGGGGTGACGTAGCCATTTTCTTTATGGTCTCATAGCTTCCTAACTGGGTTGGTTTGGTTAAAGAGGTATAGATGTTTGGTTCATAGTGTGTGGTGATGAGGTTGAAACTCAATAGTGGGGAGACCATTAATGGATGGAAACTCGACAGACATTCATTGTTTTGATTTCAGAATCAGATGGTTGTTCAGCAGATTTTCAGGAACAAGTTCCTAGATATCATCATTCTAGATGGGTTTTCCATCCTAGAATTTAGAAAATATATAAGGTGTTGAAATACCGATTTTGGTGGGTGGGAATGAAAAGGAATGTGGCCGAGTTTGTATCTAGTTGCTTCAACTGTCAACAAGTCAAGGCTGAGAATTAGTGGCTAGAAGTTATGTTATAGTCATTACCCATCCCTGTTTGGATGTAGACGAAAATAGTGATCGATTTTGTTACATGTATTCCATGAATGATTCTGAAACAAGATGCCTTATAGGTGATATTGGATTGACCCAAAAAATAAGCCTATTCCATCCCTATTCGAGAATCTCATACGGTGGAGTATTTTCCAAAATTTATATCTTGGAGGTTCTAAAGAGGCAGGGGGAACTATTTTTTATTGTATTGGATGGATATCTGAGGCTCACATCGCATTTCTGGAAATCCTTGCAACAATCCCTGGGGACTCGATTGACGATTACTATGACATATCATCCTCAAACTGATGGGAAATCTGAAAGGATGATACAAACATTGGAAGATATGTTACATTTATGTGTAATGGATTTTGGTGGCTCTTGGGAGGATCACTTTTCTTTGGTATAGATCATGTACAATAATAGTTATCAGACATCAATACATATGGCCCCGTTTGAAGTGTTTTACAGGCTTCTATGTCGTTCTCCACTATGTTGGGTGAAAACATGTGAGATGGAAGTGGTTTGGTGATCATTTTTAGAGAGAAAACCAAGAAGATTATGTTTATCATAAATATAATGGAGATGACTCTAAGTCATCAAAAATCATATGTAGACCATCTTTGATGGTTTTTTGTTGTTCGAGGTGGGTAATCATGTGTTCTTTAGAATCTCTCTAGGGTTGGGAAATTGTCCATTTGGAAATCATGGAAAGATATATTTAAGGTATATCATTAGTTTTTTGATACATGAGCATATTGCGGAGGTGTCCTATCAGTTGGCTTTTCCAGCATGGTTTAGTGTGGTGCACAATGTGTTCTATGTGACACAATTGAAAATGTATTTTCCAGATCATGATCATGTGATTCGTTGGGATCATGTTGAGCTAGAGACGAATGATTATTTGGTGCACATTCCAGCATGAATTGTGGATAGGAAAGAGAAATTATTTCATGTTAAAATAATCTATCAAGTTTAGGTTTTAGGAAACATGGTCAGATTTAGGAGGATTTGCTGGAGTGGTAGAAAGATATGTCCAAGTAATGGCCCTACTCTTTTAGGAAAAGAAATAGTTCTATAATGTTTTTGGATGCAATGTCCAATATCGAGGAGAATGTAGTACCCCAGTTTGAGGCATGAAACATTTTTTATACTTTTTAATGTGTTTAATGTGGTTAGGTAAGGTTTTGGAGAGTTTTAAAGGGTTTTGGAATGTTTTATAAACTTTTATAGGGGTGCACAGTTTGAGCACTGTTAGGGTAAACTGTGCAACAAACCATGGTAAATGTTTAACATGAGGCACTGGGATTCACAAATTTGCCCAACATTTTCCCTAATCATGTCAGGAAATCTTGCGGAACACCCTTTGGATAGTAGAAGTAGCATAGATAGTTCACGGTTTGTCTAACCGTGCAAGCTAATCATGTATGTCATTAAAATAGTTAATTTTTAAGTGGGTCAATTGAGATTTAACTAGGAACACCCTAAACATCATCAAACTCAATCTTCACTTGGTATTTCCTCTTCTCAAGGGTTAAAGGGGATCTCCTAGTCATCTTGGAAGCAAATAGAAGGGTTTTGTTTGTGGTTTGAAGGAAATTCAACCATGGTAATTCTCCTCTATTGGTTTCTTCTTTGTTTTCCTTAGATCTAGATTTCCCTCTCTCTCAGTTATCTAGATCTACATATATCTCATGTAGATATATGTTTTTTGTTACCTAAAATTATGAGAGTTGTGATTTTTCATGTAATGAAAATATATCTATTGTGGTTTTGTTGAGTTTTTACCTGGGTTTGAGGTGCGGTTGTCATTGGTCAATTTCACCAAAACCCTAAGGTATGCGGCTTCTATATCGACTCCATTTTTCTAGAACTATAAGTCTTAATTTAAAAATTAATGATTTTTATTGAATTTTATAGTATATTTTATGTACCAAAATTGGTCCAAACCCATCTTGTGATGATTTGGGGATTTTTGGGTAAAATAGGTTATTGTTGTGAAAGGGGATTTGTTGTTTGATTTTAAAATACGGATTTTTAAATTGATGGCTTGGTTTTTTTTTATAGAAAATGGTTTATACAAGTTGGTTTTAAATAAAATTATGTTTCATTTGAATGTGATTTGGCATGTTGTTAATTTTTTTGATTTTCTTAAGAGATTGTTTTTTTTGAAATGGTTGGGTAGTATGGATTAGAATATGTTTGTTGTTTTGAGTTGAAAATTTATGATTTTCTTGTTGTTATGGTTATAGTAAATTATATTGGATTGTTTTATGGATTATGTGGTATAATAATGGGTTTGAGGAATGTATAGTTGGTGTAAAGGACCATTTTCAATGATTGTAATGTGGGTGTGAAGTAAAAATATAAAACGGGGGATGGGTTATGGCTGTGAAGTTCCACCGTCAATGAAAACAAAACTTGTGTGTTTGGTTATGGACATGGTTATGTTATATGTGCGGATATGAAAGATGAATTAGTTTATGCCAATATGTGTTGGGAAATGGATAATGACTTTTTTTTGTGGCTTTCATTAATATCATATTGATTTGGATGAATATCCTTGGGCAAGGATGTGTTTGGATTCTTGTTGATTATTGCATTGTTTAAATGGAATTATATAAATTAATTAATATAAATTATGATAATAGTTCTATCCTATTGGCATGTGTAGGGAATTAATTTGGGGAAAACCTACAGAGTATTATTAATCACCCCCTACTTCGGCACTTTGGTTCTTTTATATATCTTGTATTTCGAGACATGTGTAAAGGTAAGGCATATCACATCATGATTTTTACATCATGATTCTTGGTAAGTCTTGTGGTGATTGGAGCCTGGACTTGGTGTGGAGATATGGAGTTATGTCATAGAGTCCATGGGTTTTATTTCTAGCCTTCCTCTTGGTTCTCTGATTTTGGATTATTAGGTTTTTTTGTATTGGTCCTTATCCATTTTCATGAAATGGGTTGGTTGTTTGGTTGTGTCTTGGTAATGTGTTATATTGTATTTCATTATTGACATTCATCATGATTTTGTGGTGGGATATGAGCCATTTGGTTGGTTTCTTTTATTTTATAAAGTAAAATCATTCCCCAATTACTCTAGGAGCCTTGAGAATTTATTTCCATCCTTTTTCATCATAGGAACGTTGCATATGGTCGAGTATCATTCCACGGCCTTCCCAAGACAATGAGAAAATGCCAGATGTTACAACATATTTATGGTATCAATTCAATGATATGATAGAATTTTATGAAATTAGAAAATGAATTGTCAATGAAGAAGAATAATTATAATTGAATGATGAGGATGAATATGACTAGGGATTTAATAAAATTATTGATCTTCATTCAAAATGTTTTTGAATGAGAAAGATGATTGGGAAAAGGGAAAAAATTACTAAATTGATGGAATTAGTAAGACACTGTTCAGTTTACCTATTATTTTCTAAATAATAATTCTACTAATACTAAATCAAATGAGGAAGAAAAGAAGTCCTAAAAGGATAAGAAGGCGATAAGAATAATTTAATTTGAAAGGGGATTTTTTATAAAAAGGAAAATGTAGAATCATTATCATCAAGATGTTAATCACATGATGTAGTAAATTTCATTCCACTTGTCAGAAAATAATTTTAAACCTCTAGGAGTGTTGTTGAGAAAAAATGATAGAGCTATAATGGCCGATTAAAGATTATTTGTAATATTTTACTCAGAAAAAAAAACACAAAAAAACAAAAAATTATTGAAATATTATAATAAATTTGATGTTATGAATGAATATTATTTCAATAAATAAGTATAATTCATTGATGATACCAAGAGGCAAAAACTAATTCCTTCTGAATAGGAAAAGATATATTCTAATCATGGAGAAAATATAGCTACTAAATAAGAGGAGTTTTTTGAGACAAAATTCAAGTGATTTTTAGTGAAATAAATTTTTAATAATTTAACAAAACACATAACTGGGTTAGTTGATGTTATAATTTCATCCTATAAAGTTGGTGAGGATAAATTCCCAAGTAAAAAGGTAAATTTTCACCTAAGTTGTTTCAAAAATTATTTATTTTCAAAAATTGTGTAGGTGTGTAATGAAAATATGAGGATTTCTAGATTAATAAATCTTATATGAATTATTATAAATCAATTAGCAGATATAACTTTCCACGGATATCCTTTTTCTATTTTAAAAACTATCCTCGTACTAAGGGAAGATATCCCCAACAAGATTCTAGAAATATTCACAATCAAGGTGGGGTATCATAGTTTATAAGATATTACTGGTGATATGGAAGGTATGGATAAAACCACAGTATTTTAGAAAAAAATATGTATTTAAAATTGGATATAAATTATCCTTGTATGATATTTAGTGATAAAAAAGTGTAAATTATCAATGTGTAAAGGGTATTATAAGATACTCATGTAATCGGTCAACCAAAAATAAATTGGAGACATTTGACAATTTGGGTCGCATGTGTAATCAGTTATGTGAAATTGGTGAGGTGTTCATTAAAATGTTTCAAGGATAGGTTTCTTATGGTTTATAAGGAGGTATAATTCAAAATTTAAATAATATTAAGGTTTATAAGAAAAATCAATATGTCCTAGAAAGTATATAATTATTGGTAGTTAGAATGGAATAGTTGGAGGTGGGAAAGAATAAGGACAAAGTAGGAAAAAATGATAGGTCAAAAGGAAAGTAGGTGGTTTCATAATAAGAGGATGAACACCATAATAATTTTTCTGAAAATATATATTTTATTGTTTAAGTAGGTTAGTGTGAGATATTTTGGAAGACTAGGCCTGAAATCAATAATTTTTTTAATATATTTCAATGTAAAAATAATTTGTAACTAGAACACATTGTAATGAAGTTTCCTGGACCATTGAGGTGGAGAATAAATCCCTTAAAAAATAACCTATTCATAGGATGAATTAAAATATACAAAATTTTAAGGACTTTAAAAAGAAAAATATAACTCCAATTTCTATGTTTGGAAGAAAAAAGGAACATAGGATTAGAGGAAAC
This sequence comes from Viscum album, assembly GCA_963277665.1. Classification (NCBI taxonomy): domain Eukaryota; kingdom Viridiplantae; phylum Streptophyta; class Magnoliopsida; order Santalales; family Viscaceae; genus Viscum; species Viscum album. Next base: position 1,739,990,125 of record OY728160.1, read on the forward strand.
TCACAACCCGAGTGTTATTTTTTAGGAAAGAACATGTTCCTCCTTATTCCATAATATTATTTTTTATTTTTGATAATATATAGTACATTTAATGATATTATTGATTTCAATACATACTATAAAGATAATATTTTTAATTATATAATTTTATCTCTTATACGGAGATGATGGATTGAGTTCATAGTTGGTGGGGAAGAAAAACTGAGATGACATTGTCATATAGTATATCCAAAAATTTTGGGTAGCTATAAAAAATTAGAGAATATGGTGTTCTAATCAAAAATTTAGACCATTTTTGTTATATCATACATTTTTATGAATGTTGAGTGTTGGTTGAAGAAAATATGATAAATAGAGAGAGTTCATGAGTCTTACACTAGACATTTTTTTGTGTTTTTGAGGTGTTTTTAGTATAAATATCTCTTGTTTAATCCATTTTAAGAAGTCCCAAGATGAGACTCCTAGAATTATATAACATTGTTTATTTATTATATAAGACATTAATAAAAAATTTTATGCACTCCTATTTTCTATAATGGGTTTTCCAATGTAGACTTATACTTTCTTTATAACAACCTTATATTTTAGAATAAATTTCTCTTTAAATAAATTTAATTTATTTGATATATTACATTATATGCAAATCTATGTTTAAAAAAACCCTGAAATACTAGATTATCCACACCCAACTCTAATACCTTCATAGAGTTCTTACCATATCTTATTTCTTCTATTTCATTCCTTAAGACCATACTTTAAAGGTCTAATTTGTAAGCTAAAATATGATTATCAATAACTAAGTATAACTATTAATTAAGATCGTTCAATTTTATTTCTTCTTTTACATCCTATAAATATTTGGTAAACATTCTAAAATAACGACTTTAGTATCTTCAATATACTAAATTGTTATTATGATGATCGAAGAACTGTTATTTACCTCCATTCAATGTAGCACTATAATTTGTTTTTATAACTATTTTACATGGATGATTATAAATAAAAGTCTAGTGTTTTTTATGATATTATTATGGTTATGGAATGATAAAATATTATTTATGTCCATTCCCACTAATTTGTTTGAAAATTAAAATCAACACACATGCATACGTGAATAGTGTAAATATTTTTTCCTATCTACCCCTTTTATGGATCACTCTAAATATATGTATAATAAAAATATTTGATTTTTATATCATAATTTGTATTCTATATATGATGGATCCATAATATAAGTTTAATGTTCAAAACTAACAGTGAAATAGTGATTTAAATAAATAATTATTGTTAAATGTTGTTATGATTTTATAAGTAAATCATTTATGATATGATATATATGAATATCATTGGGAATTTATGTATAATAACTCTTTTATACATGATATTTTAATACATATGATGCCATAAGTGATTTGAAGTAAGGGATTTTTGATTCAATCCCATTTTTATCAGCATTATTTATGCTTGAGTTTCTATTAAGGAAACTATATTATACTGATGTGAAAAATCCCTTTCGTTATTATTATCATCTATCTATTTTTATAGTTTTTATGTTTTGGTACAATTTACCACTCTTTGGTATGAAATATTGTATAAGAAAATGTTTTTTAAAAATCATCCTCATTTCTACCCTTTCTATCAGAAAACATTTTTCTTCATTATTCATATTTTCTATAAAATATTTTCAAGAATTTTAAATTAGTCTTAAAAAATGTTTAAAGTAATTTTTTACCACGTTTGAGTTTTTGTAAAAGGGTTTAAAATGAATTCACTATTTATTTTCTGAATGATGATATTTTAAATTTTAACTAAAAATTTGAAAGGGGTATTTAATTAAATATAAACAATACTACTGGATTTTTCCAACATTATGACCACAAAAAAATTTGAAATATACATTAAAAGTTTTTATAGTTATTTTCATAGAAAAAACATCCGATGATATTTATAATTTTTTTAGTTTTTAAATATGTTATTTCATAATGAAAGAGTATTTCACTATATAATTATTCCATATATATTGGAATGAAAATTTTCATATATGAAAACAAACTTGATGTTAGTTATTCTTTACAGGGTATATGATCCAAGATAAAAAAATATTGTTGATTTATATAGTCTACGATTATGATAATGGGATGTTGATGAAACCTTTTAGATATTCTATGATGATATGACGAATGTTTTATGATTTTGTGACATTAATATGAATAAATTACGTTTATGTGACGGTTGGGTCCGTTATAGACATCAAATTCATTAGGTAAATTGACATTGATATCTCTGAGATGATTATGATAAGTGTGGACCTAACTATGATTATATTTATTTAGATATTAATTCATTATTAGGATCGCTTTCTAGATATGCTCAATGGAATATGAATGTACATGATTTCAAATAGATTTTTTCACATTTTGTAACTTGAGTTTGATTTCATTCTAGATATAATCACAATATTAGTTATGTACAAGATTTATTTTAGATATTTTTATATCACCATACATTTATGATCAAACTAATGTTCTGAGAATGAATTCTATATAGTTAAACCCAAAATTTAGTATTTTTTTCTTTTTATGAAGGAACCCTATGTTTGACTATCGAACCCCGAATGTTTGAATTTTTAATTTTATTTGAGATTTCTTTAATTGTCTTGATTGAATTAAAGATTTAATAAAATATCATTTAAGAGAGATTCAATGTTTGTTGTAATTAATTCAAAGAACTGTATTCATCAGATAAAATCCCTCCTACACTTAAGGGAAGTTATGAATCCCCTAATTACTTTGTATATGAATATATATGATATATTAGGTGATTTTGAGGGATTTGTAATACCTAAGAAATCTAGAATCTCAATATATTTTATCTCAATTTTGATTTGATATACACATTCATATACACATTAATTTGTACATTCACATATATGACTGTATTCTGGTTAATATCTTTTACAGTGTTTCTTCAATAAATGATTGACTCTGTTATTTTCATAAGAGGCTACAATTTTAAATTTCTACATATTTCATTCTCGTATTACTATTAGAGTGGTAATTTTATGTGTTTCTATTCAATATTAAAGATCACTATCAATATAGATGGCTTCATAGATACTCATTCTTGAAAAATTTTCATTTATAAAGAAGAATACCCATCAATTATTAATTGATTCTCCTGCAATTATGAAGATCAACCAGAACCATTAACAAATAAAATTATTTTGATTTAGTAGGAGTATCAACTACTTATACTTAGTTGTGGAGAGGTGTCAGTTTCTTGTACTAATATATGGATTTTCCAATTCCCTGTAAAATAATCAGAAGGATCTATTTATCCTTGTTTTAATGGTTTCAGCATCTTACACTCAGTTGTGGATTTATTCTCTTGTGATAAGAGAACATTTTTCTAGTGAAACTCCCCAAACTTCTAGATAGAGCATTGGTGGAGTGGACTAGGAGATCTTTGTGCCCTGAACTACAATGAAAAATTTATTTTTTGTTTTTTCTGTTTATCTAGATCTCATATTTTATTCAGTAGGAAATGTTGGAAATCAATATAAATAAAAAAGAATGTCAATATCTAAAATTGGTGAAGTCTATCAAAAAGAAACTATTCACCCCCTCATGTGTTATCTCAGTATTTTTCCGACCTAACATAAAACTCATCCTAGAATATATTTCAATTTTACAATAATTGTTTTTGTCTTTACAAGTGTTTCCTATTATTCTTCTAAATCATGATGTTTTCATTCCAAAATAACTCATACCTAGTGAAACACATATATCAAAGAATCCATAGAGACAGTCCATAATTTATATACATGATTTGAAGAAGATCCTCTATGATAATCTTGATAAGGGATTCATTTGGCCATGTGAATCACCATGAGATGAACCTATTTTTTTAAGATAAAATATGGATAAATAAAACTCTCAAGTGATTATCATAAACCAATCATGATTTTAATCAAGAATAAGTATCTTTTGACACATATTGATTATTTACTCGATCTATTATAATGCTCTCAAAAATTTTACCAGAATATTCCTTGAAAATGATATTATCAATTGAGTTATAAAAATTAATACACACCTAAGATAACATTTCATACTAAGTATAAACTCTATGAATTTATAGTGATTCCATTTGGTCTTACTAATACCATTACTGTTTTCATAAAAATAATGAATAAATTATAGAGATTATTTTGATCAGTTTTTAATAGCCTTTATAGATGAAATTATTATATATTCTAAGGTTAATGATAAGAATTAAGATCACTTCTAGATTATACTAATGATTATAAGATATGAGATATTGCATGCAAAATTTACCAAGAGCTAATTTTGAACAACTAATTCTTTATTCATGGTCATATAATCTCTAGTGATGGTATACACGTAGATCCATCAAATAGAGAAGATATTAAATATTAGATCATGTTGCGCCACGACCCCAGATAGCCCAGTTCTGGTGACTAATAATAATTACATTTCCATGAATATAAGGAATCATGCCCCTAAGGACTTAAGAGGTTAGTAGTCTTCGTAAAATAGATACATAAATGATTCTTGTATTAAAAATGAATTAACTAATTACCACACAATTTTTTTCCTGTTTTCAAATTCTCAGTAAGGGAAAATATTATCAAAATAAACAATGAATCAATGATAATTTTCAATAAGGAAGGATAAATAGATGGAATAACATTTCATTCAAATAACTAGATGAGGAAAAATAAATATGGAATGGTAATAAAGTAAAATTCATGTCATTTATTCAATGAACTAAAAATAAAATGCATCCTTAGATATTAAAATGCATGATCTAATGGATGAATAATATTTGAAACCAAGAGAATAATATTGCCTGATTATTGGATGCGATGTTTCCTAGGGTACGTGGAAGTAGTACCATCAAGAGACATTTTAATCGTACCAATTTATTCACCTAATTCATCCCATGAGACTACCAATTCATTGAGGGTCTTTCATTAACCGGTCCCCAACCCATTTATTATGTTTCCTAATTACTCCTCATATAAAATAAAAAATTTGACTTATCAAATATCCATATTGAATAATTTATAAATATTTAACATTATTTTCCCAAATAATAAAATAAATTTTTAAGTAGACACCATATGTAAAATTGTATATGGGTTAGGCAATAATAATATCTATGAAAATTGATATGGATAGCTTGGGGAAATTCAATGTTAAATGGTAATAGTAAATTGAATATTTCAAGGGGAATAAAAGGAATCATTGAAGTGAATGTGAATACAATCCTTGGAAAAATAAAACATAAACCATCCAAAGGAATATCAAGGATGGTATCAATACAACATACCCAAAATAGTGTAAAATAAATTGTTGTTTTCATTAATGAAATAAATGATTAGTTTTTATAAATATTCTTGAGGAAAATATTCATTTCTTTTGAATATTATTTTGAAAATATTTTTCTTTTAAAATCCTTTTTAAAAACATTTTAATAAAAAATAATCTGTTTAAACATGAAAACAACGCTTCAGAGAAATAACGGTAGATAAATTCCTACATGTCGTACGATGTAAATAGAATATTCAATTTTTTTGGAAAATTATGGTAAAATAAAAATGGAATAAATATATTTACCATATAATTTTAAATAAAAAATTGGAATTTTTTTTAATAAAACATTGTTTTTAAAAGAATATATTTTCTCTTACTAAATAGAGAAATAAATTCATGTTTTTGAGAAAACATTTTTTAAAAATATTGAGTACCAAAGAATTGAATATTGGTACTAATACATGTAAATTATCATGAATAAATAGGGAATAATGAAGGGGACTATTTATCCATGGTTATATAATTACATCAAATGGATATACCATTGATGGATCATTAAAATTATTATTGAATAATCTAATCTTTAAATATTTAAAAGTGTATCACACCACTTTGAAACATTTTAAAACACAATCCTCATAAATAAATTACATTCTATTCAAGTTTAAAATACCATCAAGGTATATGGATTGATGATGAAATGGAAAAAAATTGTACGTAGATACACCAAACAAAAGCTGAAAGTGGTGAACATGACATTTATCAAATGGATATAAAAAGTGTGAGGAGGATCCCTTACATAGTGTTTACTTTTGGGTAAACATTATTTATCTTCCTGTATAATAAACTGATGATACTTTTATAGTTAATTAATATCATTGTCCATGTTTATAATTAATTTTACTTCACTTATTACCATGTTGTATACAAATACATAAAAAGTTATGTTTACATTAGGTGTTTTGAGAAAATCCAGTTTATGTGTCAAACCTACTTTTGTAGAGAAACTATGGTCAAATGGGTTCATTATATAATATATTCAGAATAATAATTTTTATATAATTAATATATATATATAAATAAATTATACATTAAAAAATCATTAAATATGGTTTTGAAAAATGAATCAATGTTACAATCATAGAGATGGTTGGCCAAATGTATGCATGAGTAACGTTCAGATGATTCAAAAATCATTATGGAAAGAAGGTATTTAACACCATATATTGACAAAATTATCACTATATATTAAATACAATATTATTTAATAACTCATACTTTTATATAAAATTATTGTGATGTAAAATGATTCACATCATGTCGAGGAGGCGGTTATCCACACATCGACAAATAACATTATCACTTTTTAATTGTGAAGTTGTAATAAAGAAAAATAAATAAATAAATATATATATATATATAATAAAAATTAAATATTTTATGAATATCATATATATATTTTTTATGTTTTATATGATTTATTATAAAAATAATTTATACATTCCATGTATCGTGTGAACAAATCACAATGCTTTGATGGGCGGTAGTCCACACTTCCTCAAACAGTGTTATTGTATTAACATAAAAAGTAATATATAAAATTTATGAGTTATAAAAAGATTTAATAAGTATAAATAAAAAATAGATATAATACATAACATTATAAAATATTTTTATCATAATTAACAACCATTAATTTTTTTAATGAAAAAATGAATAATCATTGTTTTGCGATGTAGTAGTTAACAAAACACAGAAACAGAATGTGTGTTACCCATTGGATGGAGGTGTGTGTAATTATAGGTCAAAATCATAGCATAAAAACATAATAGAATATTTATTAAAATGGTTTTTTAAACAGTAATAGAATAAGATGAGTTGAGGGGTTGGATAAGGGAAATGATACTAAAAATGCTTGAGAGAAGACGTTACCTCATAATCGGGTAATTTCTTTTTTTTAACAAAAAGCTTCCATGGATTTATTTATTCCAAAATGAATGATTATAGGTACATGGGAGTGATTTTGGGAGACAATTTTGGAATTTCTTGTCTGATCCATTGAGGTTCTAGAGGTGTGAAGAAGTGGGAGTGGGGTGGCCTTTTATATGGTAGGAAAATGACTCACACAGAACTTTTGGAAACTATTTTGGTGTACACATGTTATTAACTAAATAAATACTTACCAAATATTAAAAACTCAATAATTTAAGTTTCATGAATGAGATATGGGTAGAACATTTCTTTTGGACTTACTTATAGGGAAAATGGGCTCTTAATTTAACAGTTTAGTCCTTTATTAAGCTTAATTTTTCCTTAAAAATATTAATTAATTTTAATCACTTTCAAAAATATTTTTCATCAAAAACTAATTTAAACTTTTTATATATTATGAATTATTCATATTCCGAAGTTGGTGTTCCTTTTTCCAAATTCCTATCATAGAAATGGTAGAAAGTTATTTAAAATTCATCCCGTAGGCGGGACGACAATACATGTTTTTAAAGTAAAAAGACCCAAGAGTTTGATAAGTTTTTACATTAAATTTCAATGTGAAATTGATCCCAATATCCTAAATTGTGTTAATTTATAAAAATATGATCTAATTTAACATTAAACGAAATATAAAACATAATTTAACCTTATTAATAAAACAGAAAAAAACAATTTTGATCCAAAATTCAGTATTTTTAACTATTCATTAAAAATTGCTATGTTTTGGAAAAATATAAAAAAATCACCCTAAAGTAATTATTATGCTTATATTTCAAATATCATGTTTATTTTGACATATTAAATAAATTTAAGTGTAAAAAGTTAGGTTTTAAATGGATTTTTCATTAAAAGGTGATAAATTTACCTTTATAAAAAATATAGGTTTTTATTCATAAAATAATGATTGTTCGTATCTTATACATATAAAAAATAATGGATAAATATCAAAAATACTTTATTGTATATATAAAATATATATTTAAGTAAATTCATTCACTAATTTTAATTAATTATGTTTATTAAGATAATGATCCCTTGAAAGCATAAATATAATAATATTCCTTTTATATAAAATTGGTTCTTATTTTCATTTCTAATTAATTGGTAACCAATGTATTTATTTTGAATTTATTTAATTAATAAATTTTCAGAAGTCGGTTAATACTATTAATAACTTCTAACATAATGACTAGGTTTTATCATGTTATATTATGTAATAATATGTTAATAATACATTTTTATTTGATGAAACTCATTCTTGCATGTCACTCAAACTATCAGGAAAGGTCACACTTTTGTATATCAAAATCTATTGAGGAAGGTATCTATTACATGTAATGCAATCCATTGATGTTCTTTCCTCTTCCGTGAATCTAAATCTAACTCGGTGTTCTATGTAATGAAATATAAAGAATCTATTTTAAATTGTAAAAATATTATAATGTATCAAGATATTATATTCCCTTATGCACTTGGGGATGCATGTTTTGCACACTATCAAATTAAAATTTATATATTTTAATTATGGGGTTTTAAATTATTCAAACCTTAATTAAATTTCATCCTATCAATTTAAATTGGATCTTGGTGATATATTGTTTTATATTTCTTATGATAAAGTCCCTCATCAAGTGAAGGGTTCCTAAAAATCCTTTAGAAAATAGGGAATGAGAGTTACAAAGGTCACATGGACTACCATGCAATATGGTATCTAAGTAAGAGAAAATTATTATCATTTAGAGATACGTACTCAGGGGAAAATCATAAATATTTATAGGTATTCAATTATGTAATTAGTCAAATAAAGTGAATGATCAACGAAAAGTTGAGGGCCTCACAGACCTAAATCCATGTAGATTTAGTAGATGATTGGTTCAACAGAAATTATGGTATTATGAAAACGATTTATTTCTAATTAATTTTACCAATTAATGGTAATTCTTTTACTGAACATGAATACAAGGAAATATTCTTACATCATAAGTTTAAATTTCATATTAATAATCCTATCTTTGGGTTTTTCTTTGAATAATTTGTAATTCAATCATTCAATCTTAGAAATAAATTAATAGATAAGAATTTTTTAGGCCGGAAGCATTATGAGAATCGTTTAAAGAATCATAAATCCTATAAAAGAGTGAAAAGTCTTACTTTTTGTCCTTAACCACATTCCAAAACCAATATGTCTAATAAATTAATATCGAATCCTCAAAATTGATACTACTGGTTCATCCATACAATTTATTCTCTAAATTTTATTACTAAAAACAATGACATTTAATGAAGACATTGCATAGTTTAGTGGTTGGTGTGAAACCCTTTTCATCCTTCGATCATGGGTTCTTGTCCTGCATCCTTGCGGTAAATGATTTGTAGTAAACTATCTTACAACATGTCCTTTAAAAAAACTAATTTAATGTAACATCCATATATAAATATGATGGACATCCTTTAAATCGGGTTAATAAATAAATATCCTTTTAAAAATGTTTTTAAATATAATCTCAATACATAAATACTTCATCCATTTATTTCTACATTGGTCCTTCCTTGGTCAAGAGTCTGTCCCTAATATCATTTATAGGGTTTTTAAAACAGGAAAATATATCTTCAATCTAAAGAAAATTATGTTAAACCAAGGATACTAAATTTCAATATACATTCACATTATTCATAATGGTATGCAAAGAAAAAGTGTATTATCCTAAGAATACCCTTCAGGAGTGTCAAATGAGGTACATAGTAAGGCTTGTTATCATGTACTAGGTTACCCTGAGTTAGGCCTAAAACACATTATCGAAGTTGTTACTCCTAGGTACATATATTCTAGAACCACATACACTTTTACTATCCAAACATGGATGTATTTTTAGGAGGACTCAAATAATATATAATTTACCAAAATTCTATGGAGATCATATATATGTATCCTAAAATTTCACCATAGGGATATTTTCTTTAACCAATGTTTTTCAAAATATAGTTCCCAAGGTTGTTATTAAATATCCTATGATACCAACTGTAGCACCCCAACCCCAGATATCCTAGAGCCAATGATTTATATTAATTGTGGTGGAATGATTACAAGTAATCAAGCGTTTAAGGATTCAATAGTTTAGTAGTCTTGGTAAACCAGATACATAAATGGTTATTGTATTACAAATGAATACACTAATTAAAACAAAATTTTTCTTCTTCTTTATAAATAGAAAACCTCATGGATGACTCTAATCCTTCTACTATGTTCTTGTGTATCTTTAATAGTACGCTTCTTGGATTCTTAGGGAAAGAAACATAATAAGGGTGAGCTTAAATGCCCAGTAAGGGAAAAATATAGTGGAAGATATAATGTATTAATGATAATAGTCAATATGAAAAGTTAAATAGTTGGAAACAAATTCCATTAAAACTACTAGATAAGTAAAAATAAATATATAAATGTATGAAACGTAAATACATTCCATTTAATCAATGAACTAAAAATGAATTTTATCCATAGAAATGCTGATGCAAGATCTGATGGATGATTAGCAAGTAAAAATAAATGAGAGCTATTTCTTGATTATTGGACACCATTTTTCCCCTAATTCATGGAACCATTTCTATTAAGAGATAATTTAACCATACCAATTTTCAAAATTAACTCATCCCATGAGAATACCGATGCATCGAGGGGATTTCATTAACTTGTCCGCAATCCTTGTATTTCTTGTCATAAGAATTCCTTATATAAAATAAAAAATACACCTTATCATGTATATTTATTAGATAATGTATATATATTAAACATTATTTCCCCAAATAATCAAATAAATATCAATTTATAAACCATATGTAAAATTGTGTAATATTTCGGAAATAGTAATACCCACCATAATTGATATAGATAGCTTGTGGAATTCAATGTTCAATGATGATAGTAAATTGAATATTTCAAGGGGAGTAATAGGAATCATGGATATGAATTTGAATACTATCCATGGAAAAAATAAAACATAAACTATCCATAGTAATATCAAGGATGGTATAAATACAATATAACCCAATGTATAGTAAAATAAAGGGTTGTTGTCCTTGATGAAGTAAAAGAATTTATATTAAAAATATTCTTGAGGAAAATATCCTTCAATTTCGAAAAATATTATAAAAATATTTTTCATTGAATTTTTTTTTTAATTTTTTTTATAAATAAAAAAAATTGAACTTGAAAAGAAGTATTTAAAGAAATGATAACAGATAAATAAATACATTTCATACGATGTAAAAAAGAATATTCCTTTTGTATGGGAAAAGGTCAGAAAATGACTCATTTGAAAAGAGAAAATAATATTTCTTTGAAAACATTGGTAAAATAATACAAATGGTAAAAATACCTTACCAAATAATATTTAAATTTTTAAATTTTTTTTAATAAAACATGCTTTTTATAAGAAAATAGGTTCTCCAATTATAAAGAGACATAATATCTGGTTTTCTAAAAAAATATTCTACAACATTTTGATTACCAAAGAATTGATCATTGGAACTAATTTTTGAAAATGGCCATAAATAACCAGTTTATAATAAAAGGGTTTTTTAATACGTTTTTGTAATTTCTTCTAATGGAAATACCATTAAAAGATATTTAAATTTATGGTTTAGTAAAATAATCATTAAACATTCCAATGTGCCCAATACCACATTGAATCATTTAAAAAAACCCCATGAAGAAATAACATTATATGCATGTTTAAAATACCATGAAGGTAAAAGGATTAATGATAAAATATATCAAAAGGGGAATTATATACATGACACAAAAATTTGTAAGTGTTAAAGATTATATTTGTCTTATAGATGTAAAAAGTTGGAGATTCCCTTACCATGTATTTAATTTTAGGTGAAAATTATTTAACATCATATATAATAAAATAATGTAAATTTTATTCTTTATTTAGAACATTTTTATATTTATAATTAATTTTATTTCACTTATTACACATTTTTATTAAACTACTTAAACAATCTGGTTTACATCAGGTGTTTTGACAAAATTCATTTTATGCTTCAAAACATCTTTGGTAGATTAGCTATGGTCAAAGGGTGTCACTATATAATATCACTAGAATATTAATAATGACATAATTAATATATTTATACACAAATTTCACATTTAAAACCAAATAATTTAATATGGTTATGAATAATGACACAATGTTACAATCTTAGAGATTGTAGGCCATATGTAGGCATGGGTAACGTTCCCATTTTCAGTGATCGTTATGGAATGAAGGTAAGTAACATAATAACATTATAAAATGGTCATTATATCATAAATAACATATTATTTAATTGTACATACTTACATATAGAATTATTGGGATGAAAAATGAATCATATTGGGCTGAGGAGTTGGTAGACCACCCGTCCACGAATAACATTATCAGTTTTTATGTTTATGAAATGGTAACAAAGAAAACAATATATATATATATATATATGTATATTTACAGAAAGTTAATTATACTATGAATATCATATATATGTTTTTTAATTCTCATTTTTTAATTATAATCATCATTTATACATTCCATGTATCACGTTAACGAATCACGTTGCTTTGAGGGGGTGGTAATTCACACATCCTCAAACTATGTTATCGTATTAACACAAAAAGTAATGTATTAAATTTATGTGTTATAAAAATTTTAAATAAGTATATATACATAATAAATACCAAATATAACATTTACAAATATAGGGTCCTTCATAATGGCCAACAATGAAAGTTGGAAATGGAAAATGAACAATCAATGTTTTGTGAGGCAGTTCTTCGCCATACGTAGAAACAATATTTTTGTTACCCAATAGATGGAGGGGTGAGTAAGTGTAGCTAAAACCATTAGAAAAAAAAATTCTAGTATATTGAGGATACTGGTGTTTTTATAAAATAACATAAGAATAATATTTTAGGGGTTAGAGAATGTAAATGAAACTAAACATCTTGAGATAAGACATTACCTCTTATCAGGTAACTTCTTTTGGTTTGAACCAAAAGTTTCCAGGGATTTCCTTATAAATAAAGGGGGAATTCTATGTGGGGGGGGGGGTGTTGGGAGAATATTTTTTCGTGGATTTAATGAAACTAAGAGGTTTGATAGGTGTGATAAGGTGGGAGAGGCGGCGGCCTTTTATAGGGATGGAAAAGGAATCACTTGGAATGTTTGGGAACAAGTTAAGTTTACATAAGTTATTACTTAAAAAAGTCATACCAAACCAATAAAACTAAATAATTTATGGTTTATGGATTATATATGACCATAAAATGGGTTTTGGATATGTGGATATGTCAATTGGGCCCTTAGAATAATTGTTTTGTCCTTTATTAAGCATAATTTTTCCTTAATAATTGTAATAATTTTAATCACATTCCCTAATAATTTTGGACCAAAAAAATGATAAACTTATTTTAAATTATAACTTAAACTGATTAAAAATATTTAATCCATTTTTTCATATTAAAATCACAAAAGTGGAAGAGATTAATGAAAAATTCACCCCAAATATGGGATGACAAAGCCAGTTTTTAATGTAAAAAATTCTGAATGATTGATACGTTTTTGCATTCAATTTCAATGTAAAATTAGTCCCAATAACCTTCATTGTATTAATTGTTAAAAATTTAATATATTTGATATTAAAAACCTATATAAAACATAATTAATATTTATAAATAAAATAGAAGAAAATGAAGTTTTGAACTAAAATTATGTATTTTTAAATTTTCATTAAAAACTAACATGTTTCTGAAAAATATCAAAATATTACCCTAACCTAACTATTAATATTTTATATAAAATTTAAATTTTATTTTTACATATTAAATCAAAAAAAGTGTAAAATTTTATATTTAAAATGATTTCTCCATTTAATGGTGGTAAAATTGCCTTTATAAAAAATATAGGTTTATATATGTATAATAGAGTTTGTCTTTATATTATGCATATCAAACGTAATGGATAAATATAAATAATGATTCATTGAATATATACAAGATATATTTAATTATAATAATTCACTAATTTTAATTAATTATGTTTATTAAGTTAAAACTCCTTTGGAAGTGTAAATATAATAATATTTCATTTTATATCCAATTGGTTCTTATTTTCGATTATCATTAATTGGTAAACAATTTATTAATTTTTTATTTATATAGATAAAAAATATTAACAAATTAGTTAATTATATTCATAATTGATAAAATATTAGATAGGTTTTATCAGAAATATATTAAATAATAATATTTTAATAATATATTTTTTTGGTGAAACTCAGTCTTGTGTGTAATGAAAAATATCATGGAATTTAACATTGCATGTATCTATATATATCGAGGAAGGTATATCTTACCAATAACTCAAGCTATCAAGGATGGTCTAACATTCATGTAACAAAAGCTAACTCAATGTTTCATGCATTTAAATGTATAAAATCTATTTTAAATAGAAAATATATTATAAAGTATTCAGATATTATATTTCCTTACACGCTTGGTGAGGCATGTTATGCATTCTATCAAATAAAAATATGTAAATTATAATTTCATGGTTTTATAGTCCAGACCAACCACAATGAATTTGATATATTGTTTTCTTAGTTTTTTGGTTATTACCAATTATTTTTGGATAATTTGTTATTGTTTTTTAATCCAATAACCAAGTAAACTCATAAGGGAGACAAGATACTTTAAATAGATGAATGTGAATAAAATTTCAAGGAATTGATGAGAATGTTAGTTATCATGCATGTACTTAAAATACCCCATAATTGGAAAGTGGTTGTGATCAATATTGAAGCATTGAAGAAGGTTCTGGGATGTATCCTAATGATGGATAATGTGGATATATCTTGTGCCTCATGATAATTGAAGGTTAGTGAGGAATGTTTCCCAGCATAGGATATGGATTTAACTATGGTAATTTTTTAATTAAAGATAATTATTAATTATTTTTAAATAATATTCTGTGACATATATACTTTTCATAGAAAGTAGGAAGTGCATATTTACACAGAAGAAGTTTAATATGTTCGAGAGAAGATGGTCAAAGTTGATTAATGATTACGACAATCAAACACATTACAACCTGTAAAAATCAA
The DNA here is from genome assembly GCA_963277665.1 of Viscum album. Taxonomy (NCBI): domain Eukaryota; kingdom Viridiplantae; phylum Streptophyta; class Magnoliopsida; order Santalales; family Viscaceae; genus Viscum; species Viscum album. The sequence continues at coordinate 1,740,005,595 of OY728160.1, forward strand.
TAAGGTGGAAGATACCATGATTCAAAAGGATCATGATAAAAATATATGATGGGGATCTCAAAAAATCCAATATTTATATATTTTCAAATGATGGATATAAAAATATTTATATAAGGGGGAAATATTATCTTGTTCAAACTGGTGTTTAACCATACATCCAAGAAATGATTAAAGAGGCACATAAGGATAAAGTGGTTCTTTTAAATATGTTGAAAAAAATTCCCATGTTAAACATGATTTTTATGGAATTATAGGGGTTAGGAAAAATGTTTGTGTCCCATCCATACCATATTTGAATAAGGAGTTTTTGGATGGATCTAATAGTTTATCATTATTTATTCATTCTTGAAGAATGATGATGTATTAAGATATACAAGGATGTTTCTAGTGGGAAAAAATAAGACATATATTATAAAGTATTTATCTTTGTTCATGGTATTTCCAAAACTTAAGTCAAAAAGACATATTTCTAAGGATATGTTATAATCATTACCAATTCTGGAATAGAAATGGAAAAACTATACCAGGGATTTCATTATTAAACTCCTCAAATCATCTAAAGTCCATAATACTCTTTGTTATATAGTAAGTAACCTTAAATAGTAAATAAAAATCATTAACAATAGGAAATTTCTCTATTGATCTAATTTCAAGGTTATAGATTATGGAATTGGTATGTTTTAATGGAGCACCACATTCTATTAAATCTCTTCAGGATTGGAGGTTTACCTTGATGATTCTGGTGATGTATTATGCAAGATCACGATTCAATGTTTTGTTTTATTTTTAATTATAATCCACAAATAGATGACTATATTAATAGAACCATATAAACCCTTGTGATATTATTGTATCCTATTCTATTGATATAAATGTGATTGGGATCATCACCATCCTCTAGTCAATTTTTCTTATAACAATAGAATTCAATCGAGCATTGATATGCCCCCTTATGAAGTCCTATATGAAAACATTCCTAGATATATAATATATTCATATAATGTTACTGATGCAAATGTATTGGGATATAATATTACTCAGGAAATATAGGATAATTTTGGAGCCATTCAGTACCACATCATGGCAGCTCAAGGCGACAAAAGAGTTTTGCTGACAATCCCAGACGAGGTCTAGAATTTTTAGTTTGGGGAAAGGTAATCCTAAGAATTTATCAACACAATATGGTTTCTATATTCATAAATAAGGGACTATTGAGACATATATATATCGGTCCCTTTGATATTATTGATTATATGGTAACATATAAATTTCAAATTTAGTATAATTCCTATTATGTTCAAGATTTGTTCAATTTATCTCTCTGATTGAAATACATACCTGATAATTCACATGAATGAACTAATTGGTCATACCACTATAAGAAAATATATCTTTTTAGGAATAACCAATGGATATTCTTTATCATAGGAAGAAAGTTTTTTTGAAACAATCTCACACACCTATTCAATGTGTTTTTTTGAAACCATAAATTAGAGGAAGATTCATGGGAACCTAAGGATGTGATGATGCAGAATAATAATTAGTTTTTTTTGTATTAGAGTGATTGAATTTTGACGTATAAATTAATATAAGGTGGTAAAATGGAAAAAAATAATATTTTATGATATATTCCTCCTTAAATAAATTTTATTTCATTGATATCCTGCTTTACACACAACACTTAGTTTAAACAAAATCAAATAAAAAATATTATCATTTACATGTGATCATTATAATATATTAATTAAAATTGGAAGTATTAATAGGAATGAGTAAATGATGAAAATTTGTGCAAATATTTTATTATCTTAATGCATCGAAAAATAATTACTCTATTTTCAGGGAAATCATTTTATACTTCAAAAATATATTTTCATCAAAAGATGGTTATTACTAATAATTATGAGAAAATATTATAACTAATTTCTTCCACTTTTAGATATTTAACATTATCAAAGGGTATAATTCTGTAAATAATCATATCAATATTATCTTATGATGATACATTGAGATTTTTTGAACGTATTTATTTTACATCGAACAGTAAGAAATACTATTTTTTATTGAAAACCATCATTTCTCTTGAAGTATTTAAAAGGTTTTATTTTGTTTAAAATTCATTTAAAGGTTAAATTAGTTCAACTGAATTATTAATAGGTCTAATATTTAAATTTTAATAAAATATATGTTTTATTTTCTCATAATAAATTACATTACTTAAGAAAAAAATCTAGAAAACTGTTTTCATCATGTTTTTCTAGTTTAAATTATAATATAACGAATAAACATTTGTGGATTGAATTTGATAAAATGGATTCTATATTTTTAATTATAATATGTAATATAATTTTATATTTTGACCTTAATTCTTGGAAATTTTGTATAGTAACCATATTTAATATTTTTAACATTAGTAAAAGATGTAAAATTAGGTTAAAAAGTATGATGTAAAGCTTTAAAATATCTGTAAAACAGGAATTTATCCTATTATATGGGTCTTTTTAACCAAATATATTTTTATGGAGTTAAGTAATTTATTTTAAGACATTATTTTAAATTTTGGAACCCTATACTGACTTTTTTGGATAATTATTATTTTATTAAAATTTATAACTATTTCTGGGTCTTTATATTTTTTTCTCATAGATGGAAGAATTTGTATAGGTTTTTATTGATAAAAATTTATTAAGAAAAATAATTTATTTATTATTTTAAAAAAAACATGGAAACCAATTAAATATATTATTTTAAAGAAAAAATGATTTTCCCTCAAAAATAGGGTATTTTTCTAAAAATTAGTTTTCATGCATTTTCTATGATTATATTAAAATTAATTTCTACCACCAATTGAAATTAAATATTATAAATTGCATTAAAAATTTTTAATCCTAATTTCTATTTTTGTATAATTTCCCATTTATTTTTTTATAATTATGTTATCAGGGTAAAAATTTGAGTATTCATAGTTAAGCTTAAAATGAGTTTAAAGTGGTTTAACAAAGAGATAAGTCCTAAAATGTCTACAAAAACCTGTAAAAATGTTATTTTTTGAGTTTATTTTTATTGTATGTCATGTTATATTCTAATTTTTGGTGCCTTTGTTCCATATTACATGATTATGATACATATATTTTTTAATTTTTTATGTAATTCAAAGTGTGTCATTTCTATCCCCTATAAAAGGATATCACATACCCTCTCCTATACACACATCATGTACCTTATATATATATCATCCAAGACATTATATAATAATTTAAAACTTTACATTTGTATTTTCAAGTGCTTCTGTTCTTTTTAAAATACCATCCTTTTGTGGTATAATGTGTAAAATAAAAGAAGTTTCAAAACATAGTGGTACATATATTAACTGGGTAATTTCAATTTAATTTCTCATTATACCTATTCTAAATATATGGTATCCATTATATAATAATAAATTAATTATCTTAAATATAATTTTTTTATTATGATTAGTTAACAACCATTATCCATAACCAGTCCATCCTACAGAAAACAAAATCATTCCCCGGGTATATGTACGAATTTCTATCTCCATATAGGAGTGTAATTAATTTTTCATCATCATTTTACATGGACGGTTAGAAATTTGGAAATAATATTTTTATATGATTTTTTATTATTATTTAATGTTAAAATATAATTTATAATTCATTCCTTCTTTTAATTAAAAAATTTAAAACATTGTTCTTGCATACGTAAGGCCTACTGTTTTCATGAATAATGTAAATAATTTTTTATCTATACCATATATGGATTGATATGTATATATAATCAAAAAATATGATATTTAAATAATTATTAAAATTATAGATTTTATATAACCAAAATCAATTTTTAAGGACCATAACATCTAAACTGAATCTACTGTGAAAAACAGATCTCATATCAGCTAGTATAATTATTTTAATACAAAATAATTATATGGGAGTGTATTGATGGAGAATCGTTATACAAGTGACATGAACCCATATCATATGGTATTATATGTTCCTTTATAGTGACATTAAATATCATTATTCTCACATATTTTTCAGAGTAGGTTTACTCGTGGCTTGATGCTTCAGATCTTCTCTAACAGATCTAGTGGTAGATCCATCCACAACTCTATTGAATAATTCTCTAGTCTCCTCATCCAACTAATTTTATTAGTCATTATATTTCAGTTTCCATTAATTTCTACTTTTATATCTTCTATTGAAAACTCTATACCCTTCTTTATGTGATTTTTGTGGTAGTTACATCATGTTTCCCACATTTAACAGTAGTTGTCTCCAGATTGTTTTTTCAGATCTAGGTTCCTTCATCACTTCTATGTGGGTTTTATGGAACTATATGTTAGGTGGATGAAGGCTGTGTTTCAAGGAAATTGTTGTTATGGGTTTCATCCAAAGTGGAATTGTGATATATCTTCTTCCTTTCTTAGTGGTGGTGTTACGTGAGGTAGATTGTGGAGGGCTCGATGGCCACAACAAAGGGATTCGTTTTGTTAATTGTGTGTAGGGAAGGGATGTTGGTGGTCTCTTAGTTGTCAACTAAGAGGTTGGAGTGGATTTTAGTGCATTTCCTTCTATTTGTTTTAGTTTAATTGTAGTCTATTTTATATATTGGTTTTTTAATTGGGTTTCAAATGTTATAGTGAACATTAAATATTAGATCATTTCATTTGGTTAGCGGTTTAGCATGTGGAAGGTATCAATAGGTGCACCTCTTGGAAATAGGGATGGTTGTTATGACACCAATTGTTCAGAAATATATTCTAACTAGATGGATGATCACCATGTTTTTTTCATGTAGTATGATTTTTTTCTTGGTCTTGTTTTCATTAGGTGGACAATGAAATGAGTTTCTCATATTCATTTTTTGGTGGGTATCATGAATGTGAGATTGGTCTACGGACACCTTTCATTTTTTCCTCCCTTAATATTCATTGAGTTGGAGGAGTGATTTTCTATATTGTTCTAGACCATCATGGTGTAACATCTTGGAAGCGGGAAACACATTTTCTATGAATATTTTCATAGTTTCATTTTGGGACATGGGATGGGGGAATGAGACTTTCTCTATTGTTTGTCTAGTTTTTTTCCTAGTGGACTATTAGTAAATTATTGACCTTTGGTTCATGTTTATTTTATTCCTCCATGAATTTTTATTTATAACAGGGGGCCTCTTCTACTTGTTTTCAAAAAGACATTTTTATTTTGTGTTTAATATAAGGGGGCTTGACCCTCAACCTTTTCAAAAAAATAGAAAATTATTAATAAATGGAAGATAAGATGATGTAATTAAAAAATATATTTTATGATATGTGTTAATATGCTCTTGAATTATATATATATATTAATTATATATTTTATTATAAAAGACATTTTAATTTTTATGAATCATTATGAGACATGTTGTAAGATCTTTATGTTTTAATGCCACATTGATCATGATTATTTAGGATTGATTTTCCATTAAGGAAATTACATGATCCTTATTTGAAAAAATCGCTTAAATTTTTACTATCTGTTTGTTATTTATATAATTTTTATTTTTTTGGTAACACTTATCTCTCTATGGTACTCTAAATGGATCAATGAAACATTTTTAATAAAATACTAAATTATTTAACCTCTTTTGATCGTAAAATATTTTCCTTCCACGTCTACGTATTCATTAAAATGTTTTTTTAATGTTTTAGTATTATACTATAAATATTTAATGTTATATTTACCCATGTTTTAATTTTTAAAATAATATATCATAGGAATATTATTTACATTTCCCAATGAGGTACTTTTAAATATTTACCAAAAATATGAATGTAATCTTTATTTTCATGTACATTAAATGAATTGAATTTACCACTACATTGATTACTCAATACACCAAATATTCATTTACATGTTTATATTTTTATTTTCAAATAATTTGTTTCCCATAATATTTGTGATTTTTTTTAAATTTAAAAATTTATTTCAAAATGAAATGTTATTTTCCTCAAGAATTATTCTAGAGTCCTTTTTATTAATGTTTTCATATTTTATAAACTCTTCGATGTTAATTATGATTAATTGGGGATTTTATCCAATGATGAAATACATATTATTTATATGGATGTTATATTATTTTAATAATGATATTTTTAGAAAACTCTTTTATTTTCCATGGGTTATTTTATGATGATATGATTACTATTTTATGATATTGTGCAATTTAAATCAATTAATTTTGATTATGTAATAGTTTATTCTATTATAACCCTTGAATGAATTTAGTAGGTTTATAATGATGTCTCATTAGATGATGATGATAAGAGTGGACATGATTGAGAATATATTTGTTGATATATTGATGCATGAGTGTGATAAATTTCTATCTATGCTCGCATAAATATTCATTGACATGATTGAAACTAGATTTTTTACATTTTGAAGCATTAGTATGATATCTTTCTAGTCGAACATACAAGATTATGTGTGGTCATTGTTTCATTTTTATATATTCAATTTATTTTTATTTCTTATTCTTATGATTCCTCCTGAATATATTATAAATCATGGATATTAATTAAAACTATGACACCCTTATTGATCATACTTATAGATATTAATTGATTTTTTTGATTATGATCTATATTTATTCTATTAATTAATATTTCATGATAATTAACTCAACTTGAATATGTTATCATACCCTTATGATCATCTTGTCCTCTAATGATTAATATTTTCCATTTTCACCCTTAGTGAGTATCCAAGATCACACTTTCTTATGTTTCCATTTCTAATGGTTATAAATAAAGGTTCTAAGTAATGTATGTAAAATAAGAGTACATTGTGCGAAGATATTTATGGGATATGTTGAAGATCATTACTTAAATAATATGTCAATTTATCTGATCTCCAAATACAATAAAACATTACAGTCTCTATGCATGTATTATTGTGAAATGTATTGAATAATTTTATAATATGATGAAATATTTATGTATGTTGTTTTAAGGTGGATTAATTATTTACTAATTTATCTTTAATATAAAATATATGTGGTATCATACTAATCTCATCTGAAGCAAGTTATAATTCATATTTTAATGTGGGAGAATTTTTTTTAGATTTTTCGAATGAAATAAGATTAAATGAGAAGACCTTGATATATTCTATTGAATATATTTTCAATATGTGGGTGAAGTAAGTATCCCTAGATATGCACATATTGAAATTAGTGGTTATTAGAATTGATAAAATATTAAATCTTGGATATTGAGGTGCCTTTGTGAAAATTTTATTTGATGTTAATGTGTCATTATATGTCTGGAGAAGGAAAATCCTGATGATTGTGGAGTTGATCTTGAAAGGAATGAATGAAAAGTGTCTTCAGATGAAGGAAAAATATCTATAAAATATTACTGTTTGTTTTAGTTGTTTTATAAGGACACCAGTTATGTTAAAAAGGATCTTGAATCATTTGAGGGATACTGGAATTAAAATATAGTACCAGAAAGAGCTTTGTAAAGGTAACACTGGAATTATATCGACATTGTAATAGTGAATCAAGAAATCCCAATCTATATAATGTTTACATGTGGGATATATAAAGGTAACACAACAAATATGAGCTATATAGCGGTTATTTCCATATCGTGTAAAATTTTGACCCTTACTATATATTGGAAAATTTGAAAAACATGAAGCTGTGTAATGGTAGGAACTGTTTATATAAAAGTTATATTGACTATTTCAAAGGTATTATAAAGGAATTAAGAGATATATAAAGGTAATATTGTAACTCCCTAATATTAGATGACATATTTTTTAAACTAAATTTAATTTCATTAACATCTTTCAATATAAACAACACCATGTTTTCACAAACCATAATATACTTTTATTATTATTTTTTAAACCTGGTAGTTATATCAAAGTTGTTAAATATTTTTTTATAAATAAGAATATATTAATTATGAAAATTATATATTTTAAAAATTAATAAAATATATTAATTGGTTATTTATTTAATATAAATTAATTCTAATAAATAATTTGAATCTAAAAGAAATTTTTCTTCGGATAAAACTGTTTTAATACTTAAATTTTTTTTATAAATAAATAAATTAATTTAGTATCTATTGGTAAATGATTTTATTTAAATTTATATATTATATATTTTAAAAAAATTATCATTAGCCAAATATTCTTTCTAGGATTGATATAAGAATAAATAAATTTTTATTCTTAATTTTTTTTGAAAAGATGTTACGTCAAGGTTTTTGAACATATTTTAAAAATAATTTTTTCCAACATTAATAAATTCATTAGAAAAAAATAAGTTCATATTTTTAAATCATCATGTGTAAATTATCCAAGAGTTTATTTTTAATAATTGACTAAAAATATTATTTTTTAGATGAATAGTGAAAAATAGTGATGTTTAATGAATATTGAATGTTTGTTTAAAGTATTTACAAAGTTAAATTGTATTTTAACATTGTTAAAAAAGTTACAGTAGTTAAATTATATTATAATTAACCAAATTAATGTAATTAGAATAATTTTAATATTAAATTCTATATTATATCTTTTTAAACATAACAAAAAAATTTCTTTAGAAAAAATGCTTACTCATCAGATCTACGAGTTTTATTTTAAATTACATTCTACCACATAACTGAATTTAATTTGATAACATTTATTTGATATTTTGAATCATCACGATTTATATTATATAATAAAATTTAATTTAATTTTTTTTTATAAAAATTAGTAATAATAATAATAATTAATTACTCGGTTAATGTTAAAATGACTGAAAATTAAATTTTTCGTAGAAATAAAATTAAAGGAAATGTGAGAAACTGTACAATTCAACCAGGAGGATAGGCCACAAAAGAGATCAAAAAATTACAGAAACATAACATAAGCCTATTGTAAGGACCCGTATCTTCTTCATAGATATAGATCATGATTTCAGGTTGTTTTTGAGGAAAAAGAATGAAATGAGAATTTTCTAAGTACACACCGTGTACTTCGGGGTACACATCGTGTGGCTAGGTAGACACATACAGTCGCGTGCTAATCATGCAACAATCGAGTTCATGGCCGTGTGGTGACCTAGTAGACCACTTAAGTCTGGGGCTGTTTGAGGCTAATACATGACATGTAGTTTCAATTAACACACTGTGTACATTTCATTTTTTTGATAAATTGGATCGGGGACACGTCTCATGTCTGGAAGCAACTTCTTCTCGTCATGGATTGTACAAGAGCATTATAGAACAACTGACAAACTTTGAACCCCTCCAGATTCTCCATATGAGCTCTGATTGAGACACTTTCAGGTGCGTTGGGATCCCACCGGTGAGTTCTAAAACCCCATAGAGACTTTATTCTTGATTCATCTTCTCTTGGGGGTTATTCAAGGTTGAGAGTTTTTCACCATTTTGTAGATCTATGTCAATCTAGGCTGATTCAAGGGATGAAATTCAAGTATATCGATTGTACGACATTTAAGTATGTGCTTAGAGCCTTTAGTTGCTTGTCTTTGGATTATTTATGCTATAAGTTCCTCATACCCAAATTTTGGGTATTCTATGATTTGGAATTTGACCATGTATATTACCAGATATGTTTTCATTTAATTATAATGGGTTGTTTCTTGTGCATAAGGTTAGATACCTTGTCTAAGTGACACCCCATGGTTGAGTTTTCCTTTATTGATTGTTTATCGACGATAGGTCTAGTAGGTCTACTAGGATTTCATTGTTTTCTATGAAAGGTTTTGTCAGGATGGAGTTGATTATTATATGAAATGCTTTTGATATGCATTGTGAATGTTTGACCCAACAGTTATACCATGAGATCTTCCCTGTTGGTCATTTATAATTAAGTTAATGAATGTTTTACCAAGGGGAATTGGACCGTGAGAGATTCCCAAAATGGGTAATTTATATATGTTTTACTAGAATGTTGACCTAGGGGTATTGAACATGATAGCTACCCATGTGTTCACTACTATTTTATTAAATTAATGTTTGAACTAAGGTTTTGGACAATGAGAGCATTCTCAGGTGGTTGTTTATATTTAATTTTTGATATTTTATATTGAAGGGGTTAGGCCGTGAGAGATTCTCTAAGGGCCGTAGTGGATAATTGATTGATTGTAACAAGTATTTCAAGACAAAGAACAATCTTGGATTCAATATTACATGATTTGTTAGAGGTTATTATGAGGTGTCTGTTTTGGTTACATTACATGGGGGATTCAATGATTAGGATAGATCTCTTGGTTACATGATTCAATAGTTGAATAATAAATTGTAAATGAATGTAATTGAAAGATATAAGATTGGTTACCTTTTAGTGCTTCCATGTATATTGCTTCACCATTTCATATTACCTTATATATATATATATATTCAATGACAGTTAGGCACAAACCTTTTGGTGGGTTCCTACTAGGATTCGGCTCACACCCCATTTGGGACATGCTTTTAGACCCAACAAGATTATATGATTGCATGTATAGATAAGTGAAAGATCCCTTCTTCATCAGGTACTTGATTGATGTTGGATCTAGAGAGCATGGGACCAAGCTGAGGCTTGTGATGCTATTGGAATTTATCTGTTTATTTTTTTACTTTGGTTTCGGAATTGCTTTCCAGCATTGTGACATGTTTTTCTATTTTAATAGATACATATTCCATGATTCATATATATATATATATTGTGGCTTCTGTTGGATCTATTTTCAATATTTCACTATTTACTTTTGTGATATTACTGATTCCATTTTTGATTTATATTTAGATTCCACTGTGTATACTCTATCAACAAGGGAATAGTCTCCCCAATGTCTTACATTAGCCCTCACTGCTTGTCATTAGCCTCTATCATTTGGGGAAATTCACTTGTGGTTGTGTCACCAACTGGGTATGGGGTAATTTTTGGTGGAACCCGGATCCGAGACATTACACCAATTTTAGGATTCCTCCCATAAGAGATTCGAGGATATAGAGTGCACCTGTGTCAGCGGATTGTCAGAAATTATATCTTCAAAGATATTCATCATCATATCCCATGTTTGAGAGTACACTTATTTAAACATATTTCCTTTATTCAAACCCTATATCAGTCTAAGGTCATGTTTTTCAATCCAAGAATCCTTCTCACTATTGAAATCCATTTGAATTGGCCTACCGATCGTATTGTCTGCCTCTTATTGAGTAACATTGATAAAAAGAAACTCTTGCACCATTTCATTGCTTAACTCTTTCTTTTTTATTCTTATCTTACCACATTCATTATTGTATTAATAATTAAAATATAATAACACCAATATATACCATATAATAATATTTTATTATGTTTATTGAATAAACTATATCACTCTCCACTTCCATTAAGTGGGAAATGAAACAATTTATCAGGGGTAAGGAGGACTACCACCTCGCATATTGATGTAATTCATTTTCCATCACCACCTATAATGAATGGTAATAGTTATGGATTTAGAATTCTTATTGGATATTTATGAAATATTTAGACTTATTTAATTTTAATTTCTCATACATCTTTTTTACTTTCCAATTAGTGGGAATAATATAACATCTCTGGTGTGTGTGGATGACTACCAACATGCAAATCGATGCGATTTATTATTCACATATTATTTACAAGTTAATAAGGAATGGTTTAATGAAAATATATGATATATATGATATAAAAATTATTCTATAATTTTAATATATATAATATAAAACAATCAATTCATCTATTTATAAAATGGAAACAATGTTAATGCGTACATATGACCTTCCATCTCCGTGAATAATGTAATTCATTTTATATTTATAACATTAATTGATTAATATAATACATATTTAATGAGTATGTATAATATTTATTTTAATGTTGAAATTTTTTATATTATGGAATCATGAAAAAAGTTAACGGTCTAAAAATAGCAAACAAATAATATTTGAAAAATGAAGTAGTTATTAATGGAAAAGTGATTTCAACAATGAATTCTTAATGAACGTGTAATAAAAGAATGTAAGTAAATCATATATGGAATGATAAATATGAGAATTATTTTATAATAGATATATGATAAATATATTTATATTACATTGTAGCTTCAAACATGTATGATGTAGGTCAAGACTTAAGGAATGATATTTCATGTTTCACTTTTATTTCTGAGAGATATATGTCATATTCACCACTCATTTCCTTTTGTGCGGGGTATATGATACCAAGGTGAAATATTATATAATGAATATAATTCCTCTCATGATATTAATTTTTCATTTTATAATATTATTTAATGGGGATTGAGATTCAGAAGTTATAAAAGTGATAATTTATTTTCATCTCACTTTTATATTTATGGGCCCCATTCCTTATACATCACTTTTTCCTTTCATTTGGTGTATATATAGTACCTATTTTATTATTTTATGATTATTACCATTAAAATTTTGGGAAATAAATATCCATCTATTATTCATTATTTTATGGGGATTACAATTCAATATTAAAAATGTGATGGCTGTTTTATGGTAAAATTTAACTATTTATCAGGATTATTAATCATTATGTTTATGGTGCTGAAATATTTTGATATACCTCTAAAAAAACTAATTTAATTTATTATTATATATATATTTATTTAGAATACATTTTTTTATTTCATTTTACTATATTTATTTATTGAATATTTCAAAATAAATTATTAATGGAAAAATTATTTTATTTATCTCTTCGATCGAAAACCCTTTTCCTTCCAGTCCATATTTTATAACAATGTTTTCAAAAAATTAACTATAATCCCAAGATGGTTTAAAAAAATTAACCATGTTTTACTTATTACATAATATTTTAGAATAGGATCATTATGTCATTTTTTGAATATGAATTTATTGGATTTTTACAAAATATGTGAATGGAATCTTGGTTTTAATGGGAATGACAAGAATATAATTTTATACCACCATGAAAAATAAAATATTTGAATCATTAATTAAAATTTTAAAATATTATTTTCAATGTAATTTTTTCCTCAATATTTGGGAAGTTGTAAGATTTAAATGAATTTATTTCAAATGGAATGGTTTTTGGAATCAAGATTATTTTAATGATATTTTATGAAAATTATATTCATTAATGACAAGAATAATTGGTGTTCCTTAAGTTGTACTGGGGATATGATCCAATTCCACCATCCTTATTCTATATTTTGATGTTTTATGTTCAAAATTATGATGATATGTTTTTTATCAAACCTATTCCATTTCCATGAGCTATAATATGTTGAATTGATAAAATGTTAATGAAACTGAATTCTTTTCCATGAGTTATGCTATGATGAAATTTTTATAAAACTGATTTCCTTCTTCATGGGTTATGACATGATGAATGTTTTATAATCATATAGAAGAAAAATGTATATATTAAATTATAAGTGGGACATATAAAATTCTATAATTCATTGGGTAATATATTATATATCATGAGATAATGATGGAAAACATGAAAATGTGCTTGATCTACTATGGGAAACATGATGATGTTCTAGATCCACTATGGGAAACATGTGATGATTCCAGATTAATTATGAAATAGTAAACTACTTTTGATGCCTAATACATTTTGATTTTATTGTACTGGATATTAATTTTGACATATAAAATGGTTTCTATACTTATTATGGTGCCACACTTATAGGACATGAACTACTGGTTCATTATTTGTTATGATTAATTTCATTTTTAGGGTATCTTTTATTTTGAAATAATACTATTTTATGACATTGATCATTCTTAAAATCTACGATAGATTTGGTATAAACATTGTACGATATATTTATAATATCATACCCTTATTCTTAAATTATGATTTTATATGATCATCAATTGATATCTTTCATGATTACAATTATTGAGAATCTCAGCTCACCAGGTCTTATATTTCCATTCCCCATGTTATAACGAAAAGTATAAGTAGGGAATTTCTATGAAAAGTAATAAATGGTAATAATTTATAGGATAATTTTAATATATTTCATGAAAGAGGATTATTTTGTAACAAGTCTATAAAGTTATTAAACCTTTACAGTCCTTCCTCATGTAATTTTGAAATGTATTTAATATTCATATATTAAGAAGTAATATCGGTGAATGAAAAACCAAGGTATCTATACATGGTATATGAGGAAAGGTTCATTTAACCATCATAAGCTTGGATGAAAATATTTGGTGATATCCCTAGGTATATTTCTAGGTATATGTCAAGGATAAGACTACAGATATGGGTAAGTATAGTAAAATATCCTATAATTCTAGTGAAGGATAGATGAAGTTGTTTACAAGCAATTATATTTCTATTATGATAATACAAAGGGATGTGTCTCTGGAACATATGAATATATGGTTTATAAATTTGAAAATGACACATTATGTTATAATCAATCATCACGTAGTGAAATACAATTGGTTTTTCTACACACTTAGTTAACACTCCTAGGATTGATGTTTTGAAAATTCAAAAACTCTTTATGAACCATAATGAAGGATCTGAATAGATGAGTATCAAGAATTGTCCATGTTAAACATAATGTTTCTTAGATTAAAAATATGATGTCATAGTTTATATATCTTATAAATTAATTTTCATGATAATGTGGTTTCAAAATATAATTAATTTTTCTCACACTATTCTTTTTGGTTTTAGTCAATTATAATAACCTTAGCGAACTAGGTTAAACATGAATATGATGAAAATTTATTAATGTGAAACCAAATGGGATGATTACTAGAGTGAAGGACGTAATGTTTTTTCCTGATTAGTTATCATGATATATGATTACTAACTTGAACCTTAACCAACTATTAGACTCCATAAAAAAGATGAGGATAGTGTTTTCTGAGAGATTGGGAGGTGGATAACATAAATACAAGGAATGATATATTAATAAATAAGATGATGAAGAATAATTTATGTGGGATGATTAAAGATTCTATGTATTGGAACTCAAGAATAATATTATATGAATCATGAACTATATAAGGGTTGTTTTGTATAAACTTGTCATTATGTAATTTCAAAAATATGTGGGATGATATTAATTTCTTAGAAAAGGGAATTAATAGAAGGGTGATATTTTATAGATTGCACATGACTAAGGGAAAGATAACCATTAATATGATCTTTATGTCGAGATAGTGGTTTTTAGTATTGATAAATATATTATTGATATGGAAAAATATAATAGGATATTATATATTAACATGGAAATAATTAATGATTTTATGAAAATGTGGGGTATGTTTTCACTGATGGAGAATAAAATATTTATGGAATTATGAAATATATTCAATAATCTATTTTTTTGAACAGGGAAGCATATATGTTTTCATTGATAATTCTTGGTAGTGTTTGTTATTACTATGTTTTAGGAGAAAATATAACCAAGTGATTGACATATTTGTTATGTGAAAATTAAGATATAATTGATGATATTTGTGGGATTAATGATAATTTGGTTGTGGAAATTTAGAAAACTTTTTTTTTTGAATTTGGATGGATCCTATGTTTCACCATTTTTGTAATGGTTTTTATTAAACATTTGACAATTTATTTGAGATTGATTTATTATTTCCTCATACGAATATTTATCTATATTTGATAATTTTTTCTAACCATTTTGGTTTTTATGGTAATTAGAGATAGAAGGAATAACATTTCATTATTTTATGGATCTTTTGATCTGTTAGTGATACATAAATGAAATATTCATCTTGAATATTCACCATTTAGAGGAAATTATGTGATTTTGGTGGAAATTGATTTATTTTAGAAATTATACTTATGAAGTATGTATGTTTCCCTATTTTCTTAGACTAGATGGTAAAAGAATCCTTGAACAATATGAAAAGGATATTGAAGTGGAAATGTTATTCAATGTTGATAAATTGGTGGCCACTCCTCTCTTAAAGGAAAAAATTTATAAAGTTATATCCAAATGCAATATGATTTCAAAATCAATGTTTTAATTTGTCATTAATGTTCTTATATTTGGAAAATAATTTTTTTTACTTCAATATTTCTTTCTTATTTACATTTCTATCTTTTAAGGAGGATGTTTTATCAAACATTTTATAATGTTGGTATCTGAAAAAGGAATTTTCAAATATCAAAACCTTATTTCCAATATCATTTTAATATAATAATGATGACATTTATTAAACATGGATATAATTTAACAACACTATATTTTATGAAATATATTTTTTCAAATAAATTTAATTTCTTTGATAGCTTATGTTTCACACAACATCGAGTTTTAGTGAACCAAAATACACTCTTAATATAATTATGTAAACATGAATTTTATAAAATAAACAATTAATTTGATGGTATAAAAAGGAATGAATAAATTATGAAATGTATATGGTATAAATATTAATAAAAAAATTAATTTTTATCAATTTATTATAATTGAATGTAAAAAAATTATTTGAAGGTAAAATAATTTCTTTTATGAAATAAAATTATTTTTCTATGAATTATTTTTCTATTTAAAATTAATTAGTGACAGTATTTGAATTATTTTAAATAAATTTATTTATTATATATTTAATAAATAATTTTACAATTCCTATAATTTTTTATCTATGAATGAAGTAAAAAATAAATATAGTTTTATTCTTAAAAACAGTGTTTTTTTCAAAAAAAATTGTTTCGTCATGTTTTGAAAACTTATTATAAATCTAATTATTAAAATTTTAGAACATTTATTTTAAAAAATGAATTTAATTTTTTTAATAATAATTTATAAATCATCTTAGTGTGAATCTTTGATAATTTTTGGAAGAGATTAATTTTTCAGTGAATAGAGAAAAATACAAATTTTTATTGAATTTTTTTTAAAGTATATATAAAGGAAAATTATATTATAAAATGGTGTAAAAGTAAAATCAGTACAATTATAATATCAGTAATATAATTTGTTTAATTGATAATAATTTTTACGGAATTTTATTTTATAACTATTTATAATAACGAAAATTTTCTCTTTGGAAAAATACATTTTCATCGCATGTGTATGTTTTATATTAAACTAAATTCTACCTATTCTGTGAATTTAATTAGGTAAAATGGATTAGATGATTTTAATAAGAATATATTATATTATATAATAAGGTAAAATTATTTTTTTTTCAAATATATTTTTTAAAATAATCAAATTTAAATACTATTGTTATGGTTAAAAAAAGGTTTTACCCGTTATAAAGGCATGTGTTGAAAATAATTTTCAAAACATCTAGGATAAAAATTTAATAATTTATATTTAATATTTTGAATTAGTGAGTCCAAATTATCAAATGATTTCAATTTCAATTTTATTTTCCACTGATAAATTACATAGGTAAATAAAAAGAGACTAGTTAACGAAGTGACAAATAAAATGGTAAAGGTTAGTAAACATACAGATTATAGAACAACATATTTAATAAATTTATCTTTTATTTTGTTGGATTTATTTTTGAATGATATAATCCATCCAATACTTTATTTATGAAATTTGGAGCCAAATTCCATGAGAGTGACTTTCAATTGTTGATGAATTTTTGGTATTTACAAAAAGGCCACTCTTCCTTAATTATAAAAGGGGACCTTCTTTCATCACTTATTCACACCTCATAATCCATTTGGTTTGAAAAAACCCTGAAAAAATATCTCTCAAAAATACTTATCCACATTATACAGTTTCCCTTATTCCCAATATAAAAATCCAATTATCCTTAATACAATATTCCAAGGTGTTTTTTCTAAGATAATGTAATTATATTCACTAAATTATTTCGGTTTTATTTATTATCTTACCACATTCATTAATATCCTAATAATTCCAATATAAAATCATCAGTATTTAATATATAATTATATATTATTTTTAGGGAATAAACTCTATCCATATGCTCTTCCATCAGCTGGGAAACAAATCTATCGATCTTGTGTATGGTAGACTATCACCTCAAGAATTGATGTAATTAGTTTTACATCACCACATATCATGAAAGGTTATAATGATGAATTTAAATTAGTTAAATTATATTTAGTACAGCATTATAATTTTGATTTATAATTTCACATACACCTTCTTACATTACATTCTATAGGAATATAATATTGTTGCTCATGTGTAATACTGACTACCGCCTCATGAAGGGATATGATTAGTTCTTCTCAGAAACATCACATGGAAGGAAATAAGGATATGTTTAAATAAAATATGTGATATATATGAAATAATTATTATTATATAAATTTAGTTTATTATTTATGTTTATTTCATTTTATATACAAATAAAATTTTAACATCCTTCATGCATACGTACGGCATACTGTCTCTATGACTAGTGTAAATAATTTTCTATCTCTTACATTAATGGATTAATATATGTAAATATATAATGAATATATATGATATTTATATCTTGGATAAAATTATATATATATTGTAACAATGATAAAATTTATAAGACTAAAAACACCAAACCAAAACATATTTGACAAATGAAGCTATTACAATATGAAATGTGATTTTAACAATGAATTTCAAATAAATGGGTAATAAAAGTTCATACATAAATCATATATGGTATGATACATATCAGTATGGTTATTTAATAGATTTAAAATAAACTTTTATTCATTAGATAGGAGGTTCAAATGTGTATGACGAAAGTCGATATTTTAGGTAAGATATTTCTAGTCTCTATTTTATTTATGGTAGACACATGTGACATCAACCAATCCGTTCTTTTATGTGGTGTATATACCAACCATTTGACATGTTATATAACTAATATTATTATTTTAATAATATTTAATGTTTCATTTAATGTTATTCTATAATGTTTCTACTAATTTAAAATTTTCCAATGTGTTAAGGGGCTTTCATCTCACTTTTCTATCTATAAGAAACATTCCTTATATGCCATATGTTTATTTTTTGTGGGGGTATATATAATTCCCATGAATTTATTTTATTATTATTATGACGAATATTCTGGGATATAAATATAAGTCCAGTGTTTTTTCTTTCACGGGGATTATAACTCAAAAGTAACCAAAGTGGTAAATGTTTTATGTTAAAATCTCAATGTTTTTCAGTATTATTTATGATTAAGTTTATGATGATGAAATATTATATCATTGCATGCATGAAAAAAATTTCAATTATTATACTATGTTTATTTATAGAGAATTAATTATTTTGTTTCATTTTTTAGTCTTTATAAACTCAAGATTCTAAAAGAAATTTTTTTATTTAAAAATTGAATTTACTTCTCTTCTGTTGAAAACAATTTTTCATATATGACCATGTTTAATAATTTTTAAAATTTTTTTTTTTCAAAATTCTAAAATTATTATCTAAAAAAATTTTTAACCATGTTTTACTTTATACAAATTGTTTTAAAAATAAAACTTCTTTTCATTTCCCAATTAAGGCTCTCATAGATTTTACTGAAAACATAAAAGGGATCATTGCTTCAATTGGTACGATGTGAAAATAATTTTTCACTTTCAAGGCCTCTAAATTATTTGAATATACCTTTATAATTTTTAAAGATTAGTTTCAAATAAAATTTTTCCCTTAATATTTAAGAATATTTTATAATTTATATTTTTTATTTTTATAAGAATATATTTTTATATCATGAATGTTTTAATTATCATTTATGGAATTTATATTCATAAATGAAAATAAAATTTAGGGTTTCTTATATTTTACATGGGATATAATCCAATGGAACCATCAATATTCTTTCTTTGAATGGTTTATGTTTATTAATATAATGAAAATATGTTTATGAAACACACTCCTTTTCCATTAGATATTGTAATAACCCCAACCCCAGTATCCCAAAGTTTGTGGTCATTTTATTAAAATGTAATAGATACAAGAGATTACACAACCAATGATTTATCAATTTATTAGTTTTTATCAACTAGATAGATACATGTTTCCCTTATTAAATAGTAAATTTAACATAGAACCTAACAAAAGAAAATAAACCACTTCTTGTCACTTATTCAAAAAATTTAACTTCAAAAACATTTGGAATGTAAAAAAATAAAAGGGTGAGGTCAAAATCTCAGTAATGGTTATCTAATAAAATTATAAATGAAGAAACTTCAAGAAGGTGTAGACATTATGGAATGGTAAATAATCAGAAAAATATATTTCATCATTACTCTAGTAATTAAAATGCATCAATATTTTTTTTCAATGTGAAAACCATATGGAAAGTATTAATAGAATAATTAATTAATAAATTTATTATTTATTGTGTATCATGTGTATGGCACATGAACCATTGTACTATCAACATAGTTTATGTTTTTTGGTAAAAACCATTATGATTTTATTTGAAATAAACATGAAGGGTTTGTCAAAAACTATTTTTTCTCATGAGACATATCGATGCATCAAGGGGATATCTATAAATAAGACCCACCTACCACGATATGTACAAATAATTATTCATACATAGATTAAATTAATGAAAAAATATGGCTTATCAAAATATCAATATTGATTAGAGGATACAAATTCATTAATATTTTCCCAATTAAAACAATATTTAAATAAAACACCATATGTAAAAAAAATTACATTGATAAGAAATAATAATATCTCTGATATATTAAATATTTATATTTAAATAAATTTTCAATGAATTATGATCATAAATGATAGGGAAGTATACAAACACCACAGACAAGCAATAAAGGGACAATAAGGAACAACCAAAGGGAATATCGAAATAGAGTCTATGAAAGAATATTTTTAAACCAAACACGGACATTAATAATATAAAATATACATATATAATGATAAATTAAGTCTTACTGAAGTGAAAGAATATAAAATGAGTGTTTAATAATATTTATAAAATATCCTCTTTAATTCGGTTTAAGGGACAATACTAAGGAGTCTTCAAAATGAAAAGGAAATAATTGTTTTTAATAAACAATAAATTAAAGTAGATAGTTTTTAATGATAAAATGAGTTATTTTTAAAAAATAATGGTATATTAAAATACATTATAGATGGTACATAAAAATAGGTATGAAATTGGGAAGTTCCCCTCAATCGGGGTTGCTTATCTAGAGGAATTGAAAAGGGACCCTTATAAAACATTTATTTACCATTAAAGAAAGATTAATTGAGTTATATAAATATCTTTGGAAGATAAATAATATAGGAGGTGTACATAAAAATAATTAATAATTAAATTGAAAAAAAGAGAGAGAATGTGTGACCTGAATGAAAAGTGGTAGTTTATGGTGAATCCCTTACCTTATGTGTGAATTTGTTCATCAATTTCACTTAATTTCCTGGATAATGAAAAAATATTCCCCAATAATTTAATTCGTAACCTATTATAAATTTATTTGTATTATTATAATTTATTTAAGTTCATTTATGGCCTTTTTGATGAGTTATATGATTCATTTTCAACATTTAGAAGTGTTTATTTCCTTAGTTTTCATGATTGGTTCACTTGTATAAATGTATGGAAGTTAATTTGAAAATGAGATTAATTATAAATAAGTGAAATTATTTGTTATTATTGAATTGATATAATATTAAATGGTATTATATATCATTTTTTCCATATATGAGGATGAATCATTATATTAAACTTTAATGATTAACATTAGATTATTTTGGTGAATTTTAGATTATCAAGAACTTGTTTTGTTTTATAAAATAATAATATGTATATATACTAGTTACATAACGTTATATGAATTATAATATGTATAATAAATTATTTTTTATCCCTAATATTTGTTTTATGAAAATCTTTGAAGGTGATAATTTATTTTAAAAATATATCATGCATGATGTCTATAAATCCAAATTCCACAAAAGATATTTTCATTTTTAGAATAAAAGGGAGATGAGAATGGGATTTATAATGGATTTTAAATTATCACAATAAATTTATTATATATATATATATAATATATTGGAGTTATAATTTGTAACTCCCTGAAACCATTTACCCAGATACGGTGCTTTATTAAATAACATTGAATGATACAAGGAATCATGTCCTAAAAGACAGATCTTTTTAGTATTATTTGAAAAAAATACATATGTAAGTTCCAAATTACAACTTGAAAAGAAATACAACACTAATTTATTTCATTAGAAACATACAAGCCTTCTAAATTATTCCTACAAGTCACTCATAACTAACTTCTTCATATCATGGGAAAATGAAACATAAAAAAATGGGGGAGCTCAAACGCTCAGTAAGGGTAAGAAATATAGCGGAAGATAACATAAACAATAGGCATGGTGAATAATTGAAAACACATTCCTTTAAAAAATAATAAACAAGAACACTTTATGGTAGGAATATGAGATGAGTAAATAATTCCATAATAAAACATAGTCATAGGTATTCTTCTAGTCGAATAACCACATGAACAATCAATAATATTTTTATAATGAGGGAATGTATAATACAGGACATTCTAAAACATTTTGTGAAGGCCTCGACCAAGACATCTAAAAATGATTAAGGCATAATCCAAAACTATATATCAAAATTGGGAAAGGACTCATTCAATTCCATGTCTACTTGTCTCATGAGACCTACTGATTCACCAAGATTCTATACTGGGCTCCACCCATCACTTAATATTCTTAATGCATTCCTCATATGAAAATTTATAAACATAACATAAACATTTGTATTAACACTAGAAAACGAATTGTCAATACATTAACAATAACCCAAGAATGGTATAAAAATAAAACATCCATATTTAAATATATCAAAAAACCTTCAATATAATATAGAATATTTGTATCATAATAAATCAAACTGAAACAAGTTTAAAATCCATCAAAGGATGTTGAAATTGATGAAATAAAAACATTTTGTGAGATATATATATTTCTTTTTTAATATCATTTATAAGTCATGTAATTATAAAATAAAATATTATTATTATTATAATCTTGTAATATATGCCTCAAAGGTGTTATAATGGTGTAAAATAGACTCACCCTCCATATATGTTAAAACACATTCTTTCCTTAATTTTGTCAAAAAGGTTGTAAAGGTCCTTGTTTAGAAAACGACGGAAAGATTCATTTATAAACATTTTATAAAATGTCAAACATGGGTATACATGAATTTAAACCATAGTATAAAAAATATTAAAACTTTTTTGAAATAAATTTTTATGAAACCCGGATGTGGATGATAAAAAGGTCCTAGTAGATACTCACATATTAACAACCTTGGATAATGAAGAGATTGTGGAATTAACCCTTACCTTGTACTTTTTTTGGTCGTGGGTACATTAACCTCTTGTATAATAGTTAAACCATTGTTATTAAATTATTCAATAATCATATACATAAATATGATATCATATATGATATTTTAATATTTCTTTGTTAATAATATATTAGTAGTATCATTGTTTCGGGTGTTAACTGATTCGTTTTCCTTTATATGCTTGGATACATAAGTCATGTTTGTTATGAATAAGATGTATATGATTCATATCCAGAATGATATTAAGTTCTGAACCATTATTTTTAATCCTAAAATGAAAATTATTCTTGAATGATTATGATGTGGAATGAATTTCATCACGTTCGTGGAGACGATAATCCATACGTACGCACGAGCGAAAATATCATTATATTGATGGTGAAATCATATGTAATTGGATGTTATATCATATATAAAGAATAATAAACAAGTTATATTTATTATTTACATCAGTTACAATCATTATTATACCCATAAAAATAATGATGTGTTTGAATAAGAAACTACACCACGACGTGGAGACGGTAAGCCATACGTACCCAAGTATGGTGACTTTGTCATTTATAGGATGGATAGAATAACAAATATGATTGTACCATATTTTTAAAAACATCATAAAATGTAGAAGGTAATGGATTTATTATTTTGGTATGGAAATAACAAAGAAAGAGGATGTGGAAGAAGAAAAGAACTTGAA
Source organism: Viscum album (assembly GCA_963277665.1). Taxonomy (NCBI): domain Eukaryota; kingdom Viridiplantae; phylum Streptophyta; class Magnoliopsida; order Santalales; family Viscaceae; genus Viscum; species Viscum album. Next base: position 1,740,029,678 of record OY728160.1, read on the forward strand.
AGAGGGTGGTGAAATTATTTCCTCTTCTTCGAGAGTTTGCTTTTGATTTGATCAAATGGGATCCTTAGGTTGGCTTTATGACCAGAGTGAGGACTCTAGGTTGAAGGGAGGATAGTTGAGAGGATATTTGGGTAGGGGTGGGATAAGCTAAATAGAATTGGAGGTGTGTATTTAAGAGAAGGGGAAGTACCCTATTATTAGAGAGGCGAGGGTCACTTTAGGAAAAGTTTGAAATATTTTTTTATAATAAAATCATTTTTAGTTTATAATGGCTCCAAAATTATTTATTTCGAGGCTAAGGTGGTGATGGGTAGAACAATTCTCAACCAATAGGTTTTATATAGGTTTAGATCACCATAATAACCTTATCTTTTAGATTTAACTCTTAGTTAAATAGTTTGACCTTTATCATGTCTCTTTGTATTTTTATATTATATCATTAATAAAATTACTATAAAATCCAAGAAAACCCCATGTGGTTCATTATTAATATATATAACCATATATTAGTCCTTTCTCCAACCCTTATATTTTTAGGAATATTATATCAATTAATAATGTAGTATTTGTTTTAAAAAATCAATTATGTCAATTTTGACACTATTTAGTACTTGATTTTTTTGAAAGCCATAAAAACATTATCACTTTGAATAAAATTTATTTAATCAACTCTAAAATGAAATTTTAACCTACAAATTTATTTTAATTCATCATAAGTCTAAATTTACATTTTTTTGGATATTTATAATATCAATTATTCTAATATTTCATTAATGAGGTAATTACTGCATCATCATTGTGTCATAAATAAATTAATTTACATAAATTCTAAAATTTATAAATAAACTACTATTATGCAGGAAATATTTTTAACTTTATAATGAATATTTGCAGTCAAATTTATATTGTGTTTAATCCTATATTAAAAATGGTTTAGTTATTAATCATCGAATTTAATACTTTTAACTCTTCTTTAAATAAAATAATAATAAATGTCCTAATGTAATCCAAGTTAACCAAAGTGGATCATGTTTTATTCATAAGGTTGTTTTCAGTAAAATTAAATGTATCCAATAGAATTAGTACATGTTTTAGGGTAATTATAATATCAGTTTTACCCTCAATTGCATTATTTACTTTTAACCGGGATAAATAAAAGTCAAAAGTTAAGATTCACCAAAAATTATTTTCACCTTATTAAACCAAATTTTATTTACTGATGTCAACCGTGTCTCTCAGATTTTTAAAATTCAACTCACAGAATCTGTAAGATTATGTTTTATACAAATTTTCATATGCTTATAGAAGGTGAGTAAAAGATGGTAAAAAGATCAATAAAATTTTATATATCTAAACTTATTATAAAATTACTTCCATGAATTACATTGAACATATATAGGTATTATGTTTCTATTTTGACCTAAAATAAAATAAATAAAAAAACTAATTATTTAAATAAATAGTCGGTTTTAACAATAACACAGTGTTTTTCATTATTAAAAAAAGGGAAAGTGTTGAGAAAAATACCACAAAATCACCCTATGTTAAATTTGATATTCTGATTTCAAAAACAAAGACCATTTTAAAAATTAAAATTTAGAAAATTTTAAAAAGTGGGTATTACTATTCATAATGGCTAGTTTGATTGGTTGTGGTGTGTTAAATCTCCAAGTGGCGTACAACGCAAGCTACTACATTATTCAAAGGGAAATGTACCGCAGAAGCTTGTGGTGTTACATTCTCACCTCCTAAAAATAATTTCATCCTCAAAAATTCTAGAATATTACTACATAAAATGATTCTAGTGGTTCTTCATTATATGTTCCTCAGGTTCCCACATTGCCTCTTCCATCTTTTGGTTTCTCCATAGAACTTTTACCAGAAAAGTTGTCCGGTTTCACAACACTTGTTGTCTTGTATCAAGAATTTTGACATGCTCTTCACAATAAGATAGATCAGGTTTTAGTTCAATTTCCCCATAGGTGAGTACATGCGTTGGGTCAGGCATGTATTTTCTCAATAGTGATATGTGGAACACATCATGAACATTGGAGAGACATAGAGGCATTACCAAACGATAAGCTACAACTCCAATTCGTTCTCGAATATCAAATGGTACGATGTACCTGGGACTCAATTTACCCTTCTTACTAAATCGTATAACAACCTTCCATGGAGATACATTTAAGAAATCATGATCTCCTACATGAAATTCCAAATCCTTCTCCAATTATCGGTATAGCTCTTTTGCATACTTTGGGCTGCTTTGATGTGGGTTTGAATAATCATTACCTTTTCCATTGTTTCCTCAACAATTTTTGGGCCTACGAGTTCTGTTTCACCTACATCATCCCTACAAGTTGGTGTGTGATATCGCTTTCATTATAACGCTTCCTATGGTGCCATCTGAATACTTTAAGGGAAGATATTTTTATAGGAAAATTCTTCTAGAAGTAAATACTGATCCAATATACCTAGAAGGTCATGTTAGAAAGATCTCAACATGTCTTCTATGGTTTGAATAGTCCATTCTGATTGACAATCGGTTTGAGGGTGGAAGGTACTGCTCAAATGAAGTTCAGTATCCAGGGCCTTCTGTAGTCTTTTCCAGAATCATGTTGTCAAACTGGGATCAAGATCAGAAATAGTCAAAAGGGGTACTCCATGAATTCTTACAACTTCATTAATATATAGTCTTGCTAGACGTTCAAGTTGTAAGTCTTCTCTTATAGCATGAAAATATGCTGACATGGTAAGATGATCAACAATAACTCATATTGAATAATTCCTTCAAGGAGTCTTTTGTAGTCCCATGACAATGTCCATCGTAATATCATCCCATATCCACTCAGGTATGGGAAGTGGTTTCCTGACTCATCTAGGATGTTGTCTTCCAGATTTCACTTGTTGAAAAACCATACATCTTGACCCAAAATCAGCAATCTCACTCTTCATGTTGTCCCACAAAAAATGTTCCTTCAAATATCTATACATATTGGTCCTCCCAGGATGTATAGATAAGTTGGAGCTATGTGCATCATCCAAAAATTTTCTTTTTAGATCAGGTATATCGGGAACACAAAGTCTCTTCCCAAATTTCAAAATTCCATCCTCATATATGAAGTTACACAATCTCCCATCATTCACAGCTTCAATCTTCTTTGGAAACTCCTCATCATCAGTCGGAGAACATTTATCCTTTATTATAAAGATGGTTTGGCTACCATTTTAAAGAGTATTGATGTTTCAAATTCCATGGTTATTCCCATATCCATCTTTACTAGATCTATGAAAATATGATCCCTTTCTACTCTCATCTTGTTCAAAACGCCATGATCCTTTTTGTTTAAATCATCTGCCACCATATTTTCCTTCCCCAGGTGGCAGTGTATAGTGAAATCATAATCTTTGAGTAGTTCAATCCATTTCCTTTTCCTCATGTTGAGTTCTTTCTATGAGAAAATATACTTCAAACTCTTTTGATCAGTATAAATCTCACATTATTCACCATAGAGATAGTGTCTCCATATTTTTAGAGAAAATATTACATCTTCATACTCAATATCATAAGTTGGATTGTTTTTCTCATGAATTTTTAGCTATCGTGTGCATAGTCAATGACTCTATCATCCTTTATAAATACACAACCATGTCTTTTCTTTGATGCATCACAATAAATAACAAAACCATCATTCCTCGATGGTAGAACCAATAAAAGAGCATTGACTAATCATATCTTCAGTTCTTCAAAACATTCTTCACACTCTTTTGTAGAAAAACATTGAACCCCTTTACGTGTGATCTTGGTTAATGGGTTAGCCAATTGGGAAATTTTTTGGGCAAAACACCGATAATAACCTACTAAACCAATAAAACTACATACCTCAGTTATACTCATCGGTGCTGGATATTCTTGGATTTATCTTTTCAATGAAAGATCAAAATATATTCCATCCAAAGAGACAATTTGTACAAGAATAGAAATCTCTTAAATCTAGAATTCACACTTGTTAAAATTCCCATATCATTCATTTATTCTTAGGGTTTTTAGTATAGTGTGAAGGTGATTTTCATGATCTTAATTTGATTATGATTATACCCTGATATCATCAAAAAATACCACTACAAAGTCATAAATATATTCCTTGAAAACAATATGCATTAGATCCATGAAGACAGAGGGTGCATTAGTCTTATCAAAAGGCATTACTGTAAACTCTTAATGCCCATACCTGGTTCGAAATGCTTTCTTCAAAATGCATTCCTTCTTCACGCACAAATGATGGTATCTAGATCAAAGGTCAATCATTGAAAAATATTGAGCTCCCTGAAGTTGATTGAATAAATCATCATTACGAGTTAGGGGGAAATTTTTCTTTATTGTTTTATCATTGATCTCCCTGTAGTCAATGCACAATGTCATGACCCGGTCCGTAATGGGTCTCGATCCGCATCTACCCCAAGCTTGCCTCCATAGGCCAGGGGCTAGAAACTGGCACTGAAGGAACAAAAAACTATGGTAGGCCTTTACCTAAGAAACTGTACACACAAACGCAGTTAACTTAATGAAAATGCATAGAGAAAAGAAAGAAATATATGACACTTCTACAAAAGGGAAACAAACATACATGCATCGACCTCTAACCAGTACAAGTGAAGTGCTGTAAAGTAGACTGAAAAGTAAACTGAACAGTAAAAGAGGAAATACACACGCCCAAATAGAAAGGTTCCATAACCGGAAACAAGTAAAGAAAAGTAAACAGCTAATGAGTCTCACACCCAGAAATCCTCCCACGACCACTGAACGCAGACCTAACTCCTGTGTCCTCTATGCTCCCCCATTTTCTCGATTGACCTGTCCGTCGTCTGTAAGGGAACACCAAGTGCGGGAAATTCCCAAGCTGGGGTGAGTATGAAGATACTCCGTAGGATGCCCCGAAATCTGGAGGGAGAAATAAATGAGATAATAAATGGTGAGAAGTAGACAGAACAAGAATAGTGTAAGAGTAAAAAAGAAATAGTGTTGCTCAACCCGACAAGAGAAAGGAAGTAGGCTCGTCTAACCGAGATGAGCTAGACATGGAAAGCAGATGGCATACCCCACGCATCTTTTCCTCTCCTAGAAGGAGAGTAACTGAACCAAAAGAGTAGGAACAAAAGTAGGGTTCAAATATATTTATGCTCAACAAGAAACCCGAACGAGTGCATAAGGGGATCTCCATCTCGAAGCTCATCCCAGGAAATGTTTCCAACAGTTATAAGGATATCCATCACTGATGCCCAAATGTAACACACAACAAATCTTGTCTCATCGCTGAATCGTGAAACCAAGAGTCTCGCTCCGATAATCACGGAGAAAAGTCTTTCACTAGCCTCATAGAAAGGGCTCAGTCTAAAATACGTCCTCAGGTAACCCACTGCCCAGCCCAATTGGAGAGTAAACCCAAAAAGGTTGTCGAGTGACCCACTGCCCTGCCTTGCTGGAGGGTAAACCCTAAAGTCAATGGGTGCCCCAATACCCAGCCCTGCTGGAGGGTAAACCCTAAGGTCAATGGGTAACCCACTGCCCACCCTCGCTAGATGATAAACCCTAAAACGCCGATGGGTAACACACTGCCCAGCCCTGTCGGAGAGTAAAACCTGGAACTAGTCCGGTAACTCTGCACTGCTCATGCCATCACTGGGTGTCACTGACACCGCTACCGTGCGTTGTTTCGGAGTGCTTTAAAGGAACATCTGAAAAATGCCCTTTCATGTTTCCACATTTAAAGAGATCTTGAAAGAGGCTCTGCACGCCCAAAAATTTTACACCATTGTAATCCTCATGGAAAAACACGCGAGATTGGCTACTTACTCGCTTGAAACGGACTCCCAACGAAAAAGATTTTCATCCCCGCTTTGTGCCCATACAGCACCTCGTGTGGTCCACACCTCGGTCCCGAAATGGTAGTTCAAAATGCGCCATCATGATGCTCTCAGAAAAACATGCCAAAACGACTACTCATACACCCCAAACGGACGACTGAATAAAAAGGCACAGTATGCTGCACACAGCTTAAAAGAAGGCCTGTGGGGCCCACACCACCACTCCGGCTTCAACGCCTGAAACCACCCTGTTCAACTTTGTATCGATGCCAGGGTCACATCACCACTGATGGTGCCTAAAACAGACTCCGGATGCAGAATCTCCAACTCCCCATGTTATGCAAACGTGGCCCTGTGGGGACCACATTGTCGACCACAAAATACATCACGCAGATCGTACCATTGCGTTTCTCGAAGATAACCACGTGGGGTAGGATATTAATTTTCCTTGAACTTAATTATGAATCATAAGTCATAAAAAGGCATCATACATCTGAAATCCACCTCGTGGGCCCACGCCTCAGGCCGGAATTTTGGGCGGCGGATTGCGTCACCGCAATCCCCTCGAAATAACACTTAGAAACGTGTACTCAAACACCCCAAACGAATGTCAGGTGAAAAATTGGTGTTTCACTATAAAACCTGTGAATGAGGCCCTATTGGTCCCACAACATGTCTCCAACCCAAACGCTTTAGAAATATTCTTAAAAAGTCCGCACGAGGACTGGGATCACGATCCCGCTGACAGCGCATCAATTGGACATCCCAAACAGGATTTAGGTATGATGCAAGAACAATTAATTAATTAATTAATTAATAAATTATTCTCATTAAGCATTTTGTGCCACTAAGCAACGAAACCAAATCACAAGGGTTCTAAACCAACTTTGGAAGGACCATCTCAACTCCAGGCCCAGAAAGCCTCTGACGACATGTTAAACGGACGTCCGGCTTGCGAAGTACGCCCGTCGCAGGCTTTAATAATAATTTGATATTATTTACTTAAAGCGTTCCAGGTTACCCGTCTTCGGGTGTAGAACCCAAAATCCCTGAAACCCTCTTCAAATAGTCCGCCTCCCTGACACGAACTCGTAGTCGTAGAAGGCGCGTCAAACGGATGCGCTGTTTAGAAGTTACGGCCCCCCGAACACAAGGGGCCCAACCAGGCCGGTTCACCCCACCCAGCCCGGTCCAAACTGTCGGCGCGCGGCCCAGCCACGGGTCTGGACCGACTTGCTGTGGCCTGCCGGCCGTGTCCCGCTCCAAAAACATCGGACCCCCTCAGGTTAGGTTTTTTTTCAAGCAGACCTTTCATTTTTCCGTTCTTCGTCACCCAGCAGGACCCGCGTTCGGCGGGTCCTTGTCTCCACTGCACACCCGAGGCGGTCAGCGCCTCAGGTTCCCCCTGCCGAGTGCACCCGGCCACCGCCAGACACTAGTGCCTCCACCTTCCACAGCACACCGCCGCGCTACCCCAACTACCCACCGGTAGCCCATCGCTCGCTTGACTCCGCCCGCACCTACTCATCCTCCGCGCTCCGCCCCGCTCCTCCCGGTCCCCACGCCGCAGCCGCCGCCTGGCCTCACCGGCGCTGCACTGCCCAATGCTACTGGCCCTCACAACTCATCCCAGCCGTACCCCATATGTGCCGGCCGCACACGACACCGCCGTCCGCCGGCTGCACCCGTCACCGGCCCTCCGAGACCCACCTCGCCCTAACGCCTACCGCGCTTCGCCACCTCCGACTCAACCTCCAGCCACCACCCCCTTTCCGGAGTCAGACCTTCAGCCGATTCCCCCGACCACTAAAGTGGTCGGAAAAATTATCAGAATCCAGTTTTGGTAACCTCAGGGCAGAATCTTCACAGCGTCACCCCTCGCTCGACGATCCGTCAAAGATTTGTACGTCCGAAAATTGGGACGAAGAACGCCCAAGAACGGGATGTATAATGGGGCTTAGACGATTTCCGTGTTCGTTCGTCCATCATCCCAATTCCAAAATTTTAGAATTTTAACAATGAAATTGGCAAAAAAACTCTAGAAATTGACGAAGGTGCGATAATTAATCCGAAATCATACCTCGATCCGACCGTTCGTCGTAGGCGACGCATCCGCTGCGATCCCACTTCGATCCGCCAGAGTTCGCTTCTCAATCTGGTGAAGAACAGTGAATAATGGAAATGAAAGAGAGATAGAGAGAGAGAGAGAGAGAGAGATAGAGAGAGAGAAGAGGAGAGAGTAGGGGGGGACCCTAACTCCAACTCCTCATTTTTCTATTTATAGAAAAATCCTCTTAGTACGGGATACGAAACTGTCGTTCCCTCTCACTTTATATCGTGCCTAGGTAAAACGCCCCATTCTGAACTCAACAGAAGTCTCTGATTTCAATTCTGAGGCTTCATTCGAATGTTATTCGAAATGAACTACTGTGATAAAAATCACTAAGTGATTATTTCAAAATGACAATTTTTCCCCTGGGTGACATCTCTCACAGCAGGCCCATGCCCGTAACTTTTAAACCCCGCCTAGGGTAAATAGAACGCTTCAGATACAACCGTGCCCTCGGATTCCTGACCAGAGCTACTATTTAAGAGAAAACACAACCCCACCACATGCATAGTATAAAATACCTAATAATTTTATAAAATTAATTCCTGGAACACCGGGCCTCGGAATCGCACGCTGTCTTCACGCCTAGATCTGGAATTATATGTAGAAATATTCCAAAGTCTTACAGGGTAAAAACCAGGTCTCCACATAATTATCTCCTTCAATATTTTCATCTCCGAAAAGATAAACTAGGAAAAAAACTTGGGATATAGAGCTCACACCTAGCTCTCCCACTCCCAAGAAAATATTCACAAAACCATGCTGGAAGAACACATGAACCAAATGGATGGTTCGTACTTATAAGGTCTACAAATATAGAGGATATGCGTAGGAATATGCAAGCACCTCATCAGCTGCGACACATGAAAGAAATCGTGCAGCCACTCCTATTGTTGGGAGGGTAGGGAAAGACGGTAGGCAACCTATCAATCCCTTGCATGATTCCCGAATGGGCCAAAGAAAATCGGGGGACTTCCCTGGCCGAACCTCTACTTTACATGTTGCGACCGAAATCACAGTTTGTTCCTGGAACTGGAATTCGTGATTCCCTCCTTCAGAATACCAATCGGGAGCATCACCCGTGGATATCTAATCACATAGTACCTCGCTGTCGACATCCCTTAGCTTTGACTCTCCCACACGCTCAAGGATAGAAGGAGTCAACACCATCAACTTCAAGAAATCCATACCATTCTACTCCAACAAGGTCAGCCGTAGGGAAGCTAACTACTACCAAAAATCCCTCTATTGTAGAGTCTGGGAATTTTTTCTAAGGGGACCTGCTACAACACTATCATTTTTCTGGTACATTGACTACCTCAACATCATATTCCTGTAGAAAGTTCAACTAGAACCATCATCTCATGTTCAATTCTCTCTAGGTGAGGGTGCACCTGAGACCACAAAGCGCAAACCACAAAGCGCTCATCATCTCAGGTTCAATTCTCTCTGGGTTCAATTCTCTCAGGTTCAATTCTCTCTGGTGGTCTGAGGAAACCACAAAGTGCTCTCCCAGATGATAGAGTCTCCACATTTTCAGCGCAAATTCCACCACCACCACCACCACATAGTGAAGCGCGTAGTTCTATTTATGGGGTTTCCATCACCTCGAGCTGTACTTGATAACGATATCATGATTGATGTTGATCACGCAATGTACCAACGAACATGGCAGGTGACCAAACTCATCTAGCCGCCAGAGGCTAGACACGAAAAGCACATGGCATACCCCACATGTCTTTTCCCCAATTGTCAGGAGACTAATCTCCAAAATAGTCACTCTTCCAAATCCACTAGGGTCACCTCAAGCGAAGGTAGTTCAAGTAGAAAATCCCCACTGGAAAATCCAGAACTTTCTCTGACACCCCACCACACAACCCCTCCATGAATGCACATGTCAAAGGGACTCATCCATCACAACTCAATACTATCCTCTTTGGGTGGTACTGACTCTCCCTCATAGTTTTTATTTCATCACAAAATTGTGTCTCAGTGGGGGAAGAACCCCTCTTTCCTGTGCATTCAAAGCTACATCATACAACTCCAACACAGGGTTACACTGACGCCCAACGTCTCCCTCGGTAACCCCTTGAACAAGGAGTTAGAAGAAAAGAGTACCTCACACAGCTTCTAACATGTTCTACTGAGAAAAGTAGAAAAAGAAACAGAGCATACCTCTTATCATCTCATGCGTTGATGAATTGTAGACATCCATAGCACAAAGTCACCCGCAGCCCCGTCCGTTAGCTCCCTGAGCCCGACATGGGCTGGCTAGTGGTGGTGGAAGGACCTCGAAACGTCTTCCACCAACCACCATTCTCCATACTTATCTGCCAACACCGCCTCCCTGGGGACCACCCTGTCCTCACGTGGGAGTTCTCTAATCATGACACTGCCTTTGTCATGGAGATACATCTACCATCTATCTGGAAAATGTAGCACATTTGGTCGAGTAGTCTCATGCCACATAAACTTTCACATCAAAAACATAGCACTAGTCCTCTTTGGGCTGTCTCGGTGCACTATGTTGTCCCCGACCATGTACCTTAGTCTCATCATGAGGAGACCTCCGGCACCGAGCCCCTACGTATTGATGTCTCTCTAACAGAAACTTCTCTGTCACCAGTGCCTACTCTAGCACCCTTAGACTCATGAGGATGCACAAGGGAACTACGCTGGCACAAATATCCTCTACAGAGACCTCGGTCAAACTTATTTGCACAAAAGTTACCATCATGGACCACGTCCAAAGAGTAACATGTAAGTTCTATGAACCTGGACGCGTACTCAACCACTTCCATCACTCCCCACTAAAGCTCCAGAAGCTCTTGAAATTGCATAAAGCAAGTATGAGGGGTAGTACTCCTCACGAAATAGCTGCTAGAAGTCATCCCATGAGAGTACTAACTCATCGTGCATCTGAGTAACCCTGGCTCTACCAACACCAGTTTTCATGGTGGAAATAGACTGGCTGTCAAAGCCACCATTTAACCTATCAGTGTCCGAACAAGCCTGAAGAGGCAGACCACTAACTCTAGCCAACCCTTCACTATATGATGGTATGGATCTCCGTGGATCCTCAACGGTCTCTGACACTGGAAATCACGTAGCGTGCCCAGCCTATGCTCGTCATCAACCTTCGATGCCGGTACTGTCTTCTACTCCACTGGTGGAGGTGCTACTGCCTGTCCTCCTGCAGAAAGGGTATTCGTATGATGGATCTTGAACTAATGCCTCATCCCCCACAGAGTCGTCATCTCAAACCGGAGCTAATATCCTGGCTGGCTATCATCGCGGTGACATCTTGAATCTGATCATGGAGTACCACTGTCAAATGAGAAAATATATACCAACAACGATGGGGAGGTGACTCCAGACGGATAGTCAAAGACTCAATCCTATATGATGCATGATCTAAATTCCCAATAACAAGTGTCTCAGTGTGCCGTGTCGACCAGAGGGTTATCAGGGTCCTGGTGAATGGATACATTAGACGTTGTACTATCACTAGACTCCCTGGCCTGAGAGACGCTCCCGAGACACGTCGACAATATTTCCCTAAATCCCAACCAATTCCTTTTTAGGGACATCCGAACAACGCCCTGAGGAACGAACCAGCTCAGATACCACTTTTTCATGACCTGAACCATACCAGGGCTCGAGCCGCAACTACCTCAATCCCACCTCCATAGGCCAGCGGCTGGCGACTAGCGCTGAAGGAAATAAAAACTAGGGGATTCCTTTGCCTAAGAAACTATACACACACACACAACTAATTGAATGAAAATGCGTAGAGAAAAGAAAGAAAGATACAGAACTGTTATAAAAGGGAAATAAACATACATGCATCGAACTCTAACCAGTATAATTAATGTTCTAAAAAGTAGATTGACAAGTAAACTAAACAGTAATGGGGGGAAAACACACCCGCAACCAAAAAGGTTCCAAAACCTGGAAATAGGTAAATGAAAGTAATCAGATTGTGAGTCTCACACCCGGAAATCCTCCTACGACCACTGAACGCATCCCCAGCTCTTGTGTCCTCTACGCTCCTCCGTAGTCTCAATCGACCTATCTGTGGTCTGCAAGGGAACACCAAGTGCAGGCAAAGCCCAAGTAGGGGTGAGTATGTAGATACTTAGTAGGATGCCCTTAATTCTCAAGGGAGCAACAAAGGAGATACTAAACGGTGACCAGTAGATAGAAAAAGTACAATGTAAGAGTACAAAAGGAAGAGTACAGCTCAACCTGACAAGAGAAAGGAAGTAGGCTCGTCCAACCAAGAGGAGCTAGACACGGAAAGCACGTGGCATACCCTGTGCGTCATCACCCCTCCTAGAAAGAGAGTAACTGAACCCAAAGAGTGGGAACAAATGCATGGTGTAAATATATGTATGCTCAACGAGAAACCTGAAGGAGTGTGTAAGGGGATCTCCATATCCTAGATAATCCCAGGAAAAGTTGCAAATAGTTCTAAGGATATCCATCACTGATTCCAAAACATCCCGCACGTCGATGTTTGTCTCATCGTTGAATTGTGCAACCAAGAGTTTCTCTCTGGTAATCATAGAGAGAAGTCCCCGACTAGCCTTATAAAAAGGGATGAGTCTGAAAGAAGTTACCGGGTATCCCAATGACCATCCCAACTAGAGAGTAAAACCAAAAAGGTCTTTGGCTGACCCACTGCCTAGCTTTGCTGGAGGGTAATCACTAAAAGGTCATCAGGTGACCCACTACCCAACCCTGCGGGAGGGTAAACCCTAAAGTCAATGGGTTACACACTGACCAGCCCCGCTGGTGGGTAACCCCTAAGGTCAATGGGTAACCCACTGCCCAGCCTCACTGGAGGGTAAACCCTGATATGCCGGTGGATAACCCACTGCCCAGCCCTGCTGGAGGGTAAACCCAGAACTGGTCTGATAACTCCACACTGCTCATGCCATCACTGGGTGTCACCAACACTACTATCGTGTGTTGGTTCGGAGTGCGTCAAAGGAACCTTCGACAAATACCCTTTCATGTTTTCCAAATTTAATGAGATCTCAAAAGGGGATCTGCACACTCAAACAGATTACACCGTTTCAATCCTTGCGAAATAACACGTGAGATAGACTACTTACTCAGGGGAAACAGACTCCCAAAAAAAAGTTATTCAACCCTGCTTTGTGCCCATACGGCGCCTCGTGGGGCCCACACCTCCATCCTGAAAAAGGTTTGGTGACTGCACCCTCACGATGATCTCAAAAAAACATGGAAAAATGAATACTCAAACGCCCCAAATGGACGTCTGATGAAAAACGCGCAGTATGCTACATACAGATTAAAAGACGACTCATGGGCCCACACGTCACATCTGGCCTCAATGCTCGAAACCACCGAGTTAAACATCGTCTCGATGCCAGGGATACAACACCACTGACGGCGCCTAAGACAGAATCTGGATGCAGAAGCTACAACTCCCCGCATTATGAAAATGGGGACCTGTGGGGCCCACAGTCTCCACCCCGAAATATGTCACGTAGATCATACCATTGTGTTCCTTTCATATAACCATGCATAGTAGGCTATTCATTTTCCCTGAATGGACTTATGAAGAATAAGTCGTAATAAGGCAGCATATGTCCGAGAGCCGCCTCGTGGGGCCCATGCCTTGGGCCCGAATTTAGGTGGGCAAATTGTGTCATTGCGATCCCCTCAAAAGAACACTCAGAAACGTGTACTCAAACACCCCAAATAAATGTCGGGTGAAAAGTGGTGTTTCACTATAAAACGTGTGAACCATGCCCTGTGTGGGGCCTACACCTTAACTCAAACCCGAACACTTCAGAAAGCATCTCAAAAAGTACGCACGAGGACTGGGGTCAGGATGCTGCGGATGACGCATCATTCGGACATCCCAAACAGGAGTTAGGTCCGATGCAAGAATAATTAATTAATTTAATAATTAATTAATTATTCACATTAAGTGTTTTGTGCCATCGAGCAACGTAACCAAATCTCAAGGGTTTCGAATCAACATTGGAAGGACCGTCTCAACTCCAGGGCCACAACGCCTCTGACGACACGTCAAACGGAAATCCGGCTAGCACCGTACTCCCGTCATGAGCTTTAATAATAATTGGATATTATTAAATTAACGCATTCTGGGTTACCCGCCTTTGGGCGTAGATCACAAAATCCTCAAAACCCACTTCAAATAGTCTGTCTTTCCGATAAGAACCTACAGTTGCAGACGGTGTGTCAAACAGACCCGTCGTTTAGAAGTTACCCCCCCCCCCCCCCGAACGCAAGGGACCCAACTGGGCCGATCCACCAAGGCCAGCCAGGTCCAAACCGCCGGCCCACATCCCACCAGAGGGACTGGCCTGACACGCCACGGCTCGCTGGCTACGACCCGCTCCAGCAACACCGGACCCCCTCGGGTCTTTTTTTTTCAAGCAGACCGGCCCTTTTGTGGGTCTTCGTCACCCTGTAGGACCCGCATTCGGTGGGTACTTGTCTCCTCCGCACACCTGAGGCGGTCTGCGTCTCAGGTTCCCCCTACAGAGTGCGACTGACCACCGCCAGATGTTGCCGCCTTTGCCTCCCGCTGCACACCACCGCGCTACCCCTGCTCCACACCGCCCTCTTGACACCGCCCACACCGCCTGGTCCTCCGTGCTCCGCTCGGCTGCTCCCGGTCACCACACCGCAGCCGCCACCTGGCCTCACCAACGCTGCCCCGCCCGATGCCACCGGCCCTCGTGACTCCTCCTAGGCACACCCCGTCCGCGCCGGGCACACCCGACATTGCCATCCGCCTGACGCACCCGTCGCCAGCCCTTCGAGCTCCACCTCGGCCTAACGCCTGCCGCGCTCTGCCACCTCCGTCGTAACCTACGGATGTCGCCCCCTTACCGGAGATGGACCTTCAGCCGGTTCCCCCGACCACTCCATTGGTTAGGAAAATTATCTAAAGCCGGTTTTGGAAACCTCGAGGCTGGAACTTCAGAGTGTCACCCCACGCTCGATGATCCGTTAAAGATTTGCACGTTTAAAAATTGGGACGAAGAACACCCATGAACGGGATGTAGAACGGGGATCAGACGATGGTCGTGTTCATTCTGCCATTGTTCCAATTCCCAAATTATAGAATTTAAACGAAGAAATTGGAAAAAAATTCATAAATTGACGAAGGTGAAAAAATTAATCAGAAATCCAACCTCGATCCGACCATTCGTCGTTGGCGACGCATCTGCCGCGATCCCACATCGATCCACTGGAGTTCACTTCACAATCAAGAGAAAAAAGGTGAAGAACGCTGAAGAACAAGATATATAGATAGATAGATAGATAAAGAGAGAGAGAGAGAGAAGAGGAGAGAGAAGGGGGAACCCTAACTCCAACACCTCATTTTTCTATTTATAGAAAAATATGGTTAGCATGAAATCTGAAACTGTCGTGCCCTCTCACTTTATGTTGCGCCTAGGCAAAAATCCCCATTTAAAACTCAATAGAAGTCTCTGATTTCCATTCCAGGGCTTTGTTCAAATGTTATTCAAAAAAAATCCCTGTGATAAATATCACCAAGTCATTATTTCAAATTGACGATTTTTCCCATGGGTGACATATCTCACAGTAGGCCCGCACCCACAACTTTTACACCCCTCCTAGTGTAAACGACATGCTTTAGACGTAACCGTTCCATCGGATTCCCGTTTTGAGCTACCGTTTATGAGAAAACACAACCCCTCCATGTGCATAGTATAAAAATATGTAATATTTTTATAAAATTAATTTCGGGCACACCGGGCCTCATAATCGGACACCGTCTTCGCACATAGCTCTGGAATTATATGTTGAAATATTCCAAAGTATTATAGGGTAAAAACTGGGTCTCTACACTCAAACTCATAGATCCATCTTTCTTCTTAACAAAAAGGACATGGGCTCCACATGGAGAAACACTAGGGTGAATAAATACCTTATTAATTAATACCTCTAGTTGTTTATTTAGTTCCACTAATTATGCAGTGTCCATTCTATAAGTGCTATTAGATATGGGACTTGAATCAAGAATCAAGTCAATGGAAAACTCAATTTCTCATTACGGAAGATTTCTAGGTAAATATTCTAGAAACACATCAATATATTCCTATACAATTGGTACATCCTCTATTCGAACATTCCTTTCCTCATACCTAGTTATTTCATTCTCTTCCTCCCCAATAATTGAATTTAATAGAGCTAATGGTGGTGGATCTAGATAAGAATCAGATGGTGACATTTATGCTCTAAAGATAATGTATTCCTTATCATCATTGAAAATTGTAACATCCTCCTTCATACAATAAATTTTTACATAGTGGTCTAAAAGCCAATACATAACATGGATTATATCAAATTCAATCATGGGTATGAAAATGAGATCAGTGGATAATGAACATTTATATGCCCTAATGGGAACTGTTTCCCAAAACATTATTTCAATGATACTTCCCTTAGGAGTTTTGACTAAAAACTACCTTGCTAAACGAAATTGGAAATTTATAATTTTCTTAGAAAAATAGGAATCTATGAAACAATGCGATGATCCAAAATCAAATAAAATTTTTCTAAACTAGAGTAAACCATTAAATTACCAGCCACCACGTCTTTCGGAGATTAAAAATCAGCAGTAGTGATCACATAAGCATGGCCTTGATCCCTTGGACTTTCTGAGGTATGTTTCCTTGGTGCTTAGGACATTCATGTGAATAATGTCCCATATCCCTGCAATTGTATCATTGAACATTGGTAGCTTCTTTCTTCCCCATACAATCACTAACAAGATGGGCTTTCTTTCCACATTTATAACATACTCCTTTTCCTTTTAGATAGGCACCAGGGTGCTTCCTTCCACAATTATCATAGGGTAGAAATTCCACTCTTCCCTTATTTACTTTTTCCTTATTTCCTTTCCAAGAGTGTTCAACAGATCTCTTCTTCTCTTACTTTTCTTTAATGTCGTATGACTTAGGGAATTTATTTTCTATCTTGATAGAACATTAGAAAATATCTTTATATGATAAGAAATATTATGAGACTAATGTTCGACAGAGATATGATTTTAACCCATCATAGAATCAATAAATATTATACCTTGGGTTAGGTATATAATATTCTACAAGCCTTGCTAACCTTGTAATATTAGCCTCATAGTTTGAGACATTATCATCTTCCTTTCGCCTCAAACTAAGAAATTACCATTCCACATCCTCTTAATGGTCACGAGGAAATTGGGTTTCTATGAAAATCTCTTTAAACAATCTTTATTACATGTTTCACACTTCATCATCATACATTATATTTTGGATTAACGACCACCATTGATCTGCATCTCCTGTTACGAAATAAGCTTCCATGACAACTTTTTCCCTTTCGCTACTCCCCAAAGCATGAAATATTTTAACTAAGGAACTTATCCATTGCTCATCTACCAATGGATTTTTACTCCCATTGAATGTTGGTGGTTGGTGCCTCATTAATCCGTCTAACATCGACCCTCCGCACTGTGGATCAGGGTTCTCTATACGGGTAAGTTTATTATTCATAACCAGAGTGAGTTTCCCCAGTATGGTGATAAGATTATGAGCAAAAATTGCATCACCAGCTCCACTATAATTATCTTTAGTGGGAGGGTAGTCCCTTCATGGATTATGTGCATCGATAAGGTTCCCATTCCTTCCACCAGGCGCCATTTATAAAATATTTCATACACTATAATGACCCAAAGTTTCATTAATGGAGATCCCTCTTGATCTAATTAAATGTCTCTTTATGTTTATATAAAATTTCAACTTCTTTGGTTTTATGTTAAGAATTTTGACCGTTGCTGATATAGCCGTTGAACAGTGATCACATGATTAGTATAAATATTGGACTTTAACAAATCCAATTTACTCAGACAAAGGAAGCGATGGCCTCATCCAGTAGAATTGTTCCATAGGAAGCCCATTTGTTGGAGCTCGGAAAAGAGGTGGCATCTTTGGGCTTTTCCTTTGAGAAATACCAAGATAAGCTTTATCATGTTAATCTCGAACGTGACCGTCTACGGGAAAAGTGGAAGTTGATTGAAATTACCACTCGAGCGATGTTATCTAATCCACCCCAAGAGTCTGTCACCATCGCACACCATACCCTTAGGTCTTATGCGGCTGTTTTATGGGGTTATGTAACAAATAAGTAGTACTATGTTCATGTACATTATTTTTTGTATATAATAATGAATATTATTTCTAGTCATTTTTGATACATTGTAAATAGTTTTTAAAGTACAAATGGTGTTTTAGTTATTATTTAATTAAGAAATATATTTTATTAAATTAAGGGATTTTTTGAATTAAATAATATTTTAATAAAATAATAATATAATTATTAAATTAATTTTTATTAAATATAAATGATATTATAATTTTATGAATGAAATTAAAATTTTTATTATGGTTTGAAAGCCATTTCTGTCAAAACCAGTGAATTTTTGATAAATGTTGGTTTTTATTTTAAAAGTGAAAATTAACATATTTAGAAAATTATTTAGATAAAATAAATGTCATTTCTTGAATCAGGATGCCAAAATTATCCAACGGTGAATTTTTCATAATTTTCTGAGACAGTCAAATTTTTGGGAATTAAATAAATACCGTTTAAATATATAATGTGTTTTATGACATCATAATGAACCAATAGTGATGTAATAAAATAATATAATCTTTATGTTAGGCCAATATATGTTTTACCATAAAAATAATGTGATTTTGGGTTTGTTTGACTTACTTTTGAAAGCATTAATGGACCCCTCATGACAAATTCAACACCTTTCCTTTTAAAATTATTTTCCATGGGAGTGTGACTCACCTCCACATTAGCAAACCTAATATTTTATGAAGTTGTGACATTGTCATTATAAAATATTTTTTCCCTCTTCACTTTTCCTAAAACCATGGGCAAAAACAATTGTATGGTTTGTGGTTTGGATTAATTTAATGTAAGGTGTCCCAAACCTAAATAATAAAGAATTCCCTCACCTTTCCTATATAAACCCACCCAAGATCCCACTTCCTCCTCACTCAAAAACTTTGGAGTTTGTCCAAACTCTTCACTACTCTCTCTATAATCCTCCCAAGGTGCCCTAATATCCCAAGAAGCCTCTCATAAGCCTCTCTCTATCCATTGGAAGCACACTTCCAAGTAAGTGTTTTTCTTCCTTTCTCATTTTTGTCAATTTTCATTAAGTTTTATTTCCCTTTTAATTTCAGTTATGAATGTTGGGGTATGGTTTCTCACCTCCCCCATACTTTCCTTTTATTTTTTGAAGGATGGTATACCCCTTTCTCTCTCATTAAATGCCTCCCATGTACACCTGTTACTATGCCGATATTCCGAAAGGAACTTCTCTCTCTTCTTTTCCATTCAAGCATTAATTTTGTATCATGAATCTAAATTCCATTACAATTTTTGAGACATGTATATATATGACCTACTTACTATCCATTACATGTAAATATTATGAGGAACCCCTTTCTCTCTCATCAACCATTTTTTTATGAATTCTTATGTCACGTCGTTACGCTGCCGAAATCGCATCGATTTTCTAAGACAATGTCATTGTGTAGTGGATACCATGACCATTTATCCTAAAGGGTATTCACCTTTATGAACATTTACTTATTGATTACAAGTTTTCTTGTATGAATTCCACATTACTTTATCATGGAATAAATTATTATGGTTTATGAATCCATGTTTTATGATCCATGTGGCACACTTATGCATGAAATGAAATGTTTAAGAAGGGTGCGCCCTTATAGCGCTCCAATGAATTGGGTAAAGTATAGTATCATGATACATCATGTTCAATTATTGTTGAATCATGATAATTCAAGTGCAACGAGGGTTTACTCATGCTTCATATCCAATGAGGATTTACTCATGCTCTATGTGCAATGAGCCTTGGCTCATGCTAATTCCATGTTAATTGTTGTTGCCACATTTCCATGTTATGATTATCATGCTTTATCATGCCTTTATGCTCATGTTTCTTTTATGCTCTATTGATATTCCTATTTTCTAACATGTGTTGTACTCTTCATGTTATTCCATGTGTACTCCCTTACTGGGCTTTATAGCTCACCCTTTTCTTAGGCATGTCCTCAGGTTATCCCATGCAATGCTAAGTACGAGAGAATATAGTTGTCATGTAAAGGATGTTTTCAATAAAGATGTTGTATTTCATGTTTTAAGTTTTTATGTAATGATCCTAAGACCCAAAGACATTAAACCTCTCGATCTTCTTTATTCAATCAAGTGAAGTTTTATGTAATAAATCATGTTTATGTTTGTAATAAAAGCAGGGTTGTCATAGTTGGTATCAGAGGATAGGTTTAGTTATTTTTGGATTAGGAAACCCTAGTAAAGACTTAGATACAAGACTAAGTATAATAAAAACATACCTAAGTTTTGGTAAGTACTGAGTAAGTGGTTTATCAAACAAATACATCCCTGTCTGGATATGAGCAGGTTGGGGCGGCTCTGGCATAGATGTATCCTAGGGGTAAAACCCGAAAACACTACTTTGAGCTAGACTCAAATGGGAACTGGTGCATGACAACGGGCCTTGCTGCACTCTTGGCTACGACTCTCTCAGGGGATATGTTTTGATAAATTCAAAATCATATTATGATCCCTTATTAAGGGAATTAAAAAAATGCCCCCATGAATATATGTTAGAAAGTAGATCATGAAAAGCCTATATTGAAGCCTATAGACTCTTGAGTAAGGAAATAAAAGTTTATTTATAAGTCATCAACTTTTTTCTTTGGATTACCTTTTATGTGTTGCCCCTAACTTTCCTTTTATTCCAGCCATTGGCCGGTAATAGGAGGACTTGGTCTAACAACCGTTGTGAAGATCAGTGTGATGACTGTACTAATGAGATGCCAAATCCATTATGAGCGGGAATCATGAAATTTCTCATGCATCTCTCTCAGCTAACTCATCTTTTGAATAAAAACATGGGTCAAGAGGAACGTTCAACCCCCCCCCCCCCCCTAAGAAAGAACAAGTCACTATCAAGAGATTCATGAGACAAAGGCCTCCTACTTTTAGTGGATCATCCGATCCCACGATTGCTGAACAATGGATCAACTCCATTGAAAAGATATTCTCTATCCTTCAATGTTATGAACAAGAGAAGGTTCTCCTGGCTGGTTATCGTATGGAGGGTGAAGCTGATCAATGCTGTACATTGATCAAAAATACAAAGCATGAGGAGGATATCGAGGCGTTGGAATGGAAGTATTTCTGGAAGATGTTTTTCGATAAATATTTTCCGCTCACCCTCTTGCTTAAGATGGAAAGGGACCTCCTTTCTATCAAGAAAAAAGATGAAGAATCTATTGGAGTTTCTTTGGAAAACTTCACGAGGCTTGCACGATATGCTTCCGGCTTTGTTGTTACCCCTGAATGCAAGGTTGACCGCTTCTTTGGTGGGCTGAAGCCTAGCTTGTGGAAAGCATTAGCGATCCGTGACTTTGACAGCTATGAGGAAATTGTCCGATGTGACCTCAAGGTTGAAATGGAGATCGGGGAATCATAGGGGTATCATGGGGACAAGAAGCGTAATGTGGAATTCAATGCTGGTGGTCTGATGGATAAATCCAACGGTGCTAAGAAGAACCAGCACCCCACTTGGCAAAAGTGTGGAAAGAAGCACCCTGGAAATTGCCTTAAGGGGACAAGAAAATGCTTCAGGTGTGGAAGAGAAGGGAACCTAGATGTTAACTGTTGGCAAGAAAGACCCAAAGCTACGACAGAGGAAAGGAACGCTCCGTTCGAACCTCAACGCATTGTTCAATGATAAAAATGCAAGGAACTGGGTCATTTTGCAAATCAGTGCCCTAATAAAATGGTTTTCAGAGACAACCAACAACCTCCAAGGAAGCAAGGAAGAGCTTTTTCCATCACTTCTACAGAAGTTAACCCAGACAATGAAGTGGTGATAGGTACTCTAGTTATTCATTCAAGAATAGCAAACAAATTTTTTGACTCAGGTTCTACACATTCTTTTATATCTCGAAAGTTTAGTAGAACAATCCCATCACCACCAAAAATTATGGAAGTAAAGATGTCGGTGAGTATGGAAAATGGGGAAATCATTTCATCCCATTAATACAAGTCCTCACATGTCATAATCTGTGGATTGAATTACCCGGAAAACCACTTAATACTTCCTCTGGTGGAATTTGATGAAATTCTTGGCATGGATTGGATTTCTTTATATAGAGCCAATATAAATTGTTAGGAAAGGGAAATCACACTCCATATGGAGAATCAACCCTCGATTATTTACAAGTGTCATGAGGAAGATGAATATCATTTTTCTCCATCATCTCAAGAATGGATATTACTGCCTTATGAGCATGTGTATCTGGCTCATATTATTGAGTCCAAGGAAGAAACCATCCTTGAAGAAATGCCTATTGTGAGAGAATTCGCTAAAGTGTTTCCCAAGGTACTGCCTGGTCTTCCTTCTAGAAGATATGTTCATTTCTCAATTGAAATTATACCTAGGGCGCTACCAATATCCAAGACTCCATATAAAATGGCTGTTGTTGAGCTTAAAGAGCTGAAGAAACAACTACAAGAGAATCTGGATAAAGGGTTTATATACCCAAGTGCTTCACCATGGGGTGCACCAGTCCTCTTCATCAAGAAGAAGGATGGGTCAATGCGTCTTTGCATCGATTATCGTGAACTTAAAAAAATCACGATAAAGAAAAAGTATCCTCTCCCAAGAATCGATGACTTGTTTGATCAACTGCGTGGAGCACAATACCTCTCCACGGTGGATTTTCGGTCGGGATATTATCAAGTAAGGGTGAAGAAGGAAGATGTCCCCAAGACATCTTCTCGTATAAGATACGAGCACTATGAATTCATAGTAATTCCTTTTGGACTCACCAATGCTCCAGCAATATTAATGTACTTGATGAATAGAGTCTTTAGAGATTACTTTGACAAATTTGTGGTATTCATTATAGATGATATTCTAATATACTCCAAAACCATGGAGGATCATGAGGAGCATTTAAAAACAGTACTAGATACTTTGCACAAGGAAAAGCTCTGTGCCATGTACAGAAAGTGTGAGTTCTATTTGAATAAGGTCTCATTCTTGGGCCATATCATCACAAACAATGGGATATATGTGGACCCCTCCAAAACAGATTCAATTGAGGGATGGCTGAGGCCAACATCGGTAATGGATATCCGTAGCTTCTTGGGGTTAGTAGGATATTATCAACGATTTGTGAGAAATTTATCACGATTGTCCAACCCTCTTAGCAAGATAACTCGAAAGGGAGTAAAGTATTCTTCGAGTGATGAATGCAAAGAAAGATTCAAGGAGTTGAAAATGAGGCTTATCACTGCTCCCATGCTCACTTTACCCACAAGTGGGGAAATTTTTGTGGTATTCAGTGATGCTTCAAAGAAGGGCTTAGGCAGTGTGCTAATGCAGAATGATAAAGTTATATCCTATGCCTCAAGGCAGTTGAAAATCCATGAGAGAAACTATCCAACGCATGATCTGGAGTTGGAGACGGTGATATTTGCCTTGAGAATATGGTGGCATTATCACTATGGAGATATATGTGAGATATATACTGACCACAAGAGTCTTAAATATATATTCACATAGAAATATCTTAATATGCGCCAGAGAAGATGGATAGATCTCATTAAGGATTATGATTTTCCAATACATTAACACCCTGGGAAAGCGAACAAGGTGGAAGATGCCCTAAGTAGAAAGGACCCAACAATTATATCAATGGTGAGAATTGAGAAGGATACAATATTCTTAGACTTGATGAAGATTGATTTGGGAATTATAAAGAAGGGAACATCATCAATCCTTTCACAAATTATTGCTCAACCATCTCTTTTGGAAAGGTTAAAGGATGCTCCAAAGGATGATGTGGGAATTCAAGAAAAAGTGGAAGCTATCAAAAAGGGGAAATCCTCAGAGTTTAATGTTAATGAAGAAGTAATTGTGCGGTTTGGGAAAATACTATGTGTTCCATCATGTCTGGAGCTGAAGAAGGAACTTTTAGATGATGCACATAGTTCAAATTTCTCTATTCACCCAGGCAGCACAAAGATGTATCGAGATCTCCAAGAAACGTTTTGGTGGGATAATATGAAGAAGGAGATCGCTGAATATACATCAAAGTGCCTGGTGTGATAGCAAGTGAAGGCAGAGAGGTAGAAGTCTAAGGGGATGATGCAACCATTGCCCATACCAGAATGGAAATGGGAGAACATCACCATAGACTTTGTCACTGGACTTCCAAGGACATCCAAAGGCAACAATGCAATCTGGGTTGTTGTGGATCATCTTACAAAGGTTGTACACTTCATTTCTATTCGATAGGATTTCTATTTGGATCAACTGGCACAGATATATATCAGGGAAGTGGTAAGGTTTCATGGAGTACCAATATCTATTGTGTCTGACTGAGATACAAGATTCACCTCTATGTTTTGGAAGAGTCTTCAACATGCTCTGAATACTGAACTGAAATTCAGTACAGTCTATCATCCTCAAACTGATGGCCAATCCGAGAGGACTATCAAAAAACATGAGGATATTTTGAGAGTGGGATCAATGGACTTTAAAGGAGGATGGGATCAAAATCTTCCTCTGGTTGAGTTCTCTTATAATAACAGTTTCCACTCGAGCATCCAAATGGCACCATATGAAGACTTGTATGGGAAAAGGTGCAGAACACCTACATGTTGGGATGAGGTTGGTGAACATAAGCTGCTTGGACCAAAATTGGTCGAGGAGATGTTGGAGAAGGTAAAAACCATTCAGCAACATATCAAGGAAGCTCAGAGTCGACAGAAGAGTTATGCTGATAATTATCAACGAGACCTTGAGTTTAAAGTTGGAGACATGGTTTTTCTACGCATATCTCTGTAGAAGAAGTTCATGAGGTTTGGAAAGAAAGGGAATTTAAGTATAAGGTAAATCAGCCCCTTCGAGATTCTTGATCGTGTCGGGGTTGTAGCCTATCGACTTACACTTCTGCCTACTATGGCCAAAGTACATGATGTCTTTCATGTATCCCTCTTAAGGAAGTACATACTGGACCCTTAACATGTACTCTCTTCTGAGAAGGGAAAATTGGAAGACGATCTTTCATATGAGGAGAAACCAGTGAAGATCATAGATCATAGAGCAAAATTTCTATGAAAGAAGACAATTCCCCTCGTCAAGGTGTTGTGGAGAAACCACAAGTTTGAAGAAGCGACTTTGGAATTGAAGGAAATGATGAAGCTGAGTTACCCACATCTGTTTTTAGTGTGGGAAAAGGAAAATTTTTAGGAAGAAATTTCTTAAAGGTGGAATATTGTAACGACCCAAAGTATCATTAATGGAAATCCCTCTTGATCTAATTAAATGTCTCTTTATGTTTATATAAAATATCAACTTCTATGGTTTTATATTATGAATTTTTATCATTGCTAATATAGCCTTTGAACAGTGATCACATGATTAGTATAAATATAGGACTTTAACAAATCCAATTTACCCAGACAGAGGAAGCGATGGCCTCATCCAGTAGAATTGCCACATAAGAAGCCCATTTGTTGGAGCTCAGAAAAGAGGTGGCATCTTTGGGATTTTCCCTTGACCAAGCCCAAGCTGAGCTTCATCATGTCAAGCTCGAACGTGACCGTCTACGGGAAAAGTGGAAGTTGATTGAAATTACCACTCGAGCGATGTTATCAAAGCCACCACAAGAGTCTGTCACCATCGCACACCTTACCCTTAGGACTTATGTGGCTGTTTTAAGGGGTTTTGTAAAAAATCAGTAGTACTATGTTAATGAACATTATTTTTTGTATACAATAATGAATATTATTTTTAGTCATTTTTGATACATTTTAAATAGTTTTAAAGTACAAATGGTATTTTTAGTTATTATTTAATTAAGAAATCTATTTTATTAAATTAAGGGATTTTTTGAATTAAATAATATTTTAATAAAATAATATTATTTTTATTAAATTAGTTTTTATTAAATATAAATGATCTTATAATTTTATGAATGCAATTAAAATTTTTATTAATGTTTGAAAGCCATTTTTGTCAAAACCCATGAATTTTCGATAAATATCAGTTTTTATTTTAAAAGTGAAAATTAAAATATTTAAAAAATTATTTAGATAAAATAAATGTCATTTCATGAATAAGGAAATCAAAATTATCCAACGGTGAATTTTTCATATTTTTCTGAGACAGTCAAATATTTGGGTAAAAATTAAATACCGTTTAAATATATAATGTGTTTTTTGACATCATAATGACCCAATAGTTATGTAATAAAATACTATAATCTTTTTTTTCGGACAATATATGTTTTACCATTAAAATAATGTGATTTTGGTTTTGTTTGACTTACTTTTCAAAGCATTAATGGACCCCTCAAGACATATTCAACACCTTGCCTTTTTAAATTAATTTCCATGGGAGTGTGACTCACCTCCACATAAGCAACCCTAATATTTTACGAATTTCGGACTTTTCCCTTATAAAATATTTATTTCCTATTCCCATTTTCAAAAACCATGGGAAAAAACAATGGTATGGTTTGTGGTTTGGATTAATTTAATTTAAGGGGTCCCAAACCTAAATAATAAAGAATACACTTACCTTTCCTATATAAACCCACCCAAGATCCCACTTCCTCATCACTCAAAACCATTGTATTTTGTCCAAAATCTACCCTACTATTTCTATAATCCTCCCAAGGTGCACTAATCTCCCAATAAGCCTCTCACAATCCTCTCTCTAGCCTTTAGAAGCACACTTCCAAGTAAGGTTTTTTCTTCCTTTCTCATTTTTGTCAATTTTCTTTAAGTTGTATTGCCCTTTTAATTTCAGTTACGAATGCTGGGGTATGGTTTCACACCTCCCCCATACTTCCCTCTTATTGTTTGAATGATGGGATACCCCATTCTCTCTCATTAAATACCTCCCATGTACACCCGTTACTATGCCAAAATTCCGAAAGGAACTTCTCTCTCTTCTTTTACATTTATGCAATAATTTTGTATCATGAATGTAAATTCCATTACAATTGTTTGGACATGTATCTTTATGAACTCCTTACTGTACATTACATGTAAATATGACGAGGAACCCCATTTTCTATCATCAACCATTTTTTATGAATTCTTATGTCACACTGTTACGCTGCCGAAATCGCACCGATTTTCTAAGACAATGCCATTGTGTAGTGGATACCATGGCCATTTCTCCATAAAGGGTATTCACCTTTATGCACATTTACTTATTTATTAAAAAGTTTCATGTATGAATTCCAAATTCTTTTATCGTGGAATAAATTATTATGTTTTATGAATCCATGTTTTATGATCCATGTGGCACACTTATGCATGAAAGGGAATGTTTAAGAACGGTGAGCCCTTATAGCGCCTCAATGCATTGGGTAAAGTATAGTATCATGATAAATCAAGTGAAATGAGTGTTGAATCATTATAATTCATGTTCAACTAGGTTTTACTCATGATTAATGTGCAATGATGATTTAATCATGCTCTATGTGCAATGAGCCTTGGCTCATGCTAATTTCATGTTAAGTGTTGTTTCCACATTTCCATGTTACGATTATCATGTTATATCATGACTTTATGCTCATGTATCTTTTATACTCTATTGATATTACTATTTTCTATCATGTGTTGTACTCCTCATGTTATTCCATGTGTACTCCCTTACTAGGCTTTATATCTCACCCTTTTCTTATGCATGTCCTCAGGTTATCCCATGCAATGCTAAGTATGAGGGAATATAGTGGTCATGTAAATAAAGTTTTCAATGAAGATGTTGTATTTCATGTTTTATGTTTTTATGTAATGATCCTAAGCCCCAAACAAACTAAACCTCTCGATCTTCTTTGTTTTTTCATTTGAAGTTTTATGTAATAAATCATGTTTAATTTTGTAATAAAAGCAGGGTTGTCATATAAAGTATATTAGTTTATTAATCACAATACGCAATTCTAAATTTGGAAAACAATTAACATAAATTGAATAGTTTATGGATATAATCTATTATCATCAAAAAAAATTCATTGAGAAATTATATATAATTAATATCTCATAATGTTTTGTAATGAAAATGTGAATTTTCCTAAGCATATACCCTGGGAGTGTCATAAACAAGAGTCCAGCAAGGCCCATTGTTGTGTACCAGGATACCCCGATTCATGCCTGAAACTCCTTGTCAGAGTTTTCACTCCTAGGTACAACTGTTCCAGAGCTACCACTACCTACTCGTATCCAGATAGGGATGTATTTTTTTGAAAACTCACAAAATCTCTACGTTACCAAAATTATAGGAAGTTCTTATATATTAATCTTCAAAGACTATCTTAGGGAAATTTCCTTAGTCATAGTTTTTTTTAAATCTTGCTCTCAAGGTTTGTGCTAAAATTTCTCTGATACCAACTATAACACCCTGAACCCAGTTACCTAGAGTCAGTGATTTATTACATAACATTGGCATGATATGAGGAATCATGTCTCAAAAGACCGATCAGTTTAGTAATATTGGAAACTAGATACACACATAATTTCTACAATACAACTTTAAAACAAATACAACACTAATTTATTCCATTATAAACATCCAAGCCTCCTAAATTATGCCTGCAAGTCACTCATAACTAACTTTTTTATATACGGGGAAAATGAATCATATGAAAGGGGTGAGCTCAAACGCTCAGTAAGGGTAAGTAATACAGTGGAAAATAACATAAACATTAGTCAGACTGAATAATTGAAAACACAAGCCTTTACAAATAATAAAAATGAACACTTTATGGTAGTAATATGAACTATAAATATAATTCCATAATAGAACATAGTCATGGGTATTCTACTAGTTGAATAACCACATGAATGATCTGTAATATTTTCATAATGAGGAATTGTATAATGAGGGACATTCTAAAAAATTTTGTCAAGGCCTAGGCCAAGATGTCTAAAAATGATTAAGGCCTCGGCCAAAACCATATAAAAAAATTGGGATGGTCCATGACTAATTCCACATCTAATTTTCTCATGAGACCTATTGATGCACCAAGGATCTATTGTGGGATCTACCCATCACTTACTAAGTCCAATACTTTCCTCATATGAAAAGGTTGAAACATAACACAAACATTCGTATTAAAACTAGCATACAAAATTTCAATACTTTAACCATAACCCTTGAATATTATAAACATAACACATCCACTATCAAATATATCACTAAATATTCAATAATGTATAGAATATTTGTATCATAATAAATCAACTTCAAACAAGTTTAAATTCCATCAAAGGATGTTGACAAAGAGGAAACCAAAACTTTTTGAGAGAAATATATCTTTATATTTTGAAATCATCTATAAGTCATGTAGTTATAAAAGAAAACATATATATTCTTATAATCTTGTAAGGGAAGCTTCGAAGGTGTCATAACAGTAAAAAATAGCCGCACCCACTATATAGGATTTTAAAAAAATATTCTTCCCTTAATTTTGTAAAAAATGTAATAAAGGTCCTTGTTTGGAAAACGACTGAAAGATTCCATTAAAAACTTTTTAAAAAATTAAAACAATGGTATAAATGACATTAACCCATAGTCTAGGAAATAATAATTTTTTTTGAAATATATTTTTAAGATACATGGATGGGGATAATAAAGAGGTCCGAGTAGATACTCTCCTATAAACAACCTCAAATAATGAAAGGATTGTGGAATTAACCCATACCTTGTACTATTCCTTTGTCAAGGGTACATTATACTCATGAATAATAGTTAAATCACTTTTATAAAATTATAAAATAATCATATACATAAATATTACATCATAAATGATCTTTTAATATTTCTTTGTTAATAATATTTTATTAGTATTATCATTTCGGGTGTTAATTAATTCATTTTCTATAATATTCTTAGTTATGTAAGCAATGATAGTTATGAATAGGATGTGTTTGATTCATATCCAAAATGATATTTTCTTCTTAAAAATTATTTTTAATAACAAAATGAAAATTATTCATGAATGATTATGATGAGGAATTAATCTAACCGCGTTCGTGGAGAAGGTAATCCGTACGTTCATAGGAGCAAAAATATCATTATATTGATGGTGAAATTGTATTTAATTGGATGTTATATCATATAAAAATAATCTTTAACATGTTATATTTTTTATTTATATCAGTTATACTCATTATTATATCCATCAAAATAATGATGTGTTTGAATAACAAACTACACCACGACGAGGAGACGGTAAGCCGTACGTACGCACGTATAGTGACTTAGTCATTTATATGATGGATAGAATAAAGAATATGGTTGTACCATATTTATAATTACATAAATGTATGTATAAGTTACTGGATTTATTATTTTGGTATGGAAACAAAAAATAAATAGGATGTGGAAGAAGAAAAGAACATGAAAGAGGGTGGTGAAATTATTACCGCTTTTTTCGGGTGTTTCCTTTTGAGTTGATCAAATGGTCTCCTTGAGTTGGATTTATGATCAAATTAAGGACATTAGGTATAAGGGAGGATAGTTTAAAGGATATTTGGTCCGGGTTTGGCCAAGCTAAATGGTTTCTGAGGTATGAATTTAAGAGAAGGGGAAGTGCCCTTTTATAAGAGAGGTGAGTGTTACTTTAGGAAAAGCTTGAAATATTATTTTAAAATAAAATAATATTCAGTTTATAAAGGCTTAAAAATAATTTATTTCGGTGATAAGGTGGTTATGGGTCTAAAACCTCTCAACCACTAGGTTTCAGATAGGTTTAGGTCACCATATTAACCTTATCTTTTATATTTAACTCTTAGTAAAATAGATTGACATTTACCCTGTCTCTTTGTATTTTTATATTTTATGGTTAATACAATTACAATGAAAAACCAAGGGAACACCAATTGGTTCACTATTATTATATATAACCTTATATAATTCCATTGTCCGAGCCCTATATTTTTAGGAATATTATATCAATTACCAATATAGTATATGTTTTAAAGAATCGATTATTTCAATTTTGACACTATTTTGTATTTGATTTTTTTGAAAGCCATAAAAACTTTATCACGTTTTATAAAATTAATTTAATCAACCCTATCATGTCATATTTACCTGAAAAGTTAGTTTAATTCATCATACGTCTCAATTTACAAATATTTTGATATTTATAATATCAATTATTTTAATATTTCATTACTAAGGTTATTACTGCATCATCATTCTGTCATAATTAAATTAAATTATATAATGCCTAAAAAGTATAAATAAAATTCAATTATTTAGGAAATATTTTTATATTTCTAATGAATATTTATAGTTGAATTTATATAGTGTTTAACCTTATATTAAAAATGGTTTAGTTATTAAACATTGAATTTAACACATTTAACTCTTCAACAAAAAAATGGTTTTGTTATTATGTGTAACATTGAATATAATCCAAGGGGTCCAAAGAGGATAATATTTTATTTCTAAGGTTTTTTATGATTTAATTACACTTATCCAATAGAATTAGGACACGTGTTTGGGTAATTATAATATCATTTTTACCCATAATTACCATATTTACTTTAAACCGTGGTAAATAAAAGTCAAAAGTTACTATTCACCAAAAATTATTTTCCACTTATTGAATGAAAATTTACTTACTGAGGTCAACCATGTATCTCATATTTTTGAAATTCAACTCATAGAAGTGGTAAAATTATGTTTTATTCAAATTTTCAAATGCTCCTAGAAGGTGGGTAAAAGACGGTAAAAAGTTCAATAAAATTTTATATATCTAAACATATTATAAATTGAATCAATGAATTATATTGACATATATATAGGTATTATGTATCTATTTTTACCTAAAATAAATTAAAATAAATTAAAATAAATTAACTAATTATTTAAATTAATATTCAATTTTAACAATAACGCAATGTTTTTCACTATTAATCAAAAATTGAATATTTTCATAAAAATACAAAAAAATCACCCTAATCAAATTTTAATACTCTGAATCCAGAAATGAATTTCATTCTGAATATTAAAATTTATAAAAAATCAAAAATTGGGTCTTACTATTCATAATGGCTAGTTTGATTTGTTGTGGTGTGTTAAAACTCCAAGTGGCGTACAATGCAGGCTACTGCATTGTTAAAAGGGGAACGTACCATGGAAGTTTTTGGTGTTACATAATTTATGTTTTTATATATTATGTGATATAAGGATAAGAAATTAATTTAAATTTTAAAAATAAAGTAAAATGAAATTGGATTTTAACTCTTGAATTTCTTCTCCTTGAGAACATCCTTAAGGGTCTTGGGGTTGGTCTTTAGTTGAGAAAAAAGGTTCTTTGAAATGGGGAAGAGACTTGTTAAGATTATTGGAATAGAATTGGAAAATATACAAGGTTTAAGATATTTGAGGAGAATGGATGGTGAGGGGTGGTATATATAGTCAAGGAGATGGGTGTTTTCTCATTATTTTATTCATTAGTCTGTTATTTTCCACCATGACTATTAATATTATAAGAATTATCACTAAATATATTAATACATGAAGGTTTGTTATAGATTATGGTAATTACATCATCAATGACTCAATAAATAGTGTATTTAACTTTTAATGTATACACATTAGCGATTATTTAATTTCACTATTCTCCAATGTTCAAGTATTTTAGAAAAATCTAAAAAATTTATCCTAAACATTTTTTAATGTGTATAATTAAAAAATAACTTCCTTTTAATAATTTTTTTTCTTAATATGATAAATTTAATCTTTAATTAACATCATCAATTACTTAAAAAATTCCAATTTTAAAATTATAAGTCATTTTATGACACATTGACAAATTAATTATGATCTCATAAAATTATATTATAATTATAAGAAAACAAATATTAATTTATTAATACATTTTATGAAAATAAATTCTAATTTAAATCATTATATTAATTATCAAATTGAAATTAGAAATTAATGTTTCAAAAAAAACTCACACTTAATTAATAATTTGTAAAACAATTATTTACATGTACTATAATACATCAATATAATATTACAATTTATAAGATTAATAAATTTTATTTTTACATTTATAGTCTAGGATACTATTCTTAAGTGTCACATTACTTTTCTAATGGTCAAGTTACTATTTCGTTGATATATGTTCATTAATTTCTAGGAAAACAATGTTATTTCATTCATTCTTCATTTATAATGTTTTTTGTGTGTGTCATATTTATGATTTTTTATGATTTATACTATATGAAATAATTTTTGTCCAATGTATGATAGTGAATGAATTGAATCTATTTAATAGGATTCATACCATAATGTCATGGAGGTCTATATTCTTCTGTCTTTCAGAAATTTTATCCCTAAAATTATTCAACAACATTTCCCTCTAAACAGATGTGGGTGGTTCTTCATTAAAACATTTTCTGGTTGATATGTTTATTCTTACATTTTATGGTTTCTCCAAATAATAATTACCAGTCGAGTATTCTGATTTCTCAATACTTACTCTCTTTTGTCATGAATCTCAATAAGCTCATCGTAATAAGAAAAATCAGGTTCTGGATCTACTTCTTCATAAGTGAGTACACGCATTGTGTCTGGCATGTGCTTCTTTTATAATGAAATGTGGAACACATCATTAACTTTGAAGAGAATTGTTAGCACATCTATATATTATTCTACATCACCAATTATTTCCATTATTTCAAATTGGCCTTTGTATATGTGGCTCAATTTTACTTTCCTGTCAATCCATAAGAAACACTTCTATGGAGAAACATTCAGAAAGACAGGATCTCCAAATTGAAATTTTATATTCTTTCTCTAGTTGTTAAAATAACTATTTTTCTACTTTGAGCTACTTTAATATTATCTTAAATTATATTTACCTTTTTTTGTCTCTTCAAAATTTTCTGGACCTACATGTTCCCCCCCACTAACTTCATCCCAACAAGTTGATGTTTGAAATCCCATTCCATACATTAATTTGTATGCCTCCATTTCAGTATTATAATGGAAACTATAATTTTAGGAAAATTCTACCAAAGGTAAATACTAATCCCAAAAACTATGAAATTCATCTGAGCTTGATCTCAACATGTCTTCCAATATTTCAAGAGTTATTTAAGAATTTCCTTTGGTTTGAGGGTGATATGTAGTACTCAAATGAAGCTCTGTATCCAAATCCTTATATTGACTCTTATAAAATTTAGATGTAAATCTAGGATCTTGATCAGACACATTCTATATAGGTTCACCATCATGACTTAAAACTTTACTAATATAGAGTCTTTATTTGAATTCAAGTGGTAAATATTATTTTATTTCCCCAAAATGTGTCATTTTTTTACAATGATCAATAATAATCCATATTTTATCATTCCTTGTAGGATTATATGGTAGTCCTATGAAAATGCTCATAATAATGTTATCTCACTTCCACATAGGGGTAGTTAGATGATGCATGACTCCTCTAGGATGATATCTCTCATCCTTCATTTTTTGAAAAACTAGACACCGTGACACATAGCTGAAATTTCCCGCTTTATATTATCCAACCAAAAATGTTCCATAATATTTCTTTAAATCGTGGTAATACAGGGGTGTATATAGAAATTTGATCAATGAGCATCATCTAATAGTTCCCTCTTTCACTAAGGTGTTGATGTAATACATAACCTCTTTCCAAATTTCAGAATTCCATCCTCATACATGACTTCTTCCAATATTCCATCATTAATGACATTGATTTTCTTTTGAATATTATCATCCACAGATAAAGATATTTTTATCTTCTCCCATAATGATGGTCAAGAAATCATTTTAAAAAAGATTTATGTTTCACTCTACTTAAAAATCCACATATCCATATTTACTAAATCATTGAATATAAGATCTTTCTCAATCCTTGTTTGGTTCAAATGTCCATGATCATTCCAACCTAATGAATTTGAATTCTTATTTTCTTTTCTTGGATTTTATTTAATTGAGAAATCATAATCATTGAGTAACTTGAGAAATATCATTTTCCTCATTTTGATTTATTAGTGTGTAAAGTCATATTTCAAACTATTCTGATCCATATATATCTCACATCCTTCACCATATAGATAGTTTCTCCTTATCTTTGAAGAAAATATTAAATTTTTTAAATCAATATCATGAGTTGGATAATTTTTCTCAGGAGACTTCAACTGCTTTGATATATATGAAATAAATTTAACATTTTTCATACAGATACAACCAAGTCCTTTCTTCGATACGTCACTACATATCACAAACCCTTTATTTAATATCATATTGTCAAAATAGGATCTTTTAATAATATACTATTAAAAATTTTAAAACATTATGAACATTATTTTTTCCATACGAAAATAACCCCTCTATGTGTGATCTTGGTTAACAGGTTAGCCAATAATGAATGTTTTTTAACATAATTCCAATAGTAACATGAAAAACCAATGAAACTGCATACCTTGATTATGTTCATTGGGACATTCCAATTTTGTATTTCCTTTTTCTTCACAAGATCAAATACTCTATTACCCATAGAAAAAATATATCCACAAAAAGAAATTTTATGAATCCGTAATTCACACATTCTAATTTGACTATATTAATCTATCCTTCTTTGTGTCTCATGAATAATCTGAAAGTGATTCTTATGGTATTAATATCTTTAGGAACAAACCATAATATAATCATTGAACACTAAAAAAACGATTCTATTTATTTCTTAAATACTCCATTCATTGTATCCATGAAAATAGAGTGTGAATTAGTCAATCAAAATGGAATTACTATGTACTCATAATGTCCATACATTATCCAAAAATATTTATTTGGAATATCTTCTTTCCTTAATAAAATATGATGTTACCCAAAATAAAGGTCAATTTGTGAGATACATGTATCTCAATTTAGTTGATTGAGTAAATCATCAATTCAAGGTAGAGGATAATTATTATTTATTTTAATGTCATTGATATCTCTATAGTCAATGCGCTACCTCTATGATCCATCATTCTTCTTAACAACAAGATTAGTTCTATATATGGATAACCACAATTTTTAATAAATCACTTATTAATAACATCCTATTGATTTTTATTAATCTTCAATAATTCCGTAGTTTAAATTCTATATCAATTCATTGATATTGGTCCTGCATTAGGTATTAGGTCAAAAGTAAATACAACTTCACACTCTGGGAGGTTCCCAGGTAATTACTCATGAAATAAATCAATGTATTACTTCATAATTGGTACATACTGAATTTTATAATGACTTTACTAATCCCTAGATGTTGTTTTTTCTTCCACCCCTTTAATTTCATAGGTAGAGCTATTGGGGATGGATCTAGATAAGAAATAGATGATGAGGTATCTACTCTAAAGATGTGGGATTCTAAATCTTACTCACAAATCATAGATTTCCTCTTCTTGCCATAAAGTTTCACATTATATTTTTAAATTCATCCCACACAGAAGATTATATCAATTTTATCCATACATATAATGATACAGTTAGAAAAGAAATCATGTTTTTATGCCATAATGGAAACTCCCTGACATATTTATTTTTGCAATGAGACTTCCATTATGGGTTTTCAATGATAAATCCATTATAAAGTCAGAAGGTAAATATCTAATTTTCCTGTGAAATTTTTTAGATATAATAGAATTAAATTATTTAGATAAAAATAAAGTATTTTCTATATTTAGAGATAAGATTAATGTACATTCCCCCATATTATTAGGTACTTATACTTCATCTATGGTGATATCATTATCTTGGTCATCTCCCCATGTATTATTCTATGGTATATTACCCTAATGATTCAGAAAATAGTTTGAATAATTCCCCATTTCATTACATTTAAATAATTCGACATAAATTATATGTTTCTTCCCCTTGAATTCATTTTCTCAATGAACCTTTTCTCAGAACGTATAAAAAACTCTCATTCCATTCATGCATTTCCCAGGATTATTATATCCACATTTTTTCATAATGGGATTTGATTCATTATAATCTTCTTATTTTATGATTAACCTTTTCCATGGTTATCAGATTACCTATTCTTCCCTTTATTCCCATTACAAATATAAGATCTTGAAAATTAATTCTCTATTTTTGATGCCACTTAATACTGTTACATCATATGATGAAAATGTTTGATAATAAAGTTCCCTTCGGAGACTAAGCTTAATAACTTCCATGAAATGAAAAATATTGACTTCTGAATCATATATGTAATCTATATCGTAACTAGCTAGTATTTTCAAGGTATCCTCACTCTTTGCAGCAATATTCTTCAATATTATTTAAGCTATGGAATTTTATCGTAATTTTAGTTCAATTCTCACAAGGGAATTATTTTTTATATAATGTTTCCTTTATAGTTCTCTATTCCAGGTATCTTATTTATTTTTCCTCCTTAGTATTTTGTATCAATGAAAACCATTGATCAATATCACCCATGAGACAATAGACTTCCAATACTTCTTTTTTAGGGATCATTCATCCCAATTTTAGAAATATATTCTCACGGGATTTTATCCACCTCTAAAATACCATTGGATTAGTAATCCCACAAAACATTGGGGGATTCTAACACATTATATAATCCATAATAGGTGTAGTATGGTTATTATTCCTAACCTAAGTATGTTTTCATAATATAGACAAGATCTTCTCATCTCAAATAATAACTATGTTGACTTCCTCAGTTTGTAAATCCCTATATTGTTTTTGGGTGTTGATTCCTTTAAATTCATTACAAATTGTCACTAAATAATGAGACACACTATGTTATCTCATAATAATCATGAGTGTTGGCCAAAAATTCTCTACATGGAGTTATTGTAATTATCATGTTATTTAACATTTGTTCATACGGTTTCTACTAAAATTTATCTGATACCAACTATAACAACCGTGACCCCAATAGCCCCAATATGGTGGTAATTTATTAACAATTTCTTAGATAAAGGATATCACATCACCAAGGTTCGATTAGTTTAGTAGTATTTATGAAATATATACATAGAAGGTTCCATTATTACATAGGTAATTAAACATAGAACATAAAAAAATAAACTGATTCCTATCACTTATTAAAATATGTATTCTTCACAACCTGGGGAAGGAAACAAAATTAATGGGTAATCTTGGGTTATGTGAGAAAATAATAAATGAATAAAAGTAAATAAACACATAGAAATTTTTGAAAGATAAAAAATTTGAAAAACACATGTCAACAGTACACTGAGAGTGAAAACACATCTATATATTTTTTTATAGTTAAAAACTCATGGAAGGTAATAACTAAATGCTGAATCAATAAAATTCATTTTTATTTAATATCATGTATCCATCACATAAACAATTATACCATTAATACAATTTAATCCGTTGGTAAAAACATGTCTGATTCTATTTTTATGTACACGTGAAGGGTTTTTCGCCAACTTGTTTGTCTCATGAGACTTGTCAATGCATTGTGGGGAAATCTATAACTAAGACCCACATATAAATAAAATTACAAATAATTTTTCATACATTAATTCAATTCATGAACAATATGTCTTATTAAAATATCTATATTGTGTCAATAATATAGATTCATCAATATTTCCACAATTAAAACAATATTAAATGAAAAACCCATATATAAAAATCATATATGGATAATGAAATAATAATATCCATGATGCAATAAATATGTATATTTAATTAGATATTCAATTAATAATGATCAGAAATGATAGGGAAATATACATAAACCACACACAAGGACGAAGTGGTGAATAAGGCACAACCAAAGGGGATATCATAATATAGTCCATTAGAAAATGGATTTAAATCATAATTGGACGTTAATAATGTAAAATAGGAATAGATAATGATAAATAAGAACCAACTAATGTGGAAGCATATAAAATTATTATTCATGAAACTATTCCAATGATCCTCTTTAGTGTAGTTTTATGGAAAATACTAAAGATACTTTAAAAAGGAAAAGGCATAATTGTTTGTATAAAACCAAAACTGAAAAGATTATTTTTTAATGTTAAAATGATCTATTTTATAAAAGATATTTGTTTCTTAAAATAGGGTATGGATGGTACTTGAAAATGGTTCAGAAATGGGGAAGTTCTCATTAATCTGGATTTGTTATCAAGTTGAATTGAAAAGAGATCATTATAAAAAATGTATTTCCCATAAAATAAAGAATAATTGAGTTAGTAACATATATTTTGAACATAAAAATATTATTTTTTAGGAGTAAATCAGAATAAATAATAATTACATTGGGGAAAAGAGATAAAAAGTGTAACTCAAATAAAAAAAGGATGTTCAGGGAGAATCCCTTACCTTATGTCCGAAAGTGTTTTGAATTTTCACATAATGTCCTAGATATTGAAATTAGATTCATAAATAATTTAATTAATAAATTAATAAACATGTATTTTACAGGAAATAATATTATTAAATTCATTTATGTCCTTTTTTTG
Source organism: Viscum album (assembly GCA_963277665.1). NCBI lineage: Eukaryota > Viridiplantae > Streptophyta > Magnoliopsida > Santalales > Viscaceae > Viscum > Viscum album. The sequence goes on from OY728160.1 coordinate 1,740,069,345, forward strand.
AGTTATAAGATTCATTTTCTTCATCCGGGAGTGTTTGTTTCCATCGTTTTCATGATTCATTCACTTTTATAAATGTATAGATGTTCATGTAAAAAAGGTATTAATTATATAGAATTTAAGTTATAGGTTATTAATTATCTTATATAATATTATATGTTCTTATATATAATTTTATTTCTAGATATGAGGATGATTCAGCTGATAAAATGTTAATGATGAACGTTATATTATTTTGGTAAAATTTCCCATATCACGATCTAGTTTTGGTTTATGAATTAATATTATGTATTTATAATAGTTAAAAACCATTATATCACATATTATTTGTAAAATTAATTTTTTTTTACCATAATAATGGTTTCATTACCATCCTTTAAGGCCAAAATAGGAAATAGAAACATATCATCCATGGTGGTGGTAAATTGGAACATAAAAGACAACATTTTAATTTTCAGAATAAACAGGAGGGGAGAAGGGGATTGATGATGAATTATCTATTAACAAAATAATATTTCAGAATATATAATATATTTGTGTTAAAATTCATGTTTTTTGATAGGATATGAGGTAGGGATAAGAAAACCAATGAAATTGAAAAGAAAATAAGGGAAGACTAAATTAGATTTTATTTCTAGAATTTATTATCCTTGAGAACCCCATTAAGAAGATTGTGATTAATATTTTTGTGGGAAAAATGATCCATGAAATGGGTAAGAGATTTGGAAAGAGTATTGGGTATTAAATGGACAAGAATAAAGGCCTACTATGTGTGAGGAGGAGAGGTGGTGAGGGTGGTATTTATAGTGGAGGAGAGGGGTGTTTTCTCATTATTTTATTCATTAGTTTTTTAGTTTTTCATAAATCTAAGAATATTTTTAGATGTATAACAAAATATATTAAAATAATTAATGGTATTTTGATATTATGGTTATTATATAATCAATGACTTGAGTAATATTGTATATAACTTTTATTGTATATATACGGTAAATTTTCATATTTCACTAGTGACGAAAAAAATATTGTATTTTAGAAAAATCCCAAAAATTCACACTAAACATTTTCAAATGTGTAAAATTAAAAAATTTATTTCATTTATTGAAAATAGTTTTTTAAATATGAGATATTTTTTGAAATTAATATCATCATTTACATGGAAAATACCAATTTTAATATTATAATTGATTTTATTACACTTTGAAAAATTAATTGAGGTCTTTTAAAAATATATTATTATTATAATACCAAAAAATATTAATTTATTAATATATTTTATGAAGATAAATTTTCTTTTAAATCACTATATTTATTATAAAATTGAAAATAATCATTTATATTTATAAAAAATGTAAACACTCTATTAATAATTCTTAAAATATTTATTTACTTGTACTATGATACAATTATATCATATTACCATTTAAAATATGCCTAAATTTTTTATATAATATCATAGGTGAGGTTTCTATTATATTTTCTGAATTACTATTTCATAAGGTTCACATTAATATTCCAAATCTCAAGTGACTATTTAATTGATATATGTTCCATCATTTATAGAAAAATCATCTTATTTAATTCATTCTTTATTTATATTTTTTTGTGGGTTATCTATGTAATTTTATATGATTTATAATATATGAAATAATTTTTTTTGCAATGTATGCTATAAAATAATTTGAATTCATTTAAGAGGATATATACTGTAAAATATTTGTGTGTTAAAATTTTGATCTGATGAATTGATGAAGTGTGTATGAAATCCATTTATTTTCTATGGGTTATGCTAAGTTGAAACGTTTACCAAACCCATTTATTTTTTTACAGGTTATTTAAAAATGAATTGTTTATGATATTGTAAAACCCAAATGTATGGATTTTTTACAGGTGGGACATATATATGTCTCCAATTCATTGGATAAATTTTACATTTTGTAAGAGAGTTATGGGAATCAAGATGATATACTTGATCTATTAAGGGAAACATGCCTATGTTCTTGATCTACTATGGTATATAGATGATGATTCGTGATATATTTTGAAATGGGAAATATGTATTGATTCATGATCCATTAAGATTTTATAGTCTTGGATATTAACCTCAACATATTAAAGGGTTTCTATACATATGATGGTTCCACACATATATGAAATGGAATCATGTTTATTGATTTATTTATTATGAATTTTCACTCTTTTGGTTCATATAATTTGAAATGATAATGTTTTATGCCTTGGTTCTTTCATAAAATTCATTATATAATGGGTATAAACATTTTATGTTATATTTATAATCTCAGACCATTATTATTATCTTATAATTTTATATAATCATCAATTGATATCTTCCAGGATTACCATTATTGATCATCTTACCTCATATTTTCTTATATTTTCTTTCCTTAAGTTATTAATAATGTTTTATCTATCTTATTTTTATAAATAGTAATATATGGGATTCCCTTTTATGAGATATTTCTAAGAACATTCATAAAATAAGATGATCATGTAACTAGTCTTCAAAGACACTAAACCTTTATGGACCCCAAGTACGTGTTTATGAAATGTATTTAATATTAATATATTAAGATTTAATTTCTATGCATTATAAAACTGGGTATCTATAAATCTGGACCTATATAAGTGTAATACTAAAAAAATAACGTATAAAGGTAGTTTTAGCATCTGGGATTAATTTCCATTGAAAATAAAATAAAATGATTTGTGAAATGATATTTATGGATTAAATATCAAAATTTTATTTTGATTTATGTTTATGTTTTAGGATGTCCAAATAAATAAGAAGTTGGTACTGATAGAGGTTCCATGTTGAAGCTTGATATATTCATGAAGCAAAAAATGGGAATATAGTTGTGTCTATTCCACTGTGTAAGTTGTGGTCACAATAAAATTATAATCTTATTTTCCATAATGAATTTGGAGTTAAGGTTGTGGTAACTATAGAGAAAACAAAAAATTTGAGTTTTGTTACTTATGATAAAATGGGAATACTGAGAACACTAAATTGTAGTATTGAGCATTTTGTACCATAATATTACATGTGAGAAATGAAAACTTATTTTTACTATGGTTCATGTTATGTTTGATTTCCTAAAACTAACATAGAAGATGAGTTCTAAGATTCAAAATGGTGAGGACCATGTCAGGATCATTTCCAGGCGATATTTTTGAGAATTCCTCGACACAGGATGATGAATGTGGTACATCATGGGGATCTCCAATAAATAAGCTATATTATGTTATTTCAGGATTTATTAATATGTGGAAATGAGTTGGAATGATTTTAAATCCATGTTAAATATATATAGGAATAATATATGTATTTTGTAAAATTGTATATGGAGATTCAAAGACATCAGGTTATTCAAATGAAGAATAAATCAGGATATTGAATTGTTGAATTAAATGTGAGGTGTTGGGTGATAGGAAATATGGATAAGGGGTACTTCTTTCTATGATTTTAGTAAATTTTAATGAACTAAATTTCATTAAAATATTTTCCATATAGATAATAAATATATTAATATAGGTAATGGTTATGAAGGTTTGTGTGAACATTGAGAGATCTATAGAAATTAAATGTTTGAGAATTAAGAAGAAATGAGAGATTAATACTTTCCAGTGTCAAATAGATAAGGTGAGTTTGGAGAAATTCAGATATTTTGATAAAGAAGAGGACATAATACCTAAGTATTTAGAAGGAATAAAAATACTTAAATCATTCAATATCTGGAGTGATTTTTGAGACCAACAGAACTGTTTCAATTTACTATTAATAAAAATTAAGTAGTACAAAAGAAAACCTCATCATGTAGGATTAAAGAGGATGATCGTACCAATTAGTATATTTGTGACCATGGGTTAATATATATCTTTCTATTTTTAGATCAAAATTTAAGATAAGGATGTTGGATTGGGTTTTTAACTTGTTACTACTGATTGGGGTAACCAATTATATTAGGGGGATTTAAAAATGGCATGTATAAATAATAATGGTATAAGAGTTAGTTGTTGGGGTGAATAACTAAACATGACAAGAGGGTTGTCTACTATGGTATATAACTAGTTTCTACTAAAAATTTGTTATTGGGGAATATAACCAATCACCTTTTTATTTGACCGAATAGCCATTTAATTGATAAGAATATTATTGTGAATAACTCATAGGTTAGGGTGTCTTGCGAACTATGTAAAGGAGTAGGTAATTATGTCAAAGCATTTAAATATTTAGTGTTAAAATATCCCTATTTTTACAACATAATAGGTGAGGATGAGGTACTAAATATGATATCATTGATGACTTAACTGACCGGAGGGGATAAAGTTAAAAAGGAGGTACATTCATAAAAATTACATGATATTACTAATTCCACCCATCCCCCACTCTGTGATCTATCAATGCATGGTAATATCACCAATCATTATTTTTTCCCAACAATGATAAACTCCATGATTTAAATCTATCATATATTCTAATGGAAACACTAATATTTATACTTCTATACCTTAATATGCAAAAAATAGTTTTGTGTAGGCAATTTAATTTATATCTAACTATAAAGTAATTTATCATCTCATAGTGAAGAGTATATCCTTAATCCTTATACAATAAATCATTATACCCCACTATAATATGTGTATTTATCAAATTTAATATAAGAAAACCATGATGTTTTATAGGAATGAATGGTGTGCTTTTATAAAAAAAATTAATAACCATATTTTATTCGCAAATTAACCATCAAATCCATTTCTTCCATCTCTAACAGATTAAAATTCAAAAAGTAATAAATTTAAAAAATATATTTTTTCACCTAAAACAGTAATCATTTATGAATTATTAGTGGACCAATATATTTAGTTGTAATATAAATTTATATGTAACCAAAAATGGGATGTGAAATAGTGTGTGGAGTTATAACACCCCATCTTATAGTAATAATCCATTTTGTGGTTGATTAAAATAGTTTTGGGTTTTAGAGAGAAAACATTAGGAAAATTTGGGGAATTCATGGAAATATATACGAGATGTGCATGGTTTAAAAAAACTATTCATGGGATATGCGATACGTGGTAGGGTTTGTTTCATTTTTTATGCATGGTTTAACCAATCGTGCCTCAAAACTATGCATTATTGAATTTTATTGATTGAAAAAAAAACAATTTAGTGCATGGGATGTGAACCATCCACCTAAACCATGTATTAATTAAAAATTATAACAATAATTGTAATTTTTTGGAAAACCTATCTTATAATCTTTGATTTTGACACCTTAGTTAGGTTTTTATGTTTTTTAACATTATAGGAGTTTATAAAAAATTCATTCCTTGTCTATGTTGATTTATTATATCATTAGTTTCTAAAAGCATTAATTTATGTTTAATTATCTTCATTTTATTACCCACTTATATTTTTTCTTATTGTACCCCAAACCATGGGGATATGTATTATAATGGGGAGAAATGAGTGCTATAATTGAGTATTTTGTAGTTAGTATTAGATTAAGGTTAGAGGGAGGATAAATATTGTTCAAGAAAGATTTTTTTCACTCTGACATACCATTATAGGATTGTAGATTCGTTTATATACTATTTATGTAAAAAATTACATTTTTCCTGGATGATGGTTATTAAATAAATCAATTAATTTTATTTATAAATATTGATATATATTGATTAATTCGTTATTTCCATGGCATCTCGTTTAGGTGGATTTTATCAAATAGTCATGATGGATTTTATTCTTGTGTATATATTTTATGAAAAATAGTAATTTTTTATAGTGTGGTTATTGATGTTAGTTAATTTTTATTTATATTGATTAAATACATTTGATACTGTGTCATTGATTTTTGGTTTAGGGTATTATCATGAGAATGAAATCCCAATCTGGTGTGGGGGAATCTTTAGTTGAGATAGGTATAGGAATCATTATACTATACTATTTTTAAATTATTTATGTTAGGTGGTAGTTTGTTAGCCTGTATATCAGAATTAACCATGTAGTTAAGGGTCAAGGAGTTGGGGTTATCACATATTTTGAAGTGGAGAGGGTTGTGTGAGATGATTACATTGAAATGGTGGGAATCATGACATGTTTGTTTTCTAATTGCATATAAAAATTTCTATATTTAATGTTATTTATTTTTTTTATTTTGGATATATGAAATATAATAAATAGGTAATGATATGGAAAATATTATTTTCTCTTACATGGTTATCATATCTATGGAGTATAGTGAAATTCATTGCAGATAACCTATTAAGTTGTATTACACACACCTTATATATATACCTTAGTGCGTATATAGATTATGTTTATCAGTATACATATAAATGGATGTTATCCTTATTTATGAGTAATGTTCTATAAGAAAATATATGGATCTATAGGGATGGTAGAGCTTACTGGTGATCCATCATCTCATGTTTTGTTTTAGGTTACCTTGAGTTATTGGAAGACATTACTCATTTTTTGTGTTCCGATGTTTTATCCACATTGATTGAATTCACACTTTTTTATTATGAAAATTATTCTCAATGTTTATTTTTGGTTATAATATAATTTGATTCATATTTTTCAAATGTATTTCATTCATAATATTATGCTGAAATGTGATTTTTTATAGTCTATTTATTGGATCATTCCATGTGTTCTTATATCATTGAAAGAGATAACTCATGGAAATGTTTTATAGAATCTTGATATGATGGGGGTGCGTAGTTCTAAGGTAAAATAATACACTAAAAATTTAATTACCTTAGACTTTATCACATTCCTTTTTTGATCTGGGGGATTCAGTAATGGCCAAATAACATTTAGACTTGATCTGAATTAGGTTAGTGTTATTATTAAGGGTCATGACATCACCAAACATGGATAAGGTTGGGATAACTATTTATTAAGGAATTTATAATTGTATTGTTGTAAGTAAACTATTTCTTACTGCTATAAAACTTGATATTATGTTTAGTGATTATTTATATTCTATATTTTATGTATAACCCATAAGAAATCATTTTATTAACATTAAAGTATTTTTAAATATCTCAAGAGAGTTTTTAAAACGTTTTGTTATTTTAGTTTAAAGGAATATCCAATGAATTAGTTAGTTTTTAATATTCTAATTATGATATGTTTAGGATCGATAGGAATTCAACATCTAGTACATTCTATTTCAGGAAATTAACTCTTACTGTCATGAACTAACCAAGGTCATCCATCATATGGGAACTCAAACATTCTTGTGGAAAGGACCCAAGGGTGTTCCTAGTAATCATGGGTTATAAAATAGTTCCTGAGCATTGAATAAATTACTTTGGTAATTATTTAACCTAATAAATCATTAAATATTTCCTAATAGAGAATCCAAGATTGTGTGTCCATATTTTGGGATGTCATGAAATTAAATAAAATAATCCAAATCATAACTAACTCATCAAATAATAAAAAAGAGGCATATCAGGAGTCAACAAAAAAGCCTTCAAATATGTTAATAACCAAAATATAAATAAAAGGAATAATATGAAGAAGTCTCTTAGGGGATACAAAAACCATTTAGAAAACTAAAAAAATTGGAAATGGAAACTCATCAACCTGTTAAATAAAGGTCAAATCACAATAAGTTACCACCACCATCCCACGCTCTACTAACCATAATAACCCCCACCTCCATATGACACCTTTACATTTCAAACATCTACCCAAATAAGGTCTAAATGTACAAATTTGTTGTATGTATGGTGTGAATAACATTATCATTGTAGGATCCCATCATGTACTTAACGAATCCACAATATTAGAAAAAAATAATACTAGTTTGAAATAAAAATAATGTGAAAAAATATTTTAAAAATCTAAAATTTACTATAAATAAAATATAACTAAACAATTTATAAACTGAAATCCAAATTAAGTTGTACATATATTTTAGAAAGAAATAACCATGCTGAAACCACTAAGGTTAGTTAAGGACATGAGCACCCTAGTATCAATATCCTCAAATAGTGATTGAACCAATAATTGGATAATTACTATATCCATTATCATGCATGAGTTTTTGGGTAAAAATACACAAAATCTATGTTGTAATCGACATCAATATCGTAATAATGTTTAACCTTGGTTGCATGATCCAAAAGATAAGTATGTCGTGTCATACCTATATAGACTTATCCAAGCCTTTCCCTAAGGCACCTCAGGATCCCATTGGCCATCCTCATTTTTAAAAATAAAATAAAATTCCAATATTAAATACAAATTATATCAAAATGGGATTTTCATTAGTTATATATCAAGAAATGCTAATTTTCCATTTTTTAATAGCAATATTACTTTCCAAATTCATTTAAAATTACATAAAAAATATTTCTACATCTTTCATTATTCAATAAAAATCATGAAACATTCCTGAAATAATATTTAAAATCATATTATAAAAAATAAATAAGTGAAGGATCATTGAAAAATGGTTACCTAGGAAACCACCAACCTCAACTAATGAAACCACTTGAAATTGGGTAGAATCTAGTATAAAATGAAATAAAAACCCTTAAAGATTAAATTAAAAGACCTAAAAATTAAAACAACTCTGATAAAAATCAACTAAATATTACTCTAGGCCACCATAGATGTATTTTAATGAAAAACAATAAGAGAAATGTGATGGAAGAACCAAGAGGAATAAAGGGTTATTACATGATTATTCCTTAAATAATAGAGGTACAAACCCATTGTAAATAAACTCAAATTGAAGGTGGAAGGGATCCTAGTAAAAATGGGGGTCCTAAGGGAGAAGTGGAGAGTAAATAAAGTGGTTAAGGATTTAATTCTATAATGATGGTAAGATAATTTTTTGATTTTAATGTTTCTATGTGGTCTATATGGGCGAGTTTTATAGTTTTCCATTAATTTTATGACCATGTTGGTTTAATTTAAACTCAACTAAGTATCAAATGTATTGAATAAAATTTTAGTAATACAATATTTAGACTATGTGAAATGAGTGTACTAAGAATATATAGTTTTTTTATGATCTTCCACATGGTTAGTATTAACTTTATATCAACCATGCGATATGAAATGTCCCTCATTTTCTTAAAACTTCATATATAAATAACCTTAAAATGAAGGAGAGTAATAAAAAATAATCAAAAAATTATATAGTACCTTAAAATGACTTTTTCGGTGTTACGTATCACCCCACGAAATCAATTTCTTCCACCATAATGTTAGCTTGAAGACGGTTGATCAGTAAAGAATTGAGGCCATTAATCCCTCACTAAAGACTCTCTCTCTCATGTATCATGAGTGTCACTCCAGAATAAATATAATCCTAAAACTAATGGAATATAATTCCCATAATGAATTTTTTACTAAAATCAAACAACCTGAATTTGATGTTCAACCATCAAGGCACTAAGTTCAAACTCAAGATCCTCCCAATTCAAGGCATTAGACGAGACTATGCAGTACTTCATAAACTGGGAGAAATGAATTAATTAAGGATTGATGTTAAATATAGAGGTTTTTCATAATGATATAATAATTTTACAATCCTCCAAGTGTCTTCAAAAGGCCATGCATATCTTTGGGCATGTTTTCCCACTCTCTCAAGTTGTATGTGACCCAATTTAGGTAATAATATTTGGTCACATGATTTATTATTGTTAAAGGAACCATATACCAGACTCAAAAATGAATAATTATCTATAAGTATATAATATACCCACTAATGGTATCCCCACCATATAAATATTCCTTGATACCCCAAAACCCATAATCACCCTCCTTCTCTTGATGAATGAGTTCAAAAAGAGAAGGGTTTAACAGAATTTTAGAATGGAACACACCACCCATCTCTCTCCTCAAATTTTAATGTATCGTAGTGAAGAGACCTATGAGGTCCCATTTTTCCTAAAATTAATTTATATCTCAAGAAGAAAACATCTTAATTCAGGCATCAGTGATACAATTTTACATGCAAAAGTTGTTAGTGATGTTGAAATCAAATGACTGGAGATATTACACCCACCTCCATTGATTTAGGATCAAGTATTTATGAGAATATTTATGTAAATGTTTTTTTATTATAATGTATCGTGAAATTCTACTAGAATATTTAGCATTAAAAACATTAAGGACTAAGAATAAATTTTGCAACACTAAGTAATGGGTTGGGTTGTTTCTCTCATGCGGCCAAAGTATATGAGGGTCATAAAACGCCATATAATTTCCCTATATGAGTGTAAAACCTATTCCCAATATTGAGGTGTTATAATATACCACATAACACCAACCATATTCAAGTAAAAGTATAATTATTATTGAGGTTAACTATTCTTTATACCCATCAAAGAATGCCAGAAAATTTAGACACCTCAAAAATATAACTCCCTTATAGGAGAGCGTATTAATGATTAATTCATGCCTCATGAATTTATTTATGAATCATTAGTAGTATCCAAAAATTCCCAAGAGTGGTATAATATTGATGATATTTTTGGGTTCTTCCCATGATATCAAAATTTCCTCCATTTTAATATTAATGTAAATGTACTATTTTGAAACCACATGTCCCATACATCATTGTTATTCTATTATAAGGTCTACTTTGATATTTTTGAATTAAGAAAGTGATCACATTGAGTTCCTAAAATTATTCTCTGATAATTAAGATACTCCTCCTTTGTATTTTAATAGATATGTATTTCATCCATGAAAACCATGAAAAAAGTGTTGAGGTAATGGTGAAATATCTAGTTCATGAGTTCCATAAAAATTATTAAAGCCTTAGTTATGAAAAAAGGAGTCACTATATATATGATGTGACTATACATTATCCTAATGGTGGACTTAGGAACTTCAGAATATTTCACCCAAAACATATGATATCTAAACGAAATATAGATTTTATAGAACCATATTTCCTAATTAAACTAGTAAAAAATAATAACCAATACACGTAAATGGGTATTTAATTTTGAAGGTCACCTGATTTAACTTCTAATAGTTTATAAAACATTAGCATGTTCTAATGGGATACATAAAAAATCACTAGTGCATCCCATGGAGATACACTTGGCTAGATGAATCCATTGGATTTTAGATCATCCAGTTGAATTGTAAACCCATATAATTCCATGGGATTTATATAATAATGTGGTATGAAGATCAGATTCATCCCATGTATATGATCATTCAACAAATTAATTTACCTCTATAAGGGAAAACACTCGAATGTTTCCAAGAAAACCACGGGAAAATCACTAAATAACAGGGGATGATTTATCATTGAATTCCCTTCACTGGATCGAACAAAGAGGGACCCTAAATGACACTCCATGTTCTCCGATTCGGAAAGAGGTGGTCCCACTTGAATTAATCATGGATCCCATTTTCCATGAAACAAATGGGAATCTTTATTAAGAGTCGTAAAGGTCAACATCCATTGATATAGATAAACATGAACGCTAAAGGAAAACATCTAATAAATGACAATAATTTATTAAAAAATATTATTTTCAATAATTAGGAAATCCCATGTTATCTCTAATTATGATATTGAAATAACGTTTGAGTGGAATGGAGTACAAAACTCACTATTCTTCCCAAAAGTAATAAAAAATTCTACAAAAAGAGAATGAGCTCAGATGAAAGATTAATAAGATCTAAGACAAATTTAAATACTAAATATTTATATATACTATCATAAAATAAATATATCTCTATAAAACATTTCGAGAATATTACCTCTTAATATAAATGGGATCACATCGGTTTCCACTAACAATTCAGTGGTTATATACCACTTCTTCACTCCTATGTAGGATTGTAGTTTGATGTCTTCCAGGGGGTCAAATCTCATTAGGATTTTACTATATAAAGAAAATGTATTTCCACACACCCATTGTATTGGTATCCCATGGATGTTTTGTTATTAAAATAAACCATAGATCCTTTTAGAGATGAATAGCTATGAAAACTTTTCGAAGAAGATATCGATTGATAAAATTTCAATAAATGGGAAAAACAATCACATGTGTGATAAGTATTTTGGAATTGAAATAAGATAACATCATATCTCTGATAATTCTATGATGATAGAAAGTGGGAGGAGTATTTATATCCAATTTTGATGGTATGGACTGAGACTGATTATTATAGTTACCACATCCATAGTTTTTATGATATACCCATTTAATCTTCATTTCAAAGGGGATTCTATGAATCTCACCATAAATATAGAAATCAATTAATATTCTAGATATTCCTACCTAATCAATTTTTACCATAATGGAATGATTCACTACATTATAATATGCTAGGAGCGTTAGTAATAAGACATGTGATCAGATATCTGACCAAATTCCCATATCATACATCCAACCCTTCAATCGATAATTGCATACCATCTCTAGAAAAAAGTAAAAAATATAAAAACAATTGTTTATGTACTCTATAAACATCCTATCACCTTGATAGAAAGTCAAAAATTATAGATAATTTACTAATTCCATTATCTCTTGAAAGCTCTACTAAATACCTAGAACCTTAAAATCCTCCCATTTTATATTTTCATTCTATTAATCCTACACCATCATCTCCCACAATTTTTCATCAAGGGAATTCACGCATAAAGAAGAAACATTTCAATTTAATTAGAGGTTGGGTCTTGAAGAAGTCAAGTATCCTCTCAAATTCCTCAAGTAAATAATCTACCGTTAGAGTCTTACCTCTCCATTAAAATATGGATAATGAGATCTCAAGAAAATTCCTTATCTATAATCGGTCCCAATCCAACTTCCCCTGCTTGATAAGGGTTATGGATCACATCTTTGTCCATAACACAGACCATATGAGACACTTCCTTGATGAGGTTATGATCTATTAGGAGATTGACTCATTATATATTATCTACATCACCGTTCAAATGATTCGTGGGAGGTCTTCTAGGGGGAATGGAACTACAAGAATTAAAATAAAAAATGATTAATCCATCTTAGAAAAAGGAAAATAATTAATCAAAATAATAAACACCATTATAATATTGAAATAAAGTATATTAAAAAATAATATAACCAATAATATCATTCTATAAATCATACAGTATTTTAAAAGTCAAAAACACATTCCCCTGGCTTGAATAAATGGATAAATTAATTAAAAACCAAAATTTCATTCCCAACACCCATTGGAATGTCCAGATAAGATACTATGAGTATTGGTCCTACACTCTTTTATACCTCTTCCCTCAGGTTGACTATCCTTTATCCTATCTACCCAACATCCCTAATATCATAATTAAAATAAATCTATGATACTATAATACCATGATATTTTTTTTATTATTTTAAATTAATATTACAATTTTTTGTACTACATAAAATAACTAGGTTAAAAATTAATTATGATATACAATAAAAATATTATAATTTAAAATGACTATTACAACATACTCATTAGAATAACATGTACGAACATGAATAACAACAATATGAAATATAATTAGGGAATACTTATTTTATAAAACTTTTTCGATTAATGCCTTAAAAGAAAAACTAATTTCTAAATAAGATTATATATGATTAAAATATATTTTTTCAGAAAATAAATTTATATGAGTAGTGTATTTTTATAAATGTAAATTATTTTACTCACTAAATGTTAATGATTTAAATTGGATGTATAGATCTCGTATTTAATAAATAAACTAATATTTATCAAATTGTGTTTATTAGATAAGTTATGAGTATAAATTCATTTTATACTTGAAAAATACATTTTCTCCAAAATGGTTTTCATTACAAATTTCTTTAATTATTATGATTATTTTATGGAGCTTTTAGAAATTTTATTTGACAAAATGGACATATTTGGTTTAAATAATCATTTTAAAATAATCATAATATTATTTTTTATGATTTTTTTGAAAAAAAAAAATAAATTTTTAACAAATAGTGAAAAATAACAATTTTGAAAAAACTATCATTTTATTTAATTTAATCAATGTAATTTCGATATTCCTTTTGATTTTGGAATTTTTTTAAAGTCTCATAAATTTTATTTTATTTAAAATAATCAAATTAATTATATAGGAATCAGCATTATATTTCATTTTGGTAAAAAAACATTTTATACATAATTTTTTTTTATAAAAAATAATAATTGAATTATTATAAATTATATTAATTACAATTTTTGTAAGACATGAAAATTTTAGTAGAAGAACATTGTGTTCTGTAGAATTTATGACTTGCAACACCAAGCTTAAACAACCAACGAAAGATATGACTATTATAACCTAGCTATTAAATTGGATTGTATGAATAGAATTTAATAAATTATTAAATATATATAAATATATTAATCAATGTAGTTGTATTGATAAAATTTTTGTAAATAAAGACTCAAATTTTAATAAATAAATTTATATTTTTGAAAAATATGTTTTCTCTAAAAATGATTTTATTGTTTTTTTATGTTATAATACTAAAATTAATTTATAGTGTTTTTAGAAAATTTAATTGATAAATTGAACATATTTTTTGAAACAATATCTCAAAATTAACATTGGAAGAATTTTTTGGATATATCATAAAATATTCATTGTTTGTCAATAGTGAAAATAATTTTTTTGTAAAATAATCAATTCATTTAAATTATTTAAACTAAAAGTAAAAATATTAATTGAATTAAATTTCAAGTCAAATAATTATTATTTGGAAAATTTTAATCCAATTAATTATATTTGTATCATCTTTATACTAATTTTAGAATAATTTTTTTAGGGCTAAAAACAAATTTTTTTCTGAAAACTTCTTTAAAGTGATTCAAGTTTCTCCATTTTAATTAAATAAAATAATACATAATGATGAATTATTTAGATGAAACTTATATATCATACTTAATTATATTATTTTAAATTCATATAATTATCACTATAATTCATAATGTTGTTATAATATCATCCTATTTATGAAACCTACATTTCATGAAAACCCCATTTTTCATTAATTCTGTAGGTTTTATTTAAAATTAAATTATAAAAATTAAATTAACTAAATTTGATAAAATTTATTCAATATTTTAAATAGGAATAATTTATAATATATAATATGGTCACCTAAATTTTGGGTCATAATGAATTGTGAAAATAGTAAAGATCTTTTACCGTGTTTAATGTTAAAACTGGATTGGTGGAGGTTAAAAAATGAAAATGGTTAAAATGACCCAAAAACATATAAATTTTTATATTATGGATATATTTTCAATTATATAGTCTAAGGATTGTTAATGGGCGGTTTTAGAACCCCATTTCTTGCGTAAAACATGGGTATGACTTTTTCTTTTTGAAAATTCAATTTGTTTTCTTTACCCCATTTCAAAAAAACCAACATCCTCTCCTCTTCACACTATCAATGAAATTTGGTTATAAACAATAAAAAATTACCTTATTAACTTAAATATCTATGTCCTAGTGTCTTTTTGATAATACTATTTTATTAAGGCTTTAGGTATAATCCTAATGAAACGGTCTGAAGAAGGGGTATTGTTTATAACCATGCATTTTTCTTGTTTTTTCCTCCAGCTCATTAATATTTTATTTAACAATGCTTAATTTGTAAAAAAATATCCCATACACTGAGATGTTATTATGATAATATAATAACCTACATACATATCATTATTACTAATATGGGAAACAAAACCATCATTTGTCTGTACGATGGACTATCGCCTCATGAACTGATATAATTCATATTCCATCATCGAAATTATTGTATGATTATAATGATAGAATTAATGATTATATATTATATTAATGAAATGGTTTTAATTATTATATGATAATATCTCATTTAATTTTTACCTTCCCATTCACTAAAACATGACAGTGTTGTCCATGTGTATGTCTCGACTATCACCTCTACGAAAGAATTTGATGCTTTTCTAATCCCCAAATCAAGTGAATTGTATATTTATGTTTATTTTAAAAAAAATCTATGATATAATTATCATTATGTATAGATAAAATAATACTTTTCGTATTTATATAATTATCATTGAAAAATGGAAATGCTTCAGATGCTAACGTACAACCTATTATCCCCATTATTGTAACAAATTTCACATTTTATAAACATACATCCTGATTCATTTTCACAGTATAATTATATTCATAATATTATAAATGTGTCATAATTATTATTATATAGATAATGGAATAATAAAATCTTTGGCCATAGTTAACCTATTAAATTAATTTTTGACATATTAGTTGAATATGATCAAAACTTATGAAGTGAACTTAAATGATTAACTAATTTTTCATAGCATATTAAGAGATAAAAAAAATAATTAATAAAACATTAAAAGATTCTTAATAAATTAAATAATAAACATAAGTTTTTTATTCAGGAAGATAAATAACATACAATATCTTTTAGACTCAAGGTAAGAGACATATTAACTTAAATCCTTATATTAAATATTTTGAAATTTTATTTTATAAATCGTTATCTCCACTGTCCATATTTTCCAAATTATTTTATGAATGTTTTATATAGGAATAAATGAATTATGAAAGTAATTTTTATATCACTTTTTATGTCCATACAATGGTTTATAACGAGTAATGTTTTTATGGAATGTCTGATATTCTTTACAAAAGACAAAAGGAATGCTTTATTTTAACACATAAAGTGACAATCAGTTTTTACACCATTATAACCATTATTTTATGTTTCTATTCCATTATAATATTTCATGTTTTTGTAAAATAAAAAATATTTCAAACATTTTCTTGGTATTTTAAAATTGAAAATGATTTTTTTAAAAAGAAAATGGTATTTTTAAATTTTGATTATTTTTTGAAAACTTATTTAAAAGAGTTTCTAAGGGTTTTCTTGATGAAGAAATACAAGATTAAAATGTTTTATTCATGATATGGTCCTCAAGAATTATTTAAGAAAAATTTTAAGGCTCATTATAGCACACATATGATCTTGAAATATCTTACATGATGGGTTGTGAACCATTATAATTCATAATAAATTTGTGAGCCAAATATAGATTATATGATGGGTGATCCCTATTATAGCCCTATAATACATTGGTTACTGATTTTTTTCTCTATATAATTAAATTGGATGATGTTCATATGGTTATTCCAATATGAAAGTTTTCTATGGATATTATGTCCCAAGGAACCTATATGGATTTTCTATGTATGTTAATGAGTTTTCATAGAAATCATTTGTTTTAAAGTGTTAATAAAAATTTTATTTTGAAAATAATATCGATTCCCTTACTGGGTAAAATTTTATGTTTTTAAGAAAATGGTTTTGATGGGTTATCATTTTTTCACTAGAATAATGGATTTTTTATTTTTTATATCACTTGATGATGTTTTTGTTCCCATCCATTTTTTTTTGTAAAATGATTCACACATGGTTAAATAATTGGTAAAGAAAAATAATACGTCAAGTTAAATTTCATCACGGTTTTTATGATAAGGAAATATGTTTTATTTTAAAAGTTTTATATTTCTGGAAAATGGATTCTAAGTAGAAGTTTTCACCATGTAATATATGGGTTTGTTAAGTACGATTTGTGAGAGAATTCCCAAAAACTATAAACACAAAAGAAATTTTGAAAAATAATTTAATTTGTAGTCTAAATACACTAGAATATGTAATTTTTAAGGTCAAGTCCTTATTATTAGTATCAGATCCACTGTTTAGATGACTTTAGATGTTATAGTGTTATTTGACCATAAATTATAAATTCCCTATAACCAAAAAGGTTAGTATTATAAAGATAAATATGGTTAATATGGGTAAATATAAATATTTGAATATGGGATATAATGATTAAGTATTTCTAAGTATTTATCCTCGTCATGATGTTGTTTATTATAGATTATTTGATATATTTAAACTAACCATTCTATTTTAATAAATTGATAGATCCAATATGAACCAAATTAATAAATAATGAAATTGAGGTGGTTTTTTTGGGAATGAACCCAAATGGAATAAGAGATATATAAAAAATATTATTCTTATTCACAACTATCTATCATGAGTTATGATTAACAACATTAACCTTGGTTTATTTCCTAATAGAGATATAAATCTTCAAGGATGTTCAAGGGATAATAATAAAAATAAAAACATTCAGCATCATAGTGATTAGAATGTGGGAATAATAACCTAGTAAAATGTATTAATAGAATAATAATATGTATTTAATATGGCAGAGGATGGAACAATGTAACAATAAATAATTGAAAAGTAAGGGTTTAGTTAACCCCCTTAAGGGGAATAGAATTATTCCCAAAGTGGAAATTAAATATTTTAAATTTTGGGAGCTTGGGAATTATAGAAATCAAATTCCTAACTAAAAAGATCAAATACATGATCAAAGAGACTGTACAGATAAATGTATACCAATAACTAATTCCATTATAGATCAAAATGGGGAAATTAAAATTGACATACGAAATGTATAGAATATATTTTGAATTTTGTTTTCAAATTTATAAATATTAGGATGTGATTGATATTTTTGTTTGAAGGAAGTAGTTTTAAGGAATAAGATGAAAAATCATAATTAATGGATTATTAATGAATATGAGTGATTAAGGTGTCAATATAAAATGATTCAAGAGTTATGATGTAGTGGTAGATGTTAGGATGAAAATAAGTTCCAATTAATTAATAAACGTATGATGTTTGAAGTGATTGGAATTTTTTTGAAGACATTTATTATGTTTTAATTTATTTTTAATGTTTAGGAAACATTAAGTTTAACATTTGAAAATGTTATTTGAGGGAGAATAATATTCTAATTTTATTGGAAAAAGATTAATGGTATTGATAACCTTTACGGATTACATGATATTTGATGATTAAGATTATTTTTCAGTACGTTCGACATATTTATCAAAATTCAATAAGAATTGTATTAGTATAGTTTTAGAAAAAGTACATCTTGTCAAATCTAGATGGGTTGTGGGGTTTGAACCCACAACCAAAGGGAGATAAGGGTGCAACACTGACCAATATCCTATGTGATTACTTGGATGGTATGGAATAATATTTTACTCAAATGGTTTGACAGACTATAATTAATTTTCTTATGGGAACATATGTGTTTTCATATAGATAACCATGGGATTGAGACATGTTTTTGTGATTAGGTGAATAATGTTTTTTCATAAGATGTTAAATATTTTGGGAACCTTATATTATTATGAAAGGCAAGGTACTATGTGATTTTATTTGAGGAATAAAATTTGAATTATATTTTGGAAGAAAATGTGACATTAATTTATATTTAGAGTGATATATTTTTTTAAAGTTAATTATTAGAATATCTAAGAGATTGTATTATTAGGGAGTATACATTTTTATATGATACATTAAAAGTGATTTTTTTCAGAGATAAATTTTAAATTTATTTAAGAATAACATGTTAAAAAATAATTCGAATCATTAGGATTCAATCATGGTCAAAAACACTTTAATTAATTTTAAGGATAGTTATTTATTAAATGATTTAGTATAAAACATGGGAATTACTATTGAATTTTGTGGATTAATGATTTAAATGTTTATTCATTTTGGGAAATATATTAAAATATTCATAATATTTTTTCTTTTCTAAAGTATAATGATAAGAGGAATATCTTTTTATACTTTTTTTTGATAATGTGATATATTATAAGTTGAAATTTTTTCTTCATGACTAAAAAATA
Organism: Viscum album; assembly: GCA_963277665.1. Lineage (NCBI taxonomy): Eukaryota > Viridiplantae > Streptophyta > Magnoliopsida > Santalales > Viscaceae > Viscum > Viscum album. Next base: position 1,740,089,129 of record OY728160.1, read on the forward strand.
TATATTGAATAATTGTTTTTTAGAGAAAAATATGAGATTGTGGTGAAATTTGATTAAAAGATGAAATTATACATAACAAGTAAATATATTTTATTATATTCTTATTCTATATGGTAAAATAATTCTCCAACTCTAGTAAAAATATCCTTAACCAAAAAAATTTCCAATTACCATAATTTTAGTTGAAATTGATGATCTTTTACACACCTATTTGGTTTAATGTTTTGTGTCTGTTGGCATTATGTTGATCATTCACTTTCTTATGATCATTGATATTTTTTACTCTCTATATTTATTTTTCCACTACACATTTCTCCATTCCTATATTTTCACATCCCACAAATGTTTTCATGTATGGGAGCCTAGTTACATTTTCTTATATAGGACTTAAGTACTTTCCTTTTATCTCTTATCAGGAGAAAGTTTCAATAACCCTTTTTACGATGTTATGCTTAAATAAAGGTTTTTAAGAATATTCAAAATTTTATTATTGAGATCGTGTTCAAATATTCGAGAGGAAATTGATTAAGGTTGGGGAGATAATGTAATAATCCATTATTTTAAAATAATGAAATTTGTTTCAATAGCTATTTGACTCACGACCCCAAGTTTAAACGACTTTTGGAATATATGACCTTTATAACATAATAATTAAATTTTTGGGTATGGATATTATTAAATATTTTATTAAACATATATAAGTTTCCTAATAAATACATTTTTATTGATAAATTCTTCAAAAATGAGCAACAATTTTTTGATAATGACATTTTATTATTATTAAAATATATTTTCATTACAAAACTTATTGATTTTGTGAGAAATATATTACTATTAAATTATAATATTTTTATAAAATTTATTTGATAAAATAAAATTTATTTTTCAAAATAGAATATCATACTTATCATAAGGTGATTTTTTTATTTTTTGAAAAAAAAATTGATTTTACTGAATAGTTAAAAATACTAATTTTATAAAACTGACATTTTTTCAATAAATTATTTAATTTAAAAGACCAATTAGGATTTAAATTTAATTAAATGTTAAATAAATATTAATTATTAATATTTAAACTAAAAAAATAAATTTTAATTTAATTTATATTGGAGTTATTATAAATGTATTTTTGAGTATAAAAACAAATTATTATGAAAACAATTTTAATGTGAATAATATTTATTTATTTTAATTAATTGAAATAAGCCACGATGGGGAATTATTTAAATTAAATTTATTGATTATATATCGATAAATTTTATCTTAAATTAATAATTTTATTAATAATAGGACTAAAGTAAACCAAAGATCATATTGGTCATGAAAAATACATTTCTTGAAAACAAACATTTTCATCGCATGTGTGGGTTTTATTTTAAATTAAATTATAGCACTTATATAGAATGAATATTAATAAATTCATTCCATATTATTAATCAAGTTAATTTATTTTTTATAATAATTTCAACAAAATTTCTTGTAATAACGAATACTAAAAACAGTAAAATTCAATTACCACAATTAAGGTTAAAATTGTTTTACTAAGGGGTTAAAAAAACAATAAGGTTTAAAATGACATAAAAACGTGTCTAATTCATATTTTATTGAATTTTTTATCTTATCTCTTCATTTTCTTGATAATGATCCATTTTTAATTCTCGTGACATGGTTAAAATGGGGGCACACCAATTTCATTTAAAAAATTCCATGTGTTTCCTCTCCCCCACTTATAAAAGCCCACCCTCTCATATCCTATTAACAATTTCAATTACTTTTTTATTTTGAAACACTATATCCAAATGACTTAGTTTATTCCCCCCCACATCCTATTGTCTCCTTTATCTCATAAATCTAATCTAGGAAGGCTTTATGTATAATCCTAATGAGGTGGCCTGAAGAAGACGTATTGTTCTTAATCAAGCATTTTTTTCATGATTCTTCTACCACATCCTTGAAATATTATTCATCAATTATGAAACAGTACCACAAGTATATAACACAAAGTTATATTTTATTATCTTAAAACAATAAACTAAATCAATTTCCTCTTCCTTCAAATATAAAATTAAACCATCATTCTTGTGTACGGAAGTCTACCACATCCCAAACTTATGTAATTAGTTTTCCATTATATCATCTAAAATATGGTTATAATGATGAAATTAATGTTTTTAAATTATATTAATGATATATTTACAATCTTCAAAAGTTAATATATCATTTAATTTTTACCTTTCTATTCTCTAAAAAATCATAATGTCGTTCGTTCATACGTGTGGAATTCCGCCTCCATGAAGAGATGTTATTATTTTCACATAAACACATCTTATGATTGATATATTAAAGTATATTTAATGAAATAATATCATATTTATGATATATTTATATTTATGTAAAGATAATGTAATATTTAGCTACATTCCATAATGATCGTTGGAAAATGGAAGCGTTACTAATGTGTATATATGACCTACCATCTCTATGATTGTAATATACTCAATTTTTCATAACCAAATTTAATGATTAATTTTAAATGTATAATTTATGTCAAAATATGATAATTATATCGTTATTATTATTCTACATTTAATTTAATAATGATCTATTTGGCAATATTCATCCTACAGATGTTATTTTTGATATATAATTCTAGTACCGTTAAAACTTCTGAGGTGAACTCAACTGATTAAGTAATTGTGTATAAAATGATAATAGATAATATAAATAGACTAATAATAATTAATAATTTTATTAATAAATTAAATAATTAACATAAGTTTATTATATAAGAATATATATAATTTATGAGATGATTTGTACTCAAGGAATGAAAAAGGTTAACATAAAACCATGTTTTAAATGTTTTGAAGATCTATTTTATAAATATTTATCTTCAATGTCCTTAATTTAATAATTATTTTATGAATTATTTATATGGAAATAAATGAATTATAAAATATATTTCTATATTTATTGTTAATTTCATATAATTTTTATAAAAAGAATTTTTATGGAACTTTTAACTTTCTTAACAAAATGCCAATGTAATGTTAAATTTTAGTTAATAGGATGAGAATGAATTCCTGGTAAATATAAACCATTATTTGATGTTTATATTTATTTACAATATTTCATTTTACATTCGATGAAAAATGATATCTTCATTTTTCTGGGTATTTTTTTATTGAAAATTAGTTTTCAAAGGAAATGGTATTTGGATATCTAATTGTGGTTCTAAAATATGTTTCAAATAGTTTTTGAGGGGTTTTGAGATGAAAATTTGAAAGATTACAGTGACTTAATAATTATATAGTATACTTACATTTTTTAAATGAGGGTTTAATACCCATTTTATATCATGAGTAAGCCCAATATAGGTTATATGAATGTTTGAAACTCATTATAGCTCATAAAAACATATAACCATAATATATCCTATAAGTTCAGTGAGCCCCATTTTAGATCTCCAATGCGTTGGGAAATGATTATACTATACATAGAATAATATTATATGTCCTCAATATGGTTTTTTCAATATAAAAGGGTTTTATAAATATAATGTCCAAAGGCACCTATATGTCTTTTCTATGATTTCAAATGAGTTTTCAAGGATATCATTTATTTTCAAAAAGGTAGGATAAATGATCTTATTTAAAGAATGATGAAACCCTTTCTTTGTAAAGGGTTATGTTTTTTTTAAAAAAATTACTGGTTTTTTATCATTATAATTTGACTAATAGACTTATTATTTTTATGTCACTTAAAGAGATCTTTGTTCTAATCCCATGTTTTTAAAATGATTGTCACATGGATTAAGTATAGGTAAAGGAAGAGAAGATGTCAAGATGAATGTTGTGAATATTTTTCATGTAAATGAAACATGTTTTATTTTAAAAGTTTTATATAGATGGAGAATTAATACCTTAGTAAAATTTCCCACCTTATTATTTAATGTTTTTATGTAATATTTTTGACTATATTCTCTAAAACTCTAATCCAAAAATATATTTGGGAAATGAAAGTGACTTTTAGTGTAATGCCACAAAAATAATTAATGATTAAGGATGAGTCCTTATAATTTTTTCCATGAATGGAAATTGAATCTTGGAAAATTTATTTCATATTTGGAATTGGGAGGTTCCAATTATTTAATTTGGAACATTTAAATTTTAGTAACAATTAATAGTAACCAACGTTAAAGTTTATCATAACGGTAAATAGTAAAATGGACATAAGTAGGTTACAATTATGTCATATGGTCCCAAAACCAATAATACAAATTTAATATATATAATAGGATGGGAGGAATTAAACTATAACCATCATATAGTAAAAAAATATAAAATATTTGTGCACTTTCCTTTTACTGAAACTTTTATATTATTTTCAAGTTAAGAGTAATTAAAAAATTTCACACTCTCTCAGTTAATGTGTCTTCATTATATAGAAATATATAATAAGGGTAAATAAATGAATACATATGATAAATTTTATGAATATTTGGAAAAATAAATTATTGTAGTTTATTTTTAATTTTTTGTCATTGTATAATTACATAGAATTTTTATACAACATTGATGCGACACTTGCATAAGTAATAGAAAAATAAATTAATTTTTTTTTTGAAAAATTTAAAAGAGAAATTATTTGGATAAATTATTTCATTACATAACTTTAATGGATAATTATAATTTATTTTTTATATTCTACGTGTTTAAATTTTAGCTATATTATTATATTGATTCCTTTAATGTAAATTTTACAAATTGTCTTGAAAATAAGGATCAACGGTATTAATGTTTAATAATTATTTTAAATAAATTATAAAATAATTAAAATAATATCACTAGTCATTTTTGTGGTATATTTATTAATATACCATTCATGGTCTATGTATGTTCCACTTGGAATTTTAAATTTTTTTATTCCGGACCCATAAATATTGACAAATTATGAAAATGTCAATGTTGTTTTCCTATATAAAAGAACCCACTTAAATATTTTCAAAACAAAAAACATGTTTATTTTTAAATTAATAATATAATAAAATACATCTATAAAAATTTATTACATCATCCCGAATCCCTTGTTGTGGTCATAAACCTCTCCTCTAAAGGCCTTTTTCTCAATCTAAAGGGGATGTCTAAGGGGGAGGTATACGTCTTAACATATTTATTTTATGATTATTTATTTGTCTAAAAAATGAATAAATATAATAGAAATTCTAATAAAATAACATCTCTATATCGAATATGGTGAAATTTTATAATTTTTATGTTAATACATTTTTTCATTACCATTTAATTCTAATAAAAATGAAAAACTTTTCTCATTAATAAGTGTGGACAACCTCCTCCATGAAGTTATGAGTTTCATATTTCAAAACATCAATAAATGGGAGATTATCATGATGGATTAAAGAAAATATATTATATTTATAGAATTATAGTGGTTCTTAAAAGATAATATATTACCTACTTTCCAACCTTTCCATCCATTGGAAAATGATAACATTGCTCATGCGTATGTGTGGACTACCACCTCTATGAATTGATGCGTTTTTTTATTAACACTTCACATAGATGGTGAAAAGGATGGAAAAAATAAAAAAATTATACTTATAACAGATTAATGATTCCATAAAAGTAAAATAATTTCTACATTATTTCTTTTCTAACTATTAAAAAATGAAAATGTTGTTCATGCATACAGACAACAGTATCGATGAAATGATTTGATTCATTTTTCATGAGAATCATAAATGGATGGACCAAAATTTATATTTATTATAAAAAATGATAATTATAAATTTTTTTAGATTCTATAGAATATGGAATAGTGAACCCTTTGACCACAGTCAATGCATTAATGTTATTTTGAGGTTATGAAATAAATGACCTCAAAATATTAGACATAAATGTAACCAATTAAGATACTAAATAAAATATAGTATAAATTAAAAAATATGAATAATAATAAAGTAAAAAAAATTAAAAATTTCCTAAATTCATTATAAAATTAAAATAATTTTAATACTCAAGATGCTATATTAACAAACAAAATGAGTTAGGACTCATGGTAATGGATTTATCATCTTAATTTCATTTTTTTATATCTATTCCATTTTCAATAGATATTTTATATTTTATGGTGTATAAAATAAAAAATGGTTTTATTTTATCATTTATTACTAAAAATAAATTAGTCTTTAAATATATTTTATGTTTCATCCGAAAATGTTATTTTTTAAAAGTTATCAATAACATAGTATATATTTAATGAAAAACATGTCTAATATTTTTAAATATCATTTACTCAATATCCATGTTAATTTAAATGTATTCGAGAATATTATTCCTTAAGATTAAAATATTTTTTATTTCGAAATTTAAATAATTTTTAATGTCTTTACCATTTTTAAAAATTAATTTTTTTAAAAAATGTTCTAAATTTTTAAGTTTTTAACCTTTTTACCAATATTAAATAAAGTATTTTTTAATGTATATGACCTGAATATATTTATAAACCATCATTAAAATTTATATTTTCATTATTAATTTAAAATTATCAATTTTTTTCAAAGGATATCATATTCCTTTTTTTCTGGGAATTTATAGTTTAAAATATTTTTAATAGAAAGGTGTATTTATTCTCATTATATGAGATAAATGTAATTACTTTTTCGTATGTTTAAAAATAAGTTTCTAAAGGTATTTATAATATAAATTAGAAGATAAAAAAATAAAATGATACTTGGTAATTATAAATGATTATGGGTGAGCCCAATATATCTTATGACAATGTGTGAGCCAAATATAGCTCTGAAAATTCATTATGAAATGAAAAGTATATAAAGGTGAAAAATTAGGAATATAACCTAGTTGGTTACTTCTGTGGGATTAAATGGGATAAAGATATTTGTAACACGGGTTAACAATTAGTGAACACGGTTTATGAATGTGATTATCCAAGATACCTATTTTAATCTTCGAAGGGGTTTTTATTTCATTCTGTTCATTTCATGAGGTAAGGAACATTTCTAAAAATTTAAGGGTAAACAATTTCTCTTTTGAAGGGGAATTTTCCATTATTTCTAATTTCATTCATGATGAATTAATGTTTTTATGCTTTCTAATAGGATTCAAAGGGTTTGTTTTATCAAAGCATGATTTTATAATGTCGATATTTGTTTTATGTGATCTATGTTTTATTTAGATAAAGTTAATTATTTCCTTTATTTTTTATGATTTTAATTAGTCGGATGGGTATCAATTATTTTTCATACAGTACTATGATTTTAATGTTAATTCTAAATTTGTAGATTTTTTTTGAATAACCTAATAATGAGTAAGAACTTTTACGAAGTCTAACTCAAAGTAAAGGAAATTTTCCATGAATTAAGTAAGTGAATAATGAATAAAACATGAACATGAACTTGAGAATATTATTTCTATGAAAAAATTGACATAGTGTGTCTATGTTCAATATGTAATTAACTAGTTTTACTAATTCTCTTAAATTATGAACCTAAAATATCATAAAAAGTTAAGAAAGTGTAACCCCAGCTACTAATCGAGTAATTAGGCGTTATTTATGATATCATAAATTATAGTTAACTTCAAATCAAGGTTTTAGATAACTTTAGAGATTAATATTTTTTTGTTGAAAAAAATTGAGTGTTCATATGAGTGATTTGAATTATAAGTTAAAATTCATCAATAACCATAAATTATTAGTATGATATGAAGAAATATCTTTATTTTAGACTAAATCAAAAGAGGTGAATAAAAATCACATGTTTAAGGATATATTAGTGTTTATCATCCTCATAAGTTGGTTTAATAAAATTATATTTTATGTAATAACATAGTCTATTTATGTTGTAGACAATGGAGTGAACCCAAAATAACAAAGTTAACAATGGATGTGAAGGAAAATAAGGTGGTTTCATGAAAAAGTATATGAAAATGAAAAGTGTTGGAATAAAAATTAATTTGGGTATGACTAAATAATTGGCTCAAGTTATGACTAACAATGTAATACCCTAACGTTTTATTATGATTTTTTATATAAATTTTATTTCTTTGATAGCTTGTGTTTTATGAAACACATAGTATAAACAGACCATAGTATACAATTAAAATATTATTATGTGATAATTATCGCATAGCCGCTGGATTAGTGGGAATAAATAGGACCAAATAAATTACTAAAAATTTACTATTATATTGCATAAATTAATTAGTTTTATAAATTAATTATAAATAAAAATAAAAATCATGTGAATGTAAAAAATATATATTTCTAAAAACACATATTTAGGGCCACAATGTATTTTTTACTTAATAATTTAAATTATTCACTATTAAAGAAATGGTTTAGTGGAATGTATATATTTTATTGTTAATAAAAAAATTAACATTCATTTAAAATTTTTTATGCATGGGATAACAATAATCCATGTTTTATACTTATAATTTTTTTAAGTGGTTTTCATCATGTGTTGTGTTATTATTTTAAATTTTTTTTGTATTCACGTTTAAAATTATAATTTGATAAAATTTATACCACATTTGGAACCAAATGATAGAAATTTGGTAAATATGTCCCTTTTATTTTTCGGGCAATATGAATAGTAAACGTGGTAAAATTTATCACATCAGTAAACGGTCAATCAGGTAAATCTGGATTAAAAATAAGTGATAAGGCTACAGTTTTACATTATAATTACTATTAGATAAAATATTATACCCTTATAACCTTAGGTGCAAAATTACGTTTTTTAATGGAAACTATTCCCTGAAAATGACCAATATAATTTTTAATGCAAAGAATGTTTCAATGTTTTCTCTCTTAGTTTTAAATATCGATGATATGTAAACATAGTGAAACAACATATTTTTAGAATATATAACTATTTATATTGATCTTAATAAAATTATTTTAATTGTAAAAATTTATTTTAGGTTATTATAAATTAGATTATAACCTCAAATGTTTATACCACACTGACACATTGTCTATTAAATTAATTGAAAAAATAAATGATTTTAAAAATAAAAAATTATTATTAATTGATTAAGTTATAGTGTTACATAAATTTTAGAGATTAATATGACATATTAGTCTTATGATAAAGGATTATGTTCTAATTCCATGTTTTTATTATCCCTTTTAAGTATAATTATATGAATAGTGTAAAAAATGTCCTTAATTATATTATTTCAAGATGGTATTTTATTAAACTATTTAAAAATTATAAAAAATCATAAAATATGATATTTGGAATAATATTTGGTTAAAATGTAATACTATTTACATTTATGACTAAATGGTTGTCTTATAATTATAATTATAACCCTTTAAGAGTGAAAATGTTATTACCATGACTTATGTTTAAATGGTCTAACTAAGGGGTTAAACCAAAATAGAATATTTAGAACACCATATATAACTATCAAAATCTTAATATATTAAGTTATTTATGCCTAATCAAATATTATTCTCTAATCCTTGGTCTTTGTGAGGAATTTACACTAGATAATGACTTTATTATTTTATAATATTTTAAGAAATTCTAAAAGATCCCCTTATATCATTTATTAAAGGGAACCACCAACCCTCCCTTCCTCACACATTTTAAGACATATAGATCAAACATAACCTAAAAATACATTCTAAAATTATACAAAATCATTCCATAGGATCTTGTATTCCCTAAAACCATCCTTGATATCCTTAAGTGGAGATTTAAAGGAGTTCTTTAAATAAAGAGGTAATCTCCATAACCCATCACTTTATTTTATATTCGTATTCTACATACTATAAATATGTTATATTATTAAAAACACAATATATTCAATAGCATCATTATACTAAAATTTTATTATTATTATCAAAACATTTGTATTCATTATATTTCCATAAAATGGGAAGTGAACGTATCAATAATGTGTACGTATATCTTACTATCTCCACATAGCATTAATATTAATTTCTCATGAAAATATTATATGAAATGGTATTTTGGCGATTTTAAGGTTTATATATGATAATTATGAAATAATTATACTTATTTAATGTTAATATAATATACAACTTTTAACTTCTTGAACCATTTTCAAATGAAAACATCGCTTGTGCATACGTATGGACTACCACCTCCACAAATTGATGTAATTTTTTCATTTATTAATTAAATGGATGTAAATAAGGATTAATTTATTGAATATATATGATATAATAACGATTATGTAAATGTATTCTAGCATTTACCTTTCTTTTATTCCCTCGATTGAAAAATGAAAACAACGTTTATGCACACGTACGGCCAACCTTCTCCATGAACAGTGTAATTAATTTTTCTACATATATTTTTATTAATTATTATACACAATTATAAATTAATTATATATTATATTTGTAACATTATTAAAATTATTCAGTTTTTGGGACCAAAATTAAACTAAATTCCCAAAACTACCGCACCAAAACAGACCTGAAAAACGAACCAGATATCACCTAAAACAACGATTTTCGTAAATAATTATTAACAATTGGTTGATAAAAGGTTATTATTATATCATATATGGTATTAAATATATGACTATGGGTTTTTAATTTATTTAAAATAAATATATAGTATTATACAGAAGGACTCAATGCATATGAAGGAAGTCAGACCTAAGGTTTGGGTTATTCATATCACATTTATTTCTATGAGGCACATGCCATATTCCAAAATATTTTATTTTTTTGTAGTTTATATAATACCAATGATTTTACATTATGATTATTATTATGAAAAATATTGGGTGTTACATATCCATATAAGATTATTTATTTCATGGGTTTTAAGATTCAAAAGTATATAATGTGGTATGGGTTAAATGTTATAATATCATTGTTTATGAGGACTATATAGGATCTAGATTTTGATGAAAAAAAATTATGATATACCTATCAAAAAAAAATTAATTTTCTACTCCACTGGATATATATTTAAAATAATTTCTTTAACTTTATTTTCATCACCTTAATAACTCAAGATACCAAAATTATGTTTTTAATGAATGCAAACTTTATTTATATCTTCATTCAAAAAACATTTTCCTTCAATATTCATGTTCTCTAAAAATATTTAAAATAAATTTTTAACTATTCTACTAATGACTATTTAAATTAATTTTTACCCAAGTCTAACAGTTTTAAAAATATTTAGATTAATTTTAATTTTATTTTTAGAGGGATGTAATTTCTTTCTTTTTCTACAAAAAATTTGGATGGATTATTTAATTTTACTATATATAACAAGATCTAAATTTACACCTGTCCCAACCAACCAATGATTAGAATATTCCATAACATGATTCCATATATATTTAAAAATAAAATATTTTACCTAATATTTGTGAGTTTTTTATGATTGAAATTGATTATTTCAAAGTGAAGAGTGTTTCCCCAAGAAATTCCATAGTTATCTATAAAGAAAGTTTTCTTCTTTGATAACATATTTTGATGTTAATTATGATTTAATTAGGATATGATCCAATGATAAAATAATTATTATTTCTATTTATTTCTTATGTTTGTGATAAACATATTTTTTGACACATATTCATATTCAATTGTTTTTTCTATCATGAAATGATTATAAAAGAGATTTATTTTACATGGGTTATAATATGATGAAATGTTTATAAAACACAATTATTTTTATTTTTTAAGATATTAATATTATTTTAATATATTTTTTCACACATATGTATTATGCAGACCAAGTGTGGTTTTCAACAGTATATAATTTTTTTATTAATAAGGGGGAGATTGTTGAGAACAATATTTTATCTATTTGTGATGATTTTTAGGATAAAAAATACCCTTATTTGTTATTCTAATTATTTTACATTAAATTTATTTTAGGAATATAATATTCTTTATATTCTTATTTCTAGAAAAAAAATTTAAGTATTTGAACAGTGAGAAATAATTTCTAAAGTATTCGGAAATCATTTTTAGCATGTTCTTGAAGCATTGTTCAAACCAAACGTTATGAAACATAGCGTAAGGATGGAATGCAATGTTTAATTTATGGTAAATCAAAAATTTATTGATAAACATTCATACGTTATCGGAAAAGTATGAAGGATGGGACCCTATGATTGGAAGGAACCTTACATTAGGAAGGAACCTTACATTTGGTAAATAATCAATGTATGGTAGAAGATCATTACATAAGTATGGAATGATTAGTTTGTTTCTTAAATGTATGGTTCATCAATAATATTTTTTGAACAACCATACATCTGAATGTTAAAGATTATAGTGTAGTTCATCAACCTTAATTTTATGAACAACTGTTCATTTGATTTAAAAGTATGGATTATATACCGTACATTTGAGAGATGATGAAATTTTTTTGAGATCAAACATAATTTGTGAACCTTACTTTAGAAGATTGTGCGCTATGTAGTTAAACCCTATGTTAGATGTTAGATGTTTAAATTATGACTTTATTAAAGAAACAATATTTATGAAAATTATGAGACTGATTTCAGGACAGATTAAAAGCCCGAATTTAAATTGAGTCTTTGACTGATTTAAAGCCAATTATCTGTGATTCAAAGGACAAATTTAAGAGGAGATTTTCATACCAAATTTTATGGGGAGTTAAGACTGCTCTACTATTCAAACTTTTGAATATTGTGATTTTAAAGGTGACTTTTATGGATCTAAATTATTAGAAGAAGTTCTCATCGTTATTATATATTTTTCAAAATATAGATTTTATATAAAGATATATATTATACAAGAACTGCTGATCGACAAAGATGAATATACAAAAGAGAAAAACAGATTTAATCACGATCTATATATATGTCTTTTCAAAGAGTGAAAATGTTATTTTCTGAAGAAAAAGAAATTTGACTGAAGATTTACTAATCTATATAAAATATCATTTTTTGAATCAACTACTGTTAATTTTTCGAATGAGATTTCGAGATCTACTGAAACTGGATTAGCTCAGATCTACTTTTACCTGAAGATCATTATTTCTGAAGACGAAGATCCATCTACTATCAATTTCATGTTGTTGCAATTGTGAAGCACAATTGGGAAAGTATTTTAATTTTACAAAATAACCTTTTATATTGAGTTACAAACTTCTTGTACTAAGTTGTGTATTAGGTTACATGTATAAAATAGAAGGCTCTATTTAGCCTTGTGTTTGTAACGGTGTCAACTGCCTGTACTCAGTTATGGACTAGGATGTTGATAAGACGACCATATAGTGTAGATCACTATTCTCATACATTAGAGCATTGGTGTAGTGGACAAACGACCTTCTGTCCCTAAAAAACAATACATCACATTTCTTGTGCTATTTATATTTCCACTGCTAAATATTTGATATAAAGATAAAAGGAAAAATCATGATCATTAGAAGAAATTTAAAATGGCACAATTCACCCCCCCTTCTTGTGTTTTTCTAGTATAAACCAATCCCACAATTAGTATCATAGGTGGAGCTTTGGTTAAAGCAATAACAAGCTAAATGTTTTAAAGGATTGTACTCAGATAAATATGGTTGATACAAGAGAAGTAATGACAATGGTCAGAGCTCTATACTTCAATGCTGGTAATTACTGATGTTGGAAGTCAATAATGATAATCTATTTCAAAAACCTCGGATACAGTGTCTACAAAAAAATATTGACTCCTTATGAAAAAACAGAGAAACCTGAAACATGGAGTGCAACTTTAGAAGCTGATTATGAAATGAATTCAAAGGCTATGAATGTAATCATATGTGGTCTAGTACTATATGAGTTTAACATAGTATCTCCGTGCCCCACCGTGTATGAAATGTGGAATACAATTTCGGTTGCTAATGAAGGAACTAAAAATGTCAAACAAATGAAGTGTGCTACTGCCAAATTGAAATTCAATACATTCAGGATTTTTGAAGGAGAAAGAATCACCCAAATGGATAGAATATTGACAGAACTTTTCAACAATATTACTGATTTGGGAGACCCAATCAAACAATCTTATCAAGCATTGAAAGTAATGAGAGTACTGCCAACTCGATGGAATGGAATTTCTGATGCTATTAGAAAATCATCTCCTGTAAAAGTTTTAACAATGTGAGATTTAATTGGAACCCTCATAATGTATGAAGATGAGATGAAGGATGAAGCAAATGATCATATAGTTTAGATCAAGAGAGAATACAATGCCTTAATGGTGTCATCACAAAGAAAAAACATACAGATGAAGGAAAAGGAAATAAAGTGAAATCAAAAAGTTCTAATTCATCCAATTTAGATGTGGAACTGGATCAGCTGGCCAAAAAATTCAGTAAGTTTTATAAAAAGAAGAAAGGTTTTTAAAAGTATTTAAAAAATAATAAAAAAAAAGTCAAATGCTATGAGTGCAAGAATATGGGTCATATCAAACCTGACTATCCACAAATAAAGGAAGACAATAAAAATAAATTCTCTATGAGAAATGATTATGAGAATAAAGAGAATAAGGAAATGAAAGCTACATGGAGTGTATTTGAAGAACCCAGCAGGTCATCAAAGTCTGATTTAGAAAAGGAGGAATCAAATCTAAAATCCAATATGTGCTTTATGGCTGAAACTGATGAGGTAAAATCCTATTATTCATACGACTCTAATTATGAATCAAGTTGTTCAAGTGAAATACTTTTTTCCTACTGCAACATACTTAAAGAAAAATATGATCCTTTATTTAAAAAACACAAGTATTTAAAAAACATTCACAATTCTGTTTTAAATGAAAGAGAAAAAAATGCTAAAACAACATCAGAAATTAGTAAAAAGAATATAACTCTATAAAAACAAACAATACAGATCATGAAGATATAATAAAAACACTAAAAACTGAAGTAGAAACATATAAAAGTGTAGCTACTATTTTTACAACATAATAAAATACCCTAAATTAAATTCCTCGAAAGAATGTAATTAAAAGGGGAAGATATAGAATTTTAAGTGATGGTGAAAAACCTAAACTGTACAAGAAATACTTTATTCCTAGTAAAAAAAGATTAAATGGGAACTACTATGGAATAAAAGGTCATATATCTAAGAATTTTTACATAAGGAAACCCCAAATAAGTGGAATAAAGAAATCCTTTGTCTCAAACAATTTATATGATTCTGTTGATTTTAGAAAAACAAAGAAAGTCAGGATTTCCATATCATTGATGGCTAACACATCTGGACCCAACAGAATATGGGTACCAAAACAATCTGTTTAAATGCATTTGTAGGAAGCAGGTGACAGAATCTGAACTTCCATATGGTATTTGGACAGTTTCATCTCTAGGAATATGGGTGGAATCTCATCGAAATTTAGATCTTCAACACAAAAATATGGAGGACTAGTTAAATTTTCTGAGAATGCCAAAAGCAATATTATTAGAATTAAAACAGTTGGAGATCCAGAAACTGTCTCAATAAACAAAGTAATCTTTATACGAGGATTAAAACATAATATGATAAGTATCTCTCAAATCTTTGATGGTGGCTATATTGTTGATTTTTCTAACAATTGTTGTTCTGTTTTCAAAGATAAATTGCTTAAATTTAGAGCACCCAGAACTGATAATGTGTATAACCATGATTTAAATTCCTTATATAAACAATAAGTAAACTTCTTAACTACTAAGATAAATGAATCCTAGATCTGGAATAGGATACATGGACATTTCAATATATATACTTCACATAATTTATCAAAGAAACAATCAGTTTCTAATTTTCCTAGTCAAAATGTTTTAATGTGATAGATTTTGTGATGCATGTCAACTTGGCAAGCAGCAGAAATCATCCTTCAAATCAGTTAACAAAATTTCTACAACTAAAACTCCAGAACTCATCCATATGGATTTGTTTGGACCTTCAAGGGTAGCATGCTTGGCTGGTAAATTTTATTTATATTTTTTAGTTGATGAGTATTCTTGATTTACTAGGATTTTCTTTCTAAAATATAATAATGATGCTTTTACAATATTTGAAAGTTTTTTCAAATCTGTTCAAAATGAAAAAGGATTTAAAATAATTTCATTAAGAAGTGATCTTGGTGGAGTATTTGAGAATATAGAATTAAATTCCTTTTTCTCAAATATGGGTATTAAACACACCTTCTCTACTCTAAGAACACCTCAAAAAAATATAATTGTAGAAAGGATAAATAGGACTATTCAAGAAATGGATAGGACAATGCTGAATGAATAAAATATTCTAACCTATTTATGGACAGAAGCTGTAATTACAACCTGTTATATAATGAATAGAGTTTTAATTAGACCAATTTTCAAAAAGACACCCTATGAACTCTGGAATAATAGAAAACCTAAAGTAAATTACTTTAAAGTTTTTGGATGTAGGGTTTACACCTTAAACACTAAGGAAAATCGTGGTAAGTTTGATCCAAAATATGATGAAATTATTTTCAAAGGATATTCTGCTACTTCCAGGTCTTATAGAGTATTTAATTTAAATTTAAGGATTGTTAAAGAATTAGTTCATGTGAAATTTGATGAATCTGATCCCTTTGAGAAATGTGAAGGCCAAAATGATGAATCTAACTCTAATGATAACATGAGACTTGAGAACATGAAAAATTATTTTGAAAAATATATAAATGAAATTCATTCCAGTCCCGAAGAACATGACACTGGAGAACCTATAAGTATACTACCTAGATAGTCAGGAACACCAAAGAATCACCCATTGGAAACTATAATAGGATACATAGACATAAGAAAAAAAATACAAGGAACATAGGAAATATTTTTGAGTTTCCTTCCTTTCTATACTAATTAGAACCCAAGACTATAGAAGAAGGTTTAGTTGATGAATGTTGGATGATAGAAATGCAGGAAGAACTAAACCGGTTCAAATTAAATGATGTTTGAAATTATTTGAAAGACCACATAATTATCCAGTTATAGAAACAAAATAGTTATTTATAAATAAACAATATGATCAAGTAATAATAACTACAAATAAAGAAAGACTAGTAAATAAATGATATAATCAGAATGAAGGTATATATTTTGATGAGACCTTTGCACCTGTAGCTTGATTAGAATCCATTAAAATCCTTTTAGCCTATTCATATCATATAAACTTTCAATTAATTAAAATGGATGTCAAGTCAACCATCTTAAATGGTTATTTATTGGAGGAAGATTATGTTTAGCAACCTCCTGGTTTTGAAAATTCTCAAAAACCAGATTTTGTTTTTAAACTTTCTAATGCTCTTTATGATCTTAAACAATCACTTTGAGCTTGGTATAAAAGATCAAGTTCTTTTCTTTTGAAAAATTATTTTACTGTTGGTTTGGAAGACCCAACACTATTTATGAAAACTTTCAATTCTAATATTTTATTTGTTCAAATTTATGATGATGATGTAATTTTTGGTTCAAAAATAAAACTCTTTTTCTTGGGTTTTCAAATTTAATGAAAAAGGAATTCTAAATGAGTATGATGGGAGAAATAAATTTCTTTTTAGGACTTCAAATTTTTCAAAAATATTTTGAAAATGTTTTGAATCAAGGAAAATGCATTACTGACTTACTAAAGAAATTTGGTCTTGAAAACAAAAAGATATACACAAATTTTATATGTACTAATATAAACCTTGATTTGGATGAAGCTGGAAAATTAGTTGAAAACAAGTTATATGGAGGTATGATTAGTAATTTTTTATATCTTACTACTATTGTTCCAGATATAATGTATTCAGTATGTCTTTGTGCAAGATTTCAATCAAATCCTAACGAATACCATTTAACTTCTATTAAAATACTGTTTAGATATTTAAAAGGAACTATTTTTCAATATCTTCTTTCTCCCAAAACGTCTGATTTTAATTTAATTTCATATTCAGATGCAGACTTTGGGAGTTGTAGATTATATAGAAAAAGAACCTCAGGAACATGACACTTTTTACGAAAATCATGAGTATCATGGTCTAGTAAGAAACAAAACTTAGTTGCCCAGTAAATAGCTAAGGCAGAATATGTATCTACTAGTAGTTGTTGTGGACATGTTTTATGGATGAAAAACACTCTTATGGATTTTGGACTATGTTTTTAGAGTACAACTATTTTATGTGATAATACAAGTGCTCTAAATATCTCAATTAATCCTATTAATCATTATAGGATTAAACTTATTGATATCAGATATCATTTTCTAAGAGACCATTTTCTCAAAAAGGATATATTATTAGAATTTGTAAATACCAAAATTCGATTAGATGATATTTTTACTAAACCACTTCCAACTGGGAGGTTTTATTTTATTAAGGGGGAGTTGGGTTTATTTAATTTTAATTATGTTTATTAATTTTTTATTAAAAAAAATAGTTTAGTTACTTTTTTTAAAAAATTGTACAATTTTTTTTATTTATGTTTTTATATTTTTCATTGTCGCATGATATTTTAATTCATTTTAAAATTTATGCAATAATTAGTATATATGTAATGACACGGAAATCAAGGATTTTAGAAACTGTTTAATTTTCTTAAGCCGTTGATTTTTCTCAAATCCCTTCTAAACCATGAAAATTTTTACAGCTCTTATCTCCCAAACCTGATCCTTCGAAATCCTAGTCCATTTCAAACCTTCGGAGATTTATGAAAAAAAATGTTCATGACCAAATGAACTGATGAGCTAGAGACTAGCACTGTGATGAGGTAGCGATCAGTAGGGAGAAAGATTTTACAAGGAGAATTCATATATCTGGAATGGCTCTATCAAATGAACCAGATGCTAAAGCAAGACCTAGAATTTTAGAACTTAGAATAGATGTTTAATGGAGATTATATGGAGTTTATATATGATGTATAACTTCTTCATTTCATTAAGTCGGTACAGTTTAGTCTGCGAACTGATGAAGATTCGATTGTTGCTAAGATTGAGGATCGAGGTTTTTCAATCTCATCTGTAGAAATTTCTCAAATTCTTCACTGCCCTTATGAGGGAGTTTTTCAATTTGATTTAATAAATATTGGTGTTTATGTGCATAAGTCAGAAGATATTATATCCCTTTTGTTTGGAACTACACCTATAAATAATATTTTTATGAAAAATTTGTAACCGGACAAAATATTTTGGTTAAGTTTGTGCAAACTATTATTGCACCAAGAAAGTCAGAGATGGAAAAGATTCTTTACCCAAATATGTATATAATGTTTTTAATGATGAGTGATATCACATTGAACTTCCCAAGATACTTGGTAAGGTATATTAGTTACTATTTCCAAACAAAGGAATGAATGAAGTTTTATCCTTTTGGATGGTTTATCTCGAAGTTTTTTTTTCAGGAAGATATGTTAAGATTGGTGGATGCTTGAGTGACATGCCACCATAGTTTCATCTTCAATGCTGGTACATTGAAAAAATTTGGATATTTCAAGAGCACTATCAAAGGCAAGGTACTTCCTATTGGAGTTAAAGATAATGAAGAAAGTGCTTAGGCCCAACCAACAACATCAAAGAAAGGACAAGATGAATCAAGAGTCAGTGTTGTATCAACAAGACTTAGGTTTGAGGTTATGGAAGTATCTGAAGAATGAAGTCAGGAAGGACATTAGTACAAAATGACCAGGGGTCCTAATTCTATTGGAGATCCTGTTGTAACTTCAAATTGTTTAACATCTATTGATCTCTTAAGATATATGTTTGTGAGAGAATCTGCAGTTCAAGAGATTCTACAAGGAGTAGTTCCTCAGGATAAGGTGACTCCTCCAGTAGAGAATGAATGTTTTTCTCAGTAAGTGACAAAAAACAGAGGCTCAAACAGAAAATATAACTGAGATAGTTCCCGTTGAAGGAGAAGCAGTGGCCCAACTCAAATTTATATAGTATAATTTGATCAATAAAATATTGTTTTGTAAAATCCAGTGATATAGGATGACCTTGTAGATGACGCTCATGGGAAGAAAACTCCAGCACTTGACAACCAGGGAGAGAATTATTTTGAGATTCATACTGAGGTATTGAATGAGAGTTTTTCTATGGATGATTCTGGGAAAGTCTCGGAGGAATAATATGTTGAGAAACTATTACAGGGAGCGGATGATGACAAATCAGATGTTGAATCCTTTCCATTAGTATTGTTCCATCATGTTTAAGCTGAAAATGAGAATCAATACCAAGGTTCCTATGATTTAGTAAATAAATATCTGAGGAATTGAATAGAAAATTCACTGTATTTGGAAAAGAGAATGCTTCTCTATGAAGAGCATTAGAAAAGGAACATTTAAATTTTCAAAAGCTGAAAGTAAGTACTATTTCTCAACAAGAAGATTAAATTTTAAATATGGACATGTTAAATGAAGTTTGAATGTCAAAATTAGATATGGTTATGAATAATGATTTAATGGAATTTAGATATTTCATGGAGAAACAATTATCATCAGTCAGAACCAACGAGGCTAGTACATCTAGTACTTCACCTGATTTAATCAAATTATTTCAGGCTATGAAAGTTTTCATGGATATTATGAATGCCAGACTGTAGGGATTGTAGTGAAACATTGATCTTTTTTCAGTATTGTTCGATAATAAAAAGTTTCTAGTTGCCCAGTTGACTTCTAGTGAACCACGAATTAGAATTGTGATAAATCAGTTCATAGAAAATTTGATTCTTTTTATGGAGAAGTAAGAAACACTTCATGAGTTTTTCAGAGTAAATCTTATTAAAGATATTCATTTTTCAAAGGAAAGTATAGAACTAATTATCCTATTGGGAGATGGATTGATGAGAAGATTAAGGGAAAGATTGAGAGAGATCAAAACCAAAGTTAAAAGGAGTTGAACACTACCTCACACCCATACCCAATCCTAATTCTTGTTTTTTATTTATTGTACTTGTAATTCTATTTGAAATAAAATATATTTATATCTCATTTTCATGTGTTTTAATTTGTTTAACTGTACCTCCTATGATAGAAATGCTATTAATCCAGATTCACATATTGTTAAATAGTTTATAATATCATTTACTTAAGTTCAGGGCTACATTAAATTGTGGTATATTCCTTATTATATAATTCTTTTTGATATCACAAAAAGGGGGAGAAATTAGGATAAAAATATAATTTTTTATTTAAAATTTTATTTTAATATATTTTATTAAAAAATGGTGGAGAAATGTTAATAATTATATTAATCTTTTAAGGGGGATAAATTAAGTTAAACCTAATATTGTATTTATCATTGAAATATTCAAAAATATATGTAATTAATTTTGTATGTTGATTTAATTGGTTACTTTTTTGGTTTTGTGATCAACAAAAAGAGGGAGATTGTTGAGAAAGTGTTGTTTTCAATAATACATAATTTTATTTTTAATAAGGGGGAGATTGTTGAGAATAATTATTTATCTCTTTGTGATGACTTTGATTCTCACAAATACCCTTATTTTTATTCTAACAAATTAAATTTAAGTGTATTTCAGGAATTTAATAATCATTATATTCATATTTCTGGAAGAAATTTTTAATTATTTTCATAGGGAGAAATAATTTTTAAAGTATTCAGAAATCATTTTTAGCATGTTCTGGAAACACTATTCATACCCTACGTTGAGAAGCGTAGTGTAATGATAGAATGCAGTGTTTACTTTATAAGATATCATAAAATTATGGTTAAACATTCATACGTTATTGGAAAATTTTGAACGAAGGAACCCTACGTTTGGAAGGAACCTTACGTTTGGAAGGAACCTTAGATTTGGGAAATCATTAATGTATGGAGAAGATCATTATGTAAGTATGGAATTATAAGTTTGTTTCATAAATGTATGGTTTATCAACCTTAATTTTTTGAACAAACATTCGTTTTAATGCTAAATATTGAAGTATGGTTCGTCAACCTTACTTTTATGAAAAAAAAATCATTTCATTGAAATGGTTGGATTATATACCATACATTTGAGAGTTGAAAAAAATGATTAAGATCAACCTTATGTTGTGAAACTTATATTTAGAGAATGTGTGCTATGCAGTTCAATACTACTTTTGAAGTCAGATGTTTAAATTACAACTTTATTAAATCTATAATATTTATGCGGATTATCAGGAAGATTTCACACCAGATTAAAAGCCCGAATTTAATGTGGGTCTTTGACTGATTTAAAGACGTTTATAAGTGATTCAAATGACCAATTTAAGAGGATATTTTCATGACAAATTTTCAGGGGAGTTATGAATGCTATACTATTCAAAATTTTGAATATCAGGATTCTAAAGGAAGCTTTAATAGATATAAATTATCAGAATATGTTCTCATCATTATTATATATTTTTTCAAAATATAGATGTCATATACATATATAAAATATACAAGAACTTCTGATCCACAACAACGAGTATACAGAAGAGAAAAAGAGATTCAATCCAGATCTATAGATATGCTCTTACGAAGAGTGAAAAAGTTTTTTTCAGAAGAAAAATAAACTCAAAAAAGGATTTGATGTTCAATAACGAATATCCTTTTGTGAATCAAATACTATTAAATCTTTGAACGACATATAAAGATCTACTACAATTGGATCAGCTCCAAACTAATTTTACCCAATGATAATTATTTATGAAGATGAAGATCCATCTACTGTCAATTTCATGCTGTTGCAATTGTGAAGAACAACTGGGATAGTAATTTCACTGAAAAAAATTCCCTTTTATATTGAGTGACTAACATATCATTATAAGCTATGTATTTGGTTTTTTATATGAACATGAAGGATCTGTTTAGCCTTATGTTTGTAATGGTGTCATCTGCCTGTACTGAGTTGTAGAGTGGTATGTTTATAACAGTACTAGATAATGAACTTCACCAAGATCATAGAGTAGAGCATTGGTGGAGTGTACTTGGGGCCTACTGTTCCCTAAACCTCTAAACATCAAGTGTCCTTTGCTATTTATATTTATTCTTCTAAAACATAGATATAATGATAAAAGGACAAGTCATTATCGTTCAAAGAAATTGAAAAAGGAACAATTCACCCCCTCTTGTGCGTATCTAGTATAACCCGATCCAACATATTATTTTATTTTTTATGGGTGGGACTGATATCTCCCGACAATGTATTGAAAAAAAATTTATATCTCTTGTGATGTCCAAGACTAGAATTGGGAGTGAACCCCAGTTAGTACGGGACTCATTCCACAATGATAGTTATAGTAGTGAACCTTGACTAATAATAAGGGTTTGGGAATAAATAAAATCCACTATGATAGTCTTGGCTGTTAACCTTGAAAATTATAATCATTTGGGTAGTGAACCAAAACCACT
This sequence comes from Viscum album, assembly GCA_963277665.1. NCBI lineage: Eukaryota > Viridiplantae > Streptophyta > Magnoliopsida > Santalales > Viscaceae > Viscum > Viscum album. The sequence goes on from OY728160.1 coordinate 1,740,112,477, forward strand.
ATGATTTTTTTTTGAAATGATAATTGACTACTAGGGAAATGATTTTCTATGCTTATAACTATTCCAAATACTCATGACTTATTAAAATTTTATACTTTCATTGACCATTTTCTTTAATTACCTTATGATTCATGTCTTATGGGATACCAATATTTATACCATGACTAAATATTATGATCTTCGATGTAGAGGTTATGTAATTCCAATGCTATGTTCATATTCTTAAAATTTTACCCTTATGTTATGATTATTTGGCCATTGATATCTCCCTTGTTAACACTTAATTATTATTTTAGGTCACCCTTTATTATGATTCATTTAACCTGATTATAAATAATGGGTTTAGGAATTATATTTATAAAAAGGCTTCTAATTATGAATAACAGAATGTGAGGATCTTATAAACCAGATTTTTATATGTCAATGTTTCCAATGATACTAAAACATAATGATTCTAACATGAATCATTATGTTATGTAATGGATATTAATAAATTAATATGTGATAAACATGTATAAAAAACTTGGGTAATTATAAACAACCTAAATCAATGTGAGTTTCCTACTATACCATATAAAATAAAAATGGTGTTTCATGGATGTTAGGATAACAATGATCATAAATGTAAAAAGTATCAACATCCTAGGTGTCAAGAATGTGGAAAAAACTCATAGGTAATTTTATTAATGTAATAAAAAGATGTTTCATTTGTGGTAAAAGTGTAAAAAAATCAATTAAATTCTAAGGAGAAATGTAGATTCTAGTTAACACAATGGACGAGAATTATGTTTTTCCAAGGGTATCAATTGAATGTTTAAAATTTTGGGAGAATGGTAATTTTGAAAAATAATTCCCTAGGTGGAAATATCCAGAATATGATCTATAAGATCATAGAATTAAATGTTTAGAATGTTTATAGGATTATGTTGAAGAATCATTTAATAACATATAAAAGGTATGTGTTATTTTAAAAAGTTCTTTTTAATATTTAAAGTAGAGAACATTATTAGATTAATATGGGTGAATCTTAGAACATGATTTATATTTTGGATTTTTTGAATGAAGTATTAATTAATATAGTGAAAATTAATTTTTAAATGATTATGATTAGAGTTGATTGATTTAAGTATCTGCATAAACAGTTTCAAGATTTATGATGTATCTGTATTTTATTTAAGGATTGCTAAATTTAAGGATTATCATATGATTAAAGGAATTTATACCCTTTTATTTTTATGTGATGGTAGTACTTTAGAGATAATTATAAAGATTTAATATATGTATAATATATATTCAATACTAAAATTTAACATGTAAAAAGGTTATTTGAAGAAGAATGTTTTTATATTTTGTGGACATATGATGAAAGGTATTGATAACCATTAAGTTAAAAATGGTATTTGATGATTAGGTAATTAATTTCAATTGCGATAAAAGTGTTATTAAACTTTTGGAATATATTTTTTTCTATAACTTTAACTATGGTTTTCAAAATTTAATTGATGATGAAATGATTAATGTTTTTTCATTGAATTTCACTATTCTGGGTCAGTTATATGATTAAGGTATATTGAAATATCAATTTTATTCATTGAATAATATTTTAATTATATTTTAAAATAATATATGAGTATATTTCAATGGTAATAATATTTTTTACATTATATGATTAGGGAATATAAATATTCAGTATATAGATTTTTGAGATATTAATGTTAGTTGATGATAAATGTTATGTGGATCTTGAAGGAATATGTGATCAAATAATTCAATTATTTTGGGTTTCAATTTTTTTCTCACATATTATGAAATATTTTGAGGTAAGTAATATAAGGAAAGGTTTAAGTACGTCATTGGGTGTTATTGTTAAGGATTTAATGATTAATGTACCATTCACTCATAAGAAGGTATATTAATATTTCATTTTTTTAACTTATTCTAATCATTTTTTGTTTTGGTTAATAGATAGAAATAGGAAATATAACTCATTATAATTATATATATATTTTAAACCATTAGAAGTTAATTTAGGTACTTCAAGCATTAATTTAGTCATGAATATTTATAATTTTTGGTGAATATGATTTGGAAAACTAGTTTATTCCTAAGGATGAAATTATACTTATAGAATGGGAAGAAATCAACTATGTTTATTTTCCTAAAGTATCTTTTTATATAGTAAAATAATTTCTCAAATATGTTAACTCTTATATAGAATGTAACACTAAAATATTAATGTAAAATTTTAGAAACACACCTAAATAAATGTTTATTATTTTCTTATTTTCATTTGTTAAATAACTAGGTTCTTGGAATTGACCAAGAAATTAAAGCTCATGATAAAATATAAATATGATTTTATAACTACTTTATGAATAATTCAGTTTCATAGATTCAAATTAAAATTTCATGGATTAAATTTAATTTAGTTTAGGAAAATGTAACACGCTAATATCATAATTTTTTTATAAGATGAATATTATTTTCTATTTTGTGTACTACACACAATAGTATGATTGAAAACTAATAGTGGTATACTATTGAAACATTATCATTTAAATATGAAGGGAATAACATATCCACTGGATTAGAGGGTCTGAATAAGAGTAACCAAATTATGAAATATATACTAATATATTTTCTTTAATAGAATTGTATTTATTAATTATAGGTTCATTTGATCTCAATTTTAAATATATTCATATATAATTTAAAAATATATTTTTTTGTAAAACATTTTTATGCCCAATGTAATTGTATAAATGTAAATTATGTTAATTACTATAGTTTAATGACTATAATAAAATTTATATATATATAATAAATTTAATAAATTTAATTAAAAATTATATAATGGTGGTTATTAGAGAAGGAATGATTATAAATTCCTTTATAGTTCAAAAATACATTTTTCTTCAAAAAAGGTATTTACTGTATTTCATGCCTATATCATATGATTCATTTAAGAGAATTTTTGAAATTATATTTGATAAGAAGGAAATAAATTTTAAAATATTCATGAAAACGAATCTGGAGATATATATTTTGGAATTTTTCTATAATGATTGATTTGTTGATGAATAGTTAAAAATAATGTTTTTTACAAAAAATGCCATATAATTTTTAATAAAAGTAATTTAAATGTGACTCTTGGGTTTGGATTTGTTTTAAGTTGATATATTATTCATTACATTAAAAATAAGATGATTAATTCAATAATATTCAGTATTACACTTGTTTTTGGTATTAAATCATTTTTATCCTCAAAATAGTTATTTTTCTAAAAATTAATTTTGATGTGCTTTGCGAACTTATTTTAAGAGTAATTTCTTCGAAATATGGGAATTTATTGTAGAAATTTTAATTGAGTATTTGGAATAAAATGTTTCAAATTTGGTAATATGATCCATTTCATTTTTATTCAATATGAATAATAACCATGGTAAAAATTTATAACCACGGTAAAAAGTCAAATGGGTTAAACCAAGATAAAAATTTGAGAAAAGGTCTAAAAATCAATCAAATTCTTATTTTATTTAATTTTATGAGTTTAATTCTATTTAAAAAACCAAAATTTGACAAAAATAATAATTTTGGTGAGACTTTACTTTGACAACAACATTAATATATTTTATGTTAAGAGTAATGAGAAAATGTCACTTACTCTCACCAAGTAGTTTTTCTTGAATGAGATATAGATAAATATTCTACATGACTTAAAATAGATGTTATATTTTTTTAATAATATACTAAATTTATTATTTTAATTTATTCTTTATTTTTAGTGATGGTATAACAAACAGGAACGTTTACACAATATCGACACAACTCTTGTACAAATAGTCAAAAAATAATGTAAATGAAATTAAAAATATAATGTATATATATTTGGATAAATTATGGATTAAAATTAATTTAATGTATAATTATAGATTATTAATGTTTTTTAAGTAATTATATTGAAATTACATCATTATCATGATGCCTTTAAAGTCAAACTATGTGAATAATCCCAAAAAAGACCTTAAATGGTTTTTAATAATTAATAATTATTTAAATTTATTAGAAAGGAATAAAAATATAATAATAACCCACTATGATATTAAATTGTCAATAATTTCCTTAATTTACCAGTTATGATCAACTTGGAACATTGAAAATTACATTTATGTCACTCAAAAAATGAAAAATTGTTAAAATTTATTTGATTCTTTCATATAAAAATGGGATCCCTAAAAATATTTAAAACACAACAAAATTTATTTTTTATCACAAAAATGATCCCAAAATACTCTATAGACATCAATTATCATGTCCCTATGTCCCTAGAGTGACCATAAAACTATCCTTGAAAGGCTTTGATCTCAATTAAAAGGGTCATATACATAAGAGTTATAAGTGTTAACTGATTTATTTTATGTTAATTCCTTCCTATGAAAAAGTTCAAACATCTTATAACCATTGTAAAAAATAAAATAATTATATCCACTTTATTTAAATGTTATTATGTTTATTGTAAAACACTATACCATACAATAGAAAATGAACACATAACTCATGTGTACGTGTGGACTTCAACCTCCACAAAGATTTGTGTTTCATATTTAACCATCACCTCCCAGTGACAGTTATCATGAAATAATCAATTAAAATATATGAGTTTCATAAAATAATTATGGTTATTGAAATAAAATATATTTCTCGGCTTTTTAATGTTATATCTAATAGAAAATGATAACATCGCTCATGCGTATGTGCAGACTACCACCTCTATGAAAAGTTTTGATATGTTTTAATATATTGTCATATATGGATCGTCATAAGGATTAAACTAATATATAAATATTTATTTTTTAAAATATTTCTGATTTATTTAAATTATAATATTATCAACATTATTTACCTTCTACCCAATAGAAAAACGAAATATTTATTCATTCATATAGGCTATCATATCCATGAAATGAGGTTGATAATTTTTCATGACCACATTACATGGATGTTTATTAATCTATATTTGATGTCAAAAATAAAAAATATATCATTTTTAATATTATGAGGATGATGCAATGATAAAAACATTTACCATTTTCAAATCCCCAAAATTATGTTGAGGTTACGAACCAAACAACCTCAAATAATCCATGATAAACAAAACAGTTTCAAAATTAAATAATGCATTATAATAAATTAAATAAAATGAAGAATACTAATTGAATTGAATTGACTTATTTTCTGATGAAAATATAAAATTAACATAATTTTATTACACATTATGGTAGATGAATGTACCAAAGGTGTTCAGACTTAGGGAAATAGATTTATTATCATAATTTATTATCTTTGAGATTATTATATTTTAAGAACATGTTTTTTTGGTGAATAATCTTCTTATAGATTTATTTTACTATTTATTCATAATTTCCAATATTTTTAAATTCATTTTTTATTTCTTCAATTAATTTTTTTATTTAAATTTTATCAAGGATTTATGGGGGTTTTCTTCAAAAATGTTTTTTAATAGTTTAATATATTTATCATCTTTGTCCATGTCCTTTTAAATTTTTTTATAATGATATTATTTATTCATAAACTATTTTTAAATTTACCTTTAAAATAAAGTTAAATTTCTTCCCAAATGATTAAAAATGAATGTTTTTATCATTTTCCACATAGTCCACTTTTGAATGCTAAATATTTTTAACATATATGACATAAATAGATTTATAGCCATCATGTCATTCTTATATATCAGTATTTATTTATAATTTTGAATTATTTTTCAAATAATAGCATTATAATAATATTTTGGGATTTTTTAGTTTAAAATTTTTAGAAAATAAATGGGTATACCTTATTCTTTTTATGAGATAATTCAATGTGATTTATCCTATGATATAAAATGAGTTCTTCAATGGATTTATGATGATAAGTGATGGATTTTATTTTTTACATACATGAAATGGTACTTGAGAATTATATTTGATGAAAATTGATCCCAATATAGATCCATACGATGGATGTTCTTAATATATATCTCCAATGTATTAGATAAAAATAGATTAAAAGTTGAGACATAATGAAGGTAACTTGGTTGGCAATTCATATAGGGTTATGTATTCCTTATATATCTAGGACATGGGTTAAACATGAGTGAATAATGGTTAAGAATATGATTCTATAAGATAATTATTTTATGCTTTCAAAGGGTTTATGGAAGTATTTTTATTTCATGCTGTAATTATATATTATAATATTTTAAATGCGGAAATTTTATTTTAAAAGTAAGGTTTCCATGATTTCCCATATTCTCCATGGTACTTAATTATTTTATTTTTCATTCTAATGGGGTTTGATGGTGTTATTTTATAAATGAATAATTTTCTAATATAGATATGATTTTTTATGTGATGAATTTTTATTGTTAAAATTTAAAATATTCTAGGGGTTTTCTTATTTTTTGTTGGATTGAGGGGTTTCACTTATTTTTATATCCCTGAACGAGATTTGTAGGATGATTTTTCATTTTCTATTTTTTTATAGTGCATTAGGATGAGTAGGAACTATTATGAATTTTTTTCTCCAAAAAATGGAAATTTTCTTCTAATGAATCATTTGTGTCTTGAATAAAATATGAATGAGAACATAAAAAGCATGTTTTTAGAGAAAAAATGGAAAATGTGTATTCGTGTTCCCCATATACTTCAATGATTTTCCTAATTTTCTGACACTATAATAATAAAATATCCTAGAACTGTAATAAAGTTAACACCAATTTAAAATAATATAATCATGATTAGTTTTTTAAATGAGGCATTATATACCATTTTTTCATGATCCAACCCTAGTCACCCCCCATTCAGGAACCTAGCATAACTTGTGGAAATGCCTGAACTGTGTTCACGATCCCCATGGTATAGTGACTAGTTCTAAGTATTAATGAACATCCATTGGGAATGATTTCTTATAGGAAATCATTAAATTGTTCCTAACCGAGAACACGACATAGTCTATCCGTATTTTGTGAAATCATATATATAAATAAAATAATTCAAATAATAACTAACTCTTATAATAATACAAAATATAATGAATTTCAAGGGTAAACATAAAAATCATCTAAACAGTTAATTACCAAAATATATACAAATTTAATGGGATTTGGAATCAATTCATGCGATACTTGAACCATTTACAAAGAAAAAAAATTGATACCCATAACTATTATATATGAGGTTATACATCCCACCATGTCACCACCATCATCCCACTATCCAATGACCAAAATACCCATCACTTCTATGTGACACCATTCCTTTTACAAAATATACCAAAACAATCTCTCTATATACCAATTAGTTTTTTGTAGTATGTGAGCAACAATATCCCACTAGCATCCCACCATGTTTTTCATGAGTATTATTTTTTTTGAAAATACAAAAATGGTAGATTGAAAACAATTTTAATAAGGACTAGGATTTAAAAATTTTTATAGTTGGTGTGTGAAACACATTATTAAAAAGTTTATAAAATTTTTATGTGAGAAAGTTTAGAATTTCATAAAACAAGCACTATCGAAACACCCCTAGGGTAAGATAACATTACAAGAATACTCTGATCCACACTATCAGTTGGTGATCAAACACATAAATATAATAATAATAACCATATTAAATATCATTAACGATCTACTAGGGACAAATCCACCATGTCGTGGATGTAATCCATATCCATATCACCATAGTTTTCTGTTACTGCGATCTGATCGAAAGGCTAGGTAGGGTGTGACATGTGTAGCAAGAATTCTTCTAGTCTTCCCACAAGGTACTCTGGGTACCCAAGGGCCACCCTATTTTAAAAATAAAATAAAATTCCCATATTAAATTCAAATTCCATCCAAGGGGGATCCTAATTTATTACAAAACAAGAAAACATCATTCCTCTACTTTAAACACCATTTTAGATTCCAAAATTAATGAAAATTTATTTTTTTAAAAAATTAATAATTACAAAAATATCAAATGAAATTGCTGAGATAGTTTTTAAATTTTTTATGAAAGAAATATAGCAATCAGGGATCAATAAACAGGTAATACCCCTGAATCAACTAACATAAAAATAATTAAAAAAAAAGTAACCAGATGGAATCCTCTAGAAAATTAAATAAAAACCATGAAGGAGTAAATTCAATGAACCATTCATCAAAATACATATCATTAAATTCATTAAATAGAAACACTATGCCTCCATAGCCTTAGGGTAAATATAAAACCATGATTATAGAGAGGTAATAATCATGTGAAAGGAATGAAGGGATCAAACATTTTTGTTCTTTAATGAATGGATGTATAAAACCAATTAGAATAAATCAATAAGTAAAGGGGGAGAGGAAACTCATGGTAATGGGGGATTTGAGGGCTGAGTGGAGATAAAATAGATTTTGGGATTTAATTTGGGCATGGGTAGTAAGATAATTTCACAATTTTTATATTTTTGAGTGTTCAACATGGTTTGGTTTCATTATTTTCCAATCGTTTCACCAATATTGTGGGTGGAATTGGAACCCACCTTGGTGTCAAATGGTTTGTTTAACGGTTAAAGAAACTGTGTGAAAATCATGAACAAAACCACTATTAAGAAATTACACATGGATCATAGCGTGGATAACATTTTTGAAAGATGTAATGAAATAACACATTGATCATAGTGCGGCTAAGATGGAAAATTAGTTTTATAGTAGGTCCAATATGAAAAATTAATTTAACACACTAAGATAATAATTTTGAATTCCTAAGGAAATGCATACATTTAAATTATATGCATCAAGGATGTATTGTATATGCAAAACATTAAAAAAGTATTTGGGAAATATAGTGATATTAAAAGAAATATTGATTTCTAGTTATTTGAATTTTCAAAATGTCATGACATAAAAATCTTATATTTTTAATGATATAAATAATATAAAGAGTTATTGAATTTATTTTTATTCCTTGAAGACTATATTATTTTACATCACTTATTCCCACTTCTTTTATTCCTATTCCTCATTCCCAGGCCCTACCTCTTTTAAAAGGAATGAACAATCTGATGTTTATATATCATTCCTTATAGAAGATACTAAAAATTAATAGGGAATATTTTTTTTATTTTCCTTAATATTGATTTTGGTTACATTTGAAATTAATTATTAAAATAAATTATTATTTTACAAATAGTTCTTTTGTGTAATATTATTTATGTCCTTATTTATAAATAATAATTATTCAACTCTCTAGAATATGTAAATTTATACTTGTAATGTTTATAACAATATTGATTATTCATTCTATGTTTCATGATGACGAACCTATTCTCATAAATCTATCAAACATTTATCGGATTTTTTTATTGGGTTTAGGAGTTATATGTTATGCATATATTAATTTGTTTCAATTCACTCATATGTCATGGTATTTTATTCAAATATATTATACTTTTTATTATTTAATATATTTTTGAAAGTTCATTATGAAAAAGATTTGTTTTCAACATTATCAAGTGTATCTTATAGAATTTTTTTATTCTCAAAATAAATATTTTTTATTTTCCGAATAGAGGAGAACAAGTAAACTTTAATTCATTTCTATGAATGTATAAAATTGATTTTATATATATTTTTAATATTTTCTTCAATACATTATGAAATTTTAATTGAGTTAAGATTTAACCTTCTGAAATTTTTTTAAAATTATAAAAAAAGGATGATACAATTGGGATAAGTCTTATAATTCAATATTTTAATGTTAAAAAAATGTTTATTATGGGATTTCTGAGATTAATTTTTGTGAATAATAAAATTTTCATGAATTTATTTTTAATTGTTAATAAAATCAATAATAAACCCACACAATGAATTAAATGTATAAATTACAAGAAATGGAGGACTTAACAAAGATTTGGCTAAGTGTTATCAGGTGTTAGCACAAAAAATGTCACAAGTTCCATGAAAAATAATATATAATATAATGAAAAAATATAAAACAATCTATTTAATTTAATTAAATATACCAACGAATTAATTTTATATAATTTTTAAAATCAGGGTGTTGTGTATTTTAAACAATGTTACCATGACCATTTAAGATACTTTTTCAATATTCAAAATGATGAAAGTGACTATTATTGATACATAAAGTGAGTATCAGTTAAAACCAACCTACCATGTAGTTAAATCCAATTGACCATGAAGAGTAGTCAAATGTATTGTTTAATTTTTTCAAAAGGATGTTAATTTAATGAATCCAATGTTCATTTAAAAACATATTAATATAATTGATTTTTAAGATTTGATGAAATTATTATTTTTCCATCTCATGAATGAGATATAAATTTGATAGAATTGAAGTGGCCCGCACCTGCCTTCAGGTACCGCTAGGGTTTTGCTGGTGCTAGACGACTAGTCTGCCCCTCCTCTCCCATATGGGGAGGGAGGCAATGGATTTGATCTGCCTTTTATTTTTGGCACTTACCTTTGTTTTCCTCCCTTCACAAACCTGAGGATACTCTATTCTTTTCATACTATTTCTTTAGACCCAAAGGTTACCCGTTTCTCTTTCCGAGACCCTTCACTTTCGATTTTCCTCATAGAGTTCTCAGATGCTTCTTCCCTACATAACCATAGATTTTCTTCCCATTTCAATTGGTGGAGGCCTTTGGGGATGTTTTATAAAGATTCATTGAAAAAAATGTGGTCTTTTATATCATGCAGTTGTATGTTTAGTCGACTCTTGGAAAATGATGACTCATTTTTTCTTTAATGAATATTTGGATTTTGTATGCTCTAGAAACTAAAGATATGCTATCATTTTTTGTTTCAATATTCTTTTTTGTTCCTTGGTAATGCACTTGAATCATGACCCAAATAAAATGACAATTTTTGTTACGATTCTGTGTTCTTCACTCTATTTCTGAAATCCATCCATCATTCTGATGCATGGTAATATTTTGGGATGATTAATGGTTGATTAAATTATGATCAAAAGGTTTTTAAACCCATATAACCCCATTTTTTCATTGAGGTAGACATTTCTTAACCTCTTGATTTTTTTCTAGATACTTATCGAGGGAGAATATAGACTCAAAAATCCAGTTATATATTAGTTCTGGACAGATTATTGTTCCTCCTGCTACCTCTAAATGCATTCTTCCAAGAAATTTTTTCAAAGTGGTATATCATTCCTGGTTTGAATCTAATATATGTGGCTTCCTCGATGTATAAGGATGCTATCACTGGGAAGAATATTGTGCATGTATAGGGTCAGCCTCCCAAGTGTAATAACTGTATTGATGGTTCTTGAGTTTCTTACACAGATGTAGTGAATTCAACACACCTCCTATCAATGATACTTTGGGAAACATAGATAGAATATAGACCTGATGTGTTAAATAATTTTTCTCACTATGAGGGACTGAGAGTTCTTGATGGTTAGGGAAGGGATACTGATGTTTTTTCAATCAATTTCAGCAACCTTGTTAAAGTTCAATCCAGTAAACAATAAAATGAAATTATTAATGGAATCAGATGTCAAAATAGATATATAGTGTTGGATGGTGAAGGTCATACCTCAATCTAAGGAACAAGTGAAAATGAGATAGTTCATTAAAAGAACCATCCCCAAGGAGATAGTTTGTATTCGGTAGTTGATGAGAATGATTTAGATCATGAAACTCGGTTTTCTGAGAGCAAGTTAATAGAATTATCCTAAGAATATCATTATTATTCAATAAATAAATGAAAAAACCCTTGTTTATTTAGATGGTTTCATCAAGAAATTGAGTGGATCAGGGACATGGAAGGACTACTCCAATGTACACAATCATCCAATAATAATGTTGGCTTATAAAGGTAAATTTCTTATAAGAAACCCTTTGCTGATATTGATTCTCCAAATAAGCTAGATATTGAAATGTACTATCCCAAACATATATTAAATCATCCCTTTTCTCCTGAAGCAAGTAATTATATGACTCCAAAAATTAGTGGGTACTCATGCTAACAGGTACTTTTCAGAAGGAGCTGACAAAGAGGAGGTGGATAATGAATGCATCAAGGAGATTATTTTTAATTCTAAAGAATGTATTCTTGAGGTGTCCTTCTGAGTCAATATCTCAATGTATGATGCTCATTGAATGTTTGAAAGACTTCTGCGAGCAGATTTGAATGATGAAAAGAGAGCTTGGATTAATCAAAAAAATCAAATTTTGATTTGTGGTTTCAATGAAGAGAAAGCAATCTTAGAGGAACATCTAAAAACCTGGGACAAAATGGTATACCACTCTTAAGTCCTTTTAAAAGAAAATCCATAATTTATGGTCGACTCCATTGAATAGTATTTATAAAGGTTAAACAATTACAACTCCTTTAAATTTTTATGGAATGGTATGATTATATCCAATGATGCCTGTGTTCCATTTTATTTTCTGATGTTTATTGGTTTCCCACTTTTCCTTATAATTTCATATAATAAAAATATTAATTTTGTAGGGTTAATTTTGTTACCATGTATTCTATCCCATAAAATAATAATAAATTATTCTAAATTATTATTTTCCAATAAGAGAAGTTAAATATATTGAAATGACTAGTATATATTTGGTATGTTTCTTTTTCTATTTATCTAAAAAACAACAACCACAATAATTTTTTTCTTATACATCTAAACAAGAATTATCTCTATGATAATCCATGAATCTTACTATTGGTAATCTTAATAAGACTTTAGAATGAGAATCTACATCAAAGTCACAAACCTTTATGAAAAGATAATATATATATATTCATCCAAAATTCATTAACTATTACACTCTAGTTATCGTTTTTAATACTTTGAGAACTATTCAATAATTTATATTGATTTTATCATTTCCTTCTCTGACAATTTCATAAATAATGTTGTTTAGTCACATTAAAAATATCATTATATTACTGATATCCTTGTAAAAATTTATTTTTGAATAGGATTTAGTGTTATAAAATTTCAAACATTTATAATACATTAAAATTAGTCTAGGTTCCCCAATCACCTCTCAGGTGATTGAATTATTTCATTAATTATATAATTTATTGGAATAGTTATCTCTTATGTCGAGGGAATTATTATTTACCATATATTTGAACCATTTTTATAATTCCACTATACTTATTTTTTCTCAATCATTTCTTTCGATAATTTAGTATATGTTATTATCTATGTCTCAAGAACAACTTCTTTCTTACGATTTAATAAATATTTTATAAATTAATAATTATATATTTTTTTCTAAATCTATTTTCTTTGGTGAAAAACTATATATTATAGTATTTATTTTAATTTTTTATGAATAAAATAATTTCAAATAATAATATATTCATAAAAAATATAACTAAGAGTTAATAAATGCTTTTATGAAATATTTAGAAAATATATGATCATTTTCACATACTATTTTTATAGGTTAATGTGATTTTAAATAGTAGGGTATGTAAATTTATTTATGTTTTGAAGTTTTACCTTTTTATTTGTATGTTTTAATTTACACCCACATGAGCGTCCATATGAAACAATATCTTTAATTTATACTCGTAATAACATCAATTAAACATGAAGGAACACTCACAAATTATCCCCCCTTTAATTTTATAAATTAAAATAAACCCATAAACCCCACTCTATTTATATAATAAATTAATATAATTCACATTATAAAAAATTTCTATATTTTAAAACATATTTATAATTAAAAATAAAAAAACCAATATAATTTAAACCATAGTATTATAAAAAAAATATCACAAACATGATTAATTGTTTATCTAATTTTTATATGGTCAACCATAAAATTTAATTGATCTCTAGAACGAATAATTTTTGAAACATTGATTTAAATAATTTATAATGATATAAAATAAAAAAAATTAAATTCAAAAGAACATCCATGAAATATAATATTGTTTTTGAAAAATATAGTAAGTTCCAGACATTACATGATTCATTTTTTTCATAAAAACATTATAATTCGTGTTCTTTTAAATTATATATTAGAATACAATCACAATGTATATATATTCCAGTAATGAATTACAAGAGATCAAAATTTTATAAATTCAATTAATTTACCAATAATAGAAGCATAATTAAATGGATCACATCAAGTTCGACTCTTGAAATTAGTGATTAGGAATTCAAAAGAACAATAGGGGGTCAAAAATTTTGAAAAAATAATTCCTCAAAAATATTAAAACTTATCTCCCATGAAAAAACCCGTTAATAATGAGATAAAATTTATTTATATATATATATATATTATTTTTAAATTTGTTAAAAAATAATTAAATGGTTTTATAGTGTAGGCGAGTTTCCCATAATCAATCTATCCATTTATCTCGAACATAAATCAATCGTTGATACATTTCTTATAAAAAATCCTAAAATAACATCATATCAAATTTAATAAAATAATTAAGAAAATATATTTAAATTAAAATTGTTCACCATGTGAATTAATGGTAGTTTTGAACTTTTGAACCTTATTTGTTCATAGATTTCATCCTCCTTAATCCACTCCAATAAAAATTCCTCTCATTCTTTCGGTGTCTTCCATACTATGAAAAAACAATCCCTCCAAAATTCCTTGAACCCCAAATTCCTTCATCCTAAAATAAAGAACATGTTCAATGAAATGGGTAATAGGAATAATATATCCCCAAAATTATGATCCATTTGTGAAATGAATAGATAATTATTTAACATCTATGAGATATGGATGGAGAATATGGAATGGATTTGAGAATTTGTGTTTGTGAAAGGGAGAAAGGGGTAATATGGGGCCCAAAAGTATAAAATAAAATGCATTTAAAGACGAAATGATTACCATTAAAGGGGTTTTAACTTTAAAGAAAAAATTTCATTATAATTTCCCTTATTTAGATAGAATTTTTTGTTTTCTAACTGTTCACCCAAATTATGCATTGTCATAAGCCTCTATTCCTTTTCTGTTATGCCTTTGAACATCACTAGACACTAGTCCACCGTAAAATACGAGACTTAATTAATTACTATTGATATTTTAATGTTAAAAATATCATCATAATTAAAGTTAATGTCATTAAATCAAAATAAAAAATTTAGCATTATTTTCACCCCATTATTATTTTATAAAACATAAATACATTCATTCAATAAAACAAAAAATGGATATTATAATATATTCATTAAAAAATTTTCCCCCATAAAAACATCCCAAATGAAATCCTCTATTCATTATAACCATTCTTGATCAGATTATAATTTCTAAAGTCTCATTTTCTTAATTGATGTTATCTGTTCATCCCAATACATCAAAAGAAATTTTATATTTTCACACAACTTTTCTATTTAATTTTCACTTAACATGTTAAAAATAGAATATCTCAATATATATTTATACAATATAGTTATCCCCACTATAATTACTCAATTACTTATTGAATGGTTCTATAATAATCACATTAATGTAACCCTCTTAATGATATCATTCTATAAACCACCAATATGGGAATCTAAAAAATCTGACTATCATAGTTTAATAAACATGTTCCTTTTTTTCTCACAATACACATTGAAATCAACCTAATAAATCGATTTAAAATATGAATTAAAAAAACAAATTATAATTTTCATGAAATTTATGGGGTCTTCCCATCAAACCTTAAAATCATTTGTAAAAATTTAACACCCACTATATACAATAATAAACATTGTTACAAATATTGAGATACCATAATTCATCATGGTACTTGATAAAAATCATTTTACTATTAATACACTTATATTAAAAGAAAAAATCATATAATTTATACTTTGAATATGTTTATATCAAGATATTAAAAACATAAAACATATGAATATGCATCACTATAGAATAGGGATGGAAACTTTTCACAAAATATGATTTCAATGAAAAAAGATCCATCCCATTTCATCATATTTTTTTATTATATGAGACAATATTAACACAGATTAAATATGAGGGTCATATATTTGGATCTTCTCTCTTATTTTCAATAGTAATGAATTTTATTTTATTCTCAACACATCTAAATATTTTTCAATATAGTGAGGATATAGACTTTATAATTTTTTGTGATCATTATTATATGTTATAGATGTGTTACAATGTTTATGGAATGATTAGACCAAATTTAGAGTTATTTTATGATAAAAATAGATTGAGGTTGGATAAGAAACCCACCAGATACCTAGTGGAATTCCTATAGGTACCCATGACACATGATATTGGAAAAATATTTTAGATATCTTTCTTATTGGATTCCAGATTCTTTTCACTAGCTACTAGGTGGATCATTGAATACTCGGTATTTCATTGGGTGAAATATTTTGATATTATTGTAGTAATTTTTTTATTATTTTTTATATAATTGGTACCGAGTGGTTTTCAGTGATTACTCAATAGGTTTTTTATATAAAAATATATATTTTTTGATTATTATGATGTGGATAACAATTATCCATCAAGGATGGCTCATACATAACCCAATATGTCCTTGCACACCATCTAAAATGATATGGAAGTTATTTTAAGATAGGACAATCTAATTGAAGGAGGAGTTATTTAATGATTATAGAGGTTAATTTTATTTAAATTTGATAATGAAATTTAAAGTATTATGTGATAAATTATAGAGAGAAAGATTCAAGGATAGATTCATCAACACCCAATATTAAGAATACATTATGTAATAATTTATTTAATTCAATTATTGATGTAGGATTATATATCCTTAATGATTAAATTATTTTTATCAATATTATAGTGAATATATTTGTTGGTTCATTGGAATTATGAGTTTTATCTTTTTGATTGAAAACATGTATTGATGATATATAACAATAATTATTAAAATAATAACTATAAGGATGTTTTGATATTATATTGAGTGATGGTTTACAATAAAAAGGGAATTTAATTATTGAAGAGAAAGTTATTTTTGGAAAATTTAAATATCTTTGATTTTATATCCCATACGTAAT
Organism: Viscum album; assembly: GCA_963277665.1. NCBI lineage: Eukaryota > Viridiplantae > Streptophyta > Magnoliopsida > Santalales > Viscaceae > Viscum > Viscum album. Next base: position 1,740,129,528 of record OY728160.1, read on the forward strand.
GTTTTTAAAGATTATATTTTTATTTATGGATGTATTGAAGGAGATGTTATTTGTGGTTATGAGTATTTTCATTATACAATATATACATTGTTAATAACCTAGTTGGGATAATTTTCATGTAATTATTGAAAGGATATAAACTTCTTGTTTTTTCATGGGATGGTTCTAGTTGATCATATAACTACAGATTATTCCACATCATTCCAATGATATAGTGTCAAATTCAATCCCAAACTATTTCCCTCTACCTCAGCTGAATAAAATATTTATTGTTAATTTAGATAAGGTTAATCCACCATGAATCCAGAGGCTAGTAAATAATATTAATGGAAAAAGGAAACAAATTTTGGGGAATATTTTCCATCAATCATCTCACAATCATTATTTAATGATCCTATAAAAATTCAAAAAGGATTTTTTTATAAAATTATGCACGATTTAAATCATTTGAAACATGTAACCCTACAAAAAAATCAAACAATGTGGGGAAAGTGGGTATAATAAAAAAGAAAGGTTGACAAGGGAACAAATTGCATAACCCCAAAATGGGACATCACATAAAACTTATATTTCCTTAAAATATTCAATTCAACCAATAATTTGGAAGATCCACTTTCTCTATAGCTCTCTCTCTATATTTATGGTCCATCACTAGTTATTTAAGGAATATTTATTTTACTTTTTCACATATAACTCAATTTACATCCCCACTAAGGTGTTCAAGTTGGGGGTGAGTAAAAAAGGATAATAGGATACCCATAGAGTTCCCATGAAACTCCTGAACGTGAAAAATATGTAGAATTTTTATGGGTTTTATAAAACATTCTAGAATACCATGAAATTTTATAAAACAAAATAATTTCATATTTAAATTATAATTTTTTCAACCAGAAACCAAAAACACTATAATTCTTGTTATTTGTTATAACCACTTATTGGCACAACAATTCTAATATCAAAATAAAAGGTATTGTATTTGTTTAAAAGTTACATCCAATGGGTACATCGTCTTCATGAGTATAATGATTACATTATGCATTACTTATCTTATAGACATGGCCCCCAAACTGAAGTCGGTATTTCCACCAATGTTATCGAATATTCCTATAAACCTACCCATAAGTGGGAATTTACAACAATAGGTCGACACACACACCCCAAAAACCATTAAATAATAATCAATAATAGTATCAATAATAAAACATAATTCTATAATCACGACATCATAAAAATACACATTAATAAATTCAATAATTTTCTGGATATCACACTCAAACTAAGAAATTGAAAAATCCTCTTTGACCAAAACCACCAATAAAAAAATAACATTTAACACAACCAATAAACAACAATAATTAAATAATTTCAAATTAATAAAATATTTTAACTAAAACTATAAATTCCATAACATGTAATTTTTCATAAACAAGTGTATATGAGAATCCATCTATGTCAACCAATTGAAAAAGTTAAATTATTCCAAAAAAATCAAGACAATTATTATCCATAGTATTTTCAAAGACAAAGAACCAAAATAGCCACATTTTTTAGCATTAATATCTAATTTATTAGGGAATAAAAAATATACCATGATAGAAGAGACTTATAACTAATTAACTTTGATCAGATATCCATAGATACAATGATCAAAAAGAAGACAAGATTTATATACTGTCACCCAAAATGGGGTGAATTCCTTCCTAGTTCAACAAAAACCTGTAATAGAGATATAGAGACAATTATACAAAAACACTAAAATTGGAAATAAATGAATGTTTGGAGCCACTTTATGTTGACGCGTGACCTAACTACCTGTTCTTAGAGTCCATATAGTCAATCATGATTTTACTTTTGGATGATGGTATAAACTGGAACATTTATCCAAACCACCCTTCTAGTAATGAAATTCCCCTAAATTCCCTAAATTGTCATTCACAGTATCCTGGGAATGATACACAACACTCTGACCCCAAAACCACTAATGAAACACTAGAAAATACTTCCAAACACACTAATTTCACAATTAATCCACCCAAATTCAATATATTAAATAACATTATAAACGTAAAAAAAAGGCCTTGAAATTATCCCACTATTGGACTCTATATATTTAAAAAGTTATATAGGTTAATTGTTAGTGATATATTTTGGCTATTTTTGATTAATTAGAAATTCCCACTCATACATATCCTCTTTTATGGTATCGCATTTCCAAAGCATTCTAACTAATAAAATAACATGTCATCATAATACCATCTCATGGTATTTGATAAAACAATGTGGATTTTGTACAAATCATGTATCTGACTCTAGCTCTACTTCATTACAACTTATAACGTGTGAAGGGTTGGCACACACATACACAAATAAAAGATGTGAAAAACATTAGACAGAGTAATATAATGCGGAGGAAATTGAAACTAGTATGCCACGTTCTCAATTAATTCATTGATGTCAAATAGTTATATATATATATATATGGGTGATACCTTTTCTAACTTGTTGTGCAATTGGTGTCCCAAACTAGGTGACACCCTAAAGGAAAACATGATAACATTAAAAAAATCCAAATTTATTCGATCAATATTAATAAATAAACAGTTTTATCCATATTCACCTTAATTAATAGAATCCTTTTAGTCAAATATTATACTATACTTATCCCATGAAAGAAATTTTGACTTTATTTTCCCATCAAAGAGTATGATGGAGTAATATCTTATAAATTCCCCCAAATATAGTCATTATAATTATTATTTGATAAATAATTTTATATGAGAAATAAAAAAGGGGATATAGTTCTCTTATGAGCCCCTAATATCTATCACCAATAATTTTAGTATATCCTTAAATATTTTATAATAATTCCAATCCATCTCAGGTTGGTAGGTAGTACAAAGACTAACCAGAACTGGTTACAAATCTTTATAATAAATAAATTTAAACCTAGTATCTCTTTAAAAAATAATCAATGTCATCACACCACAATGTATAATAAATTTTCGTAAATATGTATTTTCTAACTCCATTACTATATGATTATCTTGAATCAATATAAAATGATATAATTTTTTGATTTTATCCACAATCACCATAAGTTATTTCATTTTTATGAGAAGACCTTGTTAGAGTCACTAAAATTAATATATAAATTATATCGGACTTCTAGAATATATAATAATTAGTTACATTTTTCCTTCTAATCATTTTTGTTTCACATTTATCTTCACTTAGTTATGACATCCAATGACATAATATGAAAATTATTTCTTCCCCCAAATCCACTAAAACAATTAATTGATATCCCTATATTTTATTTTAGGCCGAGTATGATATACCTTAATATAATAATATAATCCATTAATCATTTATTCTCCCATTGGAGAAGGAAAAACGTATCGATTTTATAAATTTAATTAAAAATACAACACTTCCAACCATTATTCTATTGTCTACACTCTATTTAGGTAATCACTCAATACATCTCATTTTGGATCTAACAACAAATCTTCCATCATGTAGTACACTATTTTTGGTGTAACAATGAATCTTGATAACATTGTTTTTTCATCCTTATTATAACAATTTAACAATGTGCCTGAAAATATTCCCATGAGTTACCACTCATTCCAATCTTTTATAACCACAAAATCTATGAATTTTTCTCATAATATTGACTACAATATTTACATTAATGGTTGTATATGCTATGTATGGATAAAAATTCATAATGTACCATGTCTATTGATGATACCTCAAATTAATATATAAATATGATAAGATAAACTTTTTTATTTTTTATTATACCTCTCACCAAACAGAAAGTGACACCATGTTTTCAATGCATTCATGACCAACTACATGATTATGGTTATGTGTTTGGTGATTCCATTCTTGAACCCTTAAATATTGTAATCCATATAGACCCACATGATCACCTTATATTAGGATACACAAAAACAATGTTTCATAGGATTCATAATATATGACATACCCATTACATGACCCATGAAATAAGAAAATATGTAACAATTTCAAGAAGAATTTTAACTCTTAAAAATGTCTCTAACATTAAAGAGTCAAAAAGAAAATTATATATTTCTTAATTAAATCCATATATTGTTAATAAAAGTATCAAAAATCATAATAATAGGGGAAATAATACCTGAATAATCACAAAAATAACTCCTACCAAAAAAAAATTGTTTGGTTAATTGTAAGACATCACCCTTTCTATCATTTTAGGAACAAGTAATTTTTTTTAAATCACATCCCAATTTAATTTGAAATAATTAATTCCAAATATAAATTTGGATAATTTATCATCTATTTCATGCTCTCCTATAATGGTAGACAAAATCTTTATATGTAACTTTTGGTCGTCATTAAATACCCTATGAAAATGAGTAAAGATGTCAATGGAATATCTAATTCATCAATTCCATGAAAATTACTATAGAATTAGTAAGATCAAATATATCAACAAGATAATCTTGGTGGAAATGACTTCTCTGAAATGATGTATTAGGATATCCTTTATCTTTACCAAAGTTGATGGTATCTTGACCTAAAGTGCATCTTTGAAATCTATGTGATTCCACTTTATTTGTCATAAAAATTATCAAATATTGGTATAGAATATTTCTTGATGATATTATATTAATAGAATTTTCCATAATAAAAAAATCATCATATTGTTCCATTAATTATTTTAATAAAAATAAATATGTAATCCCTAGGTATGGTTATTTATCTAAATAATACTTTAAGCTCCAAATATTTTGACTAAGAATTCAACTCTCTATAAATCTAGCTGGTTTATTATAATATAAAAGAAGAGATATTATAATAATACATGGAATAAAATTAATAAATAACCATACATCATGGTTTAGAGGTAGTTTATAGAAATCATATAAAAACATATTTAGATAATAGTTGACTACCATAGATAACCAAAAATGTCTAATTATTTTAGTTTCCCTCATGTTATCACTTCCAACTGGAATAATATACATCCAATTCCAATCATAATTGATCCTTCTATAGTATAATTCACATATCATTCCATATTTAATGTATTCATCTCACCCTCTAGAGTAGAGAATATCACATTCTAACTTCTCACTATAGCTGTTGATGTGAGCGTTATATATAGTCAACTATTTCATTTCCCAGATTATATTAAAAAATTACATCTCATGGTTAGAGTGTTATAATGATTTTAAATGATTCATTTCATAATATTTCATTAATATCACTCGAATCACAGAATATACTTCTCTTTTTTAATTTCTTTAGATAATAAATACATGAAATAATAAATCTACTTGAAAACTAAACTAATATACCATCCATTCCATAATAAATGAATTAGTATCACATATATTAAATAATATTAAAATGTTAGTAAGATAAATCAATAAGTTCCTAATACTACCAATGATACCACCATTACATCTACTTTGTTATTTTTTGTCATAAATATGCAACCTTTGGTATTCTCACCCTGAGATCAACCCATTGTTGAGTCAATTCCTACTACATTCCATATATATACAAAAAACCATTCATTATAATACATGACTAGATGAATAGAATAATATATCATAACATACCGAACTGTGCTTATGATACTTCAGTGTGATCTGAAACAATCATTATAGATGGATTAGTCAGATTAATGAAATAATGATTACGGTGTCCCATATTTTCACTATGATAACATGTTTTTAGATATTCTATAAAAACCAATTATTTAATTTAATGAATCTCACTGAAAAAAATATAGCATATAAATTCCTCTAATCTATAGAATAATTCATCGATATATCAGAACCATTTGGTGTTTTTGTTCTATGATAAAAATCTTCTCACCTTGTCCTCTACCCGCTACATATATAATCAACTCTAATTAGATGTGTGACATTGAATCAACTTTAAATATTTCCCATAATATCCTATTTATCCACCACTATAATTTTTACCTTCTCAACATATTAGTCAATGTACAAAGTTAACACACATAATTTATGTCAGAACACATCATGACTTGAATCTCTGACCCTTTGATGAGTTCTTAATAATTATTTATGGTGTAAACCATGATTATATGATGAATTGGGTAGTAAAATTCATTAATATCATATCTCAATACAATATATTAAGAAAAATAGTGGTTTTAAATACTTTTAATCTATGAGGATATACATTTTTATTAAATACACTTTCAATTCCTTCCAACGACAGTTTTACATGCACCATTCCTACATGAGAATATTTAACCACACACTTATGATTTAATCTGACAAGTTCATTTTCTACTTCACTTTAACATCCATATAAGTACTAAAAAACTAGAAAATCCAATTTATTTTTGTTAAATAATTTTCTACAAATTAGATTATTGAATCCACTTGAAATATAAAAGGAATATTTACTTTTAAATTTAAATACCCTATCACAGAGTTTCTATGATGGTGAAAATGCACCAATAGTTTTATAATGTTGTACTATGTTACTTAACATTTGTTATACCAATAATGGATAATTAAGAAATATGATCTCTAAGTAATCCTCTCACTAATTCATTTGATATCACCTAGGAAGAACCATTCCAAAATTCTAATGGGAAAACCATTTTTCCAAGAGGTAAAACAAATATTTATGGTCACAAAATACTCAAGTGATTCTTTCCTGGGATTTACCCTTGACATGAGACAAAACTACTCATGGAAACACATAACCAAAAATACTATAAAGAGATAATTATCTCTATAATATACCATTACCATGACATTATCATATTCAATATATTAAAACATTTTTCTCAAAAAATAATTTTTGAAATCCACCTTAATAATTGATTATTTTCAATGAATCTATTTTTAAAATTGTTTTTTTATTAACAAAAAAATATTTTATCAAAAAAATAAAACTATGATGTATTTAATACACATGAATTTCTATGTGAATCATGTATTATATATTTTTACTTAAACAATGACAAATGACCTTAAAAACACCAATAAAATGCTACATGTGTCTTACTAACCACTTGGTATTCCGATACTAATATGTAAAATAAGGTTTTATATGAAAATGATAGGATTTAATTTTTATTACTATTTAATGATTTTCAACTCAAATTATATCCATAACTACAACCCAAATGAATCTAAATGAATACAATTTCTAATACCCCAAAACTACACATGACTACTCAACATCACATTAACCATGTTGAAATGTTACCTATCCATAAATGCATCCCATGTTCCCCAAAGGATATTAATAATTTACAAGGGATAAAAACAATAATGGAGGATATTTTTCCTTAAAAATAATATATCCTCTTTCCATGATACTAATTAAATATTAGCATGAGTTTTCTTATATTAGTCATTCCCATACCTGTAAAAGATAATGAACTAAACAAAGTTGTAACAGCACAAAAACATGAATGATTTAAATCATTCAATAAATATAATTTTATATAAAAATACAAAAATTTGAATTATTTTTATACAATATAGAATAAAGGACATTATGGAAAATCAATAAAAAAACCCAAAATAGTGGATGCAAATGACACTGACAAGTCCCCTAAAATCATAGAAACAACTAATTATCAAGACTCACCTCTACATTTATATATCTACAATTGTGGTTATGGTCTACCATTAGTGAGGAAATACATTTTTTCTTTAATTTAATTATTCCATGTGAGATTTTTAATTCCATGATGTTTGATACATTAAGGTAGTTACAAGTCCTGTTAGAATTCCTCCAACAATTCACATATACCATATAAATGTGAAAATAATATAATATTTAAATTTAATTTATTAAACCTTTCCTATATTACATGAAATTTTATAGAAATTAATTACACTATTTCATACTTCAATCATAAAAATATTTTAGTCAACTATCAAACATGTATAGCATAGTGACCATCCTTTTCATGAAATTTTCCCACACACCATTTTTCATATCTAATTCCCAAGAGAATCATATAAAATATAAGTAATGATCAATAGGTACCTTCTACTCATGAGTTAACTAACTTCCCCAATCCATAAATGCTTTACTAAAAACACCGCCATAGTAATGTTTGTATTTCTACCAACCTTATCACTCCAAAAGAGCCACCCACAATTATAAGATAATTATAAATATCTTGTTTTAGGCCTCATATTATTTTTTTAATAAAACCAATAACAATATCAACACCACCTAATAATTACATAATAAAAACATTATTAATAATATTCTTTTCTAATTTCCCAAACATTCTATAAATCACACATGCACAAGAAAAATCCCTAATTCAACATTCACCAACATCACAAACTCTACAATATCACATAATGAGACTATTTTACACCCATAATCCAAATGATTAATGCAATAAAACAATTATATTGAATTCTATATTCAGAATCAAGAGATTTAGAAAAAATAAGAGTCTTTGAGAAACTACCTTCCATAACACAATGATAAAGTGAAATCAAAATGCCAATTTAAATATCCATGTTCTCATACCTTATTGAAACAAATAAAAATAAATTCTATATTAATTAATTCCAAAAATTCTATTTTCTTTTAACACCTATCATGTTAGGGTCCCACCAATAGATAAACTAAAATATATAAAGATAAAAGATATATAAATTAAATAACATTCAATCTGAAGCCCAAAAATAAAATGATCAAAAGGTAGAGTATATCAAGAGTAGTAAATAACCCAAAATCATTTAAAATATTTAATAGGTTGATATTCACATGTAAGAGAGATAGAAAAGTGTAAAAAGAAACAAAATTATATAAAAAATCAATATTTGATGGTCACGTTAAAAGAATACACAAAATAACTATGTGTACCTAAATATTAAATGAAAGGGAATTATTTTTATAAAAACCTAATATTAACATACATTGACATTACATAACTTTTTCAGAATAATTAAAACATTACACAAATAGACGCCCAAAGACCGTATTAGTTTAGTGTCATTAGAAACATGTAAAAACGAACACTGGCACATGAGTGATATAAATTATCTACCACTAGTTTTTTTATAACTATAACCCTTCTTAGACACATCAAACTTAATACATATCTTCATAACCTAGGTAAGGAAACATTAAAAATAGTTGATCTCAGATACTGAATATGGGTAAATTTAGGAGACATATAAGCATAAACATGGGCATAGGTGTATGAGAATGTGTTCGTAATAATATAAAATCATACATTGAATGTCAAAAATCATAAACATGGATCATGGAATAAAAAATGGATGTTAATAAAAAAAATAATAATTAAATAAATAACATAGGCCATGAATGCATAAAATATATATAAAACATGGATTTTTTAAAACACATATGTATATAATATAATTCCCATAGTATTCACAGTAGTGTTATGAAGGCCATCTTAGTAGCATGGGTTCACTACCAATGGCATATATGTAGTAACACTTCACTCCCATTTCTATATTTGAAGCATTAGTTCAATCACAATACCAACATGGTAGTCATGGTTCACTCCCATGGCCTTCTAAATACCATCTGTTAACTCCTCATAACATCTTGGTAATCATGGTTCACTCTAATGACCATATTAGTAGTCAAGGATCACTACAAAGACAATCTTAGTATATCTCATGAGATATAAATCTTTACCCATTTCATTGAAGGGAGATATAGGTCTCCCCTAACTCATTATGAAATCATATATATATGTGCTACAAAATATTAAACAATAATTTCATAACCCATGAAATAAAATGGGCATCATAAACATGTAATCATATCATATCTTATGAAAAAGATACATGTTTCCTAATAATTTCATCATTAACATAACCCATGAAAATGAGTGGGTTTCAAAAAAATATAACCCTTGGGAGATAAAAAAATTTCATAAACATCATGACATAAATATATAAACCATTAGGATAAAGAATATGAATATACACTTTAGATAATTTCCTAGAAAGGCATGAGTAACTCCAACAGGTTTCATCTTAGATTGAAAACAATGTTGAAATATATTTTTAAAAAAAATCATGAGGAAAATATACTTTATTATTCAAAAAATTACTTTTTAAATATAAAACCTTTTGAAAACCATTTCCAATGAAAATATTTTTTAAAATGAGAAATAATTCTTAACATAATTTTGAAAGCCATTTTCCTTGAAACAAAAAATGAACTTTAAAATATTTTTATAAACATATTCCTTGAAAATTTTAAAATATTCTTCAAATCATTTTAAAAAACTTATTATTTGAAAAATTATCTAAAACATATAAATACATAATGAAAATGTTTTGAAAACCTTTTTACATGAAAACTTTTGAATGAATCATGAAAATATTTTGAAAACCTTTTTCATTTAAAATATATTGAAACATATAAATAAATATTCAAAAAAATTTAAACTAGTATTCCTTTATAACTTATATAATATTCTTGAAACAATTTGTAAAACCATTTTTCTTGAAAACATTTAATATAATATTAAAATCCTTTTTAAAAACACATTCCTTTCAAAATACATTGAAAACATATAAGGAAATATTTAAAACGTTTTCAAAACAATTAAATTAAAAATTACATTTAAAAATATTTCCATAAATATTATCCTTTTAAAAATTCAATTTAATCCCCTAAAAACGGCGGCGAAATAATCCATACACGTTTTAAAAGGTAAAAAGAAAATTCACTTTCCACATGAAAATTGTTAGAAAAAAACTCCTTATTCGAAACTCAAAAATAATATTCCATTGAAGAAAATGATAAAATAATAAAAGGGTTAAAAATATATTTTAAATATTATATGTGAATAGATGAATATTCTTGGAAGATATTTTTAGAAAACATGGTTTTAAAGGAACATCGATTTCTGATCGAAACGAGTGTAAAGTCACGATTTCTTAAAAACAACATTCTTTAAAATATTTTGTACCAATGAGTGTATAAACGGTACCAATATATGAATATATAATTAATAAAATAGGATAATAAAATTACTGAGTGTTCATTAAAAATGGATCATAATATTTCATCAATGGAAGCCTGATCCTAAACAATCTCGATAAACGAAGAGATTGTTTCAACAAACATCTTATCAATTTGGTAACCTTGAATCACACTCCTAATGTAATAAAATTAAATTAAATGAATATTAAAATGTCATAAAAGGATGTATATTCATGATATAAGATGTCAAATACTTTATAAACACCTTATAAAAAAATATTTTTCTTCATAACATGGAATGTGTCTTAATGAAGGAAAATTGAGATGAAATTGCTTTACCGATTTGGTGTCATTTGAACCAAAAACCCCATGAAAGAAATATCATAGAGTGGATATGAAAATACCACTAAATTTAATAATATTAATCTTAGAATACATCAACCGGATGAATATACCACACATAAGTGAAAAGAGGGGTTAACATGGTATGTATCACACATATATAAAATGAAAGACGAAATTATCATACCTTACGACTTGAATATCTTCATACTCGAAAAAATATTCCAGTATAATAAATTTAATATTATTATAAATATTTTGTATAATAATAATCATATATCCAATGCCATATATTTTTTTATATTACCATCTTGTTAACAATTTTATGTTATGGTTTCACTTCAGGTAATATTCACTTTGTTTTCGCTTGTGTCATAATTTGTTATCTCTTTGGTATTTATCATGATTTCCATAATTTATGCCATGATATAAATATAATTTATTATCAGTTTAAATTTATTATAATAATTTATATAATATCAATGTATGAAATGGAATACATTTGTTCATGTAGATTGTGGGTCGTATGTACGTACGAACGATGTTTCCGTTTTATTGTCGCATAGAATAAAAGATACTAAATGACATATAAATATATATGTGTATATATATATAATTATAATAGTATCACTATTATAACAAATATATCATATAATTTCAGTAAACCTGTCCTTAACACTTTCCATGTAGTGTGTGAACGAATCGTATCGCTTTGAGGGAGCGGTAGTCCACACTTCCTCAAAATACATTATCATATTTACACCAAATGGAATGTATAAAGATAGGTGATTTTAAAATATTATATAAAATTTAAGTAATAATAAATATAATATATAACATATATAATTACATTGTTCATCATAATGTCAACCATGATAGGTAGTAAAGGAAAAATGATCAATCATCATTTCTTGAGGTGGTAGTTCGTCGTACAAATAAATAGTTTGCTCATTACCCATTTGATGTAAGTGTGTGTATGTTTAGGTAGAATCTTTATAATTAAAACATCCTTTAATATTAGGGATACTTTTGTTTTTATAAAATAATGTAATTAGTGTTTTTGAGGGGGTGGATTATTGAAATTAAATAAAAGAACTTAATGAAGAATGTTACCTCTTATTCAGGTAACTCCTTTTGGTTTTTGGAAAAGGGCTTCATTGAATTATATTATTCCAAATTGGATGATTATATGAGTAAAGGAGGGATGTTCGGAGACTATTTGGTGATAGTTTTTTTTAGCAAAAGTGTCTTGAGATGTGTGATGAAGGGGTAGAGTGCTTTCCTTTTTAAAGTGGAGGGGGAGTGTCACTCTTGAAAATGCAAAATGGTACTGAATAATGGGAGGTATCCTTTACCTAATGTGACTTCAAAAATGGAAAAATAATGGATTAATTTTAAATTATTTCCGAAAAAAATCTACAACACACAAAAATAGGTTTATTTTAATAATTTGGTTCCTTAACTTTTATGATTACATAATTTTATTATTTTGGTATTTATTAAAGCATCAAGTTTTCTCTCCAAAGTAATTTATTCATTATTACTAACATAAAGTGAGATTTATTATATAATATGTATACAATTAATTATAAATAAGACAACTAATTTATAAAATTAAAAACTCTTGTGTTTGGGAAACAAAATTTTGAAACAAGCGCATGTGATGCGCAAAACACTCATTAAACCATGACCGGGAAAATAATGGTTTTACAATCATTGGGACCATATATTAATTATAAAATATAAATTAGTCCATTAATACACCATATTTAGTTATTTTCAACACTTAATAATCAATTTCAATATTATTTTGTTTTTATTAACATTAAATCATTTAATAAATTATCATTTGTGGAAAAATAAAAATAATGTCAATTTTGGAATTTTTTATTTAATTTTAATTTTAAAAAATATTAATAATTTTTAATTGAAATAAATTACGTCTAAATACGTGTGAAATGATATTTTAATCTTAAAAAATTATTAAGAACAATAATTAAATCAATTTAATTCAATTATAATATTTATATTACCATTTATTTTAGTTAATTATTAACTAAATAATAATATTAGTGATTCTTATGAATTTTAGATAACTAACACATCATTAAAAATTATTGATAAATTATTATGAAAATAGTATCCCATTTATATTTAAAAAGGATATGTAAAACCTAAAATATTATGTTTTTTACATATCTCAATGTTTTATAAATGTTAAATTTACGGAAGGTTCCTTTTTTTGTCTTTTCTCCTTACTTAACCTTTATATTGGAAAATTACATTAAATAATATCCTAATAAAACAATAAATTTAAAAAACAAGAGGGGATAAGGTCGAATTATTTACACCGAATGGATCTGGGAAAAGTTTCCAAGTTATTTTTTTCCTTAAGATTAAGGTTTAGTCTTTAATTTTCATAATCATTCTTTAATCAATATTATTAATATAAATCACTGTGATTAATTTAAATCACATTCACTAATAGTTTTGGTAAAAAATTATGTTGATCATGTTAGAATAAAAATATCATACTTATTAAAACCATGTATTACCATTTTTCAAAATTCAAATCATAGAATTGGGTAAATTAATTTTAACACTAATCCTACTGATGTGGTGAGAAATAAATTTTTAAAGTAAAAATGTCCAAAAGATCAATAAGTTTTTTATAACGAATTTCCATATAAAAATGTTTCTAATGACCATAATTTGTTTAATATAAGTATAATTGATATATTTTTTAATTTAAGTAAATAAATAAAAGAATATTAATAATTATTTAACCAAAATGATTGGGTTTAACTAAATTACAATATTTTTCACTATTCATCAAAAAATAAAGTCTCGCAGAAAAATCCCAAAAATTTAAGCTAAGATAATTTTAGAATAATAGTTTCAAAAAAGAAATTTCTTTCATAAAAATTAATTTTTAAAAGTTTATAAATTTTATTTTATTTTTTTTATAAAAGGGTATATAATGATTATTTGAAAAAATAATATTTTAAAACATATAAATAATTTTCCAAAAATTATTTTTTCATAATAAAAATGTTTTATTTATATAAAACAATTATAATTTTTATTTAAAAGTATTTTTTATTATGAATATTAAAAATTTAATCATCTAGGTTATAACTATATCATTAAAATAATTCAAACAATAAAATGATGTTTCATGGAAACTCAGTGTTGTGTGTAACATACACCAGGTCAGTGTTGTGTGTAGCACAATCCAATTCAGGGATGTGTGGAATGAATTTGTTAATTCATGAAATGTAGGAAATCAATGAAAATTAATTCATTCTAAAAAATCACAAAATCTTGGGTTGTTACATTCTACCCCCTTAAAAATTAATTTCTCCCTCTAAATTTAACTGTTTTATCAAAGGGTTTAATACATGAAATTTTCATTCATAAAAACCCACAACATAAAAAATAATACAAAAACTTTCCTTGAGAAGGGAATGCTGAAACTGTGACAGTTACCCAAAGTATCTCATAATAATACTCCCACATTTGAGGACATATGTGGGAAGTGAAAACTTTGATATGGAAGAGAAATATTACCATCATGTTCTGATGGGGAGTGATAGAGAACAAGGTAAATAGAAAGTTAACAATCACAAAGACAAAAATATTCAATTACATAAGGGAACTTATTACTCATCAAAGAAGATGGTTCTAGAAAAAAAATTCTTTTGAATATCCTTTTTCCTAAAGTTTAATAATTTTGGTGAAAAATATAGTTGCATGATTTCAGGACTATGTCGCCATTTTTTTATAATATATCCACATCACCTCTTTCTCTAAAATGGAAGGTGGATTTTTCATTCCTTAATTAATAACGGATCATGGGACCAATGATATGCCACCCCATTAGTTAAAAAAGTAGTTTTTACAGGGTATCCAATATGTATAAATCCTATTATAGAGAGATAACTCTTTAATCTTACTGAATTCATATGAAGTTTAACATACAATTTCCCTAAATGGTAAGCCGTATAACCTGGAAAAAAGATGACACTATAAAGCATTAGAAATAAAGTCATGAAATTTGATTAATATTTATCCCCATATATCACAAAGTATTACTTTTTTGTCACATTCCAAACATGTGAATACACTCATCATATATTCCATTAATTACCATAAATCCATTTTAGAAAATATGTATTCTTCTTTATTCCAATGATTACTATATATATTATATAAATCCAAAAAATTGTAGACTTCATCCTTGATGAAATATATCACTTTTCTAATTATCTTTTCTTCCGTAATTTTTACCTTATAATTTAGTTATTCATATACATAATATCTTTATACAAACATCATTATCTCAACATTAGTCATTAATTAAGGGTTAACTTCCCTTAATCAAAATATCATCATTGCATGAAATCACCTTTCTATTTCTTCATCACTATTAAACATTTAATTTTCAATCCATAATGAAATTGTGTACATAAAATACATATATATTAAATGATTCATATAACATAATAAATTAATTCCAAAACATAAATACTTCATTCATCCAAAATTATTCATAAATGATTACTAAAGATTCACAAACTTATTATTTAATAACTCTATCTTAGAATATGAAATATAAATCATTTATTAAGGTTCATAAACCTCAATCTAATAATTCATCTTAAGTTTAATGTAAAACAATACTGTAAGAAGATAGAATACCTTACACATATCATTTGAAGACTCATTGTCATCATAAGTATAACCAATACTCGTACCACCATCCTGATTCTCTTTATGATATTTCCACTTTGTAAATAAATTCACCTAATGTCCATACATTCCACATATGAATTGTTAAATGTTATCCATGTTCCTCCTATTTCAATCCATTGAGTAGAACCAATAAGCATAGTGTGGCATACATTTATTATATTGGGATACCATATAATCAAGAAAAACTACATATAAGGTGCCTAAATCATGGATCCTACTTCATTAATATTGAAAACCATATTTTTATCCTAGGTTATTTATATTTATCCTCTATTTAAATATTTCATGATGTTCAATAAAGTGTATGTGAACTCCCAAATAATATCCCCTTTGATTGCAAACCAGGTGTTCATTATGTCTCGTTGTCATGTATTAGATTACCCCGAGTCAGGCCCATAACATCTTTTCAGAGTTGTTACACCTAGGTACATATGTGTTATTTACACAACCACTTATAGTACCCATAAATGGATGTATCACTAGGAAACCACTCACTCTATCCTTTACTTATTTTTTACATTTTCATAAATGTTAACTAATCCTTATACTTATCATTAGAGATATCCTAAGTAATATGCTTAGAAATATACCAAAGGATCTCACTAAAGTTTTATCATCTTAGAATCCAATGCTTGAATAAACCTTCACTCTGATGACAACTATAACGACCCAGTCATGATGTACATAGACATTACATAACTTTTATTGAATACATAAAACATTACACAAATAGACACTCAATGACCATATTATTTTAGTGTATTTAGAAACATGGAAACAAAAACAATAGCACATGATTGAGATATATTATCTCCCACTAGGTTCCTCATGAATATAACCCTTCCTAAACATGTCATACATAATACATATCTTCATAAAATGGGGAATGAAACAAAAAAATGGGTGTTTTCAGATGCTCGGTAAGGGTAAACATGGGAGACATATAAGCATAAACACGAGTATAGGGATATGAGAACATGGTCATAGCATTTTAAGACCATAAACAACATATCAAAGATCGCAACCATGAATCATGGAATAAAACTTGGCAGTTCATAAGACATTTATCATTGGTAAATAAATAACATAGAAACAAAATAAGGTATTTTTGGAAACACATAATCATATAATATTATTTACATAGTAGTCAACTCATGTTTACAAGGTCATCCTTGTAGCATGGGTTCACTCCCCATACCATATTTTTAGTCATGGTTCACTCCCATGACCATATTAGTATCATGATTTCATTCTTCATACCAACTTGGTACTCATGGTTCACCCTATTTACAATTAAGTAGTCAAGGTTCAGTCCCAAGACCATCTTAGTATATATCAAGAGATATAAATATTTACCCAATGCATTGAATTGAGATACTGGTCTCACCCATATCATAATAAAATCATACATACAAGTTGCACATAATCATAAAAAATTAGATCATAACCCATGAAATGAAATGGATATCATAAACATATAATCATATCATATCCTATGAAAAAAATACATTTTCAAAATCATTTCATCAAAAACATAACATAGGAAAATAACTGGGTTTCAAAATCATATAATCTTTGGGATATAAATGAGTATTATAAACATAATGAAATAAAATCAAACTCCATTCATTGAAATAATATAAATGAAACTTTAATATCATTTCCTAGAAATTCTTGAGTAACATAAACATTTGTCATCTTATATTGAAAATAATTTTAAAAAATCATTCAAAATCATATATTAAGGGAAATATCATTTCTTCTTCTAAAATTTATTTTTAAAACATTAAAACTTGTGAAACCCATTTCCTTTGAAAATACATTTAAAACATACAAATAAGGCTTGAAATAATTTTAAAAATCTTTTTCCTTGAAAACATATATAATAAATGTGAAAACATTTTTAAAACAAAATTATTTGAAAACATATAAAATAATATTGATATAATTTTAAAAACATTTTTCTTTCAAAACACTTTGAAAACATATATATAAATATTGAAAATGTTTTGAAAACCTTTTTACTTTAAATCTTTTGAATGAAGCTTGAAAATATTATAGAAACTATTTTCCTATGAAATAATTTAAAAACATATAAATGAAGCAAGAATATGATTTGAAAAAAAATTAAAAATTATAAAATAATCTTGAAAATATTTTAAAAAACATTTTCCTTAAAAAAATATATTATAATATTAAAAATTTATAAAAAACACTTTCCTTGAAAAATAATTTGAAAAATTATAAAGAATTATTGAAAACTTTTTGAAAACCATTCCATTGAAAATTATTTTTAAAAACATTTTCTAGAAAATTATCCTTTTAAACATGAAAAGTAATTCCAATTGAAATAACGACAGATAAATCCATACATGTTGTATGACGTAAAAAGAACATTCCTTTTTCATGGTGAAAAGGATAGAAAAGATCCCTTATTCAAAAATCGAAGAGAATATTCCATTGAAAATATTGTTAAAATACAAAAAGGGGTAAAAATATATTTTATTGTTTAAATTATGATACTATAATATTCTTGGAAACCATTATTAGAAAACGTTGTTTTGAAGGAACACTGATTTCTGACAAAAGAGAGGGTAATGTAGGTTATTATTAAAAAACACATTCTTAAAAAATATTATATACTAAAGATTGTGAAAATGGAACCAATACACAAATATATCATGAATATCTAGTGGAGAGTAAAATTCATGTGTTTTATTGAAATATGGATCATAATATTTCACCAATGGAAGCATAATCATAATCAATCTTGATAAAGGATGAGAATATTTTAATTAACATCTTATCATTTGGCATCATTGAATCACATTCATTATGTATTAAAATGAAATTAAATAAAGCTTAAAATATCATTAAGTTCAGTATATTCATGATATAACATGTCAAAAATATCATACACACCTGATATAAAAATATAGGTGCATAACATGGCACGTGTCTCAAAGTAGAAAAATAGAGAATAATGTACTTAACTGATTTGGTTACTTTTCAAACAAAAACCACTTGAAATAAATATCATAGAAAGGATATATAAATAACAATAAATTTAAGAAAAATAATAATAGAATACATTCATGGGAATAATATACACAATTCATGATATAATTGGGGTGAACATGGTGTGTATGTCATTGATATAAAAAATGAGATGAAAACCCCTTACCTAATGGATTGAATCTCTTCGTACTCGAAACATTTCAGTCTCTAAAAACATTAAATTTATTTTAAATATTTTTTATAATAATAATCTTAAATATAATACAATATATGTTTTTATATTACCCTTTTGTTAAAACTTTTATGTTAATGATTCACTTTAGGTAAAATTATCTCTTTTTTTCGCTGGTGTCATACTTTGTAATATATATTTTTCATTATCTTCTAGAATTTAACACTTGATATAAATATCATTTATATTTAGTACATGTGTATTATAATAGTCTATATAATATGTAAGTTTGAAATGTAATTCACCGTTCATATAGGTGATAATCCGTATGTACGTATGAACGTTGTTTCCGTTTTATTGTCATATTGAGAGAAATGGTGTAAATGAAATATTTGTGTATATATATGCATATAAATATATATATAATTATTCTAGTTGAATTATTATATAATATATATAATATAATATCACTAAACCCAGCCTTAATACTTTCCATGCAGTGTGTGAATGAATCACATCATTTTGACGGGGTGGTAGTCCACACATCCTCAAATGATATAATCATATCTACAAAAAATAGAAATTTTAAAGATATATGTTGTAAAAGGATTACAGAATATAAATTTCATATAATTATAATATATATTATTTATTATTATAGTGCCCATCATAATTTACACCATGAGGTAATGTAAAATAAAAATGAACAATCATCATCTCGTGAGGCATAGTTCGTTGTACACATAAATATTATATTGGTTACTCATTAGATTGATGAATCTCTATGTGTTGGTTAAAACCATGGAATAATAAAATCATATTTTATTTATTATATAGTTTTTGTTACAAAATAATGTAATAGGAGGATTTTAGTGAGTGGGGAATTGAAATAAAATAAATGAACTTAAGGACGAATGTTGCCTCTTATTAGGGTAACTCAATTTTGTTTTCACTAAAGGGATTGATTGGATTGATTTCTACCAAAGGGTGGAGGGGATATAGGATGAAGATAGCGATATTAGGAGTATATTTGGTAATATTTTGGATGGGATAATGTGTCTTGAGAGATGTGAGGAAGGGGTAGAGTGATTTCCTTTTTATAGTGGAGAGGGAGTGGCACTCTTGTAAATACAAAAAGGTATTCAATAATGAGAGGTATCCTTTACCAATTTTGCATGAAAAAACAGATATATAATAGAGTGATTTTAAATTACGATCTAAAAAATCTACAACACACAATAAATTGTCTATTTTAATAATTTGGTCCCTGGACTTCTAAGGTTCCATAATTTTATTATTTTTTATTTTATTAAACCATTTGGTTTTCTATGCAAGGTAATTTAACAATTAATTATAAAATAAAGAGAGATTTATTATATATTACAGAAACACTGAATTATAAATATGATATTTAATTTAAAAAATTATAATTTCAGGTGTTTTGGAAATCAATTTTTCGAACAAATGTGTTTGACGTGGAAAACACTACATAAACCAGAACCGTGCTTATAATGTTTTTACAATATATGGGTCAATGTATTATTTATAGAAGATAAATTGGTCCATTAATACACAATATTTAATTTTATAACCCTTAAAAATCACTTGGAAGACTACATTACTTTTAATAATTTTAAATAATTTAATAAAATATCTTTTTTTACAATAAAACTAATTTCAATTTTGAGGTTTTTTATTTAATTTTGATTTTATAATATCACAATAATATTAAAATTAGAATAAACTACGTTAATATATGCATAAAATGATATATTAATCATAAATAATAATTAAAGACAATAATTAAATGAATCCACTTCACTTTTAATATTTATAGTACCATTTATTTTAGTTAATTATTAACTAATTAATCACAATGCTGGCTTTTCATACTCATTTTAAGTAACTAATTAATCGATAAAAATTATTTAATAAATTATTATGAAAAAAATAAAGCATTTATTTTTAAAAATTATACATATAATCTAAAATTATACGTTTTTTACATATCTCAATGTTTTATAAATTTTAAACGTAAGGAAAGATTCCTTTTTTATTTTTCCTTGATTAACCTTTTTTATATGGAAATTCCATTTAATAATATCCTAATAGACCATAAAATTATTACTAAGTGCCAAAATGGAAGCATTATTTTCATCTAATTGATCTTGGACAAGTATATAGGTCAATTTGTTCATTAAGATCAAGGATTAGTCCTTTATTAAGCATATTCTTACCTTAATCGTTGTTATTAATTTTAATAACCATCACTAATATTTTTGGTCAAAAATTATGTGGGTATTATTGGACCTAAAATAACATACTGATTTCAGGAATGTATGAATGTTTTTTTAATATTCATATTACATAAGTGGAAAAATTAATTTTAACTCTAATCCCGCAGACGTGGTGAGAAAGAGGGGTTTTAAACTAAAAATGTTCCAAAGTTCAATATGTTTATTACAACCAATTCCCATATACAAATGTTTTAAATGAACAAAATCGGATTAATATATGTATTATTGACCTTTTTCTAATTTAAAAAACAAATTAAAATCAAATTAATATGAATATTTATTTAAATGTTAAGGATGTTTTTTAATAAATTACAATATTTTTAACTTTTCATAAAAAATGATGTATCTCTGAAAAATCCCAAAAAAATAACCATATGACAATTTTGACATTCTGAATTAAAAAATGATGTTTATATTATCAAATTAAATTTCTAGAATTTTCTAAAATTTATTATATAGTTAATCATAGGAGAACATGAAAAAAATTTCATTCGGGAAAAAAATAATTTTTAAACATGTAAAAAAATTACCAAAAATTATATTTTCATAATCAATATGTTTTATTAATATAAAACAAATTAATAATTATATTTGAAAATTAGTTATTATTATTCCAATTATAATGTTTATCAGGTAGGATATAACTATATCATTTAAATAATTAATGCAATAATATTATGTTTCATTGCAACTTAGTGTTTCTTGTAACAAATTCCTATTAATTGTTGTGTGTAGTAGAAGAAATGTTGGTGTTTCATGAAGGGATGGTTTTAGTTAGTGAAATAAAAGACACCAATTAAAATTAATAAATTCAAATAAAATATTTCACAAAATTTTGTGGTGTTATGCTTTTCCACAAAGAGAATTTTACATCATGATCTATTTTTATGCAAGGTTTTTTTGAAATTTTTTTTCTTTTATGTTCCCACTATATCCCAAAAATGTCCTTTCATGGCCGGTTGGACATGATCAATGGTCTATGGACCATGAACCTACCCTGAATCTTCTCAAAATCCTTCTAGAATTGAAAATATTACCCTATGAAATCTCCCAAATATCAATATAAATAATAAAACATTAAATACCATAAATAGTTCAATTAAATAGTCAGGAATTATATAAAAGTAACTAACATGGATAATCCATGTGACATTATTTCACACTCCCCATATACTAGAGGTTGTTTCTAACAATATGTGTTCGGTAAAACTAGGTGGGTGGAGTACACCCCCAATATTAATGAAAAAACATAAATTTAATAATCTAATATATATTATATATAATGAAAAATTACAAAAAAGTATTTGTAGTAGATAAGATACCATATAAATAGAATCCCCAAAAAATTTTAGATTACACCTATAATGATCAAATAATCATACATCAATAAAAGTTATTCAGATAGGATAATGATATATATTACTAAAAAATAGAAAAAATAATGGAGACCTTAATACAATCCTTATTCTCACCTTGGAATAGTATCCATAACCATATTGATCTCTTATAACCCATAAATCCATATAAGGTCTTGTGAACTTATTTTAATGGTAACTGCATGGTCTCCACTTTTACCAGATGGCACATGCATGTTTTAAGTATAAAACTCTTTAAAATAACTAGAAACACTATTATTAAAAATAGGTAAATATATATAAATTAATATTTTTAATTTAACAAAATTCCTAAACATCACATATATACACCATCTGTGCAGTGGGATACTCATAAAGTCAGCCTAATGGTCACAAAATACTAGCATCGACTTATGTTAGAAATTGGACTAAGTTTACTAGGACTTAACATTCATGGATAATGGAATTGGGATAGAGTTCCCCAAAAACTATTATTTTTATTTAGGTAATGCACATATAAACCTAAAGTCTATCCAAGGAAGGTGGATTATATAGATCCCATATAGTTTCATATGAATAGTTATGCCAAACTTCATCCCATGATTTTCTTAAAGGAATGGGTGGATAGTGACCTTCATATCAAATAAAATTATTCATTACTTAACTAGTTTCTATCATGTAATTAGTTTCAAGAATCATGTTTCCATATTCTGTAATTTTAAATTAATAATCCATTAGGTGGATAGAATCCATCCTAAACATAATCCTAAGGATCAAGTGGCCATAATCTATAATTTCAAATAAAATAATACCTAGAGTAGATACTATCTATCCCATTCTCACACACAAGGATGACATGGACATTTCTAATAAAATAAATTCAAATAATTCATTGAATGGACAATGTATATCCCACACATAATTGTTATTACATGTGGTTATCATCCATCCCATGAAACCAATAATCTCTTGAGTAGTCAATGACTGTCTTATATATAGTTTCAAGGATTAGGTGGCCGACATATATATGCCCAATCAATACTGAATCAACTAGAAAATATCCATCCCATATTCAATCTCATGTATTCTGTTGACAACATTTATTCTATCCAATAATTAATTTATTGAGGATCTTGCATCCAACCCATCCACTACTTCCAGACAAGTCCTTGGACTATTTAACCACATCTTCCTAATAATGGAGGAATAATATTCTCCATCCTTTATCTATCACCCAAATAATAATCATGACTTGTATCCATACCTCAAGTCATTTTTCATATCATATTACAAAAAGAATTAGTACTAATAAATAAAAATTATTATCATGGTTGTCCCCAGCATCGAACATTTGACATAAATATAACTCAAATAAAACGTAGAATAACTAACTCTATGACCTTTTATAATATTTTATGCCACATAAAATGTGGTTTTAAAACCAATAAACTCAGTGATTCAACCATCCCAAACACTATTAAATATTCATGGTAACATAGAATCTCTAGTCATAATGGAGAGGTTTGTGATGCATCCCTCTATGAATCCATGCTTTATTTATAACCTTTAATTTAAACTAAAAAATGAACTGGGAACAAACAAAAAATTTCAAAAATCGTCATTATCTGTTTAATTTTATCCACTATAATCCAACATTCTCCCAAGCATGACCTGTATTTCATAATCCTTTCCCATAGATAAGCATAGTTATAAAATTATCCCACTTTGGGTTTATTGGAAATTGAAATATAAATTAAATCTTATAAGAATATTTAACTACTTTTAATGGAAAAATTAATAACTAAAATATCACTCTAAGTACATGTGAGAAATGATTTGTGTTAAAAAGCAAAGTTTGCGAGAGTATTTCATTCCTCATTAAAAATTTTATCTTCAATAACTATTATTATCTCTATGATTGTAAAATTTTCATTCTTGAGGGATAATATGTACCACTAAATTCCGTACCATGTAATACACATTAATAAAGATAATTAGATAAAAAATTCATTTAATTTCACTTGAATCATAGTTATTCTCCACCTGTGAGAATAAACTGAAAGGGAATGAACCATCCAAACACTGAAAAATACATATACCATTATATATCCAAATGGATTGGCGGAACATATGAACTACTTAAAGACAAGAGAATTAGTTGAACACCAACGTTTAATCAATTATCCTCAAAGACAAGATTGAAAAATGGGCTAGCCATAATGTTTCACTTATAATTAGTTCCAAACTGCTCCATTTTGTTTACTCATTATCCACATTATCTTTAATAATATGATATTTTCTCATAGTATGTTCATTATGGAGTGCTGAAAACGATTCTTTATGATATAAATTTCATTCTTTTGATCACAAAAGATTAATATAAGTTATTTATATTTTATACAAATATCCCACAATTATTACATAATCCATAACAGTTGAGTGCATTATTTGATTACTGAGAAATACTTTAATTCTGCCAAGCTAAGATATGGCCCCAATATTTTTAACTCAAAAATCCTAAAAATGTATTTCCAATGAAACATTTTCACCACTTATAGACTTTTGATGCACTATATCACCACTCCATTCAATATAAAAAACTAATAATTCATGATCCTTTAAAATATCAATGAAGAAGTAAAAATTGAGAGTACCTTGAATGTACCTCATAATCCATTTCCCTACAATAAGGTACTCCTCACATGGATTTCTTTAAAAATGGGTTGCTAAGTATATTGTCTAAATAATATATGATCATGTTAATATTATATAGAATAAACACCCATTAATTCTACTATAAAATGTAGGATCCACATATTTCCCACCCTCATGATTCCCTAGTATAGTTCCCATTGCAATTATAGTTAGAATTGGAATGAAATCATGAATATAAAATTCCATCAGCTACCCTTCCATGCTTAGATAGAGAGATAAAAGTGTATTTCCATTTCGGAATCATCTACATCACCCTGAAGAATTTTAGTTCTCTAGTCAAGTAAATTTTAATTACTGCCATGATGAGATTATAGGAATCATATGAATAATTATTTGTTCTTCCACTATATATTATATCATTTAAAAAGTTAATTTCATGATTTATTATTCTATGGATGTCTTCGCCTATAGTTTTTTTTAACAAAACCAACACTTTTAAAATCTTTATTAGATAAATATGAGTCTATCCACACATACTATTCTGATAGTGATTGTTTGGGATAGAAAAAAAAATACTTCTTTGACATTCACACTTTAGTGTCATAAATTCCAATTAAGAATATATCAATTTTTTCATATAAACCTCCTCTTTGAGTACACCATTAAATAATTCCTTTTTTATATCATTTTGAGATATCATAAATCCTTTTTTAATCTCCATATCTAATAAGATCATGATCAATATAATTTATTCCATCGATGAAATATTTTCCTTCACATCATCAAGTTTAATTTTTGAATATCATTATATACCATAAATTCATTATTTTTAACCACATTTCCTTGATTATAAAATTTATTCATGATATCTACTTTGATTTGATTATAGTTTGACATAAATGCCTCTAAAAAATATTACATTTTTTATTATTATCAATTTTATTCAATTCCATAGTAATTAATCTATCCAATAACTCATTTTTTATTTCTTCTTTAAATGATGAAGTTTCAAGTATTTATTATAAATCTAAATTATCTGCATTTTTATTCCTTAATGTTTTTATTAGTGTAAATCTATCTCTGATTATATTGTATTTATAAAATTAAATTCTCCTAAGTATCCTATAAGACGTAAATTTACTCATTTTACTGATGGTTTCCTCCCCTAATTTATCTTATCAATCTTAATAATTGGAGTAAATTTGTATATGTTTAGATTTTATAACAACTTCAACACATTCATCATATAAATCATCAATTGTTCACTTTTATAATTATTTACATACTTCCCCTAAATGTACATAAGGTCATTACACTCCACAATTTTATTTTCTCTTAAGATATAGGATTTATATTCCTAGCTCATTTTTGAGTAGCCAAAAAATAATCCTTTATCTACAAAATTTTCAAACTTGAATTGATTTATATATTTATTCAGAATATAAAATATACATCAAAATTTATAGAAAATGTTTCAGGGAGGGATTCCTCCAATGGAACATTTAATAGGGTTTCCTATCCTCAATTGGGTTTAGTAACAGTTTGTTTTGAGTACACAACCTAACTTTTATAGAATCATTTATTAGTGGGAAGATATTCCACTCTCATTGATAAAATTCATATATGTATTGTTCACCATAAAATTTCAACATTCATCAAATTCATTATATTTTGGGATTCTCACCAATGATATAACATGATTAATTATATGTTTTAAAAGGATGTTTTACAATTCAATAATTGGTTACTCCAATCCATTATCTAATAAAAAAAATCTAAATAAGAGTCCTTTATAATTTTTTAGTGTCATTCGATACATATTAATAAAATCTAGGAAATATTTGTTTCCCAAATTGAAAATAATTAATGCCTTTATATTAAAAACCTAAAAAAGGAAAACTTACATCTTTTCATGTGTGCCACACTAATAAAAACGAGTTTTTAACTTAATTTTTAGGGGTTTTTATAGGTAGTTATGTAACGACCCGACCCCAGTTGCCCAGACTCGGGGCATTATTTTAATACATTGGCATGATTATAAGGAATCACTTCTTGAAGGACTGATCGGTTTAGCAGTCTTGGAAAATCGATTAAATACATTAACATTACATTAAAATTTCAAACATAAAACACATCATAAATAGTTCTTTGAGAATTCCATAATTCCCTTTAGCTTAACCCTGCATATCAATCATAAATTACTTCATCACGTCCTGGGAAAAATAAAACATTGAAAGGGGTGATCTCAAACACTCAGTAAGGGTAAGTAATATAGCGGAAAATGACATAAATATTAAGTATGGTGAATAATTGAAACCACATGCCTTTACCAACAATAAACATGAATACTTTTTTGGCAAGAATATGAGCCTGAGAAAATAATGCCATAATAAAACATAATCATGGGTATTCAACTAGTTGAATGACCATATGAACTATAAAAATTATTTCCAAAATGAGGGAATGTATAATCCCAGACATTCTGAAAAATTTTGTCAAGGCCTCGTCCAAGACATATAAAAATGATTAAGGACTTGGCCAAAACCATGTATCAAATTGGGAATGGTCTTTAGCTAATTCCACATCTAGTTGTCTCATGAGACCTACCGATGCATCAAGGATCTATATCGGGCTCCACCTATCACTTACTATGTCCAATACATTCCTCATATGAAAAGGTTTAACATACATAAACATTAGTTTTAAAACTAACATATGAAATGTCAATACTTTAACCATAAACCATGAATGGTATAAAAATAGAACATCCACAGTCAAACATATCACAAAACCTTCAATACAATATAAAAGTTTTGTATCATAATAAATCATCTTCAAATAAACTTAAAATCCATCAAAGGAAGTTGACATAGATGAAATCAAACCCCTTTTTAGAGAAATATCTCTTTCTATTTTGAAATCATTTAAGATTCATATAAAATAAAACATTTACTTTGAAAATAATCTAATAAGCTTGTAAGGGAAGCTTCAACGAGTTTATAACGGTAGAAAATTTCCTCACCCGTCGTATAAGTTAAAAAGAAAATCTAACCTTAATTTTGTCAAAAAGGTTAAAAGGGACCTTGTTTGGAAAACGACAGAAAGATTCCTTTATAAACATCTTATAAAAAGTCAAAAAATGGTATTAATGACTTTAACCCATATTCTGTAAAGTAGTAATAATGTTTTGAAATACCTTTATAAGAATCATGGAAGTGGATGATAAAGAGGTCCCAGTAGATAATTACATATAAACAACCTCAGATAATGAAGAGATTTTGAAATAACCCTTACCAACATGGTAACATACGAAAAATAAAACCCATGATAGAGGTATCATACAATGAATATGTAAATACACATAAATTAGAGTGTACTACACAAAAAATATAATTATGGGCAGTACATACACCACAAAAAAGGTAATATTAGCAATATAGTACAAATCTCACGGGAATAAGGAGTGAGTTGAAAACCCCTTACCTTGTATTTTTCCTTGGTTGAGGGTAGGTTAACCTCCTATATAATAATTAAAAAATTGTTATTAAATTATAAAATAATCATATACATAAATATGTTATCATATATGATCTTTTAATATTGCTTTGTTAATAATATTTTAGTATTATCGTTGTTTCGGGTGTTAACTGATTCGTTTTCCTTTATATGTTTCGTTACGTAAGCTGTGTTTGTTATGGATATGTTATATATTATTCATATTCATAATGATATCATGTCCTTAAACATTACTTTTAATCATAAAATGATTACTATTCTTGAATGGATATGATGGGGAAATGAATCTCATCGCGTTCGTGGAGATGGTAATCCGTACGTACGCACGAACGCTACTTCCATTTCATTTTTCATTTTAGAAGGAATCAAACCAAATGATACATAGGTATATAATTATTACATTATAATATAATATCTTATATGTTTTACTTATGTTCATTAACATGATCCTTTTACGTTCCATGTATGGTATGAATGAGTTATATCACTTTGAGGGGGCGGTAGTCTGCACTTCCTTAAATGAAATTATCGTATATATATACAACATGAAACAAATAATGTTATGATATAAAATGGAATTAAAGAAGCTTATATATAAAATAAATATCATTAATATCATATTTAATTATAGTTCCATCATAATGGGCACCATGAGATGTGGTAGGAGATAATTGAACAATCATCGCTTCGTGAGGCGTTCGATTCCCATCCACTGAAACATTGTGTTCTTCACCCATTAGATGGATGTGTGTATAAGTTTAGTTATAATACTTCTAATAAAAATATCCTGGTATATTTAGGATACAGGTTTTGTTACAAAATAAAATAATAAGATGAGTTTATGGGTTGGAGATGTAAATGAACAGAAAAGAAGGTAAGAGAAATCGTTACCTTTAATTTGGGTAACTCCCTTTGGTTTGAACCAAAAAGGACACTTGAAGTGACTTATGCCTAAGTTAATGCTTCTAAGAAGAGTATAGGGATGTAGGGAGCTTAATTGGGTATAGTCTGGATGAGGAAAAAGGCTTGAGAGGTGTGTGGAATTGGTTAGAAGTGGTGTCCTTTTATAAGAGGGAGGAGGGTTTCTTTAGGAAAATCTAGAAATATGATTTTATAATAAATTAATATTTGGTTTCTAATGGCTCCAAAGTATATTATTTAAAATTTAAGGTGGGTATGGGACGAAAAACACTCAACAAATAGAATTTATACAGTTTTGTGTCATTATATTAACCATATCTTTTAGTTTTAACGCTTAGTTAATTAGTTTGACACTTACCATGTCACTTTCAATTTTTATATTATATAGTTAATAAACATAATATATACCTCCAAAGGACCCCAAAATGGTACATTAATTATACAACTATCATGATATAAGTCACTTGGACGATCCTTAGATTTTTAGTAATAGAATATAAATTAATTATATAATATTTGTTTTAAAAACTAATTTATGTCAATTTTAACACTACTCCATAATTGACTTTTGTTAAAGTCTTCAAAACTTTATTAATTCTAACCAAATTCATTTAAGAAATACTAACATTTCATATTAACCATTAAAATTCGTGAATGTGATTAAAACTTTCAAATTATATTTATTTTAACATTTATTATATCAATTATTTCATTCTTTCATTAATAAGGAAAATACTAGATCTTTATTGTGTTATATATATTTTTTCTTTTTCAATGTCTAAAAATTATAAATAAAATATAATTATGTACGAAATCTTTCTAGATTTCTAATGAATATTTATAATCGAAAATATAACATATATAAACCTATGTAAATTTTTTTTTCTAAAAGATATAAGCTTATGTCATTTTTGTATTCACTTTAACTTAATAAATATAAAGTGTCCCTATCACTGAAAAGTGGCTTCATGGGGTCCCAAAATCTACCCAAAGATGACCATAGTCAGATATTTATCGACCAATATGGTTATAACATGTTTTAGGGTAATTTATTATTATTATAATATTATTTTTTAACCCTTATTTACCGTATTTACCCTTTAACCATGGTAAATAAAATATTTACCGAAATAATTATTCAAAATGTCTAAAAATAAAAGTTACCTATTTACACAATTTTGAAATCCTGATTCAAAATATGGAATCCATTTTTCAGAATTCAGAACACATAAGTGGCAGAAATTAATTTAAAATTAATTCCCACTGTCAAAACAAAAAGTGTGTTTTTAAGATATAATAACTATCAAAATATTGAAACTTATTTATGTCCGGTTTAATTATGAAATTATGTCCAACAACCAACACTCTATTAAATGGTAAAAATTTATTCTAAATATACTTTAAAACCACTCTAATTCATAATTTATCATTATTAATTATTTTGATTAAAAAAGTTGTTTTTAATTAAAATCTAGTACTTTTCACTATTCATCAAAATATAAAAGTTATCCTAAAAGCACCAAAATTTCATCCTAAGCTAATTTCGACATTCCAAATCCAAAAATTAAGTCCATTTTGAAATATAAAATTTATAAAATTTCAAAAAGTGGGTATTACTATTCAAAACAGATAGTTTGATTGGTTGTGGTGTGTGTTAGAACTCGAAGTTGCGTAAAACACACGATACTGTATTATTCAAATTGAAGCGTACCGTGGAAGTTTGGGGTGTTAAATTCTCCCCTCCTTCAATAAATTGAATCCTCTCAATTTGAAATTTTTCTTCGAAAATAAAAGGTTGAAAATAGAAAGTATCTTTGTGGGAAAACCCACATCCGAAATTGGGTTAACAAAATTTAGTCTTAATAAGAGGAAAAGTGAAATGTAAGGATCACCACCAAATTACGATCTCGATTAGGAGAAAATTGGTGTAAATTATAGACACGTAATTGGAGGAAAAATATAAATATTTATAGTGAGTGATTGAGGTCATCAATCACAAACAATTGTAGAATTCTGGGCATCAAAGCCACCAATTTATGATGATTTAAAATACCATTGGTTCAAAAAAACGTAATGTATTAGGATAACACATTTTTGGTTTTTAGATCCCTTCCCGAATGTTAAATAATTAATTTATCTATAAAATAAGAAGAAATATATATATATATATACATGACAAGTAGAGTTTCATCCTTCAACTAATTCCTACTACAAAATCATCTTTTACTGTAAAAGATGAAATATATATATATATATAGTCTACTTATCCTAATCGTATAGGGTTCCAAAAATAATGAATTTATAATTCACATATCAGACCCTTTAAAAACTACATTATTCAATCCAGGACATCCCGTGGGCTAGTGGTAGGTGATACACCCTTGTCGCCCTTCGGTTGTGGGTTCAAGTCTTGCGGCCTTGCCGGATGCGACGGGTTGCCGCCCAACCTCTGGGTTGTCCTTTCATAAAAATACACAAACAACCTTCCAAACATAATCCCTTCCAACCTTTATACTTATCCAAAATACTTCTGTAAACTCTCAGTCCAAAATTTATATGAAAGTTAAACATAATGTAGATCCTTTTTACCCCATAATAGCTTGTGAATACCTTCATCATGTAATGTTTTAAAACACTGAAACATACTGAATTTACATAAAACCTTATTGATTACATTCATGCTCCCTTATTACTTATAGAATACTGGATATACTTCATCCATCCAAAAATGTTGTAAACTCCAAAAATGATGGAATATATAAATATTTAGTCAGTTTCAAGGAAGTCAAGAATATCCAATATAATTTACCCAAATAATTATCTTATTCCAAAATATGTACATCAATATTAGTACCATATTAAGGTTTATCATTCCTTCAACCATTAAATTTCCAAAAAGTTGAACTCACTGTAGAGTCACTCTTCTTAGTACCATAAAATCTCAAATCCTCAATGAAATAGTACTGCAGTACAATCCTTATTTATTTCCAGTACATCATTGACACAACAATTCAATGAAATAATTAAAAAATAAAAACATAATAAAACTAGTCATTCGTCTTCATCTGTAGTAGTATCATAACATGATTATTATCCAATAGAATCATTTTCGGCATAGTCTGATGATTTTGACATCAGTTTGCGTAGTGTCCAAACTCCATGCGGATGAAGCATTGTACATTTGAAAACTTTTTCTTTCCCTTGCAGTCACATACTTGGTGTCCTTTTTCTCCACACTTATAGCATACTCCCATTCCCTTCAAGAATTTTCCAAGGTGATTATTTCTACAGTTGTCACATATGGGAAAATACTTCTTTACCTTATTCCTTCTATTAGTCTTTCTGTCTACCATCCTTTCCTTCTTTGGCATCCCTTCAAAGCTATAGGACTCTGAGAATTCTTTTTTTATCATATCAACACATGATACTATTTCTTCATATGATGATAATACATGGGAGACTATTTCCGTTCTAAATTCTGTCTTAAGACCATGAAAGATATGATCTTTCTTACTCTTTGGATCATGTGTATTTCTGGAGTTCTCATTCCTTCTACTGGGCGCCATTTCTAAACAATGGCATAAACTAGATCAGTTTATGAATAAAAATAAATAATTCCATACTTGTAAAACACTAAACATAAATTGAACAGTTTATGGATATAATCCATAATTATAAAAAAAATTATTTAAGGAAGTATATAGTCATAAACCATTCATAATGGTTCGTAAAGAAAATGAAAATTATCCTATGCATATCCCCCAGGAGTTTCGTAACCAAGAGTGCAGCAAGGCCCGTTGTCGTGCACCAGTTTCCGTTTGAGTCTAGCTCAAAGAAGTGTTTTTGAGTTTTACCCCTAGGTAAATCTGTGCCAGAGCCGCCTCTACCTACTCGTATCCAGACATGGATTTATTGCTCAGAAAACTCACAAAATCACTACAAAAACAAAATTCTAGGAAGTTATTCTCTACTAATCCTCAAAGTCTATCTTAGGGATATGTGCTCTAATCAGAGTTTATCTAAATCTAGCTTCCAAGGTTATTTCTAAACAACCTATGATACCAACTGTAATGCCCCGACCCCAGTTTCCCAGAGTCGATGCATTATTTTAATACAATGGCATGATTATAAAGAATCACGTACCGAAGGACCGATCGGTTTAGCAGTCTTGGAAAATCGATTAAATAGATTACCATTACATTAAAATTTCGAACATGAAACACAACATAAATAGTGCATTGAGAATTCTATCATTCCCTTTATCTTAACCCTAC
Organism: Viscum album; assembly: GCA_963277665.1. NCBI lineage: Eukaryota > Viridiplantae > Streptophyta > Magnoliopsida > Santalales > Viscaceae > Viscum > Viscum album. The sequence goes on from OY728160.1 coordinate 1,740,163,828, forward strand.
ATATCAATCATAAATTACATCTTCACATCCTGGGAAAAATAAACATTAAAAGGGGTGAGCTCAAATGCTCAATAAGGGTAAGTAATATAGCGTAAAATGACATAAATATTAAGCATGGTGAATAATTGAAACCACATGCCTTTACCAATAATAAACATGAATACTTTTATGGCAAGAATATGAGACTGAGTAAATAATTCCATAATAAAACATAATCATGGGTATTCTACTAGTAGAATGACCATATGAACCATAAATATTATTTCCATAATGAGGGAATGTATAATGCCAGACATTCTGAAACATTTTTTCAAGGCATCAGACAAGATGTCTAAAAATGATTAAGGCCTCGACCAAAACCATATATCAAATTGGGAAAGGACCTTGTCCAATTCCACATCTAGTTGTCTCATGAGACCTACCGATGCATCAAGGAGCTATAGAGGGATCCACATGTCACTTACTATGTCCAATACATTCCTCATATGAAAAGGTTTAAACATATCATAATCATTAGTATTAAAACTAGAATATGAAATGTAAAAACATTAACTATAAAACATTAATGGTATAAAAATAGCACATCCACAGTCAAACATATCAAAAAACCTTCAATACAATATGGAAGTTTTGTATCACAATAAATCAACTTCAAATAAACTTAAAATCCATCAAAGGAAGTTGACATAGATGAAATCAAAAACCTTTTTAGTGAAATATCTCTTTCTATTTTGAAATCATTTAAGATTCATATAAAACGAAACATTTAATTTTAAAATATTCTTATAAGACTGTAAGGGAAGCTTTGACGAGTTTATAACGGTAGAAAATTGCCGCACCCGCTGTATAAGTTAAAAATACATTCATACCTTAATTTTGTCGAAAAGGTTAAAAAGGACCTTGTTTGGAAAACGACGAAAAGATTCCTTTATAAACATATTATAAAAAGTAAAACAATGGTATTAATGACTTTAACCCATATTCTGTAAAATAGTAAAAATGTTTTGAAATACATTGTGATGAAACATGTAAGTGGATGATAAAGAGGTCCCAGTAGATAATTATGTATAAACAACCTCGGATAATGAAGAGATTGTGAAATAAAACTTACCAACATGGTATTATACGAAACATACAACCCCTGATAGAGGTATCATATAATGAATATGTAAATACACATATATTAAATTTTATTACACAAGGAATATAATTATGGGCAGTACATACACCACACAAAAGGTAATAGTGGAAATATGGTACGAATCTCACTGGAATAAGGATTGAGATAAAAACCCCTTACCATGTACATTTCCTTGGTCTAGGGTAGGTTAACCTCCTGTATAATAGTTAAATAATTTTTATTAAATTATATAAGAATCATATACATAAATGTGATATCATATATGATCTTTTAATATTTCTTTGTTAATAATATTGTATTATTATCATCGTTTTGGGTGTTAACTGATTCGTTTTCCTTTATATGATTTGTTACGTAAGTCGTGTTTGTTATGGATAGGTTGTATCTTATTCATATAAAGAATGATATAAAGTCATTAAACATTAATGTTTATCATCAAATGATAATTATTCTTGAATGGATATGATGGGGAAATGAATCTCATCGCGTTCATGGAGACGGTAATCCATACGTACGCATGAACGCTACTTCCATTTCATTTTTCATTTTAAAAGGAATAAAAACCAAATGATACATAGGTATATAATTATTCCAGTATAATATAATATCTTATATGTGTTACTTAAGTTAATTAAAACCATCCTTTATAGGTTCCATGTATGGTATGAACGAGTCATATGACTTTGAGGGGCGGTAGTCCGCACTTCCTCAAATGAAATTATCGTATATATATACAACATGAAATGAAAAATGGTATGATATAAAATGGAATTATAGAAGAATATATATAATATAAATATCATTAATATCATATTTAATTATAGTGACATCATAATGTCCACCGTGAGAGGTTGTAGGAGATAATTGAACAATCATCGCTTCGTGAGGTGTTTCGTTGTCATCCACAAAAACATTATGTTCTTCACCCATTAGATAGATGTGTGTGTAAGTGTAGTTATAATAATTCTAATATCAATATCATATTATATTTAGGATACTGGTTTTGTTACAAAAGAAAATAATTAGAAGAGTTTAGGGGTTGGAGAAGTAAAATAAAAGAAAAGAAGCTAAGAGAAATTGTTACCTTTAATTTGGGTAACTCCCTTTGGTTTGAACCAAAAAAGGACTCTTAAAGTGCCTTTTTACTAAGTTAAGGCTTCTAAGAGGAGGATAGGGATGTAGGGAGCTTAATTGGGCAGAGTTTGGATGATCCAAATTGGCTTGAGAGGTGTGTGGAATTGGTTAGAAGTGGTATCCTTTTATAAGGGGGAGGAGGGGCTCTTTAGGAAAATCTAGAAATATTATTTTATAATAAATTAATATTCAGTTTCTAATGGCTAAAAAGTGGATTATTTACTTTTTAAGGTGGGGATAGGTCGAAAACAACTCAACCAATAGAATTTAGACCAGTTTGGGTCATTATATTAACCTTATCTTTTAGTTTTAACTCTTAGTTAATTAGTTTTACACTTACCATGTCACTTTGTATTTTTATATTATATAGTTAATAAACATACTATATACCTCCAAGAGACCCCCAAGTGGTCCATTAATGATTAAACTATAATTATATAAGTCTATTTTCTGATCATTATATTTTTAGGAATATAATATAAATTAATAATATAATATTTGTTTTAAAAACTCATTTATGTCAATTTTAACACTACTCGATAATTGATTTTTGGTAAAGTCTTAACAAATTTATTAATTCGAACCAAATAATTTAAGAAATAATAACATGTCATATTAACCAATAAAATTATTTTATGTCATTAAAAGTTTCCGAATATATTTATTTTAACATTTATAATATTAATTATTTAATTCTGTCATTAATAAGAAAAATAATGTACCATTATTTTGTCATATATATGTTTTCTTTTTCAATGTTTAAAAATTAAAAATAAAATATCATTATGTAGGAAATATTTTTATCTTTCTAATGAATATTTATAATCGAAAATATAACATATATAACCCTATGTAATTTTTTTTCTAAAATATATAAGCTTATTTCATTTTTGTATTCACTTTAACTTAATTAATATAAAGTGTCCCTATCACCTACAAGTGGGTCCATGGGGTCCCAAAATCGACCATAAGATGACCATGGTCGGAATTGTATCCACTAATATGGTTAGGACATGTTTTAGGGTAATTTATTATTATTATAATATTATTTTTAACCCTTATTTACCGGATTTACCCTTTAACCATGGTAAATAAAATATTTACCGAAGTAATTATTCAAAATGTCTAATAATAAAAGTTACCTATTTAAAAAATTTGGACATACTGATTCCAAATATCAAATCCATTTTTTCAAATTCAAAACACAGAAGTGGAAGAAATTAATTTAAAATTAATTAGCGCTGTCAAAACAAAAAGCGTGTTTTTAAGATATAATAACTATCAAAAGAATGAAGTTTGTTTATGTCCGGTTTAATTGTGAAATTATCTCCAATGACCAACATTTTATTAAATGGTAAAAATATAATCTAAATAAACTTTAAAACCACTCTCATTCATAATTTATCACTATTAATTATTTCAATTAAAAAAGTGGGTTTTAATTAATATTTAGTAATTTTCACTATTCATCAAAATATGAAAGTTATCCAAAAAGCACCAAAATTTCACCCGAAGATAATTTTGATATTCTGAATCAAAAAATGAAGTTCATTTTGAAAGATAAAATTTATAAAATTTCAATAAGTGGGTATTACTATTCATAATGGCTAGTTTGATTGGTTGTGGTGTGTGTTAGAACTCGATGTTGCGTACAATACACGCTACTGTATTATTCAATGTGAAGCATACTGTAGAAGCTTGGGGTGTTATAAGTTATCTTAGTGAAGTTAATATATCTGATATGGTAAATAGTATATTTAATGCTGGTTACTAAAAAGATTAAAAATACTATTTTACAAAAATTCTAATTTATTTTATTCAATAAATTATGTTAAAACATACTTATAACATCAGTTATTTATTGAATAATGAAAAAAATTAACTTTTTATATCAGTTATAAAATAATATTGTAAAAGATCCATTTTTTTAAAAAATAATTCATTTTCAATTACACCCTTTGAAGAAAATGCATGATTGATAAAGAAGAAAATTATAGAAACTAAAATCAATAAAATGAAACATAATGCTTAAACTTAATATCAATGAATTTTGGGGTCCCAATCAACTTATTTTTTATTTTAGGATTTTAATCATGAATCAATAATATCAATAATGGATTTTGAGTTATTTTAATCTATGCCTTGAAAATCACAACAAGCTTCTTCATATTTTAAATCTGATCGCAAAAATAATTATTCATCATAAAAAATTATTCACGAAAAGTTATATCAATTAATAAAAGTAATGATACTTAAATTTAATAATGAATGAATAATTTCATATACCATATAAAACTTTCAGAATGTAGAACCAATGGAACAAAGATGAAAATTGAAGGAATATATCTTCAATTAATAAAGGTGGATGGTGAAAACATTTATATCATTCTTGATAAATGTGAAACATTGAATTATAATTTTTTATAGCGATTTAAAATTTGAAATTAATGACATAAGAAAATTTAAATAGCAATTTTTTATTTTAATTTATTGTTTTTACATGACTTTTTTTTAATAAAATGAATTTAAAAATTCCTATGGAAATGGTTTTGAAATTTATTTTTTGAAAGATGATGTTTAAAACATGAGTTTTAGCATTAATAATTTCATTAGTTGATGTTAGAAACCTTTTAAAAATGGTTATTAAATAAATGATGTTAAAACCCTAAAATAAAATCTATTTTTGTACTGGTGTCGGGTCCATTCATGGGACAACATAAATTTGTGTGAACCAAATTAAGTAAATTTTATTCCCTTTTCTTCATTATACAATAAGTATTTTCGAACCATCTTTCTACACATACATGAATCATATTTATTTTCAATGTATTGATTCATTCTTGGAATTCCCCTAACAATGGTTATATTAGATAAGTTATCCAAGCAATGTTGGTTAATTTGGCCTAGACTCTTATGGCTTAAGCAATTCATCACTTCCACTATAAGTATAAATATGTTATATTTACTATTCACCTATTTTATATTATCAATTTATCCCATCCTATGATGAGAGACTTCATTACCTTAACATTGATCAAGTAAAATCATAGAAAACTTATATATAATTCATTTTATCACCTAATAGATTATTTTTTCACATTATTTGATGTTTTAAACTCTATAATTTCAATATAGAGTTCTTCCATAAACACTCATCATTAAATTTTTCAGGAAGTTCATGTTCACAATATTTTGGGATAAATATCCACAATAATAGATCTAGGATCAACTATTCATTGTTTCACTGACTGATATTTTTTCTTGGATATCCTTCCCAGTATTTTATTTTTTCTCCAATTGATTCATGTCATGTTGAGTCATAAGATACACTCTGCTATTTATTTATAACTGTATTTTTTAAATCATACTTATATTTAACTTCCAATGGTGAGATTATATTTCCCCAAGGAATAATGTTATATTATATTTAATTGACCAATATTTTTAATTCCAATATATATATTTAAAATACTTTTTTTCATTCCATCTACTTTTTTGTTCGATAAATTTGAAAAATAAATATCTCTATTAATATTTACACTAGGACATTATGTGGCCAAGATAGAAAAAATATTAACTCTTCATTAAATGAAATATCTTCTCACCTTCCATCAACAAATTATCTCTATAATATAAATAGATACTTGGATATAGATTGACCCTTGAATATTGTGGAATATCCCTAAACCTACTCTCTCTTTTATTATCTAATAGCAATGTTCATGATATTTATGCATTAGTGTTTGATCAAGGAAACCTAACTATTTTCATGGTTTTTTATGAAATATAAATTTTCATTCTTTTGGTGTCTCATGATTGAGGTTGACTCCACTTTTACCCTTGTACCTAGACCATTGATCACTTAATAGTTTCTTCAAAACCTACTAAACATTATTTTCTCTCTCCTATAAATCATTATATGATAACATTCCAAACCAAGACTTCTTCCGTGGATTACTTGATTTCATTTCGATTTCATGTTTCTTTTTCAATGTAACTACCCCTTATTTTAGGTATTACATCTTATTCGATTCCCCAATTATAAATGTTTTAAGGTAATAAATATCCATATATTTTTCATCAATATTTATCCCTAATTAATATAATTATCATGAGTTTTCTTAACTATTTGATTGATCTTCTAACACCTTTTCATCTATATCAATCTCAACTTTGAGATGATCAATAATTTTAGAGGATTCCTTAAAAATTATACAAATCTTAAAAATTTTCATCCTTTGAATATAAATATCTTTATGAGCCCCTCCATGTTACAAAATGAGATTAAAATGACTGTATATTTTATCATTATCCTATATCTCATTATTTTTCGTTTTCAATAGTATCAATTGTTTCATATTCTGTATTTCACATAAATTCTATTTCTCATTCTGTAAAAAAATTATTCATAATAATATTATTATTTTCTCAAAAAACACATCCTCTAAAACCTATGTCCAAATGAATTTTATATTTTTAAGCCTCTTTTGAGTGGGAATTTCCCTCGTGGATCATGTATGATCACTACTTCACATTTATAATCACTCTCAAATCTCCTTTTGGCATCTTTTTTCTATGTGACAAACTCTACCTAATTGAAAACATGCCAAGGGTAATATTCTTTCAAACCTACCCTTTCCTATTTTTTCATTTCCTTATTACATGATATAATAATAAATCATATATATATTTCTTTATTCATCATTATGTTCAACGGTTATGTGATTCTATATTGATTAAAATTGTTTCTCCTTATTCGATTGATTTGATGTTCCTTTAAGATTTTCATGAATTTCATACATAATCAAGCTGCTATGTAGATCATTTAATGATAGTTCTAAAAATAACTATCTTTAAAAGATAAAACCATTAGATTATAATGATGTTTAATCTTTTTTAAGATCATTTTAATAATTTCATTATATTTTATATCCTCACAAATTCCTTGAATAGAACCATCAACATCATGGATTAAGTTGAATAATCCACCGAAATTTTCATTAGGTCATATTTTTTAAACATTAAAATTAATATGTATCACATGGATCTTAGAAGCTGTCACCATAAATTCACCTTCATATTTATTTACTAAATTATCCAAAATTTTCTTGGCACTAGTGAAACTCACCAATGTTATATAAATCATGTTTGAAAATGATCAAGATAAGGTATTTTTAGATTTTCTATTTACAACAAGAAAAATTCTATTATCTTTAGTAATGGAAAATTCTAACACAATACTAACATGTATCTTATTAATTTAATGAGGTAAAATGAAAATCTGAAGAGACATTATGGATCTACATAACTACATTTATAACTGATAAAGAAATTACACAATGGTTCTTAAATAAGAGGGTGAAATTCTGTGACATAATCCTCTTATGGGTAATCTATACACTATAAATATTTCCCCCAATGTGTTGAAATTATTTATCTTTTAATTTCTCTTGGGAGATGAGTTATAAGAGAGAAGTTTCCAAGAAAATATTGGCAAGGAATTCAATCATCTCTTTATCTTTCACTTCAATTTCTAATTCATCCCATAGACCCATAAGGTAACAATTATAACATTTAAGGATTCTAATAGAAGGTTATTACATATTGTTAGATTAATATTAATTACATTACACAAAATCATGCCTAATGACCATAATAGATAGTGAATTTTGAATCTTATAACACAATCTTCTTATCTGGTGAAAGACCTTCAACATCAACCTAAAATATCTCCGACATTGGTAATTTTCTTGAACATAACCTACATAAAATCATTCTTCATAATATTTGGAAAAGGAAACATAAGAAAGGGTGAGATCATATGTTCATAAATGGTAAACAGGTATTATGCATAAGCATAACATGAACATAAGTGATTGAGGACCAGATAATAGATTTTGAAAATGATAGCCTACAAATCAAATATCATAAACCTAATTCATGGGAAAAATATTAGTAGTTTATATAACATGATTCATAATGTGATCAATAACTTGATCCATAGAAGCATAATATTTTCCTAAGACATAGATATGTGGAATACACATAAGAAATGATAATATTATATGATGGATAACCCCCAAGAAAATCATAACATGTTAGGCTTGAGAAGACTACCCTGTATATACTTCAACCATGGGCTTACAACACATGTACCCTTCTTTACAAGATTTGGTTAGCCTCCCATGTACCCAACTTTTTAGGCATGGGATGACCACCCTTTTACCCTATGATCTCATAGAAAAATTCTCATTAACCAATAAATTGGAGGGAGATATAGGTCCCACACTTCATATAAATAGAACCATATTTATGTCTACCATAAGATCTTAAAAATTCAGCATATCATAACCCATGAAATGAAAGGGTTATCATAAACAGTTTATTATATCATAACCTATGTAATTGAGGTAGGTTTAATAATAATTTCATCATTTCATATCCCATGAAAATAAGTGGGTTTCATCAGACTTCTATCACGGTATTCCTCATTAATGGGAAATGGGTTTCATAAACTACTTTTCATCATAATCATAAATCATTCAAATAAATAATAATAATGGTATCCTTGTAATATATACCAAGTATGGCATAGATAATATCAATGGATTTCATCTTAGATGGAGAATAATTTTGGTCGATAATTTGGATCATTTCTTAAGGAATGTAATCCTTTTTTGAATAGTCACATAAAACATTTTTAAAATAATTATTTTTCAAATTAACATTGAAAAATTATAAAATAATCTCTAAAAAATAATTTACAATTTTCTTGAGGAAATATCCTTTACATTTTAAAATACATATTTAAAAACATAAAAAACTATCAAAATCTATTCCTTTTAAAATAATTTATTTAAAATATAAAAAAATCAAAAATACTAGGTGAATATTTTATTTGAAAATATATTAGAAATTGTGTAAGGTAAGGATGAGATATTTGAGAAGTCATGACACTGAGATATAGTTTTCATGTTGTTCTTGTTAAACAAAAATTTGTTTTCTCATTTTTTATAAAAGATAAATGGACATTATTTTGGATAAAATAATGAAGAATCCATTGAATAATTTTATTTAAAATTCCAAAATGGGTAAAAAAGGTCTTCAAAAAATATTATTAAAAAACAAATTGATTTTTTTTAGAAAACAAGGCTTTGGAAGAAAACATCATTCTGAATGAAGAGAGAATTAAAGTTGGATATTCTTAAAAAAATTAATTATCATAAGTACCAAAAAAAATAATTTCAACATTAATTTAAGATATCATGAATAAAAATAATATAATGAAATTTATGAGAATTGCTTATAGGTATATCATTATATTTCAACACTAGAGACTTGGTCATAAACAATGCTGATAAACAATAAGATTTTATCATAAAATCCTTAACAATTTGGTATCCTTTAATTGAAAGAACCATGAAGTGATAAAATAGAATATAAATTAAAATATAATTAATATAGATAAATTCATGATATTACATATAAAAGGTACTATATATACACATCATGGAAGAATATGTTTGTACATCATGAAATACAACTTAAAGAAGGAATGTTGAGTCAAAATCCTTTACTGATTTGGTTTCTTAATCATAATCCCCATGAAAAGGAGATACTAAAATGGATATTTAAATTCCAATAAATTTTAGAATAAGACTAAAAATAAATTCATGGGAAGTATATAACCCATATAGAATAAATAGGTTGTGAATAAATAACGTTCCTCAAAAAAGTTAAAAATAAGATGGAAAACCCTTAAGGATATAATAACTTTTGAATCTTAATCCCCATGAAATAATAACATAAATTGATAAATTAATTATCATTAATTTAGGTATATTAATGATATATCATTTCATAAGACATTATATACCCCAAAAAAAATAAACGAGTTCTGAATATGGAATAAGTCTCACAAAAATAAATGTGAGATTAAAAATCCTATTACCTTAAGACATTAATAACTTTTTCCATGTTTGTACTGAAGGTTATGAGCGTAGAAGGAGTGTGGTTGCAACAAAACCCAACATTGATTTTTACCATGACCAATGACTATTTTGGGATCAATACAATGATTATCACAAGTCTCCATGAAATAGAATCAAATATATAGATAAAGAAAGAAATGGTCTGAATCCTTTATAGAGGATCTTACACATCATGTTTATAATTAATTCATTTAATTTCAGAAAGGTAATAATACCAGGTTCTTTGGTATTTTATTCATTGATGATGTTGATCATCCCGAATGACCCTTCCAGATTATGTTGTTATTATTGCAAGGATCCAACTAGAATCCCTATAGTGGTGATCCACATGTGCTACGATGGCCTTTGATCGACACCACACGTTCTCCAGGTTCTAGAGCAGCGAAGTGAGTGTCCTAGGTCGGTCATTCTTGATTGATTGTTCTTTGGACTTGAAGAATGTATCTCATTCTTGAGAGAGGAGATAAGATGATTTGAGAGAAAAATTGTTTAGCTCAACGATTCTAAATTCATCAGGTGTGCGGTTCAGTACAAGGCATTATAGACATATGTGTCAATTTGTTGACATGGGGCTTCAGTTATGACATTTAATTGTGTAACATAAATTAAATACATTCATAACCTTAGATAAAACCCATGTTATTAAAAATAATACCACATCATTATTTATTGTTCACCAAATTGTGAAAAACAGAATTATAAATAAAAATCAGTGTCACAAAATAATAGTAGTGTTATATTAATTAGTGATAACTAGTGAAATAATAATTTATCATCTTTCAAATTATTTTTTTACTACCAGATCGGCCTTGGTCTTCTCAAACTGCAAATCCATTTATTGAACACCCAAATAAATAAATAAATAATTTATTCTCTTAAATAAATATTTTATTTACAAACTAATAAATAAATATTTATTAAATTTTCAATAAAATAAATAAATATAATTTACTAATAATCCGGTGAATAAATATTTATTTAATTTATGAAATCATTTTAACTTGAATAAAATTTTTCCATTTCCTTGAGAATAATATTTATTAATTAAATTAAAATATAATTTAATCAGGACCACCAAAAACACTTAGTGTATGAACCTATATGATTATTTCCCTTTGGCATTCGACAAGATTACCAAAAGTCCAAGAGTAATGTCTAAAAATGGGTCAACGCACACAAGGGAATGAATTTAAAATTACAATAAAAAACCCAAAAACTAATGCTCACTTTTTAATATAATTCCATGGTCACACTATCTCATCATGTAGGTTTCATGATAATGTCATCAACTTTTATGCTTGATACATCATTCTTTGACTACCTATAACAAACTCATCATTACACCATGTCTAGGTAATTACGCATGACAGTTCTGTTTCAATCAAAGGGTCGAGATATCAACTTCCATAAATGGAAGGGAAAAATAATTCCTCGACTTATCCATTAATAACATTCCACTCATTACACACCCAATGTAACCTACATCCCACTAACTATCTGTGTGACAGTTTTCATCAATAAATCAAAGAGAACGATTCATGACACATATTAAAGATAATGTTAAAGTCTAAGGATCATTACACACGCTCCCAGATAGAAATATCTTATGACAAAAAAACATAAGGAATTATTACATGAAGATCTATTCTCATAATCTCTTTTCATGGATATTTTCAAGTGTGAACTTCATTAGAGGAAGTCACATCTACTTATGAGTACTCACACCTGAAGGTCTACATGATATGTATCCCCTCATATTATGTCATCCAAATGTAGAACTATATTTAAGAATATTGTTATAGTATTTCAAGGTTCTTGTAATAATAGGAACTTCCATGACCTTATCAATGCCAAAAATACTCTAGGACATTATTACATCATTTTCATGATGAAAAATGAACAATATGAAATAAGATGTTTAATATTTAAATACATTAAATGTCCATGTAATCAATGTAAAACCAGTTGGTTCTACGAAACAAACTCATAAAAAGTCCCACTTAGACTAGAACCAACAACCTACGACTTTCAGTCTGCTAGACCTCAAATGGTGATCATGTTTATGCTGAGTCATGGATTTATTCACGTGGTTTTCCATGTTTTCATCCATGGAAATACTACTCATTACAACTTCATCTCTCTAGGAAAAATCCCTTAAGATATGATACTTCCGAATTATGTGCTTTGTCCACTGATGTGACCTTGAATCTTTTGTGAGAGCCACCACTGTAGTATTATCACTGTATAGTGTGATGGGATCATTACTTCTAAGTATAAAATCAAGCTCCTAGACAAAGATTCTCATCGAAACTACTTATTTAGCTAGCTTAAGAAGCTATGATATACTCGGACTCTACTATAGAATCTACAACCACAGTCTCCTTTGAGCTCTTCCGGCTCATTGAACCTTCATTCAAAGTGAATATGTATCTTGTTTTCAACTTCATGTCATCTTTTTCAGTATGTAAACTATCATCTACATATCCTCTAATGACTAGTTCCTCATCACCTCCATAAACCCGGAACATATCTTTAGTACTCCATAACAAACTGTTTGTAGACACAAGGCTCAAATTCATTTTTGATAAAACCATGTTTTGTTATAGATTCATCAAAAATAATATTCCCTATATTTGATGATTTCTTTAATCTATAAATGGATTTCTGCAACTTGGATACCTTATTGGAATCCTATGGAGTCATAAACCCTTCAGGTTGTGTCATTTAGACATCTTGCTGAAGATTCTCGTTAAGGAAGGTTGTTTTGACATCCATTTTCAAAATCTCATAGTCATGGTAAGCAGTAATTTCCAATATAATTCTAATGGATTTCAGAATTGTAATTGGTGAAAAGGTTTCGTCCTAGTTAATTACTTGACATTATTTGAACCCTTTTGGTCCGAAACATGCCTTAAAGGTGTTGACTTTTCATTCCATGTCTAGTTTCTCTTTGAAAACCCATTTGCAACCAACCACCTTTATATCAACTGGAGGATCATCCATAATACATACTTGGTTTTAGTACATGGAAGCTATTTCATAATTCATGTCTACCTGCCACATGGAAACATATGTGCTAGTTACTGCTTCTTTGTTGGTTAGAGGATCATTATTATCAACTAATAATGAGTCGCCATCCTCAGAAACTAGAAAACCATACCATTCTGGTTCTCTAACATCTCTTGTACTCTTACACAACTGTTGTGTCTTTGGAATTGTTCTTTATTCCATGGGGCTTTGGGGAATCCGTTCTTGTACCAACTCTTGTGTACCTTGAGCCTCAACTTCATCGAAGTCTATCAGTCTCTCACTATCTAATTTGTAGATGTGCTCCCACTAAATAAATATGGCATGTCTTTCCACAATAATCAATTTTTAGGAGGGGTTGTATAGGTAATATCCCCTTGCATCTGTAGGGTATCCTATAAAGGTACACTTTGTTCCTCGAGGTGCACGTTTGTTACCTGAAGAGGCTTTAACAAGCACATTGATTCCCCACACATGTAAATTCAATTATATGGATTTCTTTCCACTCTAGAACTTGTTTGGAATACTATTTATCGATTTAGTTGGTACTTGGTTTTTTATGTGCACCACTTTTTGTAGCGCATAACCCAAAAAGGATACTGGAAGTGTTTCATGACTCATTATTGATCTCACCATCTTCAATAGGGTGTGGTTCCTCCTTTCGCTCACACCACTGCACTGGGGCATTCATGGTGGAGTGAGTTGGTATAGGATCCAAAACTCCCATAATTAATCATTGATGTCTTGATTTTGACATTCTCCACCTCGATCTAAGCTTATTTTTTTAATCTTCTTACCAAGAAGGTTCTCAAATTAATTCTTGTATTCTTTTAACTTATCAAAAGAATCTGACTTATACCACATTAATTAGATATATCCTTATCAAGTAAAACCATCTGTAAATGTTATGATGTATGAGTACCCTCTCCTCGATTCAACTGGAAATGGTCCACACTCATCAGTAAGAACCAATTCAAGAAGTTCATTAGCCCTATCAACTTTCCCACTAAATGGGTCCTTGGTCATTTTTCATTGTAAACATGCATGACATACACAAAGTGGTTTTAGTTCAAAAGATTCTAAATATCCATCTTGATGTGACTTTGTCAAGCATTTTTCATTTACATGACCTAGCTGGTGATGCCAAATTTGGGTGTGGTATGACTCATGTGATGTATCTTTGTTATCGATTTCCATTATATGGTTTGTGTAATCCATCACGTAAAGACCACTGTATAAATGTTCCCTACCAAAACAAATGCTATCTTTTTCAAAGAAGGAAAATTCATTTCCAAACCTGAAAAAAAAATCCATCTGTATATAATATGGACACAGAAATAATGTTTTTAGTAACAGACGACACATAATAATAACACTTTTACACCAAGATCATCCCATTTGTCAATGTGAGGTGGTAGTTCCTGATAGATACAGTAGAACGTCTATCTCTTTTGTCTACTCGTACATCAAACTACCCTCTATAAATATTCCTGAATCTACTTGGATCATTTATTTGGATACAAATGTGAGAACCAAAATCCATATCTAATACCAAATTTGTAGAAATAGATATATTTCCTTCGATAAAAAATGCACATAAATCTTCCCATTGCTTCTTAGGCTTGATGAAGTTATTCTTCCTGTGGCCCTTCTTGCCACATGTAAAAAACACAACATCCTATTCCCTTTACTCCCTCTTGATCTTCCTTTTCTAGGATGGTCGTGAAGAATCTTTGGGCATAATGCTCTTGATATTCTTTTTCTTATTATTAACCATAAGGACAGAAGGCTTTTTATACTTTAAATCTTTGACCACTTGGCAAATGGGGTTATAAAGATCAAATAGAGACATCTAAATGTTTTTCATCTTGACATTGACAACAGAGTTAGAGAATCTCGGAGGGAGTGATGCGAGAATGAGATCAGTACCAAATTATTCATGGAGTTTTAACCCTAGAACCTCCAGGAACTCAATGTATCAAATGAGATTGACTACATCAGGCCCATATGGGGCACCTTCTCCAAGCTTACTATGAAAGAGTCCCTTAGAGATCTCATTCCTTCCCTGTCTTACTCCCTCTTGGTAAAGACCACGGAGGTGTTCAAGCCTTCAATAAGAATCCATGTTTTCATGAGTCTTCATGAGATTAGTAGACATTGATGATATCATAAAACTTTGAATGTCGACGGCATAGTTCATATGTTTCTCAAAGACAAATAAATCCTCATCACTCTCTTCTTTGGAAAGTGGATCAGGTAATGCTGACTCGAGAATATAACAATTCCATTCATGGTGTAGGATAAACTGAAGGCGTCTATACTATTCTTGGATGTTACATCCAGTGAGGATGTTGTCTTTATCTAGAATTGATAGTAGGGATAGTGTGGGTGAAATGCTTGTCATTTTTACACAATAATTAAAAGAGAAGATCATTAGTACTTTATTGATTACATTTTATGAGAAATAATAAATTTTTATCAAGTCTCCCGCTATTTTATCATGTCCCAATGGCCCTCACCATTGAATTTGGAATGTCCAGTTGCTATGAAATTACAGTGTCCAGGATCTATATTCCCCTTGGAATAACCCCAATAAGGGTTGTTCAAGCAATTAGATGGTATTTAGGTAGGCATGTCTTTTCTAATAGCAATTTTGCAGCTCCTTAATCTGTTTATTAGACTCCCCAATCCTAAAATTATGACTTTAGATTTCCTCACAACTTTCCTACAATAATACATCAAGTCTAGAAAGTTATAATCCTCTTGATGTGATATGTTTAAGTCAACTTGAAACCATTGATAAGGTATTCTTATATAAAAGTATGTTTCCCGACAAGGGTTTGTCAAACACATAGTTTTATCGCGTTTTCCCTTAATCAAGTAATGGAAAGCATGGTCTGACATAATATTTTATTTGAGGGATTTTTACCTCTTATGTATGAATTACTTATTATCATTATCACATGCATGTTAATATTAGTTGGAACATACTTATGAGATTAACCATGTATTTATAATATTTATGCATATGTCTGGTTTATTTTAGATCTATCTTGAATTCTTGTTTAATTCATTAATTTTGTGATCGTGACAACACATCCATAATGATAAACCCTGAATGTGAAATAAATAAAATATAGATAATTATCATGATCTTTTATAGTGGATAGTTTATCTAGTGGTTGATAAAGTAACCTTGACCTAGGGGAGATACATCTTTAACCTTTTTGGTTCATGATTACATCTATCCACCTGTCCACCTCTGTATCTCATGGGATTGGATTTATCTCGGCTCTATCATGAACTGCCTCCACTAGCTTGGGAGTTCCATCCATTACATATGCCTTTTTTAACTCACATACAGGTGAGGGGTAAAGAGAAGTTTTACAAAAAATAATCCTTGGATATGCATAACCTTCATATTAATGATGAGAAGGCTCACATGCCAAAAAAATTAATTTAAACAAGTAAATTTAAAAAATAAACCACGTATAAAGGTTGTTGTTTAACTCATGATCATCCATACATGAAACAATATTTACACATAAATAAAACTATCTTTAAATTTTTTAATCGTTATTGTTTAAGATAAATCACACTCAAATCAATTAATTATCACCTTTATTTAATCATTCCTTTTTTCTTATACCCTTTTCTGAATTTCCTTGATATTCTCATCCATCATAATTCTAAACAAATAAATTCAATAAAAATTGACTTTGTATGTAACTTGTACCTTGTAGGCATCCCAGTGATTTCCTATTCATAACTACCCAATGATTAGAAATGAACATTACAAATATGTTAAATTAAGAACACATATATAAAACCACTATCACGTGCTGTGAATCAACATTATTCCTACACGATGGTACACGTCTCAAGGTTTTGTATAATATAATAATAAATTTTAATAAATCTTCATGATTTGGATGAGTACTAGTCATGTAGTTCCAACTACATGTAGTGTACTATTTTTTATCGTACATCTGATGTACACGCCTAGGGAAACGGTATGTGATTGTACTTTGGAAATCTTTGGAGTACACGGCGTTTCCAGTATGCCAGACGCCGTGAAGTTCTTCATTACATGACCTCCAACCAGGAAAGTCGTGTACAGGGTACATGGTCCAACCCTAACCCAAAGGGACTACACATCGTGTCTAGTGGGCCACATGGAATGTAATCTATAAACCATGTGCCACATATTCCTGGTCATCATAAGGAGTCATTAAGGCTTACACAATCTCCAATGACACGACTTGTTGTGGAAAACCAGAAATAGTGCACTGATCTTTGGTTAAACGGCATGTACTACCAAATACATGTCGTGTGTTCTTGTTTTGTATAGTCATGAACCATTGGAACCTCTGGATGAGATCCTATATTTTATTTTAATCAAAATTAAACGAATATACTGTTTCTGTAAGGTAAACAATAAATTAAATGGGAGGAAAAAATATCAGGATTCATATTTGTATAATTATTAACTTGAATTGAAACGACTAAATTATTAAATGCGTAAATCATCAACGAAATATTTAAATAGTTATAAACTATTATGTAACCCCTTTTTTACCACGTAAAGGTTCCGGGCGTAGTGGAATTGTTGTTGGGATCAAACCCAGATTTGATTTTTACCTGATCAATGATTATATCGGGATCAATACGATGATGAATGCCAGTCCCCATAGAATAGAATGAAATATTAAGATAAAGAAAGAAGTGGTCTGAATCCTTTTGAGAGGATGTTGCACATCATGATTATTTTTAATTTAATTAATTTTATAAAAAAATTATAATACATGTATCTTCAATATTTTCTTCATTGATGATGTTGATAGTCCAGAATGAACCTTCTAGATTATCTTGTTGTGCTTGCAAGGATACAGAATAAAATCCCTCTAGCGGTGATCTACACATGATTTGATGCCCTCTAATTTACACCACTCATTCTCTAGGTGCTAGTGTGGCAAAGCGAGTGTCTTGTATCGGTCATTCTTGATCTCTTGTTCTTCGGCCTTGAAGAACGTATCTCATTCTTCAGAGTGTTGGGAAGAGGATTTGAAATAGAAATTCTTTATCTCAACAATTGTAAATTCATTGTGTGTGCATTTCGGTACAGGGAACAATAGATGTATGTGTCTATGTATTTACATGGGGCTTTAGTTATAATTTTTAATTGCATAACAGCAATTAATAACATTCATAACCTTAGAGAAATCCCATGCTTTTAATAAAAATACCGCATCATTATATATGGTGCACCAACTTTCACAATACCAAATTATAAATAAAATTCCGTGTCACAAAATAATAATAGATTTATATTAATTTGAGACAACTAGTGAAATAATTATTTATACTCTTGCAAAAAATTACTTTACAACCGGACCAGCCTTAGTCCTCTCGAACTCTAGTTCCCTTTATTTCACAACTGAATAAATAAATAAATAAATTATTCTCTTAACAAAATTTTTTATTTAAAAACTAGAAAATAAATAATTTTTAAATGTTCAATTAAATAAATAAATATATTTTACCCAAAATCCGGTGAATAAATATTTTTTAAATTTATGCAATCATTATAACATGAAAAAAATTACTCCATTGTCTTGAGAATAATTTTAATTAATTAAATTCAAATATAATGTAACCGAGACCACCAGAAAAACATAATGTGAAACCCTATAAGATTATTTATCATTGGAATTAAGGAGGGTTTCCAAAAGTCCAATATTACTTTGTAGCAACGGGTCAAGGCACCCAAAAGAAAGAACATAAATTCGAAACAACGACATCCACATATGAACGCTCACAGTGTAATGTAATCCCTTTGTCGTAATATGTCATCAACCTAGTTTCATGATATTACATCAACATTTTGGCTTGATACTTCATTCTTTGACAAGTTAAATAAACTCATCATTACACCATGGCCAATGAATTTTTCATGACGATTCTATTTCAATCAAAAGGATGAGATATCAACATCCAAAAATGGAAGGTAAAAATCCTTCCTCGACCTATCCATTAATAACATGCCACTTGTGATGCACCCAACACACCCTACATCCCACCAACTATCTGCGTGACATTTTTCATCAGTAGTTCAAAGTGCGCGAGTCCTGAAACAAATTAATGATAATATTAATGTCTAAGGTTCATTACACATGCTTGCAGATAGAAATATCTGATGACACCAAAATTTGCCGAATTCCTATCAGTGGGTCTATTATCATAATCTCATGTCTTGAAGATTACCAAGTGCGAACTTCATGAGAGTAATTTTCATCTACTTACAATTTCTCACACATGATGATCTTCATAATATGGGTCCCATCATATTATTTCATCCAACCATATAACAATATTTATGAATATTATTATAGCATTTCAAGTTTCTCATCATAGTAGGGAACTGCCATGGCCTTATCAATGCAACAAATAATGTAGGACAATATTACATCATATTCATGTAGAAAAATGGAAAATATGTAATAATATGTTTAATATTTAAATACATTAAATGTACATGTAATAAAAATACAACCAATTTTTTCTAGGACACCAACTCTGAAAAACTCCCACTTCGACTAGTGACAATAGCATATGACTTTCATTATGCTAGACCGCACATGGTGATCATGTTTCTACTGAGTCAAGGCTTTAGTAAAGGGGTCTTCAACACTATCTTCCATGGAAATAATACTAACTAAAACTTCACATCTCTAGTAAAAATCCCTCAAGAGATGATACTTATGAAGTATGTGCTTCATCCGCTGATGTGACCTTGGCTCTTTTGTGAGAGCCACCACTACAATATTATCACATTACAATGTTATGGGATATTTACTGCTGGGTATCACATCCAACTACTGTATGAATCTTCTCATAAAAACATCTTCTTTAGCTACCTTATAAACTATGATATAATCGTAATTTTCTATTGAATATATGACCACACTCTCCATTGAGATCTTCTTACTCACTACACCTCCATTAAAACTGAATATGTATCATGTATGGGACTTCATTTCATCTTGATTAGTCTAGAAAATAGCATATTCATATCCTCTAATGATTAGTTCCTCATCTCCTCTATAAATGAGGAACATATCCTTAGTATGCCTCAGATACTTTATGGTAGTCTTGACTGCCATCCAATGGAGGTCACCTGGTCATCTTGATATCTTCCTACCACACTCAATGCGTATGCGACATCTAGCTTAGTACATAGCATTTCATACATGACTTACCCAATCCCTGATGTGTGTGGAGTCCTTTCCATTATCTTTCATTCCTCATGTGTTTGAGCAAGCATTTTCATGGAATGACGAATGCCATGTGATGCTGGAAATAATCCCTTCTTGGATTGTTCCATACTAAATCTCTTTATTATCTTATTAATGTATGTACATTGACTTGGGCCCAAAAATCTCTTGTATCTATCACAATGGATCTTGATCCCAATAATATATGATTCCTCAACCAAGTCATTCATAGAGATACATTGATTCAACCATTTTGTTACAGACTATATAAATGGTATCCCATTACCAATAAGTAATATGTCATCAACATATACTATTATGAAAATGACTTCACTCCAACTAAACCATTTGTAGACACAAGGATCACATTCATTCTTAATAAAACCGAATTTCCTTATGGCTTCATCAAAACAAATGTTCTATGACTTGGATGCTTTCATTAATCCATAAATGGATTTCTGCAACTTTCATACCTTATTGGCATCTTTTGGAGTCATAAACCCTTCTGGTTGTGTCATGAAGTAATCTTCCTGAAGTTTCTCATTAAGGAAGTATGTTTTGACATCCATTTTCCACATCTCATAGTCATAGTAAGAGTCAATGGAAAATAGAATTCTGATGGATTTCAGCATTGCAACTGGTGAAAAGGTTTTGGCGTAGTCAATGCCTTGATGTTGTTTGAACCCTTTTTCGACCAGTAATGCCTTATAGGTGCTGATTTGTCCTTCCATGTCTAATTTCTTTTTGAATACCCATTTACAACCAACATCACTTACATCAACTGGAGGATCTACCAGAATACATACTTGGTTTTGGTACATGGATACATTTCTAAATTCATGTCTTCTTACCACTTAGAAACATTTTTTCCAATTATTGTTTCCTTGTAGGTTAGTGTACCATTATTATCAACTAATAATGAGTCACCATCCTCAGTAACTAGAAAAAAGTACTATTCCGGTTCTCAAACCTTTATTGTACTCTTATATAGCTCTTGTGTCTCTGGAACAGTTTTTTCTTCCACGGGAATTTTTGGAATTTGTTCATGTACCAACTCATGTGTACCTTGAGCCTCAACTTCATCGAATTCTATCTCACTCCCACTATCTCTTTTGGAGATGTGCTCACTCTCAAATAGTATGGCCTGTCTTTCCACTATAAAATTTTTTCTTAGGGGTTTATATATAATATCCACTTTATTTATTTATATATCCTATAAAGGTACACTTTTTGTGTTGGGGTGAATATTTGTTACATGAAGAGTCCTTAACAGACACATCGCTTCCCCACACATGTAAATTTGATAATATGGCTTTCTTTCCACTCCAAAACTCATATGGAATACCATTAATTGATTTAGTTTGTAATTAGTTTAGTATGTGTGCCTTATTTTGTAACACATATCCCAAAAAAGATAATCGAAGACTCACATGACTAATCATTGAACTCACCATGTCCAATAGGGTGAAATTCCTCCTTTCTCTCACACTAATCCACTAGGGAGTGTATGGAGGAGTGAGTTGAGATAGGATCCCAAACTCCCGTAAGTAATCAATGAAGTCTTGATTAAGATATTCTACCCCTTAGTCTGAGTAGAGTATCATAATCCTCTTACCACGATGTTTCTTAACTTCATTCTCGTATTCTTTGATGTTAACAGAAAAATACAACTTATACCTCATTAAGTAGATATATCCATATCTAGTAAAATAATTTGTAAAATTTATGAATTATTAGTACCCTCCCCTTGCTTCAACTGGAAATGTCCCACACACGTCGGTATGAACCAATTAAATAAGTTCTTTTTCCCTATCACCATTCTTACTAAATGCGTCTTTTTTCATTTTTCCTTGCAATCATGAATGACATACACTAAGTGGTTTTAGTTAGAATGAATCTAAATATCCTTCTTGATGTTACTTTTTAAAGTATTTCTGATTTATATAACATAGATAGTGATACCAAATTTGGGTGTGGTATCAGTCATGTGAAGTATCTTTGTTATCGATTTCCATTACTTGGTTCATGTAATCCAACACATAAAGACCATTGTATAAATGTGCCAAACAAAAAATGATATATTTGTAAAATAAGAAAAATTAATTTCCAAACATGAAAAAAATCCATCTATATCTAATCAGGATACACAAATAATGTTTTTAGTAATACATGTCACATAATAAAAACCCTTTATCAGCAAGATAATCATAGTTGGCAACTTGAGGTGGTAGTCCCCGACAGCTGCAACATCAAGTCTGGCTTCATTGGCTACTCGTAGATCTACCTCCCCTTGGTCAATCCTCCTGAATCTACATGGTTCATATATTTTGATATATATGTGGACACCAAAGGTTGTATCTAATACACAATTTATAGAAACAAATAGATTTCATTCAATAAAAAATGAACCTGAAGCTTCCCCTTACTTCATAGGCTAGGTGCATTTCTTCTTCTTGTGGCCCTTATTTCCATATTTGAAATAAACAACCTCTTTTTCCCTTGCCTATGCTTTGATGATCCTCTGCTTTCAAGGTTGTGAAGAAGATTTGGGATTAAATCACTTCACATTCCCTTTCCTCTTATTCACTATAAAGATATAAGGCTTTTCACGCTTCATATCATTGTCCATGTGGATAATTATTATAAGAAAATCAGATAGAGACTTATCAATTTTGTTCATATTGAAATTGAAAACAATGTTAGGGAAGCTCTGAGATAGAGATTGGAGATTGAGATCGGTGCCCAGTTCTTTGGGGAGTTTAAACCCTAGAACCTCATGGAACTCAAGTTGGCAATGAGATTGATAAAATGCATCCATGTTGGGGCACCTTCTCCAATAATACTCTAATAGAGTTCTATAGAGATCTTAAAACAATCCAATCATTCCATCTCCTGGTAAAGACCATGGAGGAGCTCGATCATGCTATACACATCCTTGTTTTCATGATTCTTCATGAGCTTAGTAGACATTGATGATAGCACCAAACATAAAATATTGACCGCATCATTCATATTTTTATCATAGACCAAGAAATCTTCATCACTCGCCTCTTTGGAAGGTGGATCAAGTAATGTTGACTCTAGCACGTAAGACTTTAGTTCATGGAATAGGATAACTCGAAGGCGTCTAAACCATTACTGGAATTTACTACTGGTGAGGATGGTGTCTCTATCAAGAACTGATCGATGTGATAGTGTGGTTGATGAGATTGACATTTTTTTCTACAATTAAAAGAGAAGATCAATTTTACTTTATTGATTACATTTTATGATAAATAATAAAATTTTATTAAGTCTCCCGCCATTTTATCATGTCCCAATGGCCCTCAACATTGATCATAGAATGTATAGTTTACATGACATTCTAGTGTCAAGGATCTATATTCCCCTTAAAATAACCCCAACAAGGGTTGGTCAAGCTAATAGAAGGTATTTAGGTAGGTAGGTCTTTGCCAACTGTGGTCTTGCAGCTCCTTGATCTGTTGAGTGGACTCCCCAATTCTAAAATCATGAATTTAGATTTCCTCAACTCTTACCTCCAATATAACACCATGTCTAGAAAGGGATACTCCTCTTGATATAATATTGTTAAGTCAAACTGAAACCTTTCATAATGGATTCCTGTATAAAAGTATGTTTCCTAACAAGGGTTGATCAAACACATAGTTTTATTGAGTTTTTCACTTAATCAAGTAACAGAAGGCTTAGTCTGACTTAATATTTTATTTTAGGGATTTTTATATCTTATTTATTAATGGATTACTTTCATTATCACATGCTTGTTAATATTAAATTGAAATTACTTAAGTGATTAACATTTTCTTGATAATATTTACTCATAAGACTAGTTTTTTTTACTTTTGTCTTGTATGCTTGTTTAATTCATTAATTATGTGATCGTGACAACACAACCATAGTGATAAACCATGAAACTAAGAGAAATAAAATGAAAGGAATGATCATGAGATTTTATAATGGTTGGTTTATCTAGTAGTTGATAAAGAAACCCTGACCTAGGGGATTAACATCTTAAACCTTTTGGGTTCATGTTTACAGCTTTCCACATGTCCACCTCTGTATCTCCTGGGATATGTTTTGTCTCAACTCTAGCTTGAACCGCCTCTACTATCTTTGGAGTTATAGCCATTATATATTCCTTTTTTTAAATCACATGCAGGTGAGGGGTAAAAAGGGATTTTACATAAATGAAACCATAGGCACATAGACCCTACATATTAATGATGAGAAGCCTCGCAGGAAAAAAAATTAATTTAAACAAATTAATTAAAAGATACCATCCAAATACAACGATCTTGGTCTAGTTCATGATCATTCATACATGAAACATTATTTACCCAAAAAATACATTCATTCATTTCTATAATTGTTCTTGTTTAAGATAAATCACATTCGAATCAATTAATTATATTCTTTATTTAATAAATCCTTTAATCTTAAACCATTTTCTGAATTTCCTTGAGATTCTCATCCTTAATATTTATAAAAAAATAAATTAATTTAAAATAATCTGTGTACATAACTTATACCTTGGTGGAAACCCGGTGAATTACTATTCATAACTACCCAATGAGTAGAAATGAACATTACACAGATGTTAAAATAAAAACATATATATATAACACTAATCATGTGTTGTGCCTTATCTTTACTCCTTCATGATGGTACACATCTCAAGGGTTTGTATAATATAAAAATAAATTTAAATAAATCTTCATAATTTGGCTGAGTACACGACTTTTAGTTCCATCTACACGACATGTACTATTTTTCACTGTCCATCTGAAGTACACACATGGGGTGATGACATGTTAGTGTACTTAACAAATATTCAGAGTACACAACATGTCTAGTATGCCACACGTCGTGTAGTTCCTCATCACACGGTCTCTTGCCAGGAAAGTCGTGTACAAGGTACATGGTCCGACCCTATCCCGAAGAGACTACATGTCCTATCTAGTGGGCTAGATTGCGCGTAATCTATAAAATGCATGTCACCTATTCCCATTAAACATATGAAGTCTTTAAGGCTTAGAAAAACTCCAATTACATGACATGTTTTGTGGAACCAGATCAGGTGCATTGAACCTTGGCTACACGGAGCGTGCTGCCGAATAGACGTCATGTGTTCTTCTGTTGTACATCCAGGAACCTTTGGATCCTCCGAATGAGATCCTCCATTTTATTTTAATCAAAATTAAAATGAAAGATCGTTTTTGTAAGGAGAACGAGAAAAGAAATAGGAGTAACGGATCTCGAGATTTATATTTTCAGAATGATCAACTATAATTGAAAAAACTAAATTATTAAGTACGCAAATCAGCAATGAAATGTTTAAATAATTGTAAACTATGATATAACCCCTTTTATAACCCTTTAATATTCCAGGCGCAGTGGAAGTGTGGTTGGTACAGAACCCAACATTGATTTTTACCATGGTCAATGATTATTACGGGATCAATATGACGATGAACAACAGTCTTAGTGGATTTTAATCAAATATTTAGATAAATAATGAAGAGGCCTGAAACCTTTAGAGATGATCTAGAACATAATTTTTATAATTAGTTTAATAAATTTCAAAAAGAAAATAATACATGGATATTAGGTTTTTTCTTGGTTGATAATGTTGATAATCCAGAATGACCCTTACAGATTATATTGTTGTGCTTGCAAGGATCCAAAAATAGAATCCCTCTAGCGGTTATCCACATGTGCTCTGATGGCCTCTGATCGACACCGCTCATTCTCTTGGGGCCAGCGTAGTGATGCGAGTGTCCTGTATTGGTCATTCTTGATCACTTGTTCTTCATCCTTGAAGAACGTCTCCACTTTTTGAGAGGGGAGGGAAGAGGATTAGAGAGAGAAATTGTTTAGCTCAAAAATTCTCAATTCACGAGGTTTGCGGTTCGGTTCAAGGAACAATATACATATCAGTTTATTTACTGACATGGGGAATTATTTAAAATATATAATTTCATAACATTAATTAAATACATTCATAATCTTATAGAAAACCCATACTATTAATAACAATACATCCTCATTATTTTTGGTGGACCAACTTTTGAAAAATAGAATTATAAATAAAATTCCACATCATAAAATAATAACAGTGTTATATTAATTTGTTCCAACAAGTGAAATAATTATTTATCATATTGAAAATATTTATTTTACTACCAGACAGGACTTGGTCCTCTCAAACTCCACTTCCATTTATTGAAAACATGAATAAATAAATAAATAATTTTTTCTCTTAACTAAATATTTTATTTACAAACTAGTAAATAAATATTTATTAAATGTTCAATAAAATAAATAAATAAATTTTACCCACAATCTGGTGAATAAATATATATTTAATTTATGGAATAATTTTAACTCGGATAAAATTATTCCATTGTCTTGAGAATAATATTTATTAATTAAATCCAAATATAATTTTACCGAGATCACTAGAAACACATAGTGTGTGACCCTCTAGGATTCATTTTCATTGGTATTAGATAGGCTTGCCTAATGTTCAAGTGTACTGTCTACCAACGGATCAAGGCACCAAAGAGAAAGAACATAAAGTCACAACAATGACATCCACATACGAACACTTATAGTTTAGTATAACCCTTTTATGAAAATACATCATCAATACTATTTCATGATAGTGTCATCAACATTTATTCTTGATACCTCATTCTTTGACTACCTGAAATAAACTCATCATTAAACCATAGCCATGGAATTTTGTGTGACAGTTCTATTTCAATCAAAGGGACGAGATACAAACATCCATAAATGTAAGGGAAAAATCCTTCCTTGACTTATCTATTAATAACATGCCACTCATGACGCACCCAATTTACCCTATATCCAGCCAACTATTTTCATGACAGTTTTTGTCAGTAAATCAATGTGCGTGAGTCGTGATACGTTTTAATGATAATCTAAAAGACTATGTATCATTACACATTCTCACATGTAGAAATATCCGATGACACCAAAACATGAGGAATACCTACTTGCGAGTCTGTTCTCATAATCTATTGTCTTAGAGATTACCAAGTGAGAACTTCTATAGAGGAAGTCTCATATGCTTAAGAATACTCACACCTGATAGTCTACATGCTATGTGTCCCATCATAGTATGTCATGCAGCCGTAGAACTATATTTAAGAATAATTTTATTTTATTTTAAGGTCCTCATCATAGCATGGAACAAACATGACCTTATCAGTGCAACAAATACTCTAGGACATTATTACATCATAGTCATGCAAAACAATGAACAATATGTAATATGATGTTTAATATTTAAATACATAAAATGTACATGTAATCAAAGTACAACCAGTTGGTTCTAGGACACCAACTCTTACATTAAACTCATGTATAATAAATATATGTTTATTATATATATATCATAGAAAAATATTCATTAATATAATACCCTATATGATTTTATTATGACCTTTTATAACCATTTTATTAAAAATTACATGTTAAAGTTATGTTTTGGGTTTTAATTGATTTTTTTATATATTCATTAATTTGTAATATTTATTCACTATTAATTTTTTTCATTATTTATTAATATAAAAAAATTATTTCATGTAATAAATATCATATATATTCAGTATATATGAATTTAGTGTTTTTCCTAAAAGTTGGTGAAAGGAAATGAATTACAACGTTCATGGAGATGACATGTCATATATACGCATGAACGTGGTTTCCATTTTCTTATCGTATTGAAAGAATTAAATGTAAAACATATATATGTATATTAACTTTTTAGTGTCCTTTTAAATATTATTTATCACATATAATTATTAAATCCAACCTTAATACATTCCATTTGAAGTGTTAATGGATCACATCACTTCCCGAGACCGTATTCCACCGTACACACGAACGATGTTATCATATTCCAAAAAAATGGTAATCATGAAGTTATGTGTTATAAAATAATTAAATAATCATAATATCATCAAAAATATTATGTATATATATATATAAATATATAATATAAATATTATTTCAATCAATATACCAATCCTTGAAAGGTGGTAATCAAAAAAGGAATGACATCAGTTCGAGAGGTCGTAGTCCTCTGTACACATGAACAACAATTTTCGAACCCATTCTAGGAAATTGTATGTGGTTTTAGGTTTTACCATTAACAAAACAACATATAATTATATTTACAATATTTTTTTTAT
This sequence comes from Viscum album, assembly GCA_963277665.1. NCBI lineage: Eukaryota > Viridiplantae > Streptophyta > Magnoliopsida > Santalales > Viscaceae > Viscum > Viscum album. The sequence goes on from OY728160.1 coordinate 1,740,192,632, forward strand.
TATGAAATCTTTATATATATAAAATTTAATGGGGTTGAAGATGTAATAAAATAATAATGTTCGTTGATGAACTATACCTCTTCTTCATCTATCTCCATTTGGTTTTCACTAAAGACCTTCCTTGGATGGATTTATGCCAAAATTAAGGATTATAAAATTATATATGTGAATTTTAGAAGTCATTTTTTTCATTTATTTTCCAAACCATGTAGTTTTTACGGTGTGAAGAGATGGGGAGAAAGGGTGGCCTTTTATAGGTGAGGTGAGTAGCACTCTTGCTATTTTTTGAAAGGGAAAATTGCACCCACGTTTTTTTCGTGTATATTGTCTCAAATAATGGAAAATTTTAGAGAATGAAAATTCCAAGGTATAAATATTTACAGAAAACATGTTTTGTACAATTTTTAGGTCATTTTTCCATTATGATTAATGTTTTGTACCTTGGTAAACTAAGCTTTCTCTTAATCGTCATGATTAATTTTAACTATTTCCAACAATGCTTAAGGTAAAAAATTATGTTTTCCATGTTATAAATTTAAAATTTTGATTATTAAATTATGGATTCTATTTTTTCATATTAAATTCACACAATTGGAAAATGTTAAATAAAAATTAATCCCACAAACATCAAGATAAAGAATATTTATTATAGAGAAAATGATTAAAATTTTACAAGGATTTTATAATAAATTTCAATATGATATTTATTCCAATTAACTAAATTGGATTAATATATGTATAATTCAACTAATTATACATTAAAACTAATCTAAAATGTAGTTTATCTTTATAAATAAATTAAATAAAAATATAGTTTTCAAATAAAATTCAATATTTTTCATTATTCATAAAAAATAATTTTTTTCATGAAAGTGTAATAAATTCAACATAATTTAATTTTGATATTATTATTTGAAAAATTAAGTACATTTTTTAAAATAAATTTTATAAATGTGTTGAAAAAATTAAAATAAATATCTATAAAAAGGCGACAAAATTTTTTTCTTAGAAAATATAGTTTTTAAGTGTACAATTTTATTTATTATTATCTTTTATCTAGAAAACATATAAGACGAATTTTAAAATTTTAATTGAATATATAATAAATTAATTTTTGTAAATTAATGTACCAAAAATTATTTTGTAAATTTATTGATATAAAACACACTTGTGCGCATAAAAAAATGTTCCTACGAAAATTATTTCCATTTATTTTAAAAAGTTTTTTATTTATATTTCAAAATAATTGGCCACCAAATAATTCAACTTATTTAAATGGGTAAAAAATATCTTCATAATTTAGTTAATCATATTCATACCATCCATTTATAGAACCAAGGATATTTTTTTCAAGAAATGGAGAATTGTTTATATTTATTGTTTTTCCTCACATGGATGATCAAGGAGATAGTAAGGAAAGGGATCATACTATTCAAGAAGACTACAGTATTGAAGGTGTCACAATTTCCCAATGTCTTCTAGAATTTTGGGGTCCAAAATATTTACGATGGATTTCAACATGAGAAGTTATTTTTTATGGCCTTCTGAAAAATATGTAAAAGGATTTATTTTTGCGACCATAGGAAACAGAAGTTGTTTTGGATGAAGGATTAATGATTTTGGACGGTGTGCTCTTTTATTACAAAGGGAATCAAAAATATAGATGGTTTTCTCCACTATTACGAGAATTTGTGCACCACAATCAGTGACAGAAGGCTCCAAGATTATGAAAATTGATGCCAAAGACTCTGATAGGAAGCATAGTGGTTAATATGCACTTCGTGAACATAAAATTTCACGAGTTCTTCATGAAGGGAGGAGCACTGTGATGAAATTTTTGGAAGATCCATAAAATGAGAAAATAGTTGATGGATCTTCACAAATGTATGAGCCTATAAACATGAGGTTTCCCCCACTTCATTTAAACGAAAATTTACAAGGAAAATCAAGATACTCTCTTATTTCACAAAGGAAGGGGAGCTTAACGAATCTGAATTTCTATGTAATCTTGATTATCACGAAAATTCTTTCTGTGTATGGACTAATTCCAATTTATTGGATTAATATTTTATTTGTGATGATGGTGTATTCCGCATTGACTTTGTGAGATTCATGATAGTTATTTTTCCACCAAGGTATGAAGCTTTGTGAAGGCAATGAACTTCATTAATGAGCTTTATGAAAGGAAGTATTGAACATCTGGTTTATGTGGACATGGCTTTAAAAGAGAATAAAATCATGTATAAAGTGAAACCAGAGTCGTATCCTATGACAGGGGAAAATTATTTAATTCATATTCATTGAAGGTATATTCATGTCAATAAAATGAGTAACACATCTCTCATAATAGTGAGACAGGGGGAGTCGATGGATGTGTTTGGAGGGACACAATTTACTATCCATAAAACCATGTAATTGCAGTGCAACTGGAACCTAGTGACTAGGTTGAAGCATATGAATTCCACAACTAGTGATGATTTGTGGATTTAGATACGATCAATATAAATTTAGTGTATTCTCCATGGACTATACATCAGTGATGTTGAATCAAGGAGTCATGTTCCATGATCTTCTTGAATTTTTATAGCTCTATAGAGAGGTTGTAACCATGGAAGAATAAAATAGTGAAATTGAAATATGTTTCTCTAAATACCATAAATAATATGAAGTGAAATAGGTAGTAAAAAATTCTCTTGATGAAAATATCCATGAGCTTAAAGGAAAAGATTAAAATATCACTAATGCCAATAGTTTACAATTGGAAAATATACCCAATAATATTAAGTAACATGACTCCTTGATTCAAAATAAAGTGAATTTTCATGAAGAGTAAGTTGTTATACTATAGAATTATTGTGAAAAATATGATTATGATTGAAGATAATAAAATAACTCAAAATGTGAAATTTCTAGATTTTGAAGCTCAGTTGGCCAATATTGAGAAGAAATTTATTGAGACTTCATAGTATAAGGATATAGTTGCTTCAACTACTCAATGTTTATTCAAAGATTCTCAATATAAAAGGCTACAAACATGTGATTAAAATATAATGAAATCATTTGATGATCTATCTAAAGCTACTGAGAAAAAAAGGTACCATCCATACTAACATGTTTTGATGTATCTAAACATATTTCCATGAAGATTGCAGGTTTTAAGACAAATACTGGAAAAGTATGGATGACGAAAGGAGACAAGAAACCTACCACCATGACTAGGGTGGATAGGAAAAAGTGTACGGAATCATGTTACCCACAATGAGAACATAAAGTTGAGATGAATACCCAAAAACCTTATACATAAGATATGAAGAGATCATGGTTTATTGGTGAATGTTGGGGTGGAAACAGATTTAGGAATTTTGCCATAAATTTATGGTACAATCCTCAACATGTGAAATCAAAAATTAAGCATATCTCAAGGGGTAGTAAGTCTGATATGAATATGAAAAATCCATAGGTCCAATAGAATATGTTTTCTACAAATAGATTTGTAATGCTTTATAAAATATGGGACGTTTGCAATGGAAGTGGTCACAAAGTTGATACATTATTATCTGAACATGAATTCATTGTTGGTGAGAAAATAAGAACACAAGTTTTGGAAAATTATGGAGAATCTGTATTGAGAATAAATCAGAAGAATATCGGTAACACAAATTCTTGCAAGAAGATCACAACTAAGGAAGAAAAGATGTTCGGGATTTCAAATCCAAGAAGATGAAGGTTCGTGTATCCATGAAAAATACTAAGAAGGATGACACACAAATGAACCCATGTGGAATGACCAAACCTATTATAAGGGTTCCTAATGACATGTTAGTTATTTGTACATAAGTTTTGGAAAGCATGAAGAAACTTGATGATTCAATATCCAAGGAAGGTGAAAAAGGAAAATATAATCTTCCATGTGATGAGAACAAATATCATGAGAGTTTGCAAATAAAAGGGAAATCAAGTGTTAAAGAAGATCTATGTGAGAGATGTATGCAGTCTGGTCACATTGAAAAGGGATGGTTAACCATAACACCATAGAAAGAAGCAGTCCTTAAGAAGAGTAAGAGTATATCATCCATGATAGATGTTAAGAAGAAAAATTATCCACACAAAGCATAATATAATGTGGTGAAATCAAAGGAATGGAGACATAAATTATAACATATGTTCAGATGTTTAAGCATGAATATTGGAATTAATGGGGAAACGTGGTTGACGAGATCATCTCAAGTGTTCAGTTCATATTGATGAAGCAAGAAGGAACAACCTTATTCCCATAATATTTTTTTTGTATTGAATTCTTACTTATAATGTAGGGAAATGATAGTGAAAAAAGGTGTTAGGGGTGTATCTTGAGAAAAATATTTTGTTGAAAATTCTTGACATCCAAGTTAAAGAAATCACCATCTTTGAATGATTCCAAAATTTGATATTGAAATAGAGATATGATGGAAGATAATATTTTTATGAAGAAAAATATTATCCTTTATTTACAGTTGGGATAAAGAATATAATATCATTGATAGATCTTATTTATGTTATACTAGAGAAAAACTATTCAAGAAAATTATCCTTTGAGATGATGTGAAATTTTTCCCATGTGGTCATTCACAAGATGAAGAACCATTCTGGTTATTTTTCCACACTAAAATTTCTTACAATCCATTCAGGATGAGATCAATCATTATGAATATGTTGAGAAGTATTTACCTTGAGTGGGAGACAAATGAAGAATGATGAAGAAGCTTCTAGAATCATTATTTCCATTGTTATCTAACATGATTACTCTAGAAATTTCATAAAGAACATGTCTTTAGAAAAGGAGTATCAGGTATCCTGATCAGTGATCAAGAGACAGATTCATATGTAGTCATATCGGAAGACTTGTAAAACATTATATGTAAAGAAAAATAATATGATTCATACGAATAATTATAAGAGGAAACCAGTACAGAATAAACTTCCTCAAAACCTCACAAATTTCTCTCCATGGAATATAGAAAGCACCACATTCATGGTATTCTTGACTGGAATCATATATGAAGAAGCCCCAATTCCAAATATGGGGTTCTAATAATAATATCAATGTGATGAATTGAAAAAAAGATCAATTTATTCTACTAGTTTATTTGGATGATATCATTTTTAACAGCATTAGGAATGGATCAGTGGAATAATTTTCTGATCACGTG